>HG992183.1:10698648-11948648 GCA_905220545.2 Melitaea athalia | reverse complement strand
AGTTTCGCATCTACATAGTTGGAAGATGCGACCAAAAAAAAAATTAAGAGAATGAATAATTCAATTACTGCAAATAGTAAATTAACAAAAAACAGGGTCAGCGCAAACTGCGCCAACTGACTCGTTAAAAATTATGGTCACTCCGAATTTATAATACTGGCAATTGACACCACCTATTTTATTAGAGTCATTGGTGATACTAAGGGAGTGGGAATGGAATACCTAACACTTTAACTGCTATTTTTCACCGTCTCATCGGAATTTAATTTTCTCAGCGTAAAAAGTTGTCTATGTTTTCAATAATAGAAAAGCTGGTTATAATATATTATACTAGCTGACCCTGCAAACGTTGTTTTGCCGTATACGATATTAACCCCCTCAACCCCCTCTTGTGGGTGGAATTTCGTAAAATCCGTTCTTAGCTGACCTCTACTCGGCGAAAGGAATATTCCTAACTTTCAAGTCTCTACGCCTTATGGTTCCAGAGATATTGTGATGAGTAGAGATATATTGATATGGTTTGGGTGGAAATCTCTTTTATATATATAGATATATAAAATATTTATAATTATTGCAAACAGTTGAACTCTGTAATTGTTGCTGTAGATCTACGGAAGCTGCAAAAAAGATTGCTACAACAGCTTTACCCTAAAATCAGAAACTCATTGAATCAGTTTGGGTCATGGCTTGGCTGCCTGTCTACTTATTAATTGCGACGGATATTTTTGATTATCTTACAAGCTTGATTTTTCATCCCATGTATCATCAGACCACATAAAAATATATTTGTATAGACCATACAAATTTAGTTTGTGGTTTGCGCGTTTGTGCTATGTTTTGTTTTCCAGACTCCCGAAGCATGGCTTACATTATGGTGCAGTTCAGTACGAGGGGTTTCTTTATTAATATTACTTGTTTATATTTAATATATTTAAAATTGTCTTTAAATCAGTTCTATAAATTGGTTATAAAAATGAGTAAAAAACCTGAAATCAAAAGTTCGTCTCTTTCGATTATTACCTCTTCTATTTTTATCCCACAATTCTTTCGCTTTAAGACGCAAGGCATTTTGCAAGAAATACTTTGTTTAGATTTTTCGACAAATTTTTTAAATATTTATTTTTTATTAATTTCTCTTTCTTCTTTAATAACTTTATATGTATGTTAAAGATATTTATTAATTTATTTGATAAGTTTACCAGACGATATCACAATATTATTGTACTGTACGCATCACTGACTTGTGTTAGAAATTAATAATTAATTAATTCCATTTATACGAAACTTTAATTTAGTCTTTAGCTTGATATGACTTTGTAAAATATAAAGTGTCATTAAACTTTCAACAATAATTTTGTAATTTCAAGAATTATTTAATTAAAACAAGAACAAGTAAGTCATAAAACTAAAATTGAAATCTTTGTCGGCAACGCGTTCATCCAAAATTACTCGGTAACTTGCCACCAACTTAAACTACACTCGTTAACAAACTAGCGTTAAAGTTTTAACTACACTTACGCGATTATACGTGCGACATTTCATACAAAACTTTGTATAGTGAAACACGTCTTACATTCTATTTCAATAACGCTGGCAAACCATCTTATTGTAGCTCCTTAATAATATTATGGGTTATATTGTTTGCAATCTCTAAGAAGCAAACTATAACGTTTTCGAACAATTTTATTTGACATACCGAAAATTTTTATGTTTGCTCCAATATACTCGTACGGTCGGCCAAGAAAGTGGTGTACTAGTTTTAATTTAGTTACCTAGTCATCGAAAATTATATCTGATCGATCTGCAAGCGAAAGTAATCGTTATCACCTATGAATCTGCAAGCGGCTTTCAACCTTAGGGTGGTACACCACTTTCTTGGCCGACGGTACATATTCGAGAAATGCTTGGTCGGGGTAAACAACTAGAGACCTGCACGATTGAACTTAACTGACGATCTACAATGCTCGTTTGGTTTTACATGGTTATATGAACAAAAAATGTATACAGATATCTTACATTCATTTGTAGTATTTTTATTACCTTCATTGGTACTTGCGTAAAAATATGAGGCATATTAGGTATAAGATATAGTTGCTTGGGTAAATATGAAATAAGTTGATAAGATGTTGCAGATAGAAGCAACTCAAACAGTGGTCGTTATAAATGTAACGTAAACTGGAATTTTTATAACAACAATATTTATAGCATAGTCACTGCTGCTTTATTTGTTTTATTTCTGTAAAACAAGAATGTAAAAATTTGGAAATAACCGTTTTGTGGAACAAGAGTGCAATATCCCATCGTATTCGTGCTCTAAGGTCTATGGAGACTTAGTTGAAATGATTTATTGCAAGGCTTTATTGTCTAACACGTGTTGTACAGTGCATTCAGTAAAATATTCCAATAATATTAGTGTAAGTAACTGGCTTAGATAGTTTAATTAACCATTTCCTATTTGTCTTTAACTGTAATAAACAAGTAATTAACATAAGATTATTTAATTTTTTTAAAGTAGCTAAACAAGTTTATTATATTTCGCATAGATGTATTCTATTGTATGTTAGTAAGAAGATTTTCATTGGTTTATCTTTATAGTTTTTCCAATATTTCTCCGTCGCTTGAAATAGATAAAATAATACATTTCTTGAGGGTGCACGTCTAACCTGCGGTTTGTTATCAGACCATCTGAAGCGGCGCATAACGAGGAAGTAGAGACATTGTTCCTCCCCAAGTTTCCCTCCACGTGAAATAACAAGGGCTCTATTTTCAATTCCTCCGCATTCGTTGGCTGTATAAGCATGGGGAACGATATCTTTAAAATTTATAAGAATTATTTTATTTTATTTCTAAGATACCTAAATCATATTTATATCTATTGACAATGTTATTCAATATACGAATGCCTAATTATGTGGTTTACCGTGATTAGGCTGCAAAACTTATTCGTATATTGCGTATATATTATATTAAGTTATACATAAAATTATTATATTAACATTTTAGGATAGGATGTTGTAGTATAATAGGACTGAAATATGCATTTCAGTGTAAAATATCTAAAATAAAAAATAAAACTTCTTAAAATTTCACATACGGCAGTAAAGGTTTTCGAAAAATGACATAATTAACATAAAACCGATATATGAGGACGATTTAGTCGCAAAATCAAACCTTAGTTGTAACAGGAAGTAGTGTTCATTATTTCTTGTTTTATCATAGTAATGCTAGGTTTTTTTAATGCTTCGTATTATTGTGTGAATTTTTATTGAAAAATAAAATTACTATTCTTATAATCGTATACCTTTATAATAAAAACAACTCTTAAAGTAAGTAGGTAATTGATAGTAGTTGACGTTTTAAAAATATTATTAATGTTTTATTTATTAATCACTATTTTTACAGTAATTGATACTGTCACGATCAGAGATTAGGTAATCTATTTTTTTTTCTTCTAAATATTCAGTCCTTTCAAGAAAAGGATTAAAAGGGTATCTATTTAAAATTTAAAAGCAATGTTATTAAGCGCTCCTACCTGTGAAAATTACATTTAAGTATTTGACATTAAAATAATGGATAAGCATTTTGTATAATCTTTTGACGAATGTTTCAAGTCGCAGTCGTAAAACAGAGCTGCCATAAATCGTCTGCTTCAATCGTTTATTTGACGAGAAATATAATATAAACTAAATCCATTGGAACGTTTTAACAGTCAAATGATAGTAGGTACTAATCTATATCAGTGTTGCCAACCGTACGATTTAAATCGTATTTATACGATCTTTTTGGCTCTTGTACGATGTACGATCGAGTAATCGAAATCGTACGCAAAATATACGATCTTTTCATATCTTATACCCATCATCATAACGAAGGAAAAATATATGAGAATTCAAATTAATTCGATCTATTAATCGATTGAAATAATGTGATTAAGGAGTAGAAAAAGAAGTTAACGAATAATGAAAACTGTTTGACACATTTATTCATGGAAAATATATCAAACAATTCGTAAAATTAAGCACTCGAGGTGGATGGAAGTGGTTCGTTAATATTAAAGGTCCTGACGGTATCGAGGCATACGTCGTCCTCGTCCATTGCGTCAAAAATAATTATTATCGTCGACAACATTAGCGATATTAGAACAATAGTTATCTTGGCAATTAGTGCAAATTACTGAGCAAAACATGCCGGCTTTTCTACATCCGCACGCTTTTGCCGCAGTTTGTTTTACATTTGCACGCAATCGATCTGAGCAAATATTCCGGAGCTGGTTTCAGTGACATTGGTATCGACTCCAATCCACGGGGGTACGACGCCAGTTCCACTCCTCAGGTTTCAGATAATTTTCGAGCCAGTATTGCACTTGGTAGTAACACCTCAACGAGTGAAAAAATGCAGCATCAGAGGTAGGAGAAAGGGATTCCAATTTAACCCCCCCACTGCCTGCCATTTTTTGTATCCCTTATAAAGGAGCTCGCTGAGATTCGTACAATTCGTGTCACCTGAAAACTTGTGATACAAATTCAAAATAAATTGTTCGTCGTTTAAAGCGAGAGTAGTTTTATCTGCTTTATCTTGTAGAAAATAGATTCCATAGGACAACGATTACCCCAGGTACGAGAGTCGGGGAACAGATGTTCCTTACCCGCACTAATGCACGCGACGGTGTGTTTGTAAATACGTGTCGCGACAATGGCGCGCATTTCGCTCGCGCGGATTTCTACTTTATTAAGGTGTATAACTCCGAAGATATTGGTGTTAGAAAAAAAGTTTCAGGTAAAAGTTGTTCATAATTAAAAGATCTACGACTTTGATAATAGGTAAAATTTCATAAAATTGAACGGTTGGGGAGAAAATTGTGAAAAATGAAAAATAGGGAGAGAAAAAAGTAAAATTTCTGCCTTTCGGAAGTAATAAATTGAAAAGTATTGATCATAAAAAAAGTTTCAGATAAAAAGTTAGTAAATTTAATTTAGAAGAGAAAAGGTATCTACAATTTTTTGCCTAACACTAACCATTCTTGAGATATCGAATTAAACGCGTTTTCCTCGAAATGACTTTGAGCTGACCTTCGGAGAACAGCTCAAATTGGAATTTAAGCTCAGAATACAGCCCCCTATCGATCCATCATAATCCCCAAACTGCGGTATTTTATGTTTTTAACTTATTTTCAGCCGTAATTTGACTGGACTGATCTATATACTACGGAAATGATACGTAATCACGGTTTCATCTGAGTTTGAGAATACACCTATGTAAAATTACGCTTTCATCTGAGTTTGAGAATACCTAGGTAACTTTTCTCATACCTAAAAATATAAAAATTCTTAATGTTAAATTTTGATTCATGTTCCTTAAATAATAAATATTGAATCAAAATTATAATAATAGCATTCCGTTTTAAAATTATTTACGTTGTTTTATTGAAATTTTATTACGTACGATTTTTTTCCTTGAAATATAGGCAAAATACGATCTTTTCTAGGATATGGTACGATCTTCTGAAAAATAAAGTTGGCAACACTGATCTATATATATAAAAGAGATTTCCACCCATTGACTCATCACGATATCTCTGGAATCATAAGGCCTAGAGACTTGAAATTTGGTAGGAATATTCCTTTTCCCGAGTAGAGCTCAGCTAAGAACGGATTTTACAAAATTCCACCCACAAGAGGGGGTTGCGGGGGTTAATATCATATATGGCAAAACAACGTTTGCGGGGTCAGCTAGTATTATAATAAAAGAGAAAGTTTGAAGGAATGAATGGATATTTTAAAATTACGAAACCGTTTGCAAGACACAGGTACACGTAGATGCATCTCAATCCGTAATTTTAAGACATCAGTAGCAAAGTGTTTTAAACTGCGGAGCACAGGTAGTCAATTCTGTATTAAAGTACTGTAGCAATGCTCAAACGCATGGAAGTAGGACTGAAAGTTGAACGAAGAGTAGCAAACACTCGTGTGTTTTTATTTGTTATGTCAAGCTTGAGCACTTGTGTAATTATAGTATACCTAGAATATAAAGCTTGGTTTATTTTTTTACAAATTTTACACAAAAATAATACAAAATTTCGTTTGTGCAGACTCATGCTACAATACCTTTTAACTCTTGCTATAATACATTTTTACTTTTAACGTTTTAAGTGCCTACATTTGTTTATCTTGTAACAGCCTATAATAATATTTTTATATTTTATTTTTTACACAATATCTTCGTATTTGTATTCGGAAATTGTAAGAAAATGCATTAAATTGTTTATAATATTAGATGTTATAACTAATTGTTGTAAGTCAATAAAATAAAAAAAAAATTGCCGTTAGCTTACAATTTTAGGAATGCAATATCTTACAATGACAAAAAATTTGTTGTAATTGCTACATTATATGATTATTCGAAAAATTTGCTTTGAATCATAATAATTGAGTCATACATCTAAATCAACTAGCAAGCTGCCCAGATATTTACCGAACACACTTTATTACTTCTGTCGTCCATTTATTATTATTTATTCAAGTAAGTGGCACATAAACTAAGAAGTAATTGGATTAGTGGCTAGTACAAAAATAGAAATATTTTCCGAAATACTCTTTTATATTATTCGAGTTTATTTTTTTTGAAAATAATGTTACAGTGAAATAATGAACGATGTATATTTATTACCGAGACAGTCAAGCGGAAATATTGATTTCAAGAAATGCTTAAATTTTCTTCCTCTCCCGATTTGTGGTTTGCTTGTTTCGTTCATATAAAATCTATTACAACTATGAAGAAAATATCAGTATTTAAAATTTCATATTATTATTTAAATTTGCAGATTTCCTCAATCGATTATTTAAATTTAAAATAACATTACTAACGTATATTATACAGATATATACCAGTACATAGAAATAGCTCCTAACACAATACCATAATCTCATATTATAACAAAGCTCTCATAGTCATGGTCCATGACTTTAAAGATCTCGTTAAATATGCTCTCTGCACAGAATCAAAGATGAAAGAAAGATATGTGACAGGAGTCAGGACTATAGTGCGAAGTACTTCATTCCTTTTGTTGACGTCTCTAAAGAAATACGTATAATTATATATATCTATACTAATATAATAAAGCTGAAGAGTTTGTTTGTTTGTTTGTTTGTTTGTTTGTTTGTTTGTTTGTTTGAACGCGCTAATCTCAGGATCTACTGGTCCGATTTGAAAAATTCTTTCAGTGTTAGGTAGCCCATTTATTAAGGAAGGCTATAGGCTATATATCATCACGCTAAGACCAATAGAAGCGGAGTCCACGCCGACGAAGTCGCGCGCAGAAGCTAGTGTATGTATATATTTTACAAGGGATTTACAAGGGCTTTACGCAGGATTTGTTTAGTAACTTATACGTTAAACATGACAAAAAGTACTTCGTAGTGCTTGCATAATTCATTTATCATATTTTTTAAATAAATATAGGATGTTAAATTTTTAACTATCTTATCTAGTTTGTAAATTGGAAAATAAATTGGAGCATAAATGAGACTAGTACTAAGAGTCAACTAAATATATTTTCCTTCCCTATCTTGTTATCTTGATTTGTAGGCACTTTGGGTTCATAAAAACAACTACTGCGATTTATGCGTTCTTTATGAAAAATGCGACACTAAACAAGTCGTTATAAAACTAACAAAATGATTGTTACGACTTAATTATATCTATGTACGTGTTGAATGTACATTTTATTGTATGAGTATCTTTAAAACTTCGTCGCTTGATATATTGGTGATTAAATTTTACAATTTTTTGAGTTTTGTTAACACCGTTTTTGTCGTTAAATAACATAAGTAATTATCTCGACAAAGTATAGCCAAAGAGTATATAGGTAACCACTACGGGTATAGCTTACACTAATGTAAAGAAATAATGCAAGAGTATGATAGTATGTCATATATGTAATACGAGTAGGGAGTGATATCTCCCTATCGACAATCACTTGGATATTTGTCTGATAAAAATAATAACAAACTTAGCACCAACAATATTTAGCTTTAAGGCTTTTATCACGTATTTTATATTAACATTTATTTAAGTTATTACAAAACAGTTATTTAACTTTCATGAAATGAGTTGGAGGATAGAATGAATTTTTAACCTACATAAAAAAGAAGGAGTGTATAATTTAAAGTTAAATAATAACTTTGGTAATATGATAGTAAAGATGGAAATATGATACTGGCTAAAAGAAAGAAAGGAATATAAAAAGAGCAAAATATATTCATCATTCGGCTGTCTCATCCTGATTGTGTTTCAACATTTCGGTTCTAGTCAGACACACATTTTTTTATACAACTAGGTTGGCAAACAAGCGTACGGCTCACCTGATGCTAAGCGATTACGACCGCGTTCGCAACCCCCCAATCCCCCAGGAACTCTTGTCATCTTACTCACCACAGAAATACAACACTGCTTGAAAGCGGTGATCTTCTGTAAGGTCGAGGTACTTCCCCAGCCCGGCTACTCAAGATTTGAGCAGGATATTTCTTGCTGTGCCCTACCTCAGTTAAACAAGCAACTACACTCCGTCAAAGTAAATACATATGTACGCAAATAATATATATAAAATATCATCATATTGTATACATATATAGCACTTTGATAAACCAGGCGAATAGGGGTATAATTATATACGTAAAAGAGGTTACTATTAATACAATATTGTTCTGTTTAAAAATGTATTAAACTTATTAATTTTCTTGTTTATATTTGGGCATTCCTTGCGGCTACATTCGAGTTAATATTTTTGGCTACTATTCAGCTACTATGAGGCGAGAAAGGGTATTTAGCACTTGTTTTACAAGTAATTATTGTCGCTATCTAATGCTGAAGTAATTAATACCTACACAAAACCGGTACAATAAAGTACAACATTTAAATCAAGACTAAAGATTGCATAAAATTTTACCCATTTTAAAAGTTACACTAACAAAATTTGTATACTAATTACTCTAGTAAATAAATAATATTGTATAGTAACAACAAGTGCTGGTTCAGTGATAACAAATGTATCGATAACGATTTGACGGTCACTGGTTCATGCAAGTATTCCCGATTCTTATCATTAACATTTGATAACTATCTTTATAGGAAACTTATCCGCCAACCGCATAGGAAGCAACGTAGCAAATTAAGCTCCAACCTTTCTGCTCTATATTCAAATTCAAATTCAAAATTCAAAATATTTTATTCAGCATAAAATTATTACAATTTCTTACTGAACGTCATGAGTCTACTACCAGTTCGGAAAGAAAAAGCCTCTGACCTGAGAAGAACTGGCGAAAGAAACTCAGCGGGACTAATATAATTTTTTAATCATGTTTTTTTTTTCCAAAGAAGATTGAAATTTACAATAATTTCATAGGTTGAAATAGCCTGGAGGCGATCACATCATTCCCAAGGCGTACTGTCTTCTATAAAATCGTTAATCGAATAATATCCTTTAGTACACAAACGTTCTTTTACAATTTTTTTAAATTTCGCAATAGAAGCTTTTTGAACGTTTTCTGGGAGCCTGTTGTATAAGCGTATACATTGTCCATAGAAAGAATTACTGACTCGGCGTAAGCGAGTTACAGGCATTACAAGTTTGTGTTTGTTCCTAGTATTAATGCTATGCATGTCGCAATTCCTGCGAAATTCGTGTATATTTTTATGAACATACATAACATTTTCGTACACATATTGAGAAGCAACAGTCAATATTTTTATTTCTTTAAACTTATCTCTTAACGATACTCTAGGGCCTAAACTATAAATTGCACGAATAGCTCTTTTCTGCAGGACAAAAATAGTATTAACGGTAGCTGCATTTCCCCATAATAAGATTCCATAGGACATGATACTATGAAAATAACTAAAATATACTACGCGAGCTGTATCTACGTCCGTAATAAGTCTAATTCTTTTTACCGCGAACGCTGCAGAGCTGAGCCTATTCGCTAACCCCTCAATATGAAGATCCCACTGCAATTTCGAATCTATAGTAATCCCTAGAAATTTAGTGGATTTTACTGGTTTTAACATTTCCCCTCCTAATTCTACACCATTATCAACAAGTTTAACATTAGGTGTAGTGAATTTTATTAATTTTGTCTTTTTGTTATTTAATAATAAATTATTTGAATCGAACCAATAGACAACCTTTGAGAGAGCATCGTTTACATCGTCGTACATAAGTAAATTACGTTTCACCTTAAAAATAAGTGAAGTGTCATCAGCAAACAATACTATCTCATGCTTGTCCTGTACAAAAAATGGCAAATCATTTATGTAAATAAGGAAGAGAAATGGACCAAGAATAGAGCCTTGTGGAACCCCCATACCTAGAGGAGCCCCAGGAGATCTCTTACCATTTACATCAACCCTCTGTATTCTATTACTCAAATAGGAATTCAGGAGGTTGAGTGCCTTATTTCTAATCCCATAATGATGCAGTTTCCTGATCAACGTCTCGTGATGCACACAATCAAAGGCCTTGGATAAGTCACAGAATATTCCAAGAGCATCCTGCGACCTCTCCCATGCCTCAAAAATATTTTTAATTAGCTCAACACTAGCATCTGCTGTGGAGCGACCTTTTGTAAAACCAAACTGTTTATTATGTAGTAGATTGTGTGCATTAAAATGCGATAACATTTGCCCGAGTATGATTTTTTCAAAAATTTTACTAAAGGTTGGGAGTACTGAAATTGGTCTAAAATTATTTGGGTCTAAGGTACTGCCCGATTTAAAAATAGGAATTACTTTACTGTGTTTCATTAAATCAGGAAACACACCATGTTCTATACAGCTATTAAATATAGTAGCTAGATGAGGTGCAACAACATCAATTATTGAACTAACGACTTTTACAGATAAACCCCATAGGTCAGCTGTTTTCTTGACGTCCAGTCTTCTGAAGGCTACTGTTATATCTTTGGGGTTTACAGATTTAAATGTAAATATTACATTACATTCTTTTAAGTTTTCTTTTAGCAGAGATTCGGCAATGCCTGGAGACGAATTAAGTGATTGCGTTGTTGAAAATGGAATGTCAGTGAAAAATTTTTCAAACTCAGATGCAACTTCTCGGTCTAAGGTAACAAAATTATCATTGATATTTAACTTAAAATCGAAGCTGCGATCTGCGACTCTTCCACTTTCACAAGCAATGATGTTCCATGTCATTTTAATTTTATTATGAGCATTTCTAATTTTGTCTTTAATATACAAGGATTTTGCCATGGAACATACTCTTCTAAACATTTTTGAGTAGGCACTTACAAAAGAAGCAAATGATACACTATGATTATAGGCTTTTTCACTGTACAATTCATAAAGCCTTTGCCTGCTCTTGTATATGCCAGGAGTTGCCCATTCACCAAATGTCAAGAGACCCCCTGAATTGACTGTTTTAGAAGTATACTAATATATAAAGCTGAAGAGTTTGTTTGATTGTTTGTTTGTTTGTTTGTTTGTTTGTTTGTTTGAACGCGATAATCTCTGGTTTTACTGGGCCGATTTGAAAAATTCTTTCAGTGTTAGATATCCCATTTATCGAGGAAGGCTATAGGCTATGTATCATCACGCTAAGACCAATAGGAGCGGAGTCCACGCCGACGAAGTCGCGCGCAGAAGCTAGTCATTGATATTTAACTTAAAATCGAAGCTGCGATCTGCGACTCTTCCACTTTCACAAGCAATGATGTTCCATGTCATTTTAATTTTATTATGAGCATTTCTAATTTTGTCTTTAATATACAAGGATTTTGCCATGGAACATACTCTTCTAAACATTTTTGAGTAGGCACTTACAAAAGAAGCAAATGATACACTATGATTATAGGCTTTTTCACTGTACAATTCATAAAGCCTTTGCCTGCTCTTGTATATGCCAGGAGTTGCCCATTCACCAAATGTCAAGAGACCCCCTGAATTGACTGTTTTAGAAGTAAATATTGTAGAAAATTCAGTTTTTATTAATTTAAACAAAGTGTTATATAAGTAGTTGGGGTCGTCGATGTATGATAAATAGGGAAGTTTTGCCACAATACTACCTCTAAACTTCTCCATACGTGTAGTACTTATAGGTACAAAGGTCTTTTTTAAAATATTTTTGTTGGCATTTAAAGAATAAGAAAAGGAAGCTAACTGGCCACAATGGTCTGAGCTTAACTTATTAATAATAGCTTTAGAATAAGGTTTACAGTTTGTAAATATGTTGTCAATACATGTAGCACTGGTAGCAGTAATTCTAGTGGGTTCAGTAAATAAGTTATATATTCGCCTTTACTTATAAGTTAACGTTTTTAATTTAGAACAGGTTAGGTTAGACACTTATTCTTTTTGCCTAAGACGCTTAAAGTATTGTAGTAACCATTTTATAGAAATACCTCAATTATAAAGTAACATAATTATTATTGATAACTAGCTTCTGCGCGCGACTTCGTTAGCGTGGACTCCGCTCCTATTGGTCTTAGCGTGATTACACATAGCCTATAGCCTTCCTCGATAAATAGGCTATCTAACACTGAAAGAATTTTTCAAATCGGCCCAGTAGTTCCAGAGTTTACTGCGTTCAAACAAACAAACAAACCAACTCTTCAGCTTTATATATTAGTATAGATAATATAATTATGTTTGATCCTGAATAACAGATTTGAACTCAGTTAATCAATAACATAAAGTCCAATTTAATTAATTATTAGGTAATAATTTCCTAATGCGTCACAAAATTTTCTTTATAGCTCTATTTTATTGTAATAAATCACATACATCATCAAAAGACGCAACCATGTAACATGCAAGACATCGTCAAAAGACCTAAGCAACTAATTACTACTAACGATACACGAGCTTGACAAAGCTAGAATATATAGGTATAAACCATAGCCCTTTGAGAATAGAGGCTAAATTATCGTGATCGTTGTGTCTCATGTTTAAAACAGACGTAATACGCCTTGTGTTCGGAGGTGGCTTAACACTGAATTGCACATTTGCAGTTCATACAAATGTCTCTTGAATTTGCAGTAACTAAAAGTGGCCTCAAGAGCAATGTTACTTTTTACGACTTTTCTAAACCACGAGAGAAAAGGCGTAAAGATAAGGACTTCATTTCTGTTACTTACCTTTGACTCTTTGAATCTTTGTGGTTTTGTTTTTTAGGAAGACTATTTTGGAAGATAAAACAATCTGTAAAGAAGAAATCACGTTCTTCCATTTATTGACTTAACTTTTGAGAGTTTATGAAAATTTTTATGTTCTGGCTTTAATTTAATATTCACGAAAGAGTACTTTGCATTATTAATACAAAATTAAAGATTTTGTGACAATTTTTTTTTATAATTACTATATACGATGACCATGGTATACCAGAACTAACGCTTTACGCATTTCGGAACTAATTACATTAATGTAATATAATAATAATCGGATAAATACGACTTAAGCCATCCGATACGATATTCGATACGACAATTTAATACTTTCAGTGACCCGTATCAAGTAAACGAGTGCTTAAAAGATTAGGCCTGCATCGGAACAAAAGGCGACCATTACGACCCAAATGGTCGATAAAAGAAACCATTAAAGTTTTTGCGGTCACCAAGGACAGTTACAATGTAGTAACGCTTTTACGGCACCGCCCGACATTCTGCCCATACCAATATTAGATTTTAACGGTGAACCGTAGCAAACAATGTTCGACTTATGAGCATTTTGATTTAAAAGTACAGCCATAATCGTTCATAAAACCTCCTTTGACATGCGTCGTAAAAAATTGTCACTCGAATTGTAAGGAATCTTGCTGAAAATTTGTTTTTTTAACGTAAATTACCTAAGAACGTGAAATAATTACGTTTTAGAATTTTTTCTTATGTAAGTTTGACAAGGAAATGCAAATGGCGTAGGATTAATGTTGTAGTAACGGAACGTTACTTGTAATATGTCAATGTTGACAAGTGAGTGCAACACTCTCACGACTCCCTCTTGCTTGCCGGTCACCGAGGCTAACAGACGTGTCCGTAAAGATAATCTAATATAAGTTAAGCTGCATCTTGTTGTATTTATAATAGTATATAAAATATTGGTATAATAATAAAACCAAAGACTTCAAGATTTGTTTAATTAAATCCCCAGTAAATAATACATGGCGCAGTCGTCGATGCGAACAGATAATAATTGTTAAGAAGAACGTGGACAACGACATTATTGCACGAGGTAAGACAAGATGTCGGAAGAGTCAATTGATATTGATAAAATGTGTGCCGTAGAATACAAAATGCCTAAAGGTTTAAATCTTGATAACATCGATAATTGTTATCCGCAATGGCAACGATTTAAACAAAGTTTCAAAATTTTTATGATGGCGGCAGGCTATGAAAAATTAAGTGAAACCAGGAAAGCGGCAATTTTATTAAACTGTGTTGGACAACAAACCCAGGAACTATATTTTAATGTATTAAAAATGGAAGAAAAACCGAAATTAGAAGATGTCATAAAAGTATTAGACAATTATTTTGAACCGAAACAAAACGAATTAATTAACAGCTTCAATTTTAATAAAAGATGTCAGGAAGATGGAGAAGCATTTGATAATTTCTACTCAGCTTTAAGGAAAATGTCAGAAAACTGTAATTTTGGGGAACAAAAAGAACGTATGTTAAGAGACAGAATTGTCATCGGAGTAAATGATCATCGGTTACAGCAAAAACTCCTAGAAATTAAAGATTTAACATTAGTGAAAGCGGTGGACATCTGTCGGTCTGCTGAGCTGTCCAGAGAACACATGAAGGTGCTGACCAGTCCGGAGGTCCATGCAGTACAAGCGGAGAAGCCAACGCAACAACTTTTAGATAAAGCTAAGTATAGTAGTAAAATTAATAATAAAGAGAGATCATTTAATAAAAATGTAAAGAATAGTAAGGTAAATTTTAATAACAACAATAAAAATAATTTCAGTAATAATATCTATAAATGTAAAAAATGTAGTAAATTTCATGGCCCAAGGCAGTGCCCAGCCTATGGTAAGCAGTGTAATAATTGTAACAAGTTTAATCATTTCAGTGTAGGTTGTAAATTAAATAAAGTTAATAAAAAAGTTTATAAAATTGATAAAAAATGTTCTCAAAATGAAAATAATAATTTATGACTAATATGTTCTTTAGATCTGCGTAATAATGAATGGACAGAGACGTTGAGAGTAGAAAATAAAAAGATTTGTTTTAAATGTGACACTGGGGCACAAGTAAATGTAATATGTTTAAGTGATTTAAGAAAAATAGTCGATGATGATAAACAATTAAGATTGTCTGAGACTAGAACTTTAATTGAAGTCTTTGGTGGGGGCAGATTAAGACCTCTTGGCTCAATAACTTTAAAGGTTTATAATAATGAAGAGACTGAATGTCTGAACCTGGATTTTCTAATAATAAAAGAACATGTTAGGCCAATACTGGGCTTAAATTCACTAATAAAACTTAATTTTATTAATAAAAATAATATTAATACTGTTAAAATTGAAAGTTTGTGTAATAATAGTAAAGAGGACATAATAAAAACTAATAAAAAACTTTTTCAAGGTGTTGGAGAATTTAAGAGTCCGCTGCAGTTACGCGTTCAACCGGGTGTGGAGCCTGTAGTGAGACCGCCGCGAAGAGTGTCTAATGCGCTAATGAAACGACTCGCTGACAAGTTGGAAGCTCTGGTGAAGCACAAAGTCTTGGCGAAAGTCGATCAGCCTAAAAATTTTGTGAGTAATTTAGTAATCATTGAAAAGAAAGATGGTTCGTTAAGGTTATGTTTAGATCCGAAGGATCTTAATAAGGTTTTGATTAGAGAGCACTATTTAATACCTACCATTGATGAAATTGTTTCTAAATTAGCGAATAAAAAATGTTTTTCTGTTTTAGACTTATCAGATGGTTTTTATAATATTAAACTTAGTAAGGATTCTAGTGATCTCTGTACATTTAATAGTCCATATGGTTGTTATAAATTTTTAAGAATGCCGTTTGGTTTGTCAGTCGCACCTGAAATTTTTCAAAAATACAGTGAAATGGCCTTTGGAGACATTCCGGGAGTAATTGTATATTGTGATGACTTATTAATTTGTGGTGATTCAGAAAAAGATCATGATATAATTTTAAGAAAAGTTTTTGAACGTGCAGTTGAACATAATGTTAGATTTAATCCGAATAAATTTCAATATAAATTAAAAGAAGTTAAATATTTTGGTCATATTTTTTCTGAAAGTGGCATGAAAATAGATCCTGATAGGGTAAATGCAATTTTAAGTATAAAAAGTCCTAATAATAAAAAACAGTTGCAAATTTTTCTAGGAATGGTTAGTTATTTAAGAGAATTCATACCAAATTTGGCTAATATAGCATCACCATTACATTTATTACTAAAAAAGGATGTTGATTGGCTATGGACTGAAGTCCATGAGAAAGTTTTTAAGAATTTAAAAAAATTGGTAACAGAAGCTCCGATATTACAGAATTTTAATAGTAAAATACCTATTGTTGTTCAATGTGATGCGTCAAAGGACGGTATTGGTTGTTGTTTAATGCAAAATAATAAACCAGTTTGTTTTGCATCTCGTAGTTTAACGCAGGCTGAGCGAAATTTTTCACAAATAGAGAAAGAATTATTAAGTGTTGTTTGGGCTGTTAAAAAGTTTCATTATTTTGTTTATGGATACAAAATAACTATTATTAATGATCATAAACCATTAGAAAGTTTACTTAAAAAACATTTACATGAAATACCATCCCCGAGATTACAAAGATTAAGATTAAAACTATTAAAATATAATTTTGAGTTTAAGTACTTACAAGGTAGATTTTTGTATATTGCAGACTTATTGTCACGTGCTTATCAAGAAAATAATGATGATGATGACTCTTATATGTATGAGGTTATACATAGTATAGGTCTTGCACAGAATTTAGAATGTTCATCGGAACAAAAAGCACAATTAATAAAAGAAAGTGAAACTGATAAAGAATTAGTTAAAATTATTGAGTTTATTAAAAATGGTTGGCCTAAGAATAAAAAGATTCCTGATTATTTGCATAGTTATCATAGAATAAAAGAAGATCTTTCATTTGATAGTAATTTAGTATTTTATAAAGACAGGTTAGTCATTCCAAAAAATTTAAGATTAAATATATTAAAATTATTACATGAAGGTCATATTGGCATGTCTAAAATGAAACAGTTAGCTAGAAAATTATATTATTGGCCTCATATGGATACTCATATTGAAGAGTTTGTTAAGAAATGTTATCCCTGTCAAATGTTTCAAAATAATAATATTAAAGAGCCGTTGTTGCCTCATGAAGTTCCCAGTTTACCATTTTTAAAATTAGGTATTGATATAATGGAGTTTAGGAAGAAAAGTTATTTAGTAATTTATGACTATTATTCCAAGTGGTTAGATATAAAGCCTATTAATAATAAAAGTGCGTGTGCTATAAATAACAAATTAATAGATATTTTCAGTAATTTTGGTGTTCCTTGTGAAATTGTCTCGGATCATGTACCATTTGATTCGAGAGATTGTCAACAATTTGCTAAAGAATGGGGATTTAAATATATTTACACTAGTCCAAGGTATCCTCAGTCTAATGGTATGGCTGAAAGGGGTGTACAAATAGCTAAAAAAATATTATATAAATGTCATGAAGATAACACGGATTGGAGAGTAGCTTTATTAAAGTATAGAGTTTCACCTGTTGCAGGAACAAATTTTTCTCCTTCTGAACTTTTAATGAATAGAAATTTAAGAACAAAATTAATATCCTCTAATAAATATTTACAGCCTAAGATTAATAATAATGTTCAAATTCAGTTTAGTAAGCAAAGAGATAGAAATGTGAAAAATTATAATAAAACAAGTAGATTGAAAAGGGAATTTAATATTGGTGAAAATGTTTGGTTTAAAAAAGAGGTAAATAAAAATTTTTGGTTAAAGGGTAAGATTGTTAAATATGTAGGAAACAGGTCATATATAATAAATGATAATAATAATGTAAATTATAATAGAACATCTTATTACATCAGGCGAGCCTAGACTTTGTGGTTCGCCAGACAACCAGACTTGGGTTCTCACTGGTTGAAGGTGTATCTGTTGTTTAGTGTGGTTTTGTAAAACATAAGTTAGTGTTTAATATCTTTATTGTAAAACATATTTTATTAAAAAATTGCTTAAAACTTTGTAAAATTGTATAATACATTTTGTTTATTTAGAATAACTTTTAGTATGATTGTAAAGTACTTTAATAACTAATAAAATAGTAAGACTGTTATAAATTTTAAAAATTTATGTAAATCTATAAAAAAAAAAAAAAAAAAAATTTAACAATAAAGTATTGGTTTAAAAGGGGATGAAGAAGATAAGTAAGATAGTAAATTTTAAAAATTGTATTAAAACTTTGGTAATAAATAGTAAATTTAAAAATTGTATAAGAACTGTTTGTAATAGTAAATTTAAAAATTGTTTTGTAGTTTTATAATATTAAAAGTAATTTTGTTTTGAGTTGTAATTAAAAGAAGTTTCAGTAAAATTAAAATTGTATAAAGCTTAGTAATATTAATAGTAATTCTGTTTAATAAACAACCTATAATAATGTAAATGGGAAATAAGAATTTTGTTTTTAAGGGGGATGATGTAGTAACGGAACGTTACTTGTAATATGTCAATGTTGACAAGTGAGTGCAACACTCTCACGACTCCCTCTTGCTTGCCGGTCACCGAGGCTAACAGACGTGTCCGTAAAGATAATCTAATATAAGTTAAGCTGCATCTTGTTGTATTTATAATAGTATATAAAATATTGGTATAATAATAAAACCAAAGACTTCAAGATTTGTTTAATTAAATCCCCAGTAAATAATACAAATGTGACACCGAAATTAAGTACCTACATTGTGTGTATGCACATACTAGACAGGAATAGTAGAAAAGACCTGTAAACATTTATTTATGACATTCTAAACGTTGACGTGTTTTAAAGTAATGTTGAAATAATTTGTTTTGTTGTATTCCTTGTTGTAATTACAGATGCACCTGATTCTGTGTAAGATTGTGTAATTGCAGATGCACCTGATTCGAAGTTTTGCTTGGCGCTAAATGTTTAATGTCAAACTATGATTCACTATTGTAATCCTTAAATATATAGAGAAGAGATATAAAAAAAAAATGAATCGCTGAATGTGTTGCTAAGCGCAAATTTCGAGAGCAGTTGAACCGATTTCGCTAATTCTTTTTTTATAATATGCCTTGAAGTACGAGGATGGTTGTTACGGAGAGAAAAATTTAAAAAATTCCCTGAAAAAGTCTAAAAACAACACTTTTCTATTCCCATACAAAAGATTCGTAATAATACTTAAGTCAATTTGAACTTTAATACCATATCATAAAGTTTAAGTGTTAGAGGAGGGGTTCCAGGAAGGATAAGTATTAAAAAACAATATTAAAGAATCGACTATTAGGCGATACGAAGTTCACCGGGTCAGCTAGTAATTAATAAAAAAAAACTATACCCACAATTTTTTAATGAATCAGTTTATTTTTATTGAATAATACGTATAATTATGTATTAGCTGTTAAATTTGTTTACTAATTTTGATTAACGTTGTTGATGTTTCAAGGATTTTGATAAAGATGGATTTAATCATCTATCGTTAGACTTGTTAAAAATCTAATTGTTATAACGTCGTTTACAAATGGTCGAGAGTGGCGCCAAGTACAATTGTCTGCGATCAAACAGTAGACAATGTCTCAGACATCCGAGTTATAGAAGATATTAACCCCCTCTCTAATTATATTAATATGTCTGGCTTATTCCTAAATTTCAGTTTGATTTTCTCATTTACAAAAATATGCTTGGTACATTTGGTTACATTTTTAATTAGAAACATGAAATTTAATTTTTGAAATTTTTTTCAGTATTTGTGGACAATCTACCTTTAAAGGATTGAAATAGGGCTTTAGGAGTGGGGGGGTTGGAATTAAGAACGTGAATTTCATCATTCAGCTTTAACAATCAGGAAACATCGCATTTTAATTCTGGTCTACTGATTAAATATGAGACACGTTTCTTTAGAATATGGCCTAGCTTCCCAAACTGTGCGTCGCGACGCCCTGGGGCGTCGCGGCGTTGTCCCAGGGGCGTCGCGTGTCGATGCGACTGAGTCGAGTGAGAACCGGGCGCAAGAAAGGAAAATTAAAGAAATAAATATTTTCCCGAAAATCTGGAGCAATATGACTGGGTCAGAAACCCTTTCCAGTCACCCACACCATCGTCACTTTCAACAGAGGAAGAAGAACAACTAACAGAATTGTCCTGTGATTCCAGCCTAAAGCTTCAATACGACAAGGACAAACTGTTTGAATATTGGAGCTCAGTTTCTCATGAATATCGTGCCATCGGCACTGCTGCATTAAATGTTTTATTACCATTTGCGACTTCATACTTGTGTGACTTTTCTGCAGTTGCAGTAATTAAGAAGAAGTACAGGTCAAACATAGACTTAAAAAAGAAATGAGAGTGGCTATTTCCAAATTGGACCCCCGGTTTCATAAGCTATGCTCAGAAAAGCAAGCACACCCCTCACATTGACCAGCCAGTTACATAAATATCTATTTTTATTTTTGTTTTTATGTTTTGATTTCGTTCTTATTTTCTAATTAGAAATTATAAATGTTCAGATAGTGTTTTTCTGATTAAACCTACTGATACAAGTCTATAGTACTAAAATTGGTAAGTATCACTGGAGGCTGGGGCGTCGCAACAAAATAGCAAAGTCCCAAGGGCGTCACGGTACGAATAAGTTTGGGAAGCCCTGGAATATGGGATGAAATTTGTATGAAAGTCCAAGTAATTTCTGGAGTTATAAGCTTGAATTTTTTTTCGTAAGTTTTCGATCACATATACATAAATATATATTTCAGTACTTTAGAAATTAAGGCAAAATCATTTAGAGATTAGTAAATTATCAGTCCAAACGTGAAGTTTATGTTTTTTAAATATTTTAAGTAACATTATCCTTATCATTGCATATACCTACTAATATACTTTAAAAATACAGTGAAAATAAAATATACCTACTTACAATATAATAGTACAATATATAAGTTAGTATTTTAATAACAACTCTCTTCTTCTCGCAAATCATGTTTACATTCAGACCTTTCCTTTGTTTTATCAAGTAATAACAACTTTATTTCCTTTAAACTTCTCCGTAAATAGGTAAACAAAAATGATTAGGACAATATTGATATTGTACTGTTTGTTTCCCAAATACAAATAAACAAATAAATAAAACATTAAAAAATATTCCCAAATAACCTCTTAAAAATTGTAAGTTTGTGTGTGTGTGTGTGTGTGTGTGTGTGTGTGTGTTCGTGGTAAATTAGATGAAAATATTTATTTAAAATTACTTTTCTTTCAATAAAATATATCGTTAGATCTATACTTAATATTTGTAGGCTACCTACGCTGTTGTTGATATTCACCTACCCTCAATCATTCTATTATTCGAGTCGTTCTGACGTGTATGTCAGTACCTGTGATTATTCGAGTCATTCTGTCGTCGGCTAAGGCATTCTTGGCTCTGGCGTGGTGCGGTGCACTTGTGTATCCTTCTAGTAGCTTAACCTCGACTCTTCTAATAGTTAGTTTGTGTACACGAATTAATTGTTACTGATTGGGCAACTCGACCGGTGGTGGTGAGTGCCAATGCGCATTGTTAGGCGGCGCCGCCGTAAACCAACACTCGGGTCACAAGTCCCGGGCACTGCGTCGAGTTGTCTCTCTGCCACGCGATAGACGGTACCCGCTCGGTGAGTACATTGAATACTAAGTAGTAACTATGGTGTTTTAAATTACATTGTGAATTAACCAGGCCATCCGTCCTACTCCTCACTTCTGATTCCTACATCAGAAGTGGGATGCAACCTTAACGACCCACATCGCGAAAGCCGTGCGCCGAACAATAAGCAGTGTGCAATTAAGTTGCAATATTTCGTAGTGATCGTAGGTACATCGATATTTTAGTTCTTTTCGGTCGTTCTGTTGTGTTCTTATCGGTGTACAAGGGTTTTATTCAGTGTTATTTGTTGAATTTAATTTTATAGTTAATGATTTTTGCTAATAGATTTTGCGATTCTGTTTTTATTTCGATTCAGTTACAATATTAGATTGTGAGTGTGATTGTAGTGCGAGCTTGCAGCGCGTTATAGGTCTAGATCTAGCGAAAGGCAAGGCGTATCGAACGGATTCGTTGCGTACTTTCTGAGTTTTTAAGAGTGAATACTCATTTTTCATATTTCGCGACAAGGTCCACCCTCACTTTAATGACTCTCTTCGCTTACGGTATCGAAGCTATTTTTCGGAAACTAGAACTGTTTCCATAGGATAGTTTTAAATAATTGTAATTTGTAGTATTCTGAACTCAGTTCAAAGTTAAAATATTAAATGATGCAAGCGTAGTTGTAGTATTTAGGTTGTTAAAGTTTTTGTGGTTACCTACTGGTTTGTGATAAAGTGTTAATATCGTCTTAGCTTGAGTATTTCTGATTACCCGAATATTTTTTTGTGTTTTTTACACGATATATCTTACACGATATTTTAACTAATATTATTTGTCGAAGTACCGAAAGAGCGTAAAATTAAAGACTCCATCTTCCGAATAGTTAATACTAATTTTCTGATTTAGTCAGTCACCATTTTTATCATCTACTGGCGGGATTGTTGTAATTTGCAAGTGAATAAGCAGTTATTGTTTAATTACGTAGTTTTAATTATTACGTGGCGTATAAGTGATTACTGTGATTAATTCGATATAGTTAAAAGTGTGTATCGTGAACTACAGATTTGAAGTGAGAAATGAGTGTTTCTTTGAGGGTTTTAGTCTTTTTCTACCTTTGATTGATTTATTTAAACTGTTTAAAAGTTGTTTTAGTTGTTCTGTTTAAGAACGTTTAAATTACAGAGAGTTAATTGATAACACCTTGGTACAATCGTAAACCTATTACAACAATAGTTATAGGTAGGTCACCTAAGATTAATAATTTTGTTTATGAGTAGGTAACTATTGAAAATTCTTACTATATTCGTTTGTTTTCTTTTAACAGTTCAAGAAAATTTGAAATTAGTGACTCCCTCACACGTTACCAATTTGATTTGAAATCGATTTTAGTTAAGAAGAAATTTCAATCGATTTAATGAAATATTTTTAGTTAAAAAAAAAATTAATTGTTCCTTTATTAGTTATTTTAGTTAATTACGTAGCTAGTTTGTTAAATAAATGAGTAGACAGGTGTATGATTTTCCAACTTGATTTCGACTTTATTAACCACGCGTTTTAAAGTTAAATGACACTAACGCGTGAGTAGTACATTTTAAGGCAGTCGTTGTAGGTAACTGTTGAAATTCTTATGTTTCCATCTGTGCTAAAAATTGTTGAGTAACTTTGCGAAGCAAGGGTTATAAATGGAACTGTATGATTTCGATAATTCCTTCATAGAGACAGCTAGGCTTTTTAATATCCTATTGGCGATTTTGTTCTGTTACAAAATGAGGAGCGTAATCAAACGAAACTTGATCCGAAATATTGAGGCCCTTTTCACGTAATAAAAGTTCTCGAAGGTAATCGGTATACCCTTAAAGCTTAAATTGTCAACGTACCTACAAATTTGCTCACGAAAGGTTAAGAAAAATGCCAGCACGTCATGTACCAGACGATATTGATGTAATTTATGATCTTGTTGATAATGATGATGTTCAAGTTTAAGTAGAGGGAGAAACTCGATTGATCAATTCTATCGACTGTATAATGTGTTCAACCGTACCAGTCTAGTTATTTAGTAGTCGTAGCCCTGTAGAAGGTGTCTCTTGGGGCAACCCAAGAGTTCATGGGTGAACTCTGGCGGAGGTAGTAGTGTTTGATACCGTAGCGTGTAGTCACAAGAGGTGACTGACACGGGTGATCCATTCGATTGATATGCGTACTGAGATGTATGTGACTGACACATGTACTGTGATTACTCTTCGTCTAGAGAGCCGTGGTGTTAGAAGTCTTTACGCGAGGTTTTCGCAAGCTTGTTGTCGAAGTAGAGTACGTCTATAGTTTTGGCTGTGATGATTTCGATGGTACATGGCTGTGGTATTTGAGTGAAGTGATTAGTTATAATTGGTTTAATGACAATATTATGATTCAGATTATTGTAAAGTTCTTGAAACAAACTAAGTTTTGAGCGTAGAGTTTGTCTACTTTCCCCTTTTACGTAGAGTTTGTCTACTTTCCCCTTTTACGTAGAGTTTGACTGAGTATAAAGTACTGTTGCGGCCTTTCTTCTACTCCAGGTTGACCAAGGGCGTGTGCTAGCAGGATGGTCGTGACTTGTCCTTTGTTACTTATATAGTTTATTAATTGAGGCGAAACCGGTCCACACTGACCTATACTGGCCTATTCTGGTAATAATTAGTTAATTCTCGGGTTTAATGGCTTTCAGTTATGCCAAAGAGCACTGTCGATTTTGGATAATTAGCAATCCCAGAATAATTCAGATACTATGACTGCCAACTCTGATACTATGACTGCTACATCTGATACTATTTGTAACAACTATGATACTATGATATTTTGTGCGATCTAAACTTGTCAACATTATGATACAAGCTGATGTTTACAGAACTAACTACAGTACTTAAGAGATGAATGGTAAAATGAAAAAAAAGAGACAATTAATTTCAGTAAATGAGATAACTTTAAGAAACAAAGGTGGCAAATTAACTACGAGTATATAATAAGTACTAAGTGATTAGTAGAACCGATTTAGTAGTAGTAGTACTAACTTGTGTAACTTTTGCCTGGTAAGACTGAGGAAGAGACTAAGTTCTATAATGTTTTCGACCTCATTGACTTGATCTCATGACTCTTACACGATGTAGAAATTCACGCTGAACTAGACAGAGCTGATTAGTAGGTGAGAACGCTTTTTGGTTTGCATTGGTCGAAAGGACAGTGCCATCCGGGCCATACCGTGCGCGGTTGGTCGAAGGGATGCACCCGTCCGGGCCATACTGTTGGTTTAGGTTGGTCGAAAGGACAGTGCCATCCGGGCCATACCGTGCGCGGTTGGTTGAAGGGATGCACCCGTCCGGGCCATACTGTTGGTTTGCGCTGGTCGAGGGGACAGTGTCATCCGGGCCATACCGTGCGCGGTTGGTTGAAGGGATACACTCGTCCGGGCCATGCTGTTGGTTTGAGTTGGTCGAAGGGACAGTGTCATCCGGGCCATACCGTGCGCGGTTGGTTGAAGGGATACACCCGTCCGGGCCATACTGTTGGTTTGTGCTGGTCGAAGGGACAGTGTCATCCGGGCTATACCGTGCGCGGTTAGTTGAAGGGATACACCCGTCCGGGCCATACTGTTGGTTTGTGCTGGTCGAAGGGACAGTGCCATCCGGGCTATACCGTGCGCGGTTAGTTGAAGGGATGCACCCGTCCGGGCCATACTGTTGGTTTGTGCTGGTCGAAGGGACAGTGCCATCCGGGCTATACCGTGCGCGGTTAGTTGAAGGGATGCACCCGTCCGGGCCATACTGTTGGTTTGTGCTGGTCGAAGGGACAGTGCCATCCGGGCTATACCGTGCGCGGTTAGTTGAAGGGATGCACCCGTCCGGGCCATACTGTTGGTTTGTGCTGGTCGAAGGGACAGTGCCATCCGGGCTATACCGTGCGCGGTTAGTTGAAGGGATGCACCCGTCCGGGCCATACTGTTGGTTTGTGCTGGTCGAAGGGACAGTGCCATCCGGGCTATACCGTGCGCGGTTAGTTGAAGGGATGCACCCGTCCGGGCCATACTGTTGGTTTAGGTTGGTCGAAAGGACAGTGTCGTCCGGGTCATACCGTCCGCGGTTGGCTGTGAGGACACACCCGTCCGGTCCAACTTGCTTGTTTGTTGTTGAGAGAACTAACTGAAGACCAGACTGTTTGTAATGATGAGTGATGCGCTGCTGGAATCTCACCTGCTATAGTGGGTGATGATTTAGACCAGCAGGTTTGAATTGTAGGGGTTTTCCTATTGTAAAACTAGACTAGTGTTACTTACCATATTGATATGACTGTAATGATGATGATGTTAACCATATTCAGACTGGTGTCACCGAGTGACTTACTAACTGAAACCAATTATTTCTAGTCGGAATGTCCAGCTTGGACGGAATCAGATATTAATATGTTGGATAGATTTTTGTCAGGATAGTCGAGCGATATTTTGTTTTTGCTTACAAATACCTAAGATTGTAATAAATAGCGCGCGAGGACGCGCGCAAATCAGGACGGCCGTGTAGGCTACCTACGCTGTTGTTGATATTCACCTACCCTCAATCATTCTATTATTCGAGTCGTTCTGACGTGTATGTCAGTACCTGTGATTATTCGAGTCATTCTGTCGTCGGCTAAGGCATTCTTGGCTCTGGCGTGGTGCGGTGCACTTGTGTATCCTTCTAGTAGCTTAACCTCGACTCTTCTAATAGTTAGTTTGTGTACACGAATTAATTGTTACTGATTGGGCAACTCGACCGGTGGTGGTGAGTGCCAATGCGCATTGTTAGGCGGCGCCGCCGTAAACCAACACTCGGGTCACAAGTCCCGGGCACTGCGTCGAGTTGTCTCTCTGCCACGCGATAGACGGTACCCGCTCGGTGAGTACATTGAATACTAAGTAGTAACTATGGTGTTTTAAATTACATTGTGAATTAACCAGGCCATCCGTCCTACTCCTCACTTCTGATTCCTACATATTATAAAGCTGAAAAGGTTGTTTGTTTGTTTGTTTGAACGCGCTAATCTCAGAAACTACTGGCTCGATTTCAAAAATTCTTTCAGTGTTGGATAGCCCATTTATCAAGGAAGGCTATAGGCTATATATCATCACGCTAATACCAATAGGAGCGGAGCACCAATGAAGAATGTTTCAAAATCGGGGTATTTTGAGAGCTTCCGCTGCGTGCGCTGCGTAAAAAGGTGAAGTTTCGAAAGAATCATGTATGATAGAATTGCTCCTATCCCACGCGGATGAAGTCGCGAGCAGAAGCTAGTATATAATAAATTGTGATTTACTACGACGCTACAAAAACATAGAAAAAATATTAAAATGCAAAGGTCGTAAGAGCGAATACATTTTTAAAATGATATTGTTCATAGATTTACACTCTCGGTGAACTTAGCCTCTGGGGACTACGATCGAGTTTTCGAAGGAAGGAAAATGAATTTGACATGTGCACAGTTCATACAGAATGTTGTTCCTATCACTAATATTTTAAATGAAAGCACATGAGCTGTGACCATATTAAATAAAATAAAAAATTAAGTTATCCTGTGATAAGCATTGTATTATACGTCTATTAGGCGAAAGGTAATATAGAGTCATTCCATGTCAAACCAACCAATAAAAAAATGTTTTCAACCTGACCCTTTCAGTTTTGGCTGAAACTTTGTTTATTTATACTCTCTGACATCCTGAACTCAAATATAGTTTTCAAAAAATTTAATCTCTGATAGTTTTTTAGTTATAAATTTTTTAAAATCACAAAATCCGCGTTTTTTGACGTGTACTAAAATCTAAAATCTGCAACAACTTTGGTTCAATTAGAGATAGAGAGCTGAATGATAGCTCATTTTAAAGAGGGTTTAATGGGCTTTGATGTGATACTCAACTTGAACACATTGATATACAAAATATTTTTAGAGTAAAACTCAAAAATTGTTTTTAAAAAATCTTTGTGTTGGTGTTTTTTAATTTTTTTCAAATTTATACATGTTTTTATGTGTAATTTTGTGAGTACACCATAAAAATTTCAGACTGGGACCATGATGGGATCAGGAGATATGTTAAAAATACATCACTGAAGTACCTTTCACAAAATTTTCAGTGCTAATAGCGTGGTTCTGATACATAGGCTATATGAAACATAACTTTGGAAATGAAAAACAAAGTTTTATTTTTATTTTTAATCGACTTCCAAAAAAGGAGGAGGTTCTCAATTCGATTGTATTTTTTTTAATGTATGTTACTTCAGAACTTGACTGGGTGAACCGATTTCGATAACAAATGTTTTAATAGAAAGGTGGAGCGTGTCATTTGGTCCCATTTAAATTTATTTGAGATCTAAGAAGAACTTTTCGAGTTATATCTAATGATACGTTTTTACTTGACTATTTTTTCGTCGACCTGCGTTGTATTATACCGTATAACTTTTTACTGGGTGCACCAATTTTGATGATTTTTGATTTAATCGAAAGTTAATGTTTATCATGTGGTGACATTTAAATTTCATCAAGATCTGATTAGAACTTTTTGAGTAATCGTTGATAACGCGTAATTACTTGAATATTTTTTTGTCTACCTACATTGTATTACTTTTCAGTTAATATAAAGTGTAATATATTTAAAATATATTATTTTTATATTTAAAACATAAGAATTAGGCCTGCATAACTTAAATTATTCAAATTAAATTGAAATAAAAAAAATTGTGATACTTCAGTGATGTATTTTTAATATATCTCCTGATCCTATCATGGTCCCACTCTGAAATTTTTATGGTGTACTCACAAAACTATACATAAAAACATATATAAATTTGAAAAAAATTAAAAAACACCGACACAAAGATTTTTCAAAAAACGATTTTTGAGTTTCACTCAAAAAATATTTTGTACATTAATGTGTTCAAGTTGGATATCACATTAAAGCCCATTAAACCCTCTTTAAAATGAGCTATCATTCAGCTCTCTACCTCTAATAGAACCAAAGTTATTGCAGATTTTAGATTTTAGTGCACGTCAAAAAACGCGGATTTTGTGATTTTCAAAAATTTATAACTATTAAACTATCAGTGATTAAATTTTTTGAAAACTATATTTGAGTTCAGGATGTCAGAGAGTATAAATAAACAAAGTTTCGGCCAAATCTGAAAGGGTCAGGTTGAGTGCCTTGTTGGTTTGACATGGAATGACTCATATAGTTAAAAAAGTTTTGTTTTAAGTTGTTAGGGCGCTATCTCGAAATCATTTTGAAGAGTTTTCAGCGAGGCAGAAGCGCTCTATTTAATTAAAAAGTATTCCAGCGAGAGTGTATCAGATTTCTACGCCTTATTCACACTTGTTTGCTTGAGGAGAATATGTTGTTAACCTTTATGTAGTAACATTTTCATAGTTTAAATATTTGTTTCTAAAAATAATATGTATTTTTGATTTTTTTGTATGTAATTGTTAGCAATTGACGATTTGATTTCTTTCCTGTTATAATATTAAGAAGACTACAGTTCAAAACGGGAATATTTCGAATTGTACAATATTGCTAAATACAATATTGCTAAAAATTGACGCGTATTTTAATACATATATGAATACAGTTAGGTATAACTTATATACGATGCCGTGGCAATTTAAATGTAATTTTGGTTTTAAAATAGTGGTGAAGTAAAAAAGTATTGTGTTATGTTTAGTTTAAAAAATTTTTTTTTTGCATGCTTTTTCTTACGTAATTTATTTAAATAAATAAACTGTTTTTTGCTATGAAAATTACTTTAACCATGAAAAAGTAATTCCTGCGACGCTTTTACTAGAATACTACGCACGCAATATTTTATACTTATTTACATATTGCAAAAGTCTTCATACAATGCGTCTTGCCTGTGTTAACATACGAAGCCGAGACGTGGACGCTGACGAAGTGACTGGTCCACAAAAAAGTCGCTCAACATGTAATAGAAATAAACAACTTTTTCGGATTTTATCGCGGCTTATTAAGTTTTTAGATGTCCGACGGTTCGGATACTTTACAGAAACCATGTCCAGTCCTCCCGTGACCATGGTTGCTGTAAAGTATCCGGCTACGCTTGGAGTTTCTCTCAAAGATAGTATTTGAAATGAGAATGTCCGCGAGAAAACGAAAGTAACCTACTAAACCCACAGACTTAGCAAGTTGAAGTGACATTGGGCTGGCCATATGTGTCGCAGGACTGATGGCTCTAAGAGCAGACGAGCCCTGGAGTGGAGACCACACGTTGGCAAACGCAGTGAACGTCCTCCGGCCCGCTGAACCGACTGCTGACGAAGATTGCTGGTGAGGGCTGGATGAGGATTGAGGAAAACCGGGATGACTAACGTGAACTTGGGGAGACCTATGTCCAGCAATGGACTGCAATAGGCTAAGCTGACTGACTGACTGACTTATATATTCTCGGAACATTTACGACAAAAGCAAAAATAACGTGAGTGGGTCAACTGATTAAATTAACAATAAAGGTATAATAATAAAAGCACAAATCAATAATAATAACACAATGTAACATAATATGTAGATATAATTGTACTATTCATGCCGATAACTACTCAGCGCGTTGAATTGACTTCTTGAGTCATGTGATAGATCAAAAGCCCGGGAGGGCTTGACCATCGTCATTTTATAAAAGCTGAAAATTTCTCAGCAGCAATGGCTAAATATGAAGTAAAACTCATGGTGACTTAGCCAGATACCAGGTAGCAAGTGCGTACAAAGTGCCAACTAAATTCCGCCATTTCATAAAGCGTCATTTTTTAATATTTGTTCGAAATAATAATTTTATTAGAATTAGGTCTGGCCCTCGCGGGCTCTTGGGTTATGAGAGATGCGTAATAGTAACGTAAGAACGTTGTTGTGGATTTCATATTGAGTTTATTTTGATATTTTATATTTAGAAAATAATAAATCTTCATAACAGAATACTTGTTGTATATTCCTTTATTGATTTTTACCCTTATTTTCTCTCTTTTGTACCGTTAAAATCCTACGCAATGTTCGCCCGTCCGTAACCATAGCATCTGCAAAGTTGTCGAAATATCGGGAGTTTCAAAATAAAAATTGCGGTTAATCCCATATAAGTTAAAGTATCCAGATAATATTGTAGTTGAATAGATTATTTTATATCTATATATTATCTATATATTAATACGTGAAGCAACAACTTTGTACCCCTTGTACGAAAATTGCGCTGACGGAGGAGTATGAAATTTCGTACACTTATAGCTTATATAGAGAAGGTAATATATATTTTCAAATTATGCGTAAATAGTATATTTCATTACAAGTGCGAAAAGGATGTCATTGCAAAGAGTTCCGACAAATGTCTACCCGAGCCGAGGCGCAGCCGAAGGCGAGGGTTGACAGTCGGAACAAGTTGCAATGACGGTTCCGCACGTCTACTGAACGACTATTTTTAATACAGTTGCGAAAAAATGAAACAATTTAATAAAATAAACTCGCAAAGAAAATTTCTGAAAAATGGCGCCAACCGTAGAATATAAGTAGAGTTTTTTTTTCTTCACGCATTCTGGTAGGCAAAGGGAAACTATGCTCATACAGCCAACTCTTCAGTAGAAGTTTTTTATTGATATGAAATGAAAATGAAGTTTAATGAGATGAAATGAAATGAAATGAAACCTAACCAAACTCATTCAATCAAATCATTAAATCTGATATTGAAACAAATTAATAGCTTCTTTTATTTAAGATATGAATTTTTTTAGTAAAAACTTCATGGTCGGTTTTTCTTTTTAATAGACATTATTTTGACAGTTGGGAAAGAGAACGCACGAGTGCGGGAAAGGTAAAAAAAAGGCACGAGTGTGTAATAGCCCACTTCCCGAACGCCACTTTTTGAGCAATTGTATTAAAAAATACATTAATCCAACAAAAAAAAAAAAAATTAAAAAAATTACTCACTGCCATGTATTTGACACAGACACGCATATAATGATACTCTTTTGTTTCATGAGCAAACATATAATTTAAATTAATTATGGTCGAATTACGACCACTGGAAGACCACTAGTAATTAGTAAAACAGTTATTGAGACTTTGACAGTATCTATAATAAGACACGCTTTTGTGAAAATAGCTAAAATAGATTAGACTTTATTAGTCTTCATATTCTTGCATTTTCTTCTCTGCTACTACTGCTTTCATCTTTTTTTTTCTATCTTATCTGCTTATTATTTACAGTAGGTAGGCGTAATGCTTACAGTATGCTATTATCTTAAAAGAATACAATTTTAGCGTCACTGTCCTCTCTTCACTATTGTATAAAATCGGTTCGTATTATTTGACGCATGCATTTTTCTTATGAGTACCTATACCATTTATACTACTTTGGTTCTGTTGAAATCTATTAATCCAAATTAATGAAGAAATGAGTTTTTCTGTGATATTTTTATACCTACAAGTTTCCAAAAACCACTCATTGTACTAAATGCATGAAAAACTCAGCTATACATCATTTGCATGATTAAATTCACTCATTTTCGATGATAATGAATAAAGATTATAGCTATAGCTGATTATGATCTGGTGAAAATGATAAATGTGGTCAATTTATCACTTAAAATAGTCGACGATATAAATATATGGCATTAATATCCATTAATGCGTATCAGCGCTGATAAAATCTATACTTCCAGGATATGATTACGTGAAGACATTTGTAAAAAGAGCTCAGAATTATTAAATAGATTCATATTATATTATTGAAAATACAAAAGACCTGTCGGTCAACAAATTAATCGTTACAGTATATAATAAACTAGCCGACCCGTGCCCACTTCGTTGGGCGTTAATTATCTTTTTCTTTGTGATGCATTACCTATGTTGTGTAGTTCTTAGTATTTACTAAGTTCTATTAGGTTCATTGTTTATAGCAAGTATTGGATGTATACACTCGTAATAATATCGTGTATTTATTATTTTAAATTACAGAACCAAATAACATACTAAATTTTATAGCACTTATACCCCGTCCGGCGACTAATTAGCTTTTTGACAGCTCACGCCTATAAATTACATTTTTTTTTCCGGAATAACGTACTAAAAATTTTACAGTAATGTCATACTTTATTGACGATTTGATTGATTGAGTGAAGTACCCTGTGCATAACAAACAACCACAGACTATGAAAGAGTTCTTGAAATAATAAATCGATAATAAATCGACCATATGATAAAAATAATTTTACGTCATGTGATTATTCTTTCTATAAATTTAATACAAAAAAGGAAATAAAAATAGTATCTATGACCCCCAAGATTGATTACTTGCAAGGAATTAAGTCGAAATCTTGAAATTTAATTGCAAACCAAGAATATAGAGCAATAACTCTGTTAATTCATTTATTTATTATTTATATATTTCATTTATAATTAAAAAAACTAATAATCGCATAAATAAATAATATTTTTAAATTAAATGTATTTAATTAATTCGATTGAAAGTTCTTCTTAAATAAAATCGATTATTATTTCGAATCAAATAAATAACGTGTGAGGCAGTCACTAATGTCAAAATTTCTTGAAGTGTCAAAAAGATCATTAGTCGCCGGACGGGGTATAAATAAATAATATGTTACTTCAACGCCATCTATCAAAAATCCCGAAAACGACGTCGATAGACTAATAAATAGTCTTCTAATGGCGATAGATGGCGGCGAGAGATGGTAGTACATTTACCATTTTTGAGTTATATTTTTATCTTTTTCCTTTTATCTTGTCACTCCTGAATAGTGTAGCTTTCTGTTAGCGAAAGAATTTTCATGATCGGATCAGTATTTGCGAAGATTACCCCGTATATACAAACAAAGTTATAAATTTTACCTCTTTATAATATTAGTATAGATAATCACATGACGTAAAATTATTTTTATCATATGATCGATTTATTATCGATTTATTATTTCAAGAACTGTTTCATAGTCTGTGGTTGTTTCTTATGCACAGGGTGCTTCACTCAATCAATCAAATCGTCAATAAAGTATGACATTACTGTAAAATTTTTAGTACGTTATTCCGAAAAAAAAACTGTAATTTATAGGCATGAGCTGTCAAAAAGCTAATTAATCGCCGGACGGGGTATAGTGCACGTGACGATATATTTCAATAATGCAATTTGCTTTCAGATCGACGAAGTGTTAGACAAAAATAAAATAGAGAAATATTTGTATTGTAATATTGAAAAATCGAAATAAATATCCCGAAATTTTAATTACCTGTAAGTAATGTATCTAAGCCGATAAAATAAAACAGAAAGTAAAGAGAAGAAAGTAAGACTGAAGCTAAAGAAACAAAAAATTATGATAAACACAAATTAGAATTATTTCTGAAAAGACTAAACAACAAATAATAACTATAAGAAATATTAAAACAGAAGTAGTTATAGTACTTAGTACAAATTAAAATGCAAAAATAGTTTTGAAGAAAACTTTTGACCAAAACTACGTCCGGAGTACCGATAAAGTAAAACAGAAAGTAAAGAGAAAATATATAAAATAAAAAATAAACGGCAGCGGGCGCCTACAGCGATGAATAAAATCGTAATAATATCGTGTATTTATTATTTTAAATACAGAACACAGAACCAAATAACATACTATAAAGAACAAATTTTAAACCACTTAAATAAATAATATGTTGCTCCAACGCCATCTATCAAAAAGCGTAAAAACTTCGTCATCGATAGATTCAAATAGACAGTAAATAAAATAGAGTATTAAATAGTTAAATCTAACAGCGATAGATGGCGTTCGTTTCTTTGTCATTTTCATAATATATTTTAATATTTTTCTTTTTTACTGAATTTTTTTGTACAATTACAATAAAATATAGCCTATGTCACGCCTGAATAGTGTAGCCTCTCACTATTTTCAGCAAATCAGATAAATATAAATGTTTTAAAATCACCAATTAATTTCTAAGGCAAATAATAATGCTTGATTAGATTGAATTGTTGACACGGCACGTCAGAGGACGCAGGTTCAAATCCTGGTGATTTAAAATCTTTATATATTTTTATCTTTTTCCTTTTATCTTGTCACTCCTGAATAGTGTAGCTTTCTGTTAGTGAAAGAATTTTCATGATCGGATCAGTATTTGCGAAGATTACCCCGTATATACAAAGTTATAAACTTTACCTCTTTATAATATTAGTATAGAAATGAGAAAGTTGTTAAAACAATAGTAACGTTTAATTAGACTTTTAAATAATAAAGACGTCCATTGGGTAACAACACAAAATATCAATTATACTTAGTAAATTAACGCTTTCATTTATGAAATAATAATTTTTTTTAATCAAACAAAACAAAACCTTTCACTAAATAGGCATTCCTGAACGATTCCTCATAACAATTCAAAGAGCTTTTACTCACGCAATCTGTCAATCTTTACTCAATAGAATAACTGTTTGTGGGAAACGCGGGCAGCAGGCAACACGAGAAAATGTATTCGCCGGCGGAAATCAATCAGAAATCGCGCTTCAACAACGTATTCCGGGTAAATCGAATTTGTTTGCGTCGATATTCCTAACATCTTCCACCGTAATTTGTTTGAAAGAGGTTTTGCATGTGGTATGGACATTTTTATAGTGTTAAACAAATGGTACCATTTATATTTTTTGGGAATAAGGTTTTAAAAAGTTGAAAGGATGACTTTGAGTGCGTTAGAATATTATCTGCGGGTGTCTGCCTTGTTATGTAGATATCAGTCCTTCTCCTACATGGGGAAGAGGCCTATGCCCAACAGTGGGATATTACAGGCTGAATCGATTCGATTCGATTCGAGATATCAGTCGTTATTATAAATTGTAACGTCGGGCAACGTGGTCAACAGTTCGTTAATTCAGTAACTTGAAGTATTGTAGTCTTAGACCCTTTAATACAATCAGCCTTCGTTCTTGTTAATAAATGCTGTTTTTTTTTAAATAAAAATAGTAAATAGTTCATTCAGTTTGTTCAGAGCGTTAAAATAAATAAAATTTTCGATTTAGATACTAAAAAAAGACAATGGAGGAAATTAAATTATCGAAAGTTTTTTTTTAAAAGTTACATCCTGGGATGTATAGCAGTTATAGAAAGAAGATTAATTTTATTAATATGTGAGTTAGAGTTGAGTGAGTGATGTTAGAGTTAAATAATAACATGTATCAAATCTCGTAATGGGTTTTTAGAAGGTATCAAAATTGAATGAGATACATATTTTTACGTTATAAAATAGATCAAACTAAAATGTAATGACATATTTCATTATTTTATTGGATATCTACACATTAAAACCCTTTTGGAATAAACCATTTTTTTACATATTTTTTGTTAATTTCAAATTGAAATATTAAGAATAAACTATGATATATTTAATTAATATTTATTATTAAATCATCAGTTTGTAATATCTATAAACTTATAACAGTTTTAATTACTTAACGACCAATTTTTCAATAAAATTATTGTAGAACATTTATCGAATCTATTGAAGGTTAATATATATACTAGATCGTATTGGACATTAGTTCCATTATTAATTCAGTTAATTTCAACATTAATCTGTAACGAGACATGTTGCATTGGCTCCCGAACCACAAAGCCATTAGAGTCAAATGCAAAGTCTATGTTGGTCTCGATTGTATTTATTAATAAACTTGTCATACATTCAATTAATGGGCTTATTTTTGACTCGGCATCCATTTCAAACGTTGTTAAATTTGCATATGTCTAATATTGAAATAATATACTGTAAAACTGTCTATCTATTCTTAGGTGACCGACATGCAGCTCATAAAACTTGCAAAGGTTTGTCGAGGGCTATAAAACATCATTAAACGCCTTGCGGTCTCTTCTTTACGACTAACGACATTGTTGACTGCAATTGCAACTTTCTACTAAAGCGTAAGTTAAAGTCACGTCATATAATAATAAGTTCTGTAAGACATAGTTGTTCAGAGGGGAAATATTAAAATAACGTGTGATGACGCCGAGTCTAGGTCCATGTAGTGTTGTGTTCACTCATTTGTTTAGGGAGACAGCTATTGTTTCGGTGGGCCAATTTTAGCCGAGATTACGGATATACGAGGTTTTAACTCGTTTGTATGATAATAGTATATAATATTATATGATAATATAATGATAATTTGTATGATAATAGCCACTCGGTGTACACCGTATAAGAACTAAATGTATTTTTAAACGGTTTTATTTAGCTTGACCTGTTTGTTTATTTATTATTAGTTACACTGTAACGTTACACTACGTTACTACTTTATATATATTATTAACAAGTAAAACTTAAACCTAAACTAAACTAAAACTTACCTAAATTAATAATAATTAAAAAATATATTTATAAAAATAAACTTAATTAGTTAAATATCTTTCCGACGGTTCTGTCTTAACGTTTTTTTTGTGTCCTCGGATATCGTATGATCAGTGACGTGCACGAACGTCACTGATCGTCCGATGTTTGGCGGGCGCTGATTGGTGTTCGTTATTTTTCTAATACTGCCGGTTATACGCGGTGCTCCGCGCTTTTGCGGCCACAGAGTCGCCTCAAGTCTTCACCTTCGCCTGCACGTACTGCTTGCGATAATATTTGACGCGACATATACTCTAAATTTTCATCAAGTATTTAATTTTCGTACATCTTTACGTGAATTAAATTTTAAAATCAGTATAATTGCACTAATAGGCGCTGGATTTGTTTATACAAGTGTGTTTTTATCCCCAAATTGGGTAAGTGTTGAAATCTTTTGAATAAACCTACCGTTAGCGCTTATTCTAGAAAAGTAGTTATTTCTTTAGCGGACTGATTTTGCATATCGACAAAATATTAATTTGTAATTTACTTTAGTAACTGTTTAGTAACTGTATAATTGTTTTTTTTAGTAAAGGTTTTAGTAAACTGATTTTGGTTAAATTTAAATATTACATATTGTAAAGAAATATTAATCGTAGCTTGCCTACTAGTAATTTTAAATATTGGCTAGTGCTTTGTGCTATATAACTTTTCAAGCTTTGCCTATAAACCCGCTCTGATTGCCAACACTGCACCGCACCTACCTACTTATTTTAATAAGACTAGGTACTTCCCATTACTTGCTTTTGCTAGCCTGACGGTGTTGCTAATCGGAGGCCGATGTGAGTTTATGCTGAGACGCCATACGATTATTTATAGGGTCCAAGATTCGAGTCGAACAAACGACGACGACTTCATCGAGACCCCCGTCAACATCGTGGTCGACGACTTCATCGGGACCCCCATCAACATCGAGGTCCGAGTTTCGGGCTAATCGGGACAACTTTTTTTTTTTTAACACCTTGGACGCTGCCGGCTACTGCTCGGGAAGTACCAGTACTCAATTAAATAATAATATTGAAAGGGAAAAAGAAAGAAGCAGACTGGCTTCACCCACGACCCTGTAATCTATTTTTTTTTTTTTAATTAAATTTTTTATATTTGTTAACCGTACTGCGGAGTTTTATTTTTTAATACCCCGTAGGCGGCAACAGTGGCGCCCTTTACGTGGTAATCAGGGTCTGTTTTTTCTTTTTTTTTGTATTATTTTGTTCCGTAGTTAGTGTGTCTGTGCTTTGTTTCTTTTTATTTTTGTGAAACGTCCTTTATGTTTTGTTTTATTTTTGGTTGCATATAGCTAATTTGCATTTACATAGTTATTTTAATTTTTTTTTTGTGTTTATAATTCTTGAACTTTAAAAGTACACTCATTCACATTAAAAGCGAATACTTTTTGTGATAAGTGCAAATTAGTTCTTTTTTTTATTTTTTTCTTTTCAGCGTTTTTTTTATTTTGCTGCATTACAATTTATAATTACAGTTATTATTTTATTTTATTTTTTATTTTCCATTTTACGATTTTCGCGTTTTGAAAACATTAAATTTTATTTCCAGCAACCAGGACGTTACAGTTAACGTAGTTTATCTTGTAACAGAGAAGGGTGGTTAATCTTTTATATAGTTTTAGTATAGTTAATGCTTAGTTGTAGTTGTTGTACATTTTATTTTGAAAAATAACACTTACCCAATCTATTAATTTAATATTAATATTAATTATCAATTACGTTTATAGTGCAAAATGTCGTTTCGCATAAAATTTTTGTCGTTAAATAAGTCTGAGCTGGAATATGAAGTTGCTATTCGCAGTGCCGTTCCTAGCACTACTGTCCCAGAGTTGCGTAGACAAATTACTAAATTAGTTGCCGAGTTTCCGTCGGAAGATATTTTAATTAGCCACTTGAGTGTAAATGAGGATTTATTAGGTATTAAAACAGCTTTGGAGAAGGCGGAAACCGCGTTGAACTCAGATGTAATTCCAGATAAAAACACTCTGTTGCGTACTCAAAATTTGCTTCATCATCTTTACCACAGATTAAATCGAGTCGAACCGGATACAGAGACATCAAAATCAATCAAGAGCTCCTACAGTGCAAAATTCAAAGACTTGTATCAAAAATACATCTCTTTGAAAGACCAAGTCATTGATCCATTGCAAGGTCAGACTTCTTCTGACCAGGATTCTTCTAATCCATTAAATATTAAGGTCACTTGTGAAAAGGGCTTTTCGGGCGAAATTGCAAAATTAAAATTTGATGGCAAATCTTGCGTACGCACTTTTATTCAGCGTGTTTCAGAATTTTGCAAAGCAAGAAGTATAGATGATTCTAAACTGCTAGCTTATTGCACAGAAATATTCTCTGGTGATGCTCTTCACTGGTTTAGGAGTGTCGAACAAAACATTAAAGACTGGAAAGGCTTGGTTGAACGTTTAAAAAAAGATTTTGATCAAGCAGACTATGATTATAGGCTCATTTCCGAAATTCGAGCGCGTACACAGGGTGAGACAGAGAACATTACAATTTATCTGTCAATAATGTCTGGTATGTTCTCTCGTCTGTCAAAGCCAATTACAGAGGAGGAGAAGTTGGAAATTATTTTACATAACATCAGACCTGCGTACACTAGCACTTTAGTGGCTGTTCCTGAAATTCAAAGCATCGACTCTTTACGTACAATTTGTCGAAATTTTGAAAATTTCCAAGCTCGCCTCGCTCACTTTCATGAGCCTAGTAAAGCGACTGCGGACACTATTGCTCCTGAATTTGCTTACTCTGGTAGCTCAAATAAAAATAAATTCCATACCAAAAATTTTAATAATTATCATCAAAATAAAATACAATCATATAGCAGCAATAATTCTACTTACAAAAACAATTACAATAATAAAAATATAAAATACGAGAACTTAGAGGCGTTGAATTTGAATACAAGGAAAGAGGGAAGGCGATTTTGTCCACGGTGCCGCGTAGACACACATAATTTGCGTCAGTGCACGGCAAACAAGGATGCTATATTTTGTTTTGTTTGTGGTCGCAAAGATGTTAAAAGACCTGACTGTCCTGATTGCAAAAAGAACAAATCATCTTTATTGCATTCAAAAAACTAAGTTCCCAGAATTGTGTCAAGCCGAGTAAGAATAATTTTGACTCAGAAGATTGGAAAAATTGGCTTAATCTTATTACAAATTACTTTAAATCTTACAGGGTTGACACAATTCTTAACAAAAAACCAGATTTTGATAGTAGACCTTATATTACGGTTGACATTAATGATATTAGGGTTAGTGGTCTTCTCGATTCAGGTTCGGCAGTCACCATAATAGGTAACAATGCTCATATTCACTTATTGAATAGGGGTTTACAATTAATTGATGATGCTGATTTCTCTGTACAAGCAGCAGGTGGTCAAATATTGAAAAGTATAGGTTATATACCTTTGCCAATAAAATTTGAGAATCAATTTCACATCATCAAAGCTTACGTCATACCTTCAGTAACGTCTAACTTAATACTTGGCATTGACTTCTGGCGTAACTTTAAAATTTCTCTTACTCATTTGAGCACCCTAGCTGTTATTAAAAATGAATCGACTCTTGACCTTAATACTCTTGATAAACACATACAGAGTTACGAAAACTTAACAGTTACTGATCGCCTATTGGCGGATAATGTCATTGAGCAGTTTAGAGAAATATCATCAGAACGAAAGGGCCTAGGAAAAACTAATGTTATAGAACATCACATTGATACCGGCGACGCTCAACCTATACGTCAACGTTATTATCGTATGTCCCCAGAAAAACAGCGTATATTGTTAGAACAAGTTGACGAAATGTTGTCTTTAGACGTCGTTGAGCCTTGTGAAAGTGCCTGGTCTTCTCCTGTCCTTATTGTAACTAAAAAGAATGGCCAACCTCGTTTTTGCCTAGATAGTCGGAAACTTAATTCTATTACCAAGCGTGATGCATATAGTTTACCCTATGTTTCCGAAATTCTTGACAATCTTCGTGATGCTCGCTACTTGTCCAGCATCGACTTGTCAAAGGCATTTTGGCAAATTCCTATAGCAAAGGAGGACCGGGACAAGACTGCCTTTTATATACCTGGTAGGGGAACTTTACGTTTTAAGCGTACTGCTTTCGGGCTAACCAACGCACCAGCTACGCAACAGCGTCTTGTTGACCTCTTATTCAGAGAATTCGAGTTGAACGTGTTTTGCTACCTTGATGACATCATAGTTGTATCCAAGGATTTTAATGGTCATGTTTCTTTATTGCTGCGTGTTCTCGACAAGTTGAGGCAGGCAAACTTGACTATTAACCTGGATAAATGCAAATTTTTTCGAAGCCAGCTGAAATACCTTGGGTATGTAGTCGATGGCGTCGGTTTACGCACAGATCCAGAAAAGGTGGAAGCGATCTTGAATTACCCGATTCCTTCGAATCGCAAGGATCTGAAACGGTTTCTGGGCACCGCAACCTGGTATCGTCGGTTTGTGCCTAATTTTAGCACAGTAGCTGGACCCTTGAATAAGCTTACTTCTAAAAAGAAGGGTGCGCCACCTTTTAAGTGGACAGAAGAGGCAGATCTTGCTTTCCATAAGCTGAAGGAATCTTTAGTTTCGGCTCCTGTTTTATCCTGCCCTGATTATAACTTGCCATTTGAGGTTCATACGGATGCTTCGAACTATGGCATTGGAGGGATGTTGACTCAAAACATCGATGGTAAGGAGCATCCCATTGCCTACATGAGCAGGTCCTTGTCGGCGACAGAAAAGAATTATAGCATCACAGAGCGCGAAACCTTGGCTGTGATTACTGCTATAGAACACTGGAGGTGTTATTTAGAAAATGGCAAACGTTTCACTGTATACACTGATCACAGTGCTATAAAGTGGTTCTTGTCATTGAGTAACCCCACTGGTAGATTGGCGCGTTGGGGAGTCCGTCTTTCTGTATTCGATTTTGAGGTTAAACATCGTCGCGGTGTAGATAATGTTATTCCTGACGCACTATCGAGAGCAGTCCCAGTTTGTGCAATAACAACTTCGAACTTTGTCTCACAAACTAATGACTCATGGTATAAAAACTTATTTAATGGAGTACTAAATTGCCCTCAAAATTTTCCAAATTTTAATATAAAAAATAACATTTTGTATAGAGAGCATCCCATTGCCTACATGAGCAGGTCCTTGTCGGCGACAGAAAAGAATTATAGCATCACAGAGCGCGAAACCTTGGCTGTGATTACTGCTATAGAACACTGGAGGTGTTATTTAGAAAATGGCAAACGTTTCACTGTATACACTGATCACAGTGCTATAAAGTGGTTCTTGTCATTGAGTAACCCCACTGGTAGATTGGCGCGTTGGGGAGTCCGTCTTTCTGTATTCGATTTTGAGGTTAAACATCGTCGCGGTGTAGATAATGTTATTCCTGACGCACTATCGAGAGCAGTCCCAGTTTGTGCAATAACAACTTCGAACTTTGTCTCACAAACTAATGACTCATGGTATAAAAACTTATTTAATGGAGTACTAAATTGCCCTCAAAATTTTCCAAATTTTAATATAAAAAATAACATTTTGTATAGATTGTCCAAAAATAAACATGAACTTACTTCAGAATTTTCATGGAAGGAAGTTGTACCTATGGAGCTTCGTAATCAGGTTCTTACTGAAAACCACTCCGAACCCACTTCGGGACATTTAGGCGTATTCAAAACTTACCGGCGTTTGGCATTACGCTACTATTGGCCAGGGATGCATGCAGATGTCGTAAAATTTATTAGTTCCTGCATTAAATGTCTTGAGTACAAACATCAGAACCACAAAACTTTAGGTGAAATGGGTCGACCGAAGCAGTGCTCTCGTCCATTTCAAATGCTGTCGATCGATCTTGTAGGTCCTCTTCCCGTTAGTCGTGCTCAAAACAGGTACTTGTTAGTTATTACCTGTTGTTTTTCAAAATACTGCTTGATCTTTCCTATCAAAAAAGCCACGTCGGATGTTGTGATCAAAATTTTAGAAAATCAAGTGTTTCTGGTACATGGCATACCACAAACAGTAATAATGGACAATGGTAGTCAGTTTGTTAGTGGAACCACAGATTCATTTTTTAAGAAATATAATGTGCCTAATGTTTTTTTCATCCCAAAATATACACCACAGATTAATACGGTTGAGCGCTACAATAAAACCATCATTACATGTGTTTCAACTTTTGTTGAAAACGATCACAGATCTTGGGACACATTTATCCCTAAGGTGCAATTTGCAATAAACAGTTCAGTTAATGAGGCTACAGGTTATACACCATCATTTTTAGTATACGGTAGAGAACTAGTCACTTGCGGCACTCATTACGTCGATTCTGAATTGGGTAATGAAATTATATTCTTACCGCGTGACGTTTATGCAGAAAATTTAGGTTGTCTGGTCACAATTTTTAATGAAGTCCAGAAACAATTATGGCACGCTCATTCACAGAACACCTCAAGATATAATTTACGTCGTAAACCAGCAGAATTTTATGTTGGTGACACTGTCATGAAACGTACATATGTTTTGAGTGATAAGGAAAAATACTTTTCGGAGAAATTGGCTCCTAAATTCATCAAATGTAGGGTTGTCCAAAAATTGTCACCGCTTGTTTACATTTTAGAAAATATGCAAGGGAAAAACTTAGGTACCTGGCATATCAAAGACTTAAAATTAGTAGGTAGAGCTGTGAGCAAAAGAGAAACGTAGAATGTACCATGATGCATTTCTTCCCAGTACACTGTAAAAGTCACTGAAGAGAATTCATTTTATTTTTAGGGTGACATAATATCGAACCTTGTTTTTTCATAAAAACCCTTCTGTTCAGTTCATCTCAATAATGTCATATATTTTCATCATCCATTAAAATGTTGCTTACCTTGTACTCTAGCTAATTTCATCATATTGTTTTCGTGTTTGTATGGTTAGTCGTTCATTGAAACGATTATTCAATTTTAGTTTAAAAGAATGCGACGTTATTTTCGTGTTAATATTTAACGCTGCCGATTGTATGCATGAAGTATGATTTATTTTAATTGGAAGGCGATGTATGAAAGGTCAAACAAATACGAAAACGTATTTCTTTGCGGATTTTATTCTATAATAAAATCCTTCCGTAGCAGAGGGGGTAATGTAACGTTACACTACGTTACTACTTTATATATATTATTAACAAGTAAAACTTAAACCTAAACTAAACTAAAACTTACCTAAATTAATAATAATTAAAAAATATATTTATAAAAATAAACTTAATTAGTTAAATATCTTTCCGACGGTTCTGTCTTAACGTTTTTTTTGTGTCCTCGGATATCGTATGATCAGTGACGTGCACGAACGTCACTGATCGTCCGATGTTTGGCGGGCGCTGATTGGTGTTCGTTATTTTTCTAATACTGCCGGTTATACGCGGTGCTCCGCGCTTTTGCGGCCACAGAGTCGCCTCAAGTCTTCACCTTCGCCTGCACGTACTGCTTGCGATAATATTTGACGCGACATATACTCTAAATTTTCATCAAGTATTTAATTTTCGTACATCTTTACGTGAATTAAATTTTAAAATCAGTATAATTGCACTAATAGGCGCTGGATTTGTTTATACAAGTGTGTTTTTATCCCCAAATTGGGTAAGTGTTGAAATCTTTTGAATAAACCTACCGTTAGCGCTTATTCTAGAAAAGTAGTTATTTCTTTAGCGGACTGATTTTGCATATCGACAAAATATTAATTTGTAATTTACTTTAGTAACTGTTTAGTAACTGTATAATTGTTTTTTTTAGTAAAGGTTTTAGTAAACTGATTTTGGTTAAATTTAAATATTACATATTGTAAAGAAATATTAATCGTAGCTTGCCTACTAGTAATTTTAAATATTGGCTAGTGCTTTGTGCTATATAACTTTTCAAGCTTTGCCTATAAACCCGCTCTGATTGCCAACACTGCACCGCACCTACCTACTTATTTTAATAAGACTAGGTACTTCCCATTACTTGCTTTTGCTAGCCTGACGGTGTTGCTAATCGGAGGCCGATGTGAGTTTATGCTGAGACGCCATACGATTATTTATAGGGTCCAAGATTCGAGTCGAACAAACGACGACGACTTCATCGAGACCCCCGTCAACATCGTGGTCGACGACTTCATCGGGACCCCCATCAACATCGAGGTCCGAGTTTCGGGCTAATCGGGACAACTTTTTTTTTTTAACACCTTGGACGCTGCAGTACCCGGGGGAGCTCACATACAGCGCCGGCTACTGCTCGGGAAGTACCAGTACTCAATTAAATAATAATATTGAAAGGGAAAAAGAAAGAAGCAGACGGGCTTCACCCACGACCCTGTAATCTATTTTTTTTTTTTAATTAAATTTTTTATATTTGTTAACCGTACTGCGGAGTTTTATTTTTTAATACCCCGTAGGCGGCAACAACACATGATGGAAATTGAACTAATGTGAAAACTAGGTGATATGTAATAAAGACAGTTAAATATCGAATGAATCGAGGAACGTTTTATGTAACTCTACTTTTAAAAACATCATGTGATTGTTTATGTGAAACAGCTAGTATTAATTAATTAGGTCTTTTCCGAACTATGTCGCCAACGCAACTAAGTTTGTCAAGCAAGCCTACGCGGTTGTAAGTTCGATTATCATTCGGAACTGATTCAACAAATATTTATTTCTGAGCTAGGTGTTTATCCTTTTGGATCTCCCAGCCGTGCATAGACGTGCCAAAAATATTAGGAATTTTTGCTCACGCAGTGCATCAGTTCGGTGAATTAAGAACCAAAACTTTTTCTACATAGAGAAGAGGCCTTTGCCCAACAGTGGGACGCCTACAGGCTAAATCAGTTCTGTTCAGTAAGTTAATTTAAAAAGTTATTTATCGACAAAAAGAGCAGGTAGGTGTCGTGTGTCATTACAAAGTAAAACTTTGTGTACTAGGATATATTACACTACGCTTGCAAGATTTTAAAGTTTTCAAGCAGTTTTTAAGCTGGTTTGTACGATTACCAGTAACATTTGCTTCTGAGCGGTTAGTATAGCGCTTACTATTATCACGAAAGGTTGGTTTGCGTTGGAAGGCTCTATGGAGCACACAGATGGTGTAAATATTAGTTGAAGCGGCACACGACTACCTAGTATTGTAAAACGCAAGATATGAATACTGCGTTTGACTATCTTGAGTATCAATTGAATTTAAGAGCGTTTAGATCTACGATCGTTATGGCAGAAACTGCTTTACTGCGAACTGTATACCTACCTATATACATTGTTTTTTTTTGTTTGTGAATATATGTTCAAATATTTATCATAGCTATATAGCTATAAGTCATATGACTTGCGTGACTAAATGTCCTGTTTTCTGAGGGTGGGGCAGATTGCCTCCACAGTACTCCATCGCGCTCTATTAGGGGCATGTCGCTTCGCCTTGGACCACGTCTGCCATTCAGTTCCACTCCCACTGAACGCCTCCGAGTCTGCTCAGGATGTCCATGTTTCCTTTTCCATTATGGTGTTCATTCCGGGACTTGTCTTGGAATGTTGTTGGGACTTTTTTTAGGATCTGCCCAATACAAACCCACTTGCGGTATCCTAATTGGAGACCGATCAGCATTTCAGAGCAGTGATTCCACAGTTCTTCTTTGGAGATCTTATCGGGTCATTAGATGCCGAGGAACTAACAATAAGGCATCTGCCTACGAAGACCTGGATGATAGCCTAATAATTGTTGTATTTTTATACAAGTTAAATTATTTAAAAATTACAGAATACATTTTAATATAGTAAAGTTACAAAGAGTAAGAATACAAATTTATGTAATCAATATCTAGATTTCATTTTAATAATCAGTTTCTTTGATTAGATTAATCTATATATTAATACGGGAAGCAAAAACTTTGTACCCCTTTTTACGGGAATTGCGCGTACGTAGGAGTTTGAAATTTCGCACACTTATAGTTTGTATAGAGAAGTAGTGCGGAATGCTAATATTTTTTCAAAATTATACATAAAAGATACATTAAATTAATAAAAAAAGCATTACACATACTACCACACGCACACACGCATATACGCACTTTTTGTTTATTGTTAGTCTGTTTTCAAATTGAAAAATTTAAAGGTTCTTTATATTATCATAATTACTTGGTTTTCTTAATTTAAAATTTTAATTATGGTTGAATTTCGACCTCTGGGCGACCTCTAGTATTTATAATAAAAGCGTAGCGGTAGCATGCAGCGAACATTCTTTTAACGGAGCCTGTTTCCAGAAATATTGATAGTGATTCTCCCGAACATCACGTCGGTACGATAAATTGATTCGGTACCAGATGTTTCGAGTACACCAGAAATTCCGATACCGGTCTTGACATTATTATTTTCATATAGATACCAATGACCGCAAGTTGATTTAAATGTGAATAAACATTAATACATTACAATATTTCAGTATATTATGTGGTTCTATAAACCAAAGTTTTATACCTGGTCCTAAAATTACGATGTTTTGTGTGAGAAATGAATGTTGTCTTAGTTGTTTTAAATCTAAAAAATAAACTAAATATATTGTAAATAAAAAGAAGTAATTATATTTATTTTTTTGAAATGTCATAGTGTAAATGTAAAACAACTTTAAATAAACGATATCTATATAATTATTAAGAAAAAAAAAGCCTGGACTATATTTATAAAGTTTTAATATTTTAAGAGTACAAGAACGTATAAACTTTATATTGCAAGGAAAATATCATTAAAAGCCAGATATTAATTGTTCAGACGCTAGACGTCTCATTATTAATTAATATTTTAAAAATGAATAATATAGACAACATTGAATATGTTAATTTTTTTTTTGTGTAATTTACTACTATTTTTCTGATAAGTTATTAGTGATAGTTTACACTTATTAATTGATTCTTGGCTTACAATAAATAATACAAACAAATTCATAATGTCTACAACAGCATAGAGGTCTCGACCGCAACATCCCATAAAAGCATGTAAATCTTTTGTCATGTAACATTATTGCAGGGTAAAATATATTGAAATTTTTATGTACAAAGGTGTTATAAATATCATGGTCAGGGGTAGGATCGCGGTCTCAGTGATAGATGATGCTACGTCTCCGCAGGCCGGCTTAGATCTCATTGAGAGGCGGGGATTAAAGATGGACATTGACGAATTGCCGTTCATAGATATTCGATCACTTTAAAACTTCGCTGAAATAGGTTAAGTCATTTTAAAACTTAATTTTATTTTCTGTTACATTTTTGTTGTTTACAATTATTTCTTTTATAATTTGGGAGTGTACTCTTGGATTTAATATTGTTTTGAATTATTAGAATGATAAATATAGTACTGTAAAAAATTATTAAAATCGATTTACGTTTTGTTAATGTTTATTTTTTTACAGTCTTTAAGGACTAGAATGCTACAGTAGCTGTTTCGACGTTGAGAATCTTGCATTAATTCAAGTGTCATCATTGCAATAGAGGGGAATTCTATAATATTATAGGAAATTTTAGTAATTATATTACTATTAAAATTTGAACGTCAGTTATAAGTTGAAAGCTCCAGACAATATTCATTCAAAGCATTAGATTATATGATATAGCCCAACTTTTGTTGATGACGCATAGTTATAAAAATTAACTTTATACGTATATCACTGTCTGTTAGTTTATTATGCGATGCCCTGTAGGTATATCTATCAATTAAATTACAATATGAAGAAAATATATATTTTAATTTTCTTTTTTGTGCGTGATTCATGTATTCGATTTTGAGTGTGTACCTATAATGTAACAATGTTTTAGTTTAAGTACTTAATGTCTCCTTTTTTATTATTTATTTGCATGTGGTATTCACCTAAATAAGTAATACGTTTAGTAATAAGTTTGTATGATAATGTTTACAATGTTTATAAATAAAATATATATTGGAATAAAAATTAATGTACAAAGACCAATAACGGTAAGCCAAATACACCCCTAAGTACAAATAATATATTTTCCAAATGTTTTCATTTGTATTTATAATTCACGAAGAAAAACATCGTGAGGTAAACGGTATATTTCAGAATGACACTGAGGTAGGGCACAGCAGGAAATATCCTGCTCAAAATATCGAGCAGCCCGACTGGGGTAGTACCTCGACCTTACAGAAGACCACAGCTAAATAATACTGTTTTCAAGCAGTATTGTGTTCCTGTTGGTGAGTAAGGTGACCAGAGCTCCTGGGAGGGGGGGATTAGGGATAGGGTCGGCAATGCGCTTGCGACGCTTCTGGCGTTGCAGGCGTCTATAGGCTACGGTAGTCACTTACCATCAGGTGAGCCGTACGCTTGTTTGTCGACTTACTAACATAAAAGAAAATGAATTCTGAGAAATGTTTATGTACCCAACCGATATAGATTTTCGTATCAAATTATGTTCTCAAACATTCTTAAAAAGTAAGAAGGCCTTTACCAGCGGAAAAGTAAAAAAAAAATGCGTGCGTACAACGCGTGCGTACACATGTCAGAAGTGAAACTTCTTTGGCAAACTAGTAGAAAAACAACTAATTAAAAAAAAAGCCAACGTCACGCTGTTTTCCCAGGCGGTCACCTATTCAAGTACTGACCGCGCCCGACGTTGCCGCGTCACACTAAAGAAGTTTCAATTCAACAAGTCAGTACTTTGCTTTAGATATAAATAAGAAAACTATTTATTTTATTTGCAGTACAAATAAGAACACCTTTTATCGATATACAGTAAACGTTCACGATTCAGCCTGTGATATCCCACTGTTGGGCATAGGCCTCTTCCCTATGTAGGGGAAGGATCGGAGCTTAATCCACCACGCTGCTCCAATGCGGGTTGGCGGATATATTCCCTACTATGAGTAACGATCACACGACAGTAAACGTTCAAGTATTGCATAAAATCAATTTAATATACGATGTTCGATATAAGGGCGTCGTTGTGAGTTGTTAAAATTTTCAACCAATTCAGAGCGATAATGAAAGGATCACGATTCAAGTGGTCTGGTTTTAAGGGTGGCGTGAATTTTCCATTTCAGTTTTGTCGACTGTATAACGGGTAAAAGTTTATTTTAACCATTGTCTGGCAAATGTTAAAAGTTTTCACTTTGACCTACAAATACGAAGTTCGGAAACAAAATTAGGTACAATACAAGCAGTTTATTGCCGCCGGTCCCGCGGGAGGTTCCTACGCGGCGCCATGAAATAGAAATGGGATTTTCACTTTGAACTGGAAAGTTGGCGAGATTACTGCTATTATTATCATTGATACGAAACTGTGTTTTATTTAAAATTATTATATGCTTTAACTATATTTGTTACATCTATACTAATATATAAAGCTGAAGAGTTTGTTTGTTTGTTTGTTTGTTTGTTTGTTTGTTTGTTTGAACGCGGTAATCTCTGGTTCTACTGGGCCGATTTGAAAAATTCTTTCAGTGTTAGATAGCCCATTTATCGAGGAAGGCTATAGGCTATGTAACATCACGCTAAGACCAATAGGAGCGGAGTCCACGCCGACGAAGTCGCGCGCAGAAGCTAGTTTTTAAGTCATTAAATCAATAAATGCAACAAATATATTTGTTTGAATTGAATTATTGAACATGAAATCTTGTGTTATATGAGAAAATATTGCTATTTTTCGAATTACTATATAACTAAAACATAAATGTAGCCGTAGATGATATTAAAAAATAAAATAAAAACACAGTACGCTTTGTTACAATGATAATTTAAAATATACGAGCAAATATTCCAGAATCGTTGTATTGGCGATGAAATTCAGTTACAAAATTATTTAATAACGATAAATGGATCAATAAAAACTTTTTTGCAGTCATTAAATTTACAGTGAATAAAAAGAGAAATAAAATGCAAAACATCTATATTTTTTGTATTAGTTAATTACGTCGAGGTGGTCTTATTGCTAATAGCAATTTCTACCATCTCTATGTATATAAAAATGAATCGCTGAATGTGTTGCTAAGCGCAAATCTCAAGAGCAGCTAAACAGATTTCGCTAATTCTTTTTTTATAATATTTTTTGAAGTACGAGGATGGTTGTTACGGAGAGAAAATTAAAAAAAATTCCCTGACAAAGTCTAAAAACAACACTTATCTATATTCCCATACAAAAGATTCGTAATAATAAGTACTTAAAAGTCAATTTGAACTTTAATACCGTACCATAAAGTTTAAATGTTAAAGGAGGGGTTCCGGGAAGGATAAGTATTAAAAAAATTAATTAAAAAAATTGAATCGACTGTTAGGCGGTACGAAGTTCGCCGGGTCAGCTAGTTAATAATATAATCGATTAATACACATGTATAATGTTTATAACCACCGTCTACTAATGGTAATAACGTATTCTGTTTTTAAAAATAAATTATAATTTTAGAACTTTAGACTATTACTTATTAATAGAAAGCTATCATAAATATTCAAGACATAAACGATAAAAAATTAAAACGTCATAATATATTTATCTATTATTCACCATTTTTTAAAAATAAAATGTCATCATATTTAACCTGCAAATACTAATACGACCTACTTACGGTTGATGACATTTTAAACCAATTACCCACGAACGGTTAAATTCAGACCGGCCCGTAACATATCCTCGTAGCGATTTAAAAAAAGAACATAAAATACCTATCGCAGAGTGCACGGGGCACAGGTATATTCTATTTTCCTTTTATTTTTCAGTGCGAGCTATAACGCCTTATTGGTGACATTTTACGGCAAAAAACGTAGCGTTGTAACATTTTGCTTGTAATTGAATCGTAGCTTAAACGATTTTTAAAAGGTTTAAAATTATTATATTGATAGGTGTATATTTTATGATTTATAAATTAATAATCATATATTACTGTGTTAAAACAGTGTTTAATAAACTTTATAGTTTTCCAATTAAATATTGACGAGACTAGTGGAGATTGTTTTCAACAGCTGCATCATGTATTATTATTTTATTAAGTTTAATTCTAGTTGTAATAAGTAGTCATAGGACTCTTGCATGCTAGGGAAAGCAGATGTAATAGTAAATTTCAGTAATAGTTGGTCTGTTGATTCAGGTCAATTCATTCGCATAACCAACAAGCAGTAGGTACTAACTACATGAAAAATACTAAATCATTTCTGACATTGATATGATAAAATGGTCCCAGTTAAAAGTTGTGATAACATTGATCTGTCTGTGACTATAGCAGTGAAACATCAATCCTACAGGTAATTAATGTATTTTCACAGTTCAGCAACAGTAGCTTTAATTGATAAATAAATTAATGAGAGGAAATACTAAATAAATTAATGAGAGGAAATAATCAATAAATTGATAAAACATAATAAGAAGAAATTTAATTGATTCGGCTTTAACGTCCAACTGGTGGACAAGTGATTTTTCATGAAGAAGAATGATGAAACTTAATCCATCACGCTACTCCGCTGTGTAAGTATATTGTGCGCTTTAGCGGGATGATTGTATAGTCTAAACTCTAAAGTCTCAACTTAGTTGGTGGTTCATGCGTTAAAAAAAAAAAAATAATATCTACTTCACTTTTAATTTATGGTGTCAAAGGTCCATTTAAATTTGTCTGTAAACAATTTATGTGAACAATTTAGGTGAACTATATACAATAAGATATTTGGAATATATGTATGATTAAAATTTCTTAATTTGTTTTTCATTAAGACAAGTATTTAACGACGAACATTACTTAGAGTATAATTTGCGTTAGCGCAACGGTCACAGCCCTGGCTTAAGGCTGTTGGCTGTTGCGGGTTTTATCCCCGCACATGACATATGTTTCTATTGGCCATACAGATGTTTGACAAGGTCTGGGTGTTTGTGCTTGTGTATTGTGTGTTTATTTATTTGTTAATTTTTATTATAAATAATATAAAACAAATATGGTTTGGAAGCAATCAATTAGCTCTCGTTTCGCCTTTCATACCTTCAAATCAAAACATTACGACAAATATCATTAATGTAGACGATAACCATATTATTAACTTCACAGAAACATTTTTATATTATCATAAAAAAATTACACGTTTAACTCACTCACTAACTAACTGTCATATTTTACTATTCAAACTCGAACATGCATCCTAGAACCCGCATTCGTATTTCACAAAATAAAGACCATAATCACGCACACACATACTCACCTGTCATGTTTAAGGTCTAAGTGACGCACTTGAGTGCGCAAATGGAAAGAGAATTTGAGAGTGACGGTACATAACAACATGTAACATGTAGTTAGGCCCTACAAACAAAGCATATCGGAAAATCCGCGTTCCTACGCCTCCACTTTTAATCTAGGGACGTCAAACGAGGGAGCAACAGAGTAGCATAAAACATCCAATAGTGTTGCTTGACGCTTATAGAAGGAGCTAATTTTACTTAAGTGGGCTACTCTACGTGCGATGCACGGAATGAGCTCTAGGGGACCCGTGCTGTGTTTGACTAGATGGGTGCCTAAGACTGCTTTAATTTCTATAGAAATTATGAAACTTTTTTAAGTACATTTTTTTTTACTTTTTTCATTTTGTGAAGCAATTTAAAGATCGCGTGCGATTTTCGCAAATTATCGTGTTCACGCTTTTGTATTTTTTAGGATTCTTATTTTATTATTTGTGTTTTATATATTGCAATTATATAAATTATGTACGTGACGGATTTTTTTTGCATGTTATAAATTCGAAAAAACAACATGTACCTAATAAAAAAATATATTCCAAAAGTATTTTTTTTTAATTTATGAGGGTAATTAGTTAAAAGCGTCATATTAGTGTCTACTAAATACTTGAGGTGGTAGCAATGCGCGCATTGTTTAATACGAGTGCACATATAATCTTTGTTTGTGTACGTTATACTTTGAAACTTTAATTTAGAATATTTTATGAAAAGTAAATATTTTACATTTTCAAGTCGCTTTCAACTGCATTTCGCACAAGTATCTTCTGTGGAACTAATTTAAAACATACTTCGTATCTCTCAATTTAGAAGAGTATTTTCTTTCAGTAAATCCTCGGCTCTCTTATCTCAGACTTAACTAAATCAGGTGTATAAAAGAAGGGAAGGTGTTTGCAAATATTTTTGGATTAAGTAAGGAACGTTTATATTACACAAGATAGTAGTAGTATTTGAAATTTATCGCTCCGTAATGGCGGTGAGTGCATGCTAGCCACCTTCTAAAACTATATCTAGGTAAAGCAATGCGATTTGATGTATCAATAACATTCGTGTTTGAATTACGGTTCCAATTTAAAGATATTTTTAAACGATGGACTTAACATAAATAGTATAAAAGCGGTATTCATATATCATCTTGTTATACACTCAAACTATGTATAACTTGATATACATTAACAAATAAGTAACTTGCATACAGATTATCAAATAAAAGCAGCAATTAACTAAGCGTTATAAAATAATTTAAAAATTGTTTCGTCAGTTCAGTACTAAGCTCTAAAAGCATCTAAACAACTATCTTAATTATTGTTTAAATATTTATTTAGTATTGAATACGAAGTCAGTACCAAGAACACGTAATACTGTCGAGCGGGGAAGCGGGCTGACGCGAAATTGATTCAGTGCGAGACGTGAGCCGACTTTAAAACGGTGGGATTCAAACGTAAGTACGACCGACCAGACGAAACGAAACTTTATGCTGACACGGTACTAATTTAATTAGACTGGCTTTTTAATATTCAATATTCGAACATAAATCTGTAAAAGAAAGGAATAAAGAAGGTAAGTGCATTCTCGGGAGATTTTAGAATCAGTCGATAACCTACGAGACTTTGAGTTCCATCACATTTTTTTTATGTTATAAAATGTATTTTGATTAAATTTTAATTTAAAATAAATTAAAACATTGATAAGAAAAAAAATGTCTGAATGAATCTCTTGCTTAAATGTGTTGAATAAAGCTCTTGTGTGTTCTATTGTAAAAAATAATATTTCTTTGTTTACAGAAAATCAAAACTCGTTATGTAATGTTTGTGTGAGTCGGATGACTATGCTAGGTATGTAAATAGGTAGGTACATGATTTACAAGTCATCAAGCTCGCATCACCCCGGAACACTTAGCATATAAGGCTCCTTAAAGAAGAAATAGTAATACTATTAACGTAGTAAATACATACGAGCAATATTTAAAATTTATTGTGAACGAAATAGCAATATCAGCCTAATATTGAATTCGCGTTAGGTAACTGGAAAGTGAATCAAAACTTTCAAAAGATAAAATGAAGATCTCTATTTTGTATTTAATAGAACTGCTTAGTAAAAATAATTTTGACGTTACGGTATTCTTTTATATATGTATTAAGTTTTTTCATTAATTTGTTTTCATAATTTTTTTATTTTGTGATAAATTGTAATAATATATATATATATATATATTATTACCTCCTGCAAGTGTATAGGTACAATATTATAAAAATAAGTATAAAAAAGTAAAAGTAAGGATAAAACTGACATTTCGCAAATCCGTATTGGAGAAGCTTGACAGATTAAACTTGAACTCTACTCAGAATTTTAAAAAAGGTCTATGTCTAGAAATGTACAAGATATATATTGTATATGTAGGAATCAGAAGTGAGGAGAGGATGATGGATGGCCGGATTGGTTAATTAACAATATAAGTTTAACACAAGATAATTGAGAACTACTTAATATTCAATGGACTCACCGAGCGGGTACCGTCTATCGCGTGGCAGAGAGACAACTCGACGCAGTGCCCGGGACTTGTGACCCGAGTGTTGGTTTACGGCGGCGCCGCCTAACAATGCGCATTGGCACTCACCACCACCGGTCGAGTTGCCCACAGTAGGATGTAACAATTAATTCGTGTACACAAACTAACTATTAGAAGAGTCGAGGTTAAGCTACTAGCGGGATACACAAGTGCACCGCGCCACGCCAGAGCCAAGACTGCCTGAGCCGCGGTTGCACCGTTCGTTTTATGCATTACAGAATGACTCGAATAGTAGAATGATGTAGGGTAGGTGAATATCGCAGGTACCGACATTAATAAGTATCTGTATTGATTCCCCGACATATATTTTATTTATTTATTTATTTTTATTTTATACTTTATTGTACACCACAAATATTTACAAACAAAACTTAAAGATAAGTACTGACAGTGAAGTACAATGGGCGGACTTATGGCTAATTAGCCATTGCTTCCAGACAACCCATTTGAATATAAGATGTACGTTTGTGAATGTACAATAAAATCAGATATTTATAAAAATACGCAATAAATAACTATCGAGCTATTATTGTAAGATACGGGAGATAAACCATAGTCAGCTTGACATTGTTTTCTGAAACGGAAATACTAGTGACGGCCATTTCCGGTGATTCAGCAAGCTCGCGAGAAAATATAGATATTTTTTCTTTTTTTCGCTTTTCTTTAATTTGTTATTGTTTTCTTACTGTTTGCCAAGACGCGAATTATATTTGTTTTAACTGTATGTATCTATAAGTTTTTGCCGAGTAACGTAATAAACTTTGTTTTGTTCAATACATTTTTCGTAATTTATTTAGGTATGCGAAAATATATTTATTTCTCTAATGGTAATATTTTGTAACATCCAGTAACTGCTCTGCTGCTTGTCAAAGGTCTCTTTTCCTCCTAAGAATGATTTTGTCTTATTCGTATAATTATGTTGTTGTTTTTCCATTGCAGTACCTCCAAAACCTTAATCAACCGTAATCAGCTCATAAAACAGTACAAGTACGTATATCAGAATTAAATTTTACATTGAATATTTTATAAAGCTCATAAAAATTATAATGAGGGTGAAAAGAAAAATATTTCAAGTTGTACCGATAATTTATAAACCATTTTTAATGCACTTACCAATATTTTTAACGTTAATAATGACCCTCGACTACTTAATCTTGTATGAGTTATTCGTCAGCGAGAAAAATCGATTAACCGAGTCTCGATAGAACTGTAATGTTATTTTTGAAGCAGACATGGGGTCGTTGATTGCTACGTCTAGGGCTGGTGCCCCACTTGGGGGAAATTACACTAGAGCGTACCTTCATCGAATGTTTTGTGTGCCCGACCTGCATCACTTGTTACCTGAGTGCTCGAGTCGCGTTTGAGGCGAAATAAACCAAAGCCTCGCTACATCGACTTCAAATGACTCGTCTCTTTTATTCGCTGATAATAGCAGTTTACTCTGTGCCACTTCTTACAGTGTTTTTCAAGTGCTTCTTCAGGTTAAAAGAACGTATTCATTTTCGTGACCTCAGATTCTTGTTTGCGTTTGGTTGACAAATCGATTAATTTATTTGTATGAGCTTGAATCTTTCTGCAACGTTTTTATGATTGATGTCAATGTTTTTTTTTTTTAATTTTAATAAAAGAAGCGTATATTCACTTTATCCAGTATAATAACATCGGTAAGACAAAATATTATGTACCTAGTTAAAGTTTTATTGCAGATATTCTCTTTCTGTGTTTTAGAAAAAAGGTTCTATCTCCTTTTGAAAATAATAAATAAGTTGTCATTATTCAATCAGGTTTGAGAATAAGATAAAAGTTTTAAAATATATTCGCCAAGGGCGGGAAAAGCGCAGAAAATCGTATGAACCGCGTTGTTTCACACCCATAGGCGATACAGAAATATTTTCCGTTTAACTAACGTCGCTCGAGTCATGCGAATGAAGTGCAGGTTTTCATTGAACACAAATTATGGGTAGAAATCTTGCACACATTAATAAAATATACCTGTTGAGGACCGAGGGTTTCTTCAAATTAAACTTCAGAGTCCTCCGTATTTTTTCTTTATTTTCTTCCTTATTTATTTATTTCTTCCTTGTTTCTTGTTCTTGAGTCGGCGAATGTTCGGTAGAGAGTGGTCTGCTGTTGCTGGGACCCGCTCTTTTATAGAGAGTCCCCACCTCGGTAACAGCCGCGAGTTTGAGAGGGGTGACCAATCATGTTTGAGAGAGAGCGAGCAACCAATGGCGGTCCGCCTCGCTTCCCGCCAACTTAAGCGACCAATTGCCGCTCGCTTCGCTCAGTTGTCCAACACACGCACGCGTGGAAGACGCGTACCGATGTATGTTGCTCTCTCTCTCGCACCTAGTGCCACCTCCTGCTCTCTCTCTCTAACCGTACATTCGCCTCACTCTTACAATTTTTATTATATCGTTTGCTTAGTAACTAGTTTACATAGTAGGCTTACTTGCTAGATATAATCTTTCCTTAAATCTATTATTATACCTTACATACTAAGCTCTTTATTTACATTACAATTTTTATATTTACATTTTCAAATCATGTTTGACGTAAGCCGTCCGTAACATCCTCCCCCCGGCGTAGACACTTCGCAGCCTCTCCCCTCAGCAGGACGGCGATCTTCGTCGTTGGCCTCCGGAACACACCTCCTCTGGTTCGCACGTCGGCCGCTCTGACGACGCCGTCTGGTCCCGGATGCACTCGTTCGACGACTCCCCTGGGCCATGTGTTGCGTGGGAGCGCGCCGTCGACGATGATGACGACGTCGCCCTTCTGCAGCTGCGGTCCCTCCGTCCTGGCTTGTCCCCTGGGTATGAGCGTCGGCAGGTACTCCTTGAGCCACCGCTGCCAGAACTGGTCCGCCATCGCTTGTGATCGCCGCCATGTGCTGCGATCCGCTTCGGTGCACGGCCCTGTTCTTGGCAGGCCTGTCGACGACCCCATTAAGAAGTGGTTGGGAGTCAAGGCTTCGTCTTCCTCGTGGTCCACTGGAACGTGTGTCAACGGCCTCGCGTTGACGCTGTACTCTGCTTCAGTGAGGAGTGTTTGCAGCACCTCTTCCTTCGGTGACTTCTCCTTCAGCGTCGTACTAAGTGCGGCTTTTACTGACCGCACAAGTCGTTCCCATGCGCCTCCCATGTGAGGCGCTCCCGGTGGTATGAATCGCCATTCTGTCTCGTACTGTAGACAGTAATCGCGGAGCTCGGGGATCCATTGCTTGTAGCAGTCGCGTAGCTCGACGTCGGCTCCTCGGAAATTTGTAGCGTTGTCGGAGTAGATTACTCGCGGCCATCCTCTTCTGGCGGCCATCCGAGCTCCAATAACCGCCGCCTGAAGTTCGAGCCGCGGTATCGTTTGCAGCTTCAACGGCGCCACCTTTGCCTTCCCCATGACGTGCGCTACTTCTATGTTGCCGTCCCCGTGACGGATCCTCCAATAGGCTGTCGTTGCAAAGGCTTGTTCACTGGCGTCGTTGAACACGTGAAGTTGTATTTCCGACCCTGGTGCTATCTTCATACTGTAGCACCGCGGCAGGGCTAGGGCGGAGATGTCGTCTAAGCCCGCGACCCACTGCTGGAACTCTTCGGCTTCGTCGCTCGGGAGCTCTTCATCCCAGTCCACCTTCTTTAGCCACAGCTTCTGTAAGATGATCTTTCCTACGATGGTGTACTGGCTGATGAGTCCTAGCGGGTCGTATATCGACATGACGGCGCTCAGTGCCTCCCTCTTTGTCGGCACTCTGTGCTGAGTCTTGACGGCTTCCGGGACTCTCTTGATGTCTGTATTGAAGCCGACCGTGTCATCTCTCGGGTTCCATCTGAGCCCGAGAGTCTTCTCCATTTGATGCGCCGTCAGTCGCACGTCCGCGTTCCTCGATCGCTTCGCCTCCGGTATACTCTCGAGCACCTTTGTGCTGTTTGAGTTCCAGCCCCGGAGATTGAAGCTTGCTCTTTCGTGGATTTTCATGACATCTCTTATTGTTTCGACCGCCTTGTTCACGTCGTCGAAGCTGTCCAGGTAGTCGTCCATATAGTGTCTCTCTTTGATGGCTTGCGCTGGCTCGGGGTACTCGCGTTCGTATTCACTAGCGTTGTAGTTCCTCACGCTGTGAGCGAGAAACGGAGAACATGACGCGCCGAAGATCATCGATGTCATCTTGTACGCGCGAGGTTTCTCTTCGGGTCTGTCTCGCCACAGAAACATCTGTGCCGGCTGGTCCTCGGGGCGGATCTTCACACGCAGAAACATTTCTTCTATGTCTGCCGTTACCGCGATCTTCTTTTCGCGGAAGCCGAATAATATGCCGGTCAGTGATGCTAGCAAGTCCGGACCCTCTAGTAGACAGTCGTTTAAGCTTACGCCGTCCACTCTGGCCGCTGCGTCGAACACCATTCGTACCCGCTCTGGCTTGTTTATGTTGACGACGGCGAAGTGTGGCAGGTACCATTTGACGCTGCTTCCTTGTTCGCTACCGTCGCATTCCTCTGCGTAGCCCTTGGCGATAAGATTCGCTACTTGCAGCCCGTATTCCCTTTTGAATACGGGTTCTTTGTTCATTTTCTTCTCGAGCGTGCGCAGCCTCTTGAGCGCGTACTCGTAGCTGTCGGGTAGCTCGGGGTTGTCCGTCTTCCATGGCAACCCGACCTCGAACTGATTTCCCTTGCGTTTGATTGTCTCCTTAAGTATCCGTTCCGCTCTCTGGTTCTTCTCGCTGACTCGGGTTTTTAGAGTTATTCCTAGCGAGTCAATGTCGAAGTGTCGCTCGACGAGTCTATGTAGTTGTGCGTCGCTAGCTGGCGTGTAGATGTGAAGCACTGATTCTTCATTCTTCATTAGAATTCTTCCGGGCACTGAACCGTGGAGTACCCATCCCAGCATGGTTCGTGATGCTGCTGGTTCGTTGCGTTTACCGGCACGTAGCTGTCTCGACACAATGAGATGCCAGTTGTCGGCACCGATTAACAATTCACTGTTCTTGCTGTGATTTCGTGCTTCGTATCTTCGTTGACGCCTTGGATATGAATTTGTACCGTAGCGCTGCTTACTCGTCGATCTTCGTTTATTCCTTTGAGGTTGAGCGGCTTCTTCGGACCTTCTTCGACGATCTCATTTGCCAGGTCTTCGTCGATGAGCGTCACTGTTGACCCTTCGTCGAGGAGGGCGTCCGTGATGACCTCCCCCCGTGAACCGCTTAGTTTCACCTTGCAGGTCTTTAATAAAACGGTCCCTGGCGTTGACCTGGTGGCGACGTTCATGACGGTCGCCGGTGTGCTCTGTTCTGCACACGGTTCTTCTTCCCTTGGAAGTTCCTCATTCTTCTTATGTAGAATGGCATGGTGAGGCATCTTGCATCCGTCTACGCCGCATGGTTTCGCCTTGCATGAGGCTCGGCTGTGCTTCCGCTTCATGCATTTGAAGCATAGCCTCTGCTCCTTAGCCCACTTCCACACTTCATTTGTGGTGAGCCTTTTCAGTTGCGGACACGACGGGGTATGGTGACTCGTTGACTGACACCGGTAGCACGTGATTGACTGCTCTTCATGCGTTGCTTCACTGGTAGCGAAAACCTTTTCTTTCGCCACGGTCCTCTTCGCCATTGGTCGCTCCCTTCTGAGAGACCCTGAAGCGCCGTTTCTTCCAGTGTGCGTGAAGCGTAGCAGCTTGTCTGCTTCCGCCATCAAAAACTCAGCGAGCACCGTCATCTCGTTGTCCTGTGCGATTCTCTCTTCGTTCATCGCCGCGTGTTCCGCCCATTTGCTCACAAGGTGTGGGCTAAGCTTCTCCATGATGTCGCGTACTAGTAGAGGATTCTGGAGATAACCTCGTTTGTCTACGCTCTTCATTGTGTAGACGATGTTCTGTAGTTTCACGGCCAACACGTTCAGTTCCCCGCTGGAGCTGTCGACCCTTGGAAGTCTCTTCAAATCTTCCAGAGCTTTGTTGATGACGTACTCGGGCCGGCCATACTTCATTTCAAGTGTCTTCATGATGAGGTCCGGGTGCGTCGCCGTGTACAGCTGAGAGATCACTATCTCTCTGGCTTCCCCTCGGAGGCTATTTCTTAGTCGTAGAAGGTTCTCTGTTGCGCTGAACTTGTACAGCCGCGTCGAATCTTCCATAGCCGCCTTGAATGGAAGCCACTCCATGATGCTACCGTCGAATGGCGGGAGGTCTGTCGTCTGTCGCGGCGGCGGTCTGGAATGGATCATCTTCTCTAGCACGTTTGCTAGTTGTTCGATGCCTTTCCCTCTTTGTTGCGTCCGCTCCTCCCCCCGTACTTCAATTGCGGGTGGAGGTTGTACGTTTGATTCCCGTGGCTGATTGGTAGCTTGACTTCTGTCGATCCATTCGCAGACTCTTTCATTTTCGTCAACGCTCGCTGCTTCATCCGCTTCTATGGCTGAGATGTCCGCTTCTAATCGCTTCTTGATTAGGTTTTCTTGCATATTCAGGCGCCTCTCTTGAATCTCCGCTAGTTGCTTCGCGGCTTCATATTCAGCCACTCTAATGCGAGCTACAGCGCTGCTCGTCGACCGTCGAGACCGCACTGTTCCTGTAGGCGATGGAGGCCTGTGCGACTGTGTTGTCTCCGTCCGTAGTGATGTCGACGCTTGAGCGATGTCTTCTTCTAGCGGGGCGAGGGTTGCCGGCGGTGCCATAGGGATTCGTACCGGTGATCTTTCAATCGTTCTTCCGATCGGTATCGTTCCTACGGCCGTCGATGGTGATCTTGGCGGTTCTTCATGGATTCGGTGAAACGTGGATGAACTTGCTTGTAAAGCGCGTTCCGATTCGCCGAGTCCTGATTCCGACCTGTTCTTGCGGCTTCTCGTACTATGGGCCATGGCGTTGATTTTTCTGTCTTCTAATTGGAAATTCCCACGTTGGCTTCGTGCTTCGACTTCCAATAAGAATTTTTACCCGCCGATATGTCTTCCGGATTCCAATTGGAATTTCTTCGGAATTCCAATTAGGCAGAATTCTTCAATGAAAAATCCCACGATGAATTTCTTCTGAATTCCTTGTAGAAATTTCCCACGCTGGTTTTCTTTCTTCTGGATCCGGCTCGAAGGACCACGCAATGTTGAGGACCGAGGGTTTCTTCAAATTAAACTTCAGAGTCCTCCGTATTTTTTCTTTATTTTCTTCCTTATTTATTTATTTCTTCCTTGTTTCTTGTTCTTGAGTCGGCGAATGTTCGGTAGAGAGTGGTCTGCTGTTGCTGGGACCCGCTCTTTTATAGAGAGTCCCCACCTCGGTAACAGCCGCGAGTTTGAGAGGGGTGACCAATCATGTTTGAGAGAGAGCGAGCAACCAATGGCGGTCCGCCTCGCTTCCCGCCAACTTAAGCGACCAATTGCCGCTCGCTTCGCTCAGTTGTCCAACACACGCACGCGTGGAAGACGCGTACCGATGTATGTTGCTCTCTCTCTCGCACCTAGTGCCACCTCCTGCTCTCTCTCTCTAACCGTACATTCGCCTCACTCTTACAATTTTTATTATATCGTTTGCTTAGTAACTAGTTTACATAGTAGGCTTACTTGCTAGATATAATCTTTCCTTAAATCTATTATTATACCTTACATACTAAGCTCTTTATTTACATTACAATTTTTATATTTACATTTTCAAATCATGTTTGACGTAAGCCGTCCGTAACAATACCTAACCTTGTGTTATGCGAGTATCGTCTTTACGATCTCTTGGTCTTGTGTAAAGTTTGATATTCGTTCAATTGGTTGACACTTCTCATTTGTTTGTAGCGCGTTATTTTATATATCCTACTTTAATGAACAGTATTTCGAATGCGAAAAAATCTCGAAATGGATTAGTAGATCTTAAGATTTCGATTCAGCCTTAAACATCCCACTGGTCCCCATCCCATAGGTCTCTTTCTGTTTCTCCCAAGAAGTATCCTCTCTGAAGATTTAGGAGCTTTAAAATATATTCGGTATTTGTATATTACAAATCGAGGTTTATAATATCATTTGTTCATAAAATTAATATCAATTTACTCATACGGATCACCTATTATTTTGACTGATCGAAATTAATAAAAAAATTAAAAAAAAGCCGATATTCTGTACCGTCAAATGCATCGTTTAAATAATTTATAGAGACGTTCAAAGTGACGCTATTTTTTATTAAAAAAGTTTTCGGCTTAAGTTAGTATTTTTTAGAAAGTAATAGAATTTTTGTTTTAAAAACCAAATGCAAAAGATATAAAGCGAAAACAAAACAATGAAATATTTATCGTAACTTTTTAGTAATTTGTAGTAATAACTTGCTAAAGATTGTATGTAATAATAATAAAGTAGTGCATGTGAATGTAATATGTTTGAGTTATGTACGTGAATTTCGATAAATTAAAAAAAATAACGTATTATATTATATATTTAGTTTGTACGAGTATAACGTTGAAGTCTTGTTTCGAATTATCTGTCGACGATTAGTAAAAACCGTTAAACAATGGAGCTGTACTCTAACACGATTTGAAACTTATTTCTCGACGTGCTACAGTCACTATAACTTCCCTTGCCGCTATTATCAAATCGATTTGGCTTCCGTCCTTTAAATTATATAATTTAGAAACTTTAAAAGCTGACAATCGTCTGGCAAAGTGTTAATAAAATAGGAAACGTTAATTCGTTTTCCGTTCAAAAGAGATTTGGCAAAAATGTACGTATTGTCTATTTCCTGTCTTCTAGTCACGTATATCAAATGACTTGAGCTCTATCTTGCAAAATGGCACTATAGGATTATCTGAGTAACGCTTATGATTACTACTTGACTCATGTAAAATAAGCGTTGTTTCAGCCCGAAAATCTTTTTGGTAATCTTCCAGTAGGAGGTCTAAAACATAAATATTAGTAATTTTGTGTATTATCGTAATAATAAACAATCTTTAAACTTTATTTGAATACGTCATGTTCATTTTATTAATATCATCGTTCAGTTTTTTTTTATCGCCAATCCACGGTGGAGCATTATGGTGCCGTGTGGTGGATTAAGCTCCGATCCTTCTACATGGAGAAAAAGGCCTACGCTCAGTAGTGGGATGTTATCGTATGAATTGCGCTAATTTTATTAATCGCGACTTAATCAGCTAAGTTTTATTTTATTTTTATTTTTTTTTTGGAACCAAACAGTACAATAATACAATATAAAAAATTCACACAGACAATACACAGACCAACAAAGATTCCAACATTAAACCATTCATAAAGGAGCAAGACCACATTAACAAGAAAGAATCAATAATTACACCTAGAAATAATCGAAAAATTACATTTAGAAATATAAATAATTCAAACAACAACAAGTAAAATCAATAATAAGACGAAACAAAAACGAATAGGATCAGACAATTATTTATAAATTATATTATGTTAAATTATTAAAGTATAAAAAATTAGATTTTATACAATACTACAAAATCAATCGTACCAACTACTGCTTGAATAAAATTATAATTGTAATTAAATTTATTTAAAATCTGTAATCAATCATTTATAAATAATGTTATTATATGATATTGCAAAATACAAAATACAAACATTAATTAGTTAAGTTGTTCAAGTTCTTTAAAAGAAACATGTTTCAAATATCAAATCCATTTCAAGTCAACTAAATATTAAAATATCGACCACGAATGAATATTTTAGTTAGACTTTCATGCTATAGTTATAAATATTTACTGAAATAAACTTTCGTTAATCAGATGTCCACCATTGTTTCACCTAGGTTAAATTTTGATAAATGCCATACATACATATACACACAAGCTTGATATCTTATAACATGTAATTTTCCGTTACATTCTAAAAATAGCATGTTGCAAAATAAACAAACAAACATACTCGTACTTTATTTGTTAGATCGCAATTACAATTTTAATTATGTTCCTGTGTTGATTTACGTTAAATATGGTGACACAATTGATAGTTCTCTAATTGTCATATAAACAATTTAGAATCACATTTCAATTGTAAGTTCATCTAACGAGAGTTTAATGTGAATTATTTAGAACGACTTGGATAATTGCTCGGGATCAACATTGTCACGGATAATTATAAATACAAATTACTGTCTGCATTGGATGACATGATTTTGCAGCTGCTGCCGTAATATATTGCGACAATTACAAAGATATTTATAACACCTGTTTACCTTTATATTTACCTTATACCTTTTTATTTATGTTTACTAGCTGTGCCCGCGGTTACCCCCGCGTTAATTTGAGGAAAATCATAGCTATAGCCTTTCCTAATTTCAAGTTTGTAGGTGTATTTTTCATTGGACTTTCATACAAACTATCATCCCCTGTTTTAACCCCAAAAGGGGGTTGATTTCACAAAATACATTATTAGTACACCTCAACACCATCTATAGAGCATACATTTTGAATTTCAAGTCTCTTACTTCAAAAACATAGGACTTTCATACAAACTTCCAACCCCCGTTTAACCCCCTTAGGGGTGGAATTTCGTAAAATCCGTTCTTAGCTGACCTCTACTCGGTGAAAGGAATATTCCTACCAAAATTCAAGTTTCTACGCCTTATGGTTCCAGAGATATCGTGATGAGTCAATGGGTGGGTATCTCTTTTATATATATAGATAGAATCAATCATAATTTATATACTTTAGACAATTTTTTACCCTAATCTAAAAAGAGGGGTGTTATAAGTTTGACGTGCCTGTGTGTAAATCATTGGCATTGTCACTGCAGCCTATCGCAAACCGCTGCTGGACATAGGCATCCCCAAGTTTGCGCCAAAAATGGCGTGAACTCATGTGTTTTGCCCAAAGCCAGCAGTTGGATGGTTATCCCGCCAACGGGTGGCTTTTTGAGTTCCAAGGTGGTAGTGGAACTGTGTTATCCCTTAGTTGCCTCTTACGACACCTACGGGAAGAGAGGGGAGTGGCTATATTCTTTACTGCCGTAACCACACAGCAGGCATAGTAGGTCTTATAAATGGACTAATTAATTATGATCTTGATTTTTGTTTGATAGCTGACATGAACGATATATTGGCTACAATTTATGAGGATCCTTTATAATGTGTCAGGCATTTCAAGGTCGTCAGCTCGTTTTTCTTTTCAACCGACTTCTAAAAAGGAGGAGTTTACCAATATACTGTATTTTTTAAATGTGTGTTACCTCATAACTTTGAACTGGATGTACCGATTTTTATCATTCTTTTTTATTCGGTAGCTGGTGCTTGTCGTGTGTTCTCATTTAAATTTAATTGAGATCTTGACTATTTTTTTCTTGTATTGCTCGACGTTGTATTGCTTGTCGATATAATTATTATTAAAGTCGGTTCTTTTTCATTTGCGAGCAAATACAATTATTGTTATTGTTAATTATGCTAGCGATTTGACACGCATAATAGGTTACTGCTGACTGAGGTTACTGACCTGGCAGCAGGTAGATTGAGATGGGTGCCTACTACAGTCAAGTATATAATGTAAAATATTAACGGTTTTAGCTTACTACATCAACTACATGTAATTAACATGAGAGGGAAAAGATTAAAAAAAAAAGTTTGCAGCAGGCTTATGGTGGCAGAGGTTGTTTTTATAAATTCACAATATTAAAATACAAATCATCACATATAAAAAATTGTTTCATCTTATTAACAGATGAGGGAATATTTAGCTATCTCGGATCTTAGACCATTATTCCAAGTAAATAGATTATTATGTTTTGACGTTTCTATTTTTCTAGAAGAATGTATTTTATACGTGATGTGTGCATGTATGTGTATATTCTGTGAGCACAATATTACATTTGAAGAGAAAAAATAATTAACTTTGAATTTAATTATACACTCAGTAAGCTAATATATAAATATTTATCTCGATGCCTTCAGGCGAACGAAAATTAACATTCATTATCTTGGTAAATTCTCGTTTACAAAAATTTGTTTTGTAATATTTTTCTAAATTGGATTATATTTTTTTAAATCATGTTAAGAATTGGAATTATGAACGAAAAACATTATTTCGTCGAAATAAAAATTGCTTGATAACAAAAGATATTTTATTAGATGTACATAGTATCTATTTTTTTTTTTAATAATTCTGAAATTTAAATGAAATCATTCGTCTAAAATACTCGTATATAACCTTTAATTTGATGAAACTATAATTGACGACGGGTTCGACTTCTGCTCGAGTCAAACATTATATTATATTTAGGCCATACAGATGTTTGGGCGTTTTGTTTGTGAGTTAGATGTGTTTCTGCACAGGCATGAATCAATCCTACTGGGAGTCGTTGGTTCAGGGCATGAGGCACAAAATATAATTTGTTGTGGCATTTTTTGTTGTGTTCCCGCACGAAACAGATATTTGTATTCGTAAAAATATTTGTTTCTGCTGTAAGAGTGTATTCTTCTGAGTTTACCAATATGTATCCTGGAGAAAACTTAAAGCCGTCGGCGCGCTTTTTGTGGAAGGGAATTTATCCACCAACCCGCGGTGAAGTAGCGTGGTGTAATCTTGCTTCGAACCTTCTTGTACCTACAGAAAAGTCTTTGCCCAAGCAATAGGATGCAACAATGTTACAAATACTACACACTCCTAATACTTAAAGAAATTTATTTTAGGAGTGTCGCATTCATTCATTTAACAAATGTAAAATTGGCATAAAAATTGTTTTTAGAAAGTTTTAGTACAATACTAGTCAATTAATGTCTTGTATCATGAGGAGAGGGTTTTCGTGTACGGATTTACGAATACGTGGGTTTTCGCATCTTGGGGTCGGTTTTGTAAAATCTAAACATTTTTATTACTTTTTTAATCTTGTACCAACTCAATATAAAGCTCAAGTTTTATTTTAAATTGAAATTTGCTTAAAGAAAAATTAATGTTAAAAAAATACTTACATAACAAGTATTTTAGTATAATAGTACCCTAAGTCTATACAATATTAAATAAAAAATAACGGGTCTTGGTTCAGATTAAAATATAAGTTAAGCACTGTTTTAGTAATAAAAGTATAATTGTATTTGTTTAGCAAAAATAGGCCAACTGTTTTACGTCTAAAGTTTTCTTATAATCTCAGTAAACAGTCCCTGACCGCGAGTTAGCAATGATTAATGTTTTCTCAGTTAAATAAAACAAAGTCTAGAAGCTGTCACTATTTCAACATTGCTTTCGTTAAATAAAAAGCCTGCAAAATAGAGAAACGTTGGCACATTTTTATTACAGGTCCTCCTCAGAACAGAGAAAAAACTAGTTAAGAAAGTGCAAAACAAAGTGCTTAAATATATAAAAAGCTTTTATTACACTTTGTCTTCTGAATTCTGAAGTTTCTAGCTCACTTGTTAGAGTTACTTTAGTAATAGGTACTCGTCAGTGAGAAGCCTCGTCGAGAGTGGTGTTTAGTTGCCTAGTGTATCTACGTATATGTAATTTTTAAGGTTCCGCGGTTAAAACGTGCCTAAGGAACTCCATTAATATTTAATTATCTTAAGACTCTACTGTCTGTTTATTTACGTTTCCTATTAGAAATATAATGTTATTTTTAAAATCGAAATAAGTACAACGCTTTATTTTATGTTAAGTAAAGTTATAAGTTAAAGAGAATCCTCATTGAGAATAGTTTTGATATAAAATAATAAATAAATAAATATCCTATATCTTGTTGAAACTTAGCAAATTTTCTTTTAATATTATTTTCATTGTATTGCAAATATTATATTCCTACATATTGAAAAGGGAATGAGGAAGTAATGAGAAATTTAATAAAATAGTAATAAAAAATATATATTTCACCAAATTAATATTATTTTACAAACTCTCAACACAATTACACATAAGAGATTCACCGACACATAATGCAAACATTCAACATCGAGAGCACCACATCTTGTTAGTTATTTTAGTTCGGAATTGATAGACTCAATTTAAATAGTTAAATTATTGGCGTGGCTTTAGTGCATTACCATGTTCGCACACGAAGCAAACTTCAAAAGCAAATTGCACAAGTACGTCACATTTATCTCTGGCTGAACGATGAAAGCTTCCATTACTGGTCTCCGCGAAATGGATATATGCACTTAAGGTGGCCGTCCGCTCGTCACGTGGCTGAGATCCTGTCGTGTTTTACATCGATATCACTAAATAGCGCTAAATTTGTGGCCAGTTTGAGGACGCTTTCATATTTTGGAAACGTTCTAACAATTTGTACATTATCTCCGACATACAGGGAATGTTTTTATTATTTTTTAATGTAAGAATTTATTATCCACTTACCGCGTTTAATGTATATACCAGAATTTTTGAAGCTTGTTTTGAACGTTGATGTTTGTTGGTTGTAGTACACACACACACACACACTTAATACTTTTATATACTTTTATATATTTAATACTTTTTTACGTTGTACATACTTAATGCTTTGTGAAACATACTTGAATCACTGATTACTTTTAATCACATCGACCACAAAAATATAAAACACATAAATATAAAAAGGCGAGCCAAATTACATTCTCGGTTGTCGACTACGAAAAAGAACGAATTTCTAAATGGGTGCCAAATTCTGTAAATTACTCCATAATTATAAGTAAAAAATATACAAGTGTTGTAAATTTTATTTAGGTGACAATTTCTTGCTTTTTAATGCTTCAAGAATGTGCCATTGTAAATTAACATTTTAAAACGTGATAACACAAACTCGAAAAAAAGCCTCCATTACTTACACAACAAGTTATAAAGCAAAACATTTACCTACTTGAGTTCACGCGGCATTAATTTTTTATATCAGATCTGTAAAACATTTTATTCTTACCATACTTTACTTTTATTACAGAAATGTTTCAGTTATCATCCCTTTCAATCTTGATTGATTCTTCATTCAAATGTCATGGTGTATTTTTGAAATGTAGTCATACAGATTTTGTGAATATTTTGTATTCATTTTAAAATTCAGTTAAATTACAGTTATAAAATATTAATGTAGCTTTGTAGTGTAGCTAATAGCTTTGGACAATATTGTACATTTTATTTACAGAACTATCTTAAATGTCACTTTATTGATTTACCTTTTCTAAGACAAATGCTATTGTTGAAATAATGATAAACAATATCTTATTTCAAAGTAAATACATTTTCGAACACAAATTTCTCTTCATATTTTACAAGAAAAATGTTTGCTATTCTTTACGATCCCGAAAAACGAAATTCTTACCTGCAGGAGTAACGATTGATGTTTGTGAATGAAGCGAAAGAATGCGTTAGGAACTCCATTCTTTCTACTTTGCTCTGTCGTAGACAAACTGTGAAAGGAGTTTTAGACAGATTTCGTTGCAATCCACACTATGTTTTCCACCTTGTACTTAAGATTTTCTTACCTTTTAGATACGTAACAAATGCATTTTTTATTTGAAACGACACATACAGGAATGGATTACTTACTTACTATTCACGTTTACCAAACGATAAACGACGAATAAAATAATTGTAATTGTATATTAAAATTGTTTAAAAATATAATTATCCTGATGAAGTTCAAAATTTTTAGTGACATAAATTATTTATTATCAGGCATTGTTCATACTTTTATAGTCATGCATTGCCCTTATGTATCGTAATGTAAAAATCTCTTTTTGATGCTTAACGTTACAGTACCTGGGTGACCGAGCCTGGCTCGGTATTTTCATTTTATTTTTTGTTTTTCTTTTTTTTTTCTCGGTATTTTTATATTTTAATTTTATTTAAATAATAAATCACGAGTAAAATTAAAAAAAAAGAAAAAAAATTAATCTGGAGACGAGATTCGAACTCGGGTCAACACGATTTGACACCCGCCGATTTCCTAATTAGTAGTAGTAGTAGTCAGTAGTGAAACTAAGCTTCGTATTCTAATGATATTTTTTCATTGCCTAAAAACAGGGATAAAACGACATTTTTTTAAAATGAATCCTAGCTAGATCAATTTTTTGCCCCCGAAATCTCCTGTATACTGAATTTCACGAAAATCGTTGGAGCCGATTCCGAGATTAAAATTCTATATATATATATATATATATACAAGAATTGCTCGTTTAATAGTATGAAATTAGGTATATGCCACACGAAAAATTGGTAATTAAATAAATAATTAATTTCCTCTAAAAAAAGTTCGTTTTTTGTTGTATATATGTAAATATAATTTATTTTATAGGTACTAAATATTTATTAAATATAAAATACCAATTATAAATACAGCTCATTCAAAAATAATTAATAATGAAATCGTCAGAAAATTTATTTAAAACTCAATTACTTTTACAATCTTATTAATCTAGTTTCTGTAGTTCTAAGAAGTAATGATACAGATATTTTTATAGTAATAGAGTTTTACTTTAAAAAGATATTTTTAAAGTAAAACTCTTCAATATTTTGAAGTATTATTATAATTCCGTTTATTTGAAATCTAAGAATAAAAACAGTTTTAGACGCGATAAATGAAAAAAAACTACTTATTAAACGTTAGACCTAATAGTAAAAAAAAAATGATTCGACCACGTAACCCCGATTCGCTTTAAGAAAAACATTGCATGAAAACCCGAAACGTTGATGGTTGGAGGGTGATTCGGTAAAGTTATCGTATGGCAGACTTAATGGTTTAATTTCCTGAAAAGCTACTCGAACAGAAAAAATAATCAATCGTTGTAATCATTGCGTTGTTGAATTAATAATAGTTAGCAATGAATCTAAGATATAATACTACCTACTATGTTTTATTATTTTATTTCATCTGATGCTGCGATTTTTATTGAAATTGTAGCTGACCCGGCGAACGTCGTACGACTATATTTTAGCGAATGTGCCGATTATTTATACAATTTGGCTCAGGAAGGGTACAGCAGGAAGTATCCTGCTCAAAATTTGAATCAGCCCGTCTGGGGAGTACCCAGCCTTAAGGACCTCAATCTTACTGAAGACACAGCTAAATAATACTACTCATAAGTGGTATTGTGCTGCTGCGCAAGGTCAGAGTAATAAATAATTAAAGCAAAAATATCCTGCTCCTTACCTTGACCTTACACAAGATCACTGCTAAATAATACTGCTTTCAAGCAGTGTTGTGTTCCTGTGGTGAGTAAGGTGAACAGAGCTCTTGGGGGATTGCGAGGGTATGGTCGGTAACGCGCTTGCGAGACTTCTGGTGTTGCAGGCGTCTATAAGCTACGGTAATCGTTTACCATAAGATGAGTCGTACGTACGCTTTTTTGCCACCCTAGTGACATAAAAATAATACATACCTTGTATTGAAGATAACGTACATAAAAAAATTTGGTGCAGTCGCTCAGAATTTATGAGCGCAAACACTTCGGTCACTTTTCAATAAATATTGAAAATGTTGAAGAGTATAGTCAACATATAAATATTTTACAGCCTGTTTCGAAATTTAGATCATGTGTGTGTTCAGTTGTTTATGTTTGTTTTGTAAAACTATTATGAACTTTACGCAGCTTCCAAGATGTGTAAGTCAGACAATGTTATCACCGAGCATTTAACAAATTACAATAGCGGAGCGTGATATTTAATTAAAAGTTACCTCTAGGGCAAATCGCGTTTGTTCTATTGTTAGGATAATAAGCGATGCGATTTTCTTCAGCACACAAAAGAAAAAAGTCTTAGATTATACAGTTAAAAACCCATGTAAGTACCTGTTTTCCGCAAAAAAAAAAAAAAAACAGCTGGTTAGGAATAATTTTTGATGACCTTACGAGGTCATCAATAATTGACTTTTTTCTGATTTTTTTTTTCTTTTAGTTACTTAATATCTATATAATTTAATAGTAATATTGTCCTACAAATTGCGTGGTACGTTATCCCGGTCCTACGCTTACTGCTGCTCTACCCACTGCTATCTCTGTTAGCTACCACAATCGAGAGTTTTCGTAGAGGAATTCTTTGTTTGTCTCGTCAAATTGAAGCTACTCCCGGAAAATTAGCTTGATACTAATCAGGTGAAACAAATGAACTAGGAATCCCTACCTAATACGCCACCTTTCGATTAAAATAAAAATCATCGAAATCGGTCAACCCAGCCAAAAGTTCTCCACCTTTTTGGGACTCGGTTAAAAATGATATAATTTGTGTACATTAATTTTTATTGGTTAAATTAACTTGCTTTATGATTCTAACGTATATTAATTGTAATTACAATAAATAGAATTAGTAATATAAATTTATTACTTAAATAATTATTTTGTAGTTACACATTATGTATTTAATATTGACTTAAGTTAATATTGACTGGGTGTACTTTTTATCGAATAAATCAAAGTGTTATTTATACGGTACCTGTAACATTCACGAAAACTTTTCTCATAAATTTCGTTTTGCTGAGAATATAATGTGTTCAACTTGAATAGAATTTCATTCATGACATTTTTGTTCTTTGAACCGTTATTTTATTGGAAAACTAAAGAGTACCAGTTTCAAAACATGAGTTTTTTTCATTCCAACTTAAATATATTTCATATATGAATTTTTTAGAAGTCAAAATTATGACGGAAATTTTTATTTCAAAGATTTTAATAAAAATGGTTCGATTTCGAACTTGGATATTGCACGCCTCCAAGGAGGCTGTGCTTTACTCTCACAAAATGAAAAGCACGGTAAGTGCTTGCTCTTAAACCTTTATATTTTCATAGAAAACGTGTGACTAGACTCGTGATATCATAGTAGACTCGTGATAATTATCATAATTATAAGTTAGGACACATTTTACGTTGTTAGTGATAATCATGTTCTTTTATAGAGTCAGTGATCATAGATATTGACAGAAGCAGCTCTTTCCCACGTATATGTACATATTTAAGTACCTATTTACCAAAAGATAAAAATGAGGGGGAAGAGGTAAAGTGGCCCCCACTCCCGCCACTAACAATAAGTTTCGACCATATGTTGTTGAACCTTCCTCAACAGAGGTAGGCATTTTTGGGGTGCCTGCACTTGTTTTATAAAAAAAATTAATATAGTTGTAAAATCGATCGAAAGAATCGATTAAAAATAATTAATCAATTGAATCGATTCCCTATTATTCAATAGGCTAAAGGCTGAAAAAATCTTTAATTTTTCGCAACGAACATTTTTACGTTTCTGCCATAATAAATAAAATTTTGATAATTACAGAATTATTCTCCATAAAATTGTCCGTACAATGATATGCTCTACAGCTTAACATGCTCTCTGCTCTCCGAGGCACGGTGGGGAGACAAACAAGACAAACAAGACTAACAATCAGATCGGAAATAAATATTTGTATAAACACAAATATCCACTCCGAGCGGGATTCGAACCCGCGACCGTCAGTGTTTAAGCGCCGCAGACACGGCACACGCACACCAAAACAGTCGTCATAGAGATATGACGTGTATTCATTTTCGTAGAACGCGTGATTTCTAAACCAAAAGAACAACTAACAAACACCTTGCAACCTTAATGCCTGTCTACTGATAAATAGAATTAAGTGAAACGGTAAATATAAGCACTACGCTAGGTGTCTATATAAAGATATTCCTAGTACCTAACAAGGCAAATTTACAACAGGTTAGGCAAATAAAAAAAAAATGTGACAACCCTGCGTAATGATATAAAGCGTCAATTTGCTAGACGTCAAAGACATATTTTGGTCACTGAAAGTTTTTACGCTGTAATATAACCTGAATTTGATATCAATATTTGAAAAAGTAAAACTTACTTTTTAATAAAATCGATTGAATTCGAAGTACGTGTTGAGTCAATATTCTATGTTTATACGAATATTTTAATTTAGTAGATGTATGTTTCTTGTACGTAAATAATTTGCAAAATATGAAACTTCTGAACAGATTTTTCTAAATGTCTGTTATGTACCTAGAAATAGATCGGCCGGAAATTTTACTATACATAAAGAAGGTTTTTTTTTAAAAAACAAATATGATTCAAGAGTTTAAGTCGATAGTAATTAATCATCAATTGATTTTTTCAAAAATTAACAATGTTATAAATGAAGTCTTAAATATTTTTGCATACTGGCTTAAAATAACCTCTATTTAGCATACAGAAATAACAGTACCTATGTACTTAGGTATACTCGTAGTCCTCAAAATATTTCATCGCCCTAAAATAATATTGTATAGAAGAAAATTAAGATTTAAAGTAATTTTATTAAGCTATTAAATTTTTATATATCTTATGCCGAATTATAAGCTCCATTTTAACATCATTGTTTTATTTCAATTGCTTTGTAAAGTAATATGATACCTAGTATCATTATATTGTCTGGTTTCAAAGCAATGGCGTAGTATGTTGTAACCATAAAAAGTTGTGTACCGGAAACAATGACAGAGTTGTCGCCGTTGCGGACGATTTCATTCCAAAACGTAAAGGATGACGCATATCTAGAAAGGCTTTTCATATTTATTATTTTTATTAGCACTGTAATAAATTATACTGTTACTTTGGCTTATTTACAATTAGTTACAATTTATAAATAGTTTAGTACGAAGATTATGGAGAAAGTATTCTCGATTTACAGCAACGGTCATAGTTTATTATATCGTATATAAGGTCGAGTGGTATTTAGTGGGGTTGGAGGGTAAACCTTTGCGTTTACGATGCAGGATCAAACGCCGCGGAAATGATATTAAGAAAGATCGTTTTCCTCTTCACTATGTGAAGTGATGTGTGCCTGTAATATTTTTAAAACGGTGAATATTTTAATGACATACAAATGTGTCATTACAAACGATATCTATGTATATCAAAATTTTTTTAAAATAATAGTTAAAATTGAATAGAATAATAACGGAGGGCATTAATTTTTTAAATAGTAAGGAGTTCATTTTTGTTTAAAATATAAGTTCTATAACCTTAATACATGAAATTGAGTAGATCATGATATATTTTCATAACTTTTATCTTTTTATCTCGAGTCTTCCATCTTATGGAGTGTAGTGAATTGCGGTTTCTAAGATAAATTAATTGGAAGCTAGCTAGATTGGTTTTTCTGGTTGTGCTAGCATTTATCACTCACTCTTAGATTAAAAAGTTCGTCTAGACAAATTTACTGTTGGAAGATAAGGATTCAAGTGGTTTTATTCAACTGCTTCAGTTCTTATCGTTATTAAACTTTATCATACTGATTAATTTTACTGTTGACGTCATTTAGACTTTTGAGTGAAATCATATTAACGTCATTATTATAAATAAAAATTACGTAATATTAATAACATTACGTACGTTACGATTAAAATATTGTTTTCATCATATATTTTTATATTTTTCACCTATTTATTTCATTTGTTTGACCTTAAATATCGCTTAAGACAGGATTAATTAACGTTTTGACAACTTTCTAAATTTAAAAAGTAAAACTAATTTTCGTTTTTAAATTAATAAAGACTGAAGTTTGTTCGTTATTTTAAAAGAAAAAGAAATTTAAGAAAATAATTCGCCTGACGAGAACAGTTTCTGTCTGCCGCAATTTATTCTTCTCACAAACACGAGCCGCGCTGATTCAATATTGACACTGTACGGAGCCGTACCTAGGCCATTCCCTTGTGTTCTATATAAAACTCTAACTCCAAAGATACGAATTTGTAGCTGTTTTAACAAAATTTTCTTAAGTTTGTTACGCCTTAAATATTTTTTATTTCATTTAAAAAATAAAGGGTTAGATTTCCGATTACGTCTATATTTTTATTTATTGCTCATGTATTTATAATTTTATAAATACAAATTTCTCACTCAACAGACGTTGGACTCTAAAAGCAAAAGCACTGGGTTCAATGTTGATTATGTTACAGATATGACATTTGATATAAAAATAATTTAAAACAAATAATAATATGGATACAAATACATATGAAAAAAATAGTCTATGTATAAATTACACGGAGGGCAGGATCTATTTTTAAACAAAATGACTTAAATAAAAAATTATAGGTGAACCGTGGTTTTTCTTGTTTCTCTCATTTTTAATTACAAAATTACACAAAACAATAATTATCGTTCAAGAGTAAATCTAGCTGTGACAAAATTAATTGCGGAGTACGGGTATTCGTCGAGAGTGTAGATTGGTACAAATTGTTTAGCATTGTCGTCTAACTAATCGATGTTGCTCCGGTATCGGTACAATCGATCAAAGTCACTGATAATACTCTCTCAATGAGTTTAAACGCTATAATTATAAAGATACTTTACCTATCATTGCTTATAAATACTTGACATGGGACAAGATATACGAGTACTACGTAGTTTTTACTCATTATTCATTTAAAAGGTTTATAAATTTATATCATTTTTCGTTCTTTTGTCCACAATAATATAGCCTTAAGAAAGGTTGCTTACTAAGAATATATGTGGCTTTTTTACGAAACTTGTTTTTATATGTTATCAGCTGAGCTGCTTTGTTATACTTGCGTCACTTGTTTAATCACAAAAGGGATATTTTTATTGGAAACACGAAAATAGATAGTCATATTGTGTTAGTACCTATCTAATGAAAAATGTTTGTGTTAAAAATATATTTTTTTGTCTTGCAAAATATTTGCGAACCGCGATCAACCCTAAAGGTTGAATTTTAAAAAATCACTTCTTTCACATAAATAACTTCATGAATAAGAAAAAAAGCTCTAAGAAATTCAACGTCACAAAAAATAAAGAACTATTTAGTATTTTCTCTCCCCCTTCTCCCCATTTTTATTTCAGCATAATGGTTATGAATTAATCAACTAACAATTTTACGTATTTTAGACATGTATAAAAGTTTTTTAAGCAGATTATAAAACTAACGAACTTTAGAGTTCGAATAAGTAACAAGTTAGAATATCCCAAATTAAAAAAAATTCAAGTCATTTATTCATTTTAGGCTTATACAGCACTTGTGAACGTCAATGAAGCTACGCCATCGGTTCGCAAATCCTACGATACGCAAATCAAGCAGAAAAACAGAAACCATCTGACCATATACCAGAAATAAACCCGTTAATTATGTGACAGAGCTCTTCTTAAGCCAAGTACTAACTATTAGACTCTAATTAGTATTTTCAATGCGTAATAAGTTGAGGTGGTTACTTTATTAAAGACATTCTTTACTTAAGACATTTTACTCAAGACTTTTTACTTAAGGCTGCGTATAGATATAATACGCTAGTGGATGTACATTTTTGAGATTGTAATAACTCTTAAATTCTTAACAGTCGTCGTTTATGGGAGCAGACAATTTATATTTGTTTCTACTTGAATTTGTTGAGTGCGAGATAGAAAGGTGTTTTTCAGTTTTGCTGTCTGTACATTTTACGTTTTAGTATTTTTATTGTACGTGAAAAAAAATACCCTTTTCTTTTGTATGAAGTTTTAAATTTTTTATAGAGTGTATTGTGTTTTTTCTTTTGTCTTAATGCTTTAAATCAAAGGTCAAGATACAATGTTGCTACAAAACAATATGCTTTTTGTATTTTTGGTAAACACTGAAAAATTTTTGAAATATAAATAGGTAAGAAAATAAATTGAATGAAAAACCAATAAATAACTTTCAAAATAGAACGTTGTGCTACTTCGAAAGGTTTCATAATTGTTAGCTAGATCTCTCCATTAGGTAATACAAAAGAAGATAATAGACTGGCTATGCCCTAGATATGACAATTGGAACAACTGCTTTGAATCAGTTATATGGCATAGATTTCTAAAAACTAATTGCGCGTATAAAAAGGTCAGCTTTAAAAGAAAATGTAGCTTTCAATATTATTCTAGGATCATATATAGCTATGCTATAATACATAATTCTAAAACACTACAGGCTCTAAAGGGGTTGAGCAGTTATGGATTACGATTTGTTTTTCTTTTTCTGCAACTGATAATAGGTTTGTATATATTCAAACTTTTCCACGAAATCCTTTCGGTTCTTGCATATAGGTACGCTTACGCTTGCTATACGTAGGAGGTGTTGAATTAGTGATTATTCATTAGTCTCAATTTGTTTTGATCTAACACACATAAAGTTAAATTGAACTATTAAAAATCTTCGAATAAAAAAATTAATAAAGTAATTTAATTTCATTTAATGTAATTTGTTTTACAGAACTAAGCATTTTTTGTTATTTCATAAGAATCAGTACCTGGGTGACCGAGCCCAGCTCGGTATTTTTATTTTATTTTTTGTTTTTTTTTTTTTCGGTATTTTTATATTTTAATTTTATTTAAATAATAAATCACGAGTGAAATAAAAAAAAAAAGAAAAAAAAAGTAATCTGGAGACTGAGATTCGAACCCGGGTCAAAACGATTTGAAATCCGTCACTTTCCTAATTACGCTGTTACAGCCATATTAATAAGGGTGAAATTAAGCTTCGTATACTAATGATATTTTTTCATTGCCTAAAAACAGGGATAAAACGACATTTTTTTTAAATGAATCCTAGCTAGATCAATTTTTCACCCCCGAAATCCCCTGCATACTAAATTTCACGAAAATCGTTGGAGCCGATTCCGAGATTCAGAAAATATATATATATATATATATATATATACAAGAATTGCTCGTTTAATAGTATAAGATAAGTACATCCTGGTTGTCTTATGATACTTGAAGTATTTATTCATAAAAAAACTTATATTTTGAATTATTTGGTATCCGGCCAGATTCCAAAACAAAGCTGGAGAAGCCGGATTTATATTGAATTATAAATTTCTTTGTTTTAGTTAGAGGATTGAATCTTATAATACTCACGACTTTAGAATTAATTTTTTTAAACATATTAAATGAAAATAGTACCTAATTTTATTATTTTAGATTTGTTTAAATCTATATTAATTTATATTATAAGGGTCCAACCCTTTTTCTAAGAGAAAAAGGCTTATGTCTAGTAGTGGGACCTTACCAGCTAAATAATTTTTTTCAATCAATCATTTTTACATATATTATGCCCCAAGCTTTTCATTGAGGTAGGGCATAGCAGGAAATATCCTGCTCAAAATCTGGAGCAGCCCATCTGGGAAAGTAACGCAACCTGTCACCAGATTACAGCTAAATAATACTGCTCTCATGTAGTATTATGATCCTGGAGTGGGTAAGGTGGAAAGAGTTTCTAGGGAGGGTCAGTAGAAGGTTCGGCAACGCGCTTGCGATGCTTCTGGTGTTCGAGGTGTCAAAAGGCTACGGTAAGCGCTTACCCACACGATGGCCGTACCCTTATTTGCTGCCCTGGTTGCATTAAATATAAGGATCTAAATTCATTGCTTTCTATTATTCGAAGTTAATCTGTGATTAATAGAGACTTTCAGTTAAAACGTATGATTATTTATAAAATAAGACAAAAACCCGCGACCGCTCTTGATGTTTGTGTTTCTGTCTTGGCAATAAACAAGTTGTTAAAATTTAATTGTTGTATTCATTTTACATTGACAAAAAATAATCGATCAAATACGCATTTTTAAGTATATCTCAAATGTTGTTAGATCTCACTCAAATTTGATTGGGACTACACGACAAGCAAAAGTTTTCACACACATTAAAAAAAAGTCGAATTGAGAACCTCGTTCTTTGTTTAAAGTCGGTTAAAATGTTTTTAGGTTGACAACCATCAGAGAGAAAGTGCTTTGAAATAATATGTAAAAAAAAAGCTATTTCACTCCAACGTATTAAGAAGAACTACATTTATGAACTGAGACAGAATTGTGTAACTTTATGGAACGGCTTCACACCTTTCCAATTTCAAGACGTTATTTTGAATATGTCTTTATATACTTCGTTATTAAAAATTTGCTACAAATAACATATGCGTGTAAAACTTTATTATACTCCGGCCGCTCAGAGAATGCGTTTCTGACACCTGCCAATTCGCCATGACTAGTGATGTACAATAAATAACATTAATAATATATAGTTACGTTGTTTATTGCATTCATTATGCATATTTATTCAATTTAATTTATATTATGTTGTTATTTTTTATAGGATTTATATTTCAATATATTTGTTACTGTAAATGCACGTATTACGGTAAATACTAAGATTTAAGAGAAAAAACCTAAGATTTAACAACTCTTAATGGTAAAAGCCCGAACAATTTTGCGATTCGAACTTTTACCACTATTCACTTGGTAAGTCATAGGATTTACATTAAAGGCACAGTAAATGTTGAAAAAGACACGTTATAAACTTATAACGTAGCTAGTCTTTACATTAAGACCCGCGTTAGTCTAATTTTGAAGTTAGATAGGTAAGGTTTTTTTTTGTAACGAAATTATGCCGATAAACGGTCTAATTTTGAAGTTAGATATGTTAGGGTTATTTTTTTTGTAACGAAATTATGCCGATAACGGTCTACGGGTCTTAATCTAAAGACTTACCAATTTAAGTTTTTGATTGAAATATATGAATAAGAATTAATCTTTATTTTATTCCCAAGACCAACTTTTACTAGCTGTCAGTGGCAAAACCTAGCATGTACTAAATTATAATAGTAAAAGCCCAAAAAATGTCCCATTTTCATAAATCCTTACATTTACCAACTCATGTCGGTAAATCCTAAGACTTACTCTTAAATCTTAGGATTTACCGTAGTTCGAGCTTTTACAGTAACATATTCAATAAATATTCACAATGTAAATAATTTTTAATGAATCAATTAATTGAATTGAATCGTATTTTCTGAAGGTAACGAAGAGAAAAAATAAAAATGCTTTATTTATTGGAAAATGTATGTTATGAAATACATTGTTTTAAGCCTTAAACAATGAAGACTAAGGCATATATATCATTTTTTACCAGAAATATAAAGTAGTAAAGTAAGTAATTTTATTTTCAATGTTTTTTTTAATTCATCTAACTGATATTGTGACACTATTTTACTTAAGTTTTGTTTCGGCGTACCTTTATTATGTTATTAACTTTATTAAATACTAAGTACATTATATATTATAAAATTATAACGTTTTATTTTATATTATACCGATAGATTTTATTAAGATTACAAAAATATTCGATAACAATTGCCTCGTTATTTTGTCACATCACTACAATACAAAAACAAACAGTTGACATAACCTTGAAGCAGCGTCGTTTGACGTGGTTGGACTTTTAAAAGCTATTGTTTTTATATTTTTTAATTATGTAATTGTAATAATTTTAGGCCAAAATTAATACATTTATTGTAAGTTGGCAAAGTTATTCGAATTTTAATGTTATCACTCGTTAATAAGGTAAAAAAAAGATATTTAAAATTTTGCCGTAAATTGTACGCCAGTTCAAAGTTACATCGCCCAATCAATCACGATCTGTCAGAAACGCATTCTTTCAGCGGCCGGACCATAGTCAAAGTAATAAAAAAAGAGTTTTATGCATTCATGTCATATGATAGTGGATAGTCTTGAAGATGAAAATAATGTTTTAAGCATTATTTTATAATCAATACGCATTCCGTATATCTGTTACATAGGTAGTTAGGTACACTCTTGGTTTTAAATTTATTATTTAAAAATTGCGTGTGTACAAAGTACACATGTCAGAAGTGAAACTTCTTTGGCAAACTAATTTAAAATTATTTATATTTACAAAGTAGCACGGCGTGCAGCGCGGCGCGCCCTTCCCTGTCGTTTTTCCGTTGCATCCGGTTTGAAATCACAAAGATTCTAAAGAAGTTTCACTTCAATAATATAATTTACGTATGAGATTCAGAACAGTAACACCTAACAAAAAATTGGTTGTTTATAAAGTTGTTTTACGGACGATAGTTTAACTTGACAACGTCATAACAAAATATCACCTCGGACGCATAAGCTAATCGAGTGGAAGAGAGATAGACGCGGCGCAAGCGTACAATGAGCGTAACGGGACAATGAGTCATACTTTTTCATGCATGCAGCCGGCGGTTATCGATTTATTAGACGTTGTCACGTCAAAAATAGTGCATTTATTGGTGTTGAATGTTGATTACATAGTATTAAAATATCAAATCAAAGTTCAACTTATTACAAATAATACTAATAATCACGTAATAACACACAAGATAATCTACATGCTTTTAAAAATTCACCAAACTTATAAAACAGGTGTATTTATTATGATTTTATTCTATGTACTAACACGTAAGTTTCTATTATTCATTGAACTTATCTGAGCGCCTATCAATTATATTTCAATCTGGGAACGTGAAATGCTATACAAAACTGACAGGCATTTAACAAATAAAATTATAATATAATCTATATTATATATAAAAGAGTTTTCCACCCATAATATATTGACTCATCACGATATCTCTGGAACCGTAAGGCGTAGAGACTTGAAATTTGTTAGGAATATTCCTTTCGCCGAGTAGGTCAGCTAAGAACAGATTTTACTAAATTCCATCCGCAAGAGGGGGTTGCGGGGGTTAATAACATATATGGCAAAACAACGTTTGCGGGGTCAGCTAGTAAAATATATATAATTTATATGGTTAAATTATATAGGGACATCAGTCCTGCTTTTTTTAAATGTATTTTCGTATGATTTGACTTTATTCTTTTTATGTTCTATTTATGAAAGTTTTCTGTGAGAGATCGCTCTCGTCGTTTGTACATATTTGTGTTTCTTTCGTGCATATTTCTATTTTATATGACGTATTTTTACTGGTTGTACAATAAAGAATATTCGTATTGTACAGTTGTACTGTATTTATTAAGCTACATAAATATTGTTCATATTATTGTAGAAAGTATTATTTTTATTGTTTATCACGGCAATAATATAAATTAACAATAAGCATTCAATTAATAATAATAAAGCGTATTATTCGGTGCAGGATTACATAGTACTACTAATTTTGTACTAAAACGATTCAGCCTGTAATATGAATATCCCACTGTTGGGCATAGGCCTCTTCCGCATGTAGGAGAAGGATCGGAGCTTATTCAACCACACTGCTACAATGCGGGTTGGCAGATACATTCCCTACTATGAGTAACGATCGCTATTAGGGTACATGATAACAACCGGGACCGACGGCTTAACGTGCTCTCCGAGGCACGGTGGGGAGACCTACCTGTACTAAAACACAGTTTATATTTTATTTTATTTATTTAGCAATTTATGTACACTAGAAAACAATAGCAAATAGCACTTATATATTATTTTTAAAAGAGTAACTGCAAAGTTTCTTGCCGATTCTTCTCTGCAGAATCTACAATGCGAATCGATGGTAGCTTCACTTAAAAAAAAAAAAACTTTTCAAAAACTAATTAGTTGATAAAATATATAAAATGACGATTCGAAAGTGGTGCTTATTTGAATAAAGTTATTTTTGATTTGATTTGAATAAAAGCCAGTAAAATTAAAGAAAATAAATATTTAGTTTTAACGAATGTTCTTACTGGTAAATACTTATAGTTTGTATAATAATGAGATAAAAGAGATAAGAGTACATTATGTTTACTTCTCACTCCCTCCATCGCCCTACGAACCGTAACGGAGGTAGGAACCGTATATTTGAAAGAAAGCGTAGATCATAGCTGTATTTCATGACAGTTTTTCATAGAAATTAAAATCATTGAAAGCTATTTTGTAATAAACAATACCTGTAGGCTTACTAAAAATTAGTAAATTAATGTGACTTATTAACTAACAAATTTACCCAAAAATCAACGGAAATTGCCTTTTTTTAATTGGTTGACAAAACACGTTCTGCTTTGTTCTTGATACATTGATAGTACTTTCTTTCACATTTACATTGAGATTAAAGAAGGTAGTTTAACTAATCCCGAAAGTGCTAGAAAACAGAGAGTGCATAGATCTTTTAAAGTACCAGCTTTTAAGTTATCCGATCAAATACTGCACACAACGTACGTAGGAAGCATTGTCACAGTTGGCTGCGACTCGTTCGCTTGCCAAATACGAAGCTGATACTGATACAAGCACACAAAAGCCAAAATTCATGGAAAGGAAATGTCAAGTACTTTAGAAGTAAATGTATTCACACTCTTGTTGCAGAGTGCGACAGCTTTAAAAATACAAAAAGGGAATATGTTGTATGGAGTTAACATATTGTTACGAGTACACGAATTAAAGGAGCTTGCGCCATCTAGCGGGGAGCAGAGGAACCACGTTGTGTGCTGTACAAACCACTTTGTTACAAAGACAACGTGAAACATCCACTCAACACTAGATGGCGCTAGAGGACTTATATAAGGTGAATGAACTACAGATCGAGTACACGCACGAACATTCTAGAACTGTCTGGGTGTAGGCTCGGCCCGGTATAAAAAGGCCGATTGAGGCCGAGCGGAGTCAGTTCAGTTTGAGCTAACGACGAAGCGACTTCGAAGTGAAGACTAGAAGTGATACCAGCGGAAACCTACGACATTGGCTACGACCTCGGACATTGTTAGTGCTTAGTGAAGTGTACCTAGTGATCAGTGAGTGTACCTAGTACTTAGTGCTTGTATTTAGTGCGTAGTATTTGTACCTAGTGCTTGTGTCGGACCTAGTGCTAGTGAATAAAGTCTCTAAAAGAGTCAGCAGGTCTTTCTCTCCAAATCGTTCGAACCCTAACACGTAACAACTGGTGTCAGAAGTGGGATTTGGAGATGCCATTGACTCCAAGAGAGAACCCCAAGGAGGGGGTCAGGACAAGAGGACAACGAGCTGCGGATGCCACTGGGGGCCAAGCTCCGCCCACTGAGGGCCAAGCCCCGCCCACTGGCCCCGCCTACCAGGCCACGCCCACTGGCCACGCCCCTCAGCCCCCGCCTACTGGCCCCGCCCACCAGGCCCCGCCCACTGACCACGCCCATCAGGCTCCGCCCACTTTGGCTCAAGCCCCGCCCACTGTCTCCACCCACCTTGCCACGCCCACCGGACAGGCCACGCCCACCAGCGGCACCGTAGCTACTACAGACCCTCAAGTGGCACTTCAATTAGGAAGTTTATTTGAATTAATGAAGGCAATGCAAGAATCACAAGAATGCAAGCTCAGCGCTTTGCAAGAATCACAAAAGGCAATGAAAGAATCACAAGAACGCAAGTTTAGCGCTTTGCAAGAATCACAGGAAAAAGCGCTTTGGGCTATAAAAGATGTTAGTGACACGGTGTGTAAGCTCCGAAAAGATTTCGACGAAGTGCAAGAACGAGTTAGCGGGTTAGGATTGGATGTCGAAAATGTGAAAACCGTCCTCGCTGAACTACAGAAGAGAGTAGCGCGCCTTGAAACCACGGGAGTTGCGATGTCTAGTGGAACTACCGGAGTTGCGCAAGGACCAAGAGTGAAAGTGCCGCCTTACGACGGCACTACTTCGTGGAAAGCCTATCGTCAGCAATTCCAGACTGTTGCTGCTGCCAACGGATGGACGGAAGAACAATGCCTGACCGCGCTTACTGTTGCGCTCAGAGGGCAAGCTTTGTCTGTCTTGGAAGCACTGCCACATACAGGACATGGGTTTCAAGACCTGATAGAGGCACTTGAATCCAGATACGGGGAGCGACACCTGGAGCACGTGTTCCGTGCCCAACTGCGTGACAGAGTCCAACGCTCAGGAGAAGGACTACAACAATGGGCGTTGGAAATTGAAAAACTCGTCAGGAAGGCACACCCAGGAGCCGACACCAAGATGGTGGACACGAATATTGTTCAAGCATTTGTGGACGGAATCAAAGACCTGGAGGTCAGAGCTGCAGTGAGGCTTCGTCACCATACCTCGCTAAAGGAAGCATTGGCGCATGCTTTGGAGGTCGAGGCTGTTCGCCATGACATAAGGCAGACCCATGAGATCCGTGAGGTCTCTGAGGTAGTCAAGGTGGTTAAGGCTCCTACGAAGAAACGTTCTGGAGTCATGTGCTACAAGTGCGGCGGGAGGGGTCATCTTCAGCTCAACTCCCCGCAAAAGGAGGTTAAGGCTCCTACGAAGAAACGTTCTGGAGTCATGTGCTACAAGTGCGGCGAGAGGGGCCATTTTCAGCTCAACTGCCCGCAGAAGAAAACCCAGATGGCAAGAATGAAAAGGATCGAGGAACAAATAGAGGAGCTGAAAAAGCAAAGAGCTTCGTTCCCTGCCCGGGATCAAGGGAAACGAATAAAAGCTAGAACTAAGAGACGAGTTCTGGCTGACGCGGTGGAAACCCTGAAAACTGCTATCCTCCAGGCATGCAACGGGAATAGTCTTACGACACAGGGGACTATTAACGACCGGAAATCGAACACGAGAGGCTTCGAAGAAGGGTCACTAGTGTGGCTGCATAACCCAACCCGCCGGAAAGGGAAATCTCCAAAGTTGCAGACCAAGTGGGACGGTCCATACAAAGTGGTTACCCGAATGAATGATGTGACTTATAGAATTCAAAAGCAACCAAGAGGGACATTCAAAGTGGTACACATAGACCGTCTGGCGCGTTACCATGGCAGTAACAACGATGCTCGGGACGAGCATCTCTAAGAGGGGAGTAGTGTTACGAGTACACGAATTAAAGGAGCTTGCGCCATCTAGCGGGGAGCAGAGGAACCACGTTGTGTGCTGTACAAACCACTTTGTTACAAAGACAACGTGAAACATCCACTCAACACTAGATGGCGCTAGAGGACTTATATAAGGTGAATGAACTACAGATCGAGTACACGCACGAACATTCTAGAACTGTCTGGGTGTAGGCTCGGCCCGGTATAAAAAGGCCGATTGAGGCCGAGCGGAGTCAGTTCAGTTTGAGCTAACGACGAAGCGACTTCGAAGTGAAGACTAGAAGTGATACCAGCGGAAACCTACGACATTGGCTACGACCTCGGACATTGTTAGTGCTTAGTGAAGTGTACCTAGTGATCAGTGAGTGTACCTAGTACTTAGTGCTTGTATTTAGTGCGTAGTATTTGTACCTAGTGCTTGTGTCGGACCTAGTGCTAGTGAATAAAGTCTCTAAAAGAGTCAGCAGGTCTTTCTCTCCAAATCGTTCGAACCCTAACACGTAACAATATTAACAATAAAATAGAAAACATATCATTTTTACTCATTCTCATCAGTAATAGGAATTAATAGGATGTCAAAGAACAGAAAGTATTACTGTGGTATTAAAATAGCATTATTAATCTTCAATAATAATTTGAATAAAGTCAGTTTTCGCTTAAATATTCTACGCAAAATGGCACGACTTTATAAATGGAAGCGCATTAAAAAACCTTACGTGCCGAGGCGTCCACTTGGAACAAAAAGTAACGTTAAACTTCCGTTGTCGACAAAAGGAAATTCAATAAGAACGAATTTCCCGTGATTTACGACTACTATTTCCTCGTTAAGACTTTAGAGTTGAGCCGTGTCGTATACGAGATTTGATGGCAAGCAAAACATTACTTATTAGTGTAGATGCAGTTTAAGTACTTAAAATTTTCTGTTTGCGTTTGTTCATTACGTCAATAAATTTTAGGGTTCCGTACCTCAAAAGTAAAAAACGGAACCCTTATAGGATCACTTTGTTGTCCGTCTGTCTCTCAAGACCTTTTTTCTCAGGAACGCGTGGAGGGGAGGTATCAAGCTGAAATTCATATAAAATACTCGTACGTCTACTGTCCCTTGAAACTGTGAAAAAATTAAACTAAGCCAACGCAATCAAAAGATACCGCCGTTTATGCTGGAAATTTTTAACACTCACAAGGGAATCAAAACCTACAAGTTAGTTACTTACCGTGAACTCAGAAGTTTGAAAATTGGTACGAAGCAACGTCTTATAGTACAGATAAAGGAAAAATTGAGAAAAGCATTTTCATTTAGCAATAAAAATACCATAACTTTTACTTATATACCTACAGATTTGTACGGAGCCCTCGGTGCGCGAGTCCGACTCGCACTTAGAAGGTATTTAATACATTAAACAATTTAATTTGACTACGAGCAGCGACTCTTTATAAAAAATTACAAAAATATCCTTAACATGTCTGATGTTTACGCTATTTTATCATAATTTAATATTTTCTTTTTATTTTGCATGTATGTATATAGGTTTAAAATATTGCCAAATTATAAAATAATTTCATGTGTTTGAATCGAAGACTTGTAACGTATATCTAGCAATTCAAGTCAAATATAGTTTAGCTAAAATTAACATCTATGTTTTACAATTACTTTATTTACAATTTAATCTGTTTTTTAAATGTAACGACATTTACAAAATATGTAAATATATGTAGGACGATTTTATTTAAACATAAGGGAAAAACCTTTCAAAGCGGCCTGTTTAATATGAAAAACTTTAATTACAAGAGCCCACCTTGCTCAACGAACGTTTGAATCCAGCGATTCAAAAGTATTACTTTCGCGTTTTAATAACATTTATTTCTGGAAGTGGATACGAGGCAAAATAATGAGGCGACGTCGAGCGGCGCGCGAAGTTCGTGTGGCCGGCCTAAAACAGTTGAAGCCGGGTGCTTTTAAAATTCACCCGACCGTGCCAGGAGAGCTGCGAAAAATATTGCGATAGTGTTTCAGGCACGTCTTTACGGAACGAAAGAGTAACGAGCAAATAAGTTGTACATAATTGCACGTATATTAAGGACTCGATTCACGCTGGCGACATAAAGGGCTCTACAGGTAGAAAGGTAGTGCGGATAGTATTAAACTCCCTTTAATCAAACAATCTTATGATTAACTCTTAACAGATGTAAATTTTTTACAGCTAACCCCTTTTGATATGAAAAATATAAACTAAGATAGTAGAATAAGATTACTATTACAAAACGAACGTGTAAATTTTTTATTGAAACAAATAAATGTCATAAATAAATATCTACGACACACACACGGTCGTCTGTTCCTAAAGTAAGCAACTTAATGCTTGTGTTATAGGTAACAGCCGACTGGTATAGCTACATTTTTTTTTCGATAAACATACATATAAATACTACATATATAAATAAATATATATTACACCCAGACTCGGGGTGGGAATCGAACCCACAACCCCCGGAGCAGAAAGCAGGGTAACTACAAACTGCGCCAATAACGGGCCAGTAAAAAATGGGAAATGGGAATTTCTTATTAAACTAAATATATAACTCAATTAAATTGGTGAATACAAATAATATCATACACACTAATGATATATCCAAAACCATACAACAAGCACGTACCTACTATAATTTTGTGCTGTGCTTCTAATTTAAGCAGTACCTATACTTTTTGTTATTCTGTACTTACTATTTGTTACGTAACCAAGTTTTAGAATGTTAGTTTTTCTAACCACAGATTAAATATTGACATAAGTTGGACTGTCCAGGTTCATCCCTAGAGAAAAGTAAAACCTAACTTCAACTTGTTGATGTTTCATTAGCAAGAAAACTAGATAGAATCAACTAGGTATTCTTGGAAATGTAGGTACTCAAACATTGAATGTAGCTGTAAATTAACTGTATAGTTAATGGATAATTAATGTAACGTTATATAATTAATATTAATTTACATCATCTGAAGCTATTATGTGCGTAATGTTACATAAACTATTACATATATTATATAGGGCATTTTTACTTTTAAGTGTACCTTGATAAAAAATACGAATATTTTATTAAACTGTGTTCTTAAGATGTTTAAAGGTCCTAGTTTGTACATCATAGGCTGACGGACAGGGAAGAGTATTTTATTTTGAATAATTAATATATTTTCCTTATTAAAAATGCAAAATAAATGGACATTGTAGAAAATAGTGGTCAGTTTGGTGACAATATAAAAATCATCCTGTTTTAATATTTTACGTAATACGACTTAATTTTTCGTTTCTATTAATAGAGAATATTGCAATCCATCGAAAATAAATTACAATAACCATCAATTGAAATCTAATTCTTCTAAAATTAGATTTTAACTACGGTTTTGTGACAAGTGACGCTACCAAGATCCCTTTTCTTTATATATTCATTTGATAATGTGGTTAGTCTTCGTTAATATTTTTAGTGTTTAATGTAGTTACTAGTTAAAACAATATCCAAACAGTTACTTAGTAAAAAAACTAAAAATAAATATGTAAAAAAATATTTTGTCCACCTGCAAATTGGGACAGTCACTGAACTGACACATCGAAAATCCTTAGGCTGAGGTTACATGGTACAAAGAAAACAGCATTGGTAATTATTATTTTTAATGTTTATAAAACATATGGTTTTATTAAAGTTATCTAGCGACTATGAAATAATGTAATTTGAATATTAATCAATATACTAAAGGAACATCCTCCATTAAGAAATAGCTGCGCAATTAAAATTAAAAGTAATTCAGTCTTCTATAGTTCTTTCATAAACGTTGCTAAGCTTTTCGATCTTTTAGTTTAGATTAATAGATTTTCAGATTGCCTTTTGACTAGTGGCGTTTAAAAAAAATTGATATTCCTCATTGTCGATGTGATCCCAGCCTTACGTGTCAGTTTAGTGACATTTGTAGTCAGTCTTATAAGTGACGGAATAAAAATGTCACTGAACTGACGTCACATTTACGGGCAAGTTTATTGGAAAAATGTTTTTTAATTACAGTTAAACATTTTGCACTAGAAAAGTATGTGAAACTATTTCTAAATATATCAGATTCGTTTGAAACAGCTGGAAGATGTAAAAAGTCCTATATGGAAAGAGAAATAACATCACATACCTGACAAATAAAGTTGGGACAGCTACTGGCACCAACAAAAACCCCCTTTTACTCGAGACGCTATGGCAATTCTGATAATTTAAAATGGCGGAAGTGATCTTCTTTACAAAATGTCACGATTTTCGGTGCCATTACATTCATTATTAATATTTTTGAACAATAGGGACCGTCACTAAACTGACATGTCCGACCGGCATCAAATAGGAACATTTTTTGAAAATGTATTTTGAGCTTGTCTCATTAGAGTTAAATTGCACAAATTTAATCTATGTGACGATAATGATGTATTTATAGTCGTACCAAAATTACTTGTACAATATGTATTCGTGGTACTATTTAAATTTCGGTTAATTCCATGTACGTAAGGGGTGGGACATGCTCATAAACAGTGACTCTTGATTTTAAAATATTCGTCATTTAATAAGTTGAACATATTTTACCAGGATTGCAGATGAATTCGTAAAATAATGTAACGATTTACCTTTATATTCCAAAAATTAGAAAATATGGCACTTATTAAACTTGAAATAAAATTTTGAATATTTGGGACAGCCTCAAATCGGCGGGTACACTTAAAAAAAAAATGCCCTATACAAACTATGTTGTTGAACAATGAAACTTCTATGTTAATTATATTATAATCTACTTAGTGTTTTACTAGCTGTGCCCGCGACTTCGTCCGCGTGGAATAGTGACTGGACAGGATTTTTGGATATATCTTTTGGTTTATTTTGGATGTCAGAATAGCTCTAATACTTATGTGTCTTGTCGAAACTTGTTATACATTCACATAAACCTAACATATTTCCATACAAACTTTCGTCCTCTATTCCCTATCGTTATTTTACACCCATGAGGGTAAAACTTTTACAAACTTTGAATGTCATATTTATTTATATCGAATCAACAGCCTAAAAGAAGTTTCAAGCTTCTAGCTCTAAAAATTACATCTTTCAACCCTTTACATCCCCCCTTTTCGCATTAAAAAGTAGCCTATGTCCTACACAGATAGTCTAGAGCCTGAGAGTTCATTTAAATCGGTGCAGTAGTTTTAGCGTGAAAGCGCGACAGACAGACAGACAGACAGAGTTACTTTCGTATTTATAATATTAGTAAGAATTAGAATAAACGCCACCCAGTAGGAATTTTCCAGTGCCGGGGTCCGAAAACACACATTACACAAACAAGCTTAAACACTCAGACCACGACCGACATCTATATGGTCTGTTGTGAGCGGGGATCAAACCCGCGACCGCCAGTGCAACGATCATTGCGGTGACCGCTGCGCCAACGCGCCAATAATATAAATACAATTAAGTTAGTTTGGAATATAATAATTGCTCACTGTAAAAGCTGTTGCAGTTTTATACGATCTTTAAAAAAGCACTGCTGTATTGATTCTGTCTAGTTGCTTGAAAAATTCAATTTAGATATGGCATCAAAAGACGCTTTGATAATTGCGGTTATTTCGAAAAAAAAAAAAAAATGTACGAATTGGACAAATTGATTGCTTTCGTCGTCCTATCTGATCGTATCTCCCAAATGGCTTCGATCAGTCAAAGTCAACGTTAATCCCTTCTTAATGAGTTCAACATTGTATAAGGCTTATACTTCAATAAGGGATATTTGTCACGAAACGAATACGATATGTGCAACGTATAACTCAAGTTTATGTTGTTATGTAAAAATGTTATGATAATAAAGCTCCCCGAATTTAGTTAAAGAGTTCGAGCATGTAATAATTTCTCTGTTTATTGGAATAGGATTAAGCCTCGAAGACATTTTTTGCTCATATTAAATATGTTTTTGTTTGTTAGTATTTTATTTGTTACGTAATATGTTTTTTTACTTGAAAAGTTTATGTTGTTTTGGTCCAATATTGTCTTCGGTTTCAAATGTTTTGTGTAAAAAAAATATAACAATAATAGTAATCCCACTAATTCCCTTTCAATTAGTTTTTGAATATAATTATATAGTATACTAGCCGACCCGTGCCCACTTCGTTGGGCGTTAATTATCTTTTTCTTTGTGATGCATTACCTATGTTGTGTAGTTCTTAGTATTTACTAAGTTCTATTAGGTTCATTGTTTATAGCAAGTATTGGACGTATACACTCGTAATAATATCGTGTATTTATTATTTTAAATTACAGAACCAAATAACATACTAAATTTTATAGCACTTCTACCCCGTCCGGCGACTAATTAGCTTTTTGACAGCTCACGCCTATAAATTACAGTTTTTTTTTCTTTTACAGTAATGTCATACTTTATTGACGATTTGATTGATTGAGTGAAGTACCCTGTGCATAACAAACAACCACAGACTATGAAAGAGTTCTTGAAATAATAAATCGATAATAAATCGATCATATGATAAAAATAATTTTACGTCATGTGATTATTGTTTCTATAAATTTAATACAAAAAAGGAAATAAAAATAGTATCTATGACCCCCAAGATTGATTGCTTGCAAGGAATTAAGTCGAAATCTTGAAATTTAATTGCAAACCAAGAATATAGAGCAATAACTCTGTTAATTCATTTATTTATTATTTATATATTTCATTTATAATTAAAAAAACTAATAATCGCATAAATAAATAATATTTTTAAATTAAATGTATTTAATTAATTCGATTGAAAGTTCTTATTAAATAAAATCGATTATTATTTCGAATCGAATAAAGAACGTGTGAGGCAGTCACTAATGTCAAAATTTTTTGAAGTGTCAAAAATATCATTAGTCGCCGGACGGGGTATAAATAAATAATATGTTACTTCAACGCCATCTATCAAAAATCCCGAAAACGACTTCGATAGACTAATAAATAGTCTTCTAATGGCGATAGATGGCGGCGAGAGATGGTAGTACATTTACCATTTTTGAGTTATATTTTTATCTTTTTCCTTTTATCTTGTCACTCCTGAATAGTGTAGCTTTCTGTTAGCGAAAGAATTTTCATGATCGGATCAGTATTTGCGAAGATTACGCCGTATATACAAACAAAGTTATAAACTTTACCTCTTTATAATATTAGTATAGATAATCACATGACGTAAAATTATTTTTATCATATGATCGATTTATTATCGATTTATTATTTCAAGAACTGTTTCATAGTCTGTGGTTGTTTCTTATGCACAGGGTACTTCACTCAATCAATCAAATCGTCAATAAAGTATGACATTACTGTAAAATTTTTAGTACGTTATTCCGAAAAAATCAGTAATTAATAGGCGTGAGCTGTCAAAAAGCTAATTAGTCGCCGGACGGGGTATAGTGCACGTGACGATATATTTCAATAATGCAATTTGCTTTCAGATCGACGAAGTGTTAGACAAAAATAAAATAGAGAAATATTTGTAATGTAATATTGAAAAATCGAAATAAATATCCCGAAATTTTAATTACCTGTAAGTAATGTATCTAAGCCGATAAAATAAAACAGAAAGTAAAGAGAAGAAAGTAAGACTGAAGCTAAAGAAACAAAAAATTATGATAAACACAAATTAGAATTATTTCTGAAAAGACTAAACAACAAATAATAACTATAAGAAATATTAAAACAGAAGTAGTTATAGTACTTAGTAGAAATTAAAATGCAAAAATAGTTTTGAAGAAAACTTTTGACCAAAACTACGTCCGGAGTACCGATAAAGTAAAACAGAAAGTAAAGAGAAAATATATAAAATAAAAAATAAACGGCAGCGGGCGCCTACAGCGATGAATAAAATCGTAATAATATCGTGTATTTATTATTTTAAATTACAGAACCAAATAACATACTATAAAGAACAAATTTTAAACCACTTAAATAAATAATATGTTGCTCCAACGCCATCTATCAAAAAGCGTAAAAACTTCGTCATCAATAGATTCAAATAGACAGTAAATAAAATAGAGTATTAAATAGTTAAATCTAACAGCGATAGATGGCGTTCGTTTCTTTGTCATTTTCATAATATATTTTAATATTTTTCTTTTTTACTGAATTTTTTTGTACAATTACAATAAAATATAGCCTATGTCACTCCTGAATAGTGTAGCCTCTCACTATTGCCAGCAAATCAGATATATATAAATGTTTTAAAATCACCAATTAATTTCTAAGGCAAATAATAATGCTTGATTAGATTGAATTGTTGACACGGCACGTCAGAGGACGCAGGTTCAAATCCTGCTGATTTAAAATCTTTATATATTTTTATCTTTTTCCTTTTATCTTGTCACTCCTGAATAGTGTAGCTTTCTGTTAGCGAAAGAATTTTCATGATCGGATCAGTATTTGCGAAGATTACCCCGTATATACAAAGTTATAAACTTTACCTCTTTATAATATTAGTATAGATTCGTACATATTATTATTTTAGACTCTTAGTTTTCATAATAGTTATTTTATTTTTGTTTTGTATCTCATGGTTCATATGAGCCGTAGTAGATATAATATGGTCTTTGTTACGTTTAAATAAAGCAGCAATGCGGGGACACAGTCGAAAAACAAATCGTTTTCTTATTTTCAGACTTTATATTATATACGAAACATGTAGGTACATACAAACCTTAATTCTTTATAATAGAAGTACAAAGAAAATATCTAATTATATTTCATCTTATTAAGTAAGGCTTCAATTCAAAGGCGTTTCTACAAAAATTCTTAGACTCTAATTTCGCAACAAATCACGTTTAAGCTAACATTTCAGAGAAGCCTCTAAGAAACATACCAATAAAAGGCGTAGCTTAAATACTCATGTCGGAAAACGTGCGACGAGGGATGTTTTTACAAGATAATTTAACACAAAAATTACACCAAACTCCTTGTAAATTTCGCATGTTGTTTACATTTCGTTATATACTCGTATGTATGTACATTGACATCAGAAAGATACGTATAAAAGACAGTTAATCATATTTATTATAGTTAGTTACTGTTATGAAAAAAATATTATTTGTTTATGGAACTGTTACTATACTGTACTCATGAGTAGTATCGAAACAAAAGTATCGATATTTCTAGGTATCGAGTACACAAAAGTACTCGATAGTAGAAGTATTGATACCTACTTCGACTTCCAAAAAAAAGGTCGTCGCTTCAAATTATCGTACAAATACTGTACAACTGTATTCATTTTTTTTATAAACACAAAGTACCTACTCACAGATTACAGCCGAAATACATAAATATCTTTTTTGTTAAATGTATTGTTAATATATATACCTAATATAAATATAATTATTACGCCTTAATTCACGGCGAGAATTGAATTCTAAGCTCTCTGATAAAAAGCAAGGCAACATCCTGTCTCATTACAAGGCATGGTTACATTGTTAGTGTCTATAACAGCGGTTCCCAAACTGTGCGCCGCGGCGCCCTGGTGCGCCGTAGAAAGTAAAGTGGGGCGCCGCCGTGAGTCGATTCTCTATTATTATTCGAAACTACAAATATTCACCAAGCTCACCCGTCACATTGATTTGAATGAGTGAATATCGTATTTTGTCTTTGCTTTTCTTAAGACTTACCTAAGTCTTTTTTGTTATTGTCTGTTTCAATGCTTTTATAATAAAAAAAATTCAATTCGATATTGTAAGCAGACATTTTCATTTTTGTTCCTCTCAACCTAATTATTATCATTATAGGTGCCTAAAAAATATGCAGTAGAAAGAAGTCTTTCTACTGTATATTTTTCAAATAGCTAACTAGGGTAGGGCACCGTGACAAAATTCTAAATTTGTGAGTGCGCCGCGGGCTGATAAAGATTGGGAACCCCTGGTCTATAATATAGAAGTCTTCATATACAAGTTAGGATGAGCACTTGACGGTTTTTTAGTTATTAACCAGAATAAAATATGGTTTCAAATTGTCAAATAACAAAAGCTCTTACAAGAGAAAAATAATTACGTAAAATAAAATAAATCAAAAAGTTATTTATATCAATCGTATCTCTTTTTTATAACCGCACGTAAGCGCTCCCACACACGAACGGCACGTTGCCAACGGCAGAGGTCGACGGCAGCCGTCGACTGCCGTCGAGCGCCGTCAGCGGCAGTCGACTGCAGCCGTCGACTGCCGTCGAGCGCCGTCAGCGGCAGCCGTCGACTGCCGTCGAGCGCCGTTGGCGGCGCGCCGTCGGCTGCAGTCCTCTGCCGTTGAGAACATGCCGCTCAGTCAACGCTCTCGTAGTAAAGGAGCCAGTTGCAAAATGAATTCCAAAGAAGAAACACTGTTATTGTTAACGAAAAATAAAAACACGTTCAGTGTGGGTTCAAGAAATACTAATCAATAGAGATCAAGATGGGCATTTAACACTCTATCCACTTTTACCAAGAAACGAGCAAAAGTTTTTTAATTATTTTCAGAGGTCCATTGCTTCTTTTGATGAGCTGACGGCTATTATATTTCCTCTTTATAATATTAGCATACTAGCGACCCGCTCCGGCTTTCTACCAATCAAGCCCTTTCATTTGATTTCCATATTGAGGTATTAGTAGAAAATATGTAATCCACCATTTTGAGGCGGCAGCCATCTTGGATTTTTCATGGTCAGCCCTATTCTACCAATCGAGCCTTTTCATTCGATAGTCGATACTCATATTGAGGAATTTGTGGAAAATATGTAATCCGCCATTTTGTAGCGGCGGCCATCTTGGATTTTTCATAGTGAGCTCTATTCTACCAATCGAGCCCTTTCATTCGATACCCATATTGAGGAATTTGTGGAAAATATGTAATACGCCATTTTGTAGCGGCGGCCATCTTGGATTTTTCATAGTGGGCTCTATTCTACCAATCAAGCCCTTTCATTTGATACCCATATTGAGGTATTTGTTGAAAATGTGTAATCCGCCATTTTGTAGCGGCGGCCATCTTGGATTTTTCATAGTGAGCTGTATTCTACCAACCAAGCCTTTTCATTTGATACCAATATTGAGGTTGTTGTGAAGTTATGTGATCCGCCATTTTGTATTGGCGGCCATATTGGATTTAGAACCATAAGAAATATAATATGTTGTCATATCAGATCAATCTGTCATCAGGAAGGGGGTAAAATTCCAATTACTAAATTTGACCCAAACACACAAATAAACAAAAAAAATAAATAAATACCAAGCTGGTCAAGCTAAATAAAACCGTTTAAAAACAATAACAGTATTTCTTCTTCGGAATTCATTTTGCAACTGGCTCCTTTACTAAGAGAGCCGACGTGTGAGCGGCATGTTCCCAACGGCAGCGGACTGCAGCCGACGGCGCGCCACGGACGGCGCTCGACGGCAGTCGACGGCTGCCGCTGACGGCGCTCGACGGCAGTCAACGGCTGCAGTCGACTGCCGCTGACGGCGCTCGACGGCAGTCGACGGCTGCCGTCAACCTCTGCCGTTGGCAATGTGCCGTTCGTGTGTAAGAGCGCTAAAGGGAAAATTATTGGTAACAATTTTGTACCGTTGCACGTTGATAGCAGTTTATATGTACCTATGTAGAATTGTATATTGTAAATATAGGCGTAAAATATTTTTCAGTTCCCATATTATTTCTGTACCTACTATACCCGCAACTTTGTCTGTGTTTGTCATCCTTTTTTTGAGAGCAATTTTTTTTGATCACTTCACGATTTTGTGTATATGATATCGCGGTTTTTTTAAGTATGTCGTCAAAAGCTAGTCGTCTAGAGTGGGACAAATGTGCGAGGTAAGACCTGGAGGGCTGTACCCTCGCTTGGGACATGATTATTAGGTCTGACTGATTAATTGGTCAAAAATAATAAAAGTATTTTTTTTATTCTGTTTATATTGAATTATACTTCAGTTGATTTTGAAGCCAACGCCGCGCTGGCGCAGTGGTCACAGCACTGGATTGCGATCGACTGTTGCGCGGGCGGTTGCGGGTTCGATTTCCGCACACGACAACATTTATATTGGCCATACAGATGTTTGCCGTGGTCTGGGTGTTTGTGCAGTCCTTGTGGGTCTCCCCACCGTGCCTCGGAGAGCACGTTAAGCCGTCGGTCCCGGTTGTTATCATGTACACCTGATAGCGATCGTTACTCATAGTAGGGAATATATTCGCCAACCCGCATTGGAGCAGCGTGGTGGATTAAGCTCCGATCCTTCCCCTACATGGGGAAGAGGCCTATGCTTAACAGTGGAATATCATAGGCTGAATCGTGATTTTGAAGGAATACGAATTTTCTTTTTTTTATAGTAATTTTAAAAAAACTTCCTTTAGTTTGTTGTCATAGAAGGTAAAATTAAAATCATAAAAAAAATGTAAAGGTTACAATATATTTAATCGTTATTCTTTAAAATATTTATAAATAAAACATTTAGTCGTATAAATATAATTCTAGTACTCAAAAGGAAAATTTAAGGTGGATATCCAAATAAAAATTAATATGACAACCCTGCAGCTATTACAGAAAAAAGTCATTTCGTGTGACTTCAAAGGCGTTGGATCGCTGTGTGTTTTATGGCAACATTCTGTATATAGTATATACTAATATTATAAGTAGCCAATGATTTTCTTTGTAGTTGTGTATTTAAGATAATTACTTTATTAAATAAGCTATTTACTTTTGTCAGAGATCTTATAATTATGTATAGCTAAGGAATGGGAGGAAAGGAGATTTTTAGAAAATTCTGGAACAAAATCAAAATAAAAAAAGCTTCATTCAAATATGCTTCAAAAGCACCTTTGAATGTAATTATTTTTAAGTGAAGTTAGCACCGATTCACAATCAGATTCTGCAGAGAACCGGCAAGACACTTCGCAGTTACTTTAAAAAAAAAATTGTGTGCGTGCAAAGTAAACATGTCAGAAGTGAAACATTTTTAGCAAACTGATTTAAAAAAAACTAATTAAAAATAAATATTAAAAAAAAAGGATTTTAAAAAAAACTAATTGAAAAAAAAAAACAAAAAGCCAACGTCACGCGGTGTTCCCAGGCTGACACCCATCCAAGTACGATTCTGCCGGGTTACTGGTCGCTCAAATTTTACCCCTCATGCGCCTAAAGAAGTTTTACTTTGAAAAAAAACCGACCAAGTGCGAGTCGGACTCGCACACACAGGGTTCCGCACAAACAAAATTATTAAAAATATTATTATTAAATGATGTAACTAAAAATTTATAATTTTTGTAATTTTTACTTTATCTGTGCTATAAGACGTTACTTCGTACTAAATTTCAAGATTCTGAGTTCACGGGAAGTACCCTGTAGGTTTTGATTCCCTTGCGAGTGTTAAAAATTTCTTTGAAGTTTGATTTCTTCACAGCTCCAAGGGACAGTAAACTTGAGTATTTGATATAAATTTCAGCTTAATAGCTACACGCGTTCCTGAGAAAAAGGGTCTTGACAGACAGACGGACAACAAAATCCTATAAGAGTTCCGTTTTTCCTTTTGAGATACGGAACCCTAAAAACATATAAAATTAGTTTTTATAAAAATTTGGTAATATACTGCATGAAATACAGCGTCACTAAGTCCACACATCTTACCATTTATGTAATCCTGCACTGAATAATAGGCTTTAGCTATTAATTCCTTTTTAATACAAACCTTAATTTATTGTCAGACTAATTCAATATGAGATATTTATCCCTCGTTTGAGGGATTTTATTATACATGCGAATAACCAGAACCTGAAAAGGAGACGTTTACTTTTCGTAATCGGAAACTTGGAGTTACAATTTTGTTATTCGTTCTTGTGTTGATAATTGAGCTCCAAGATCATAATAGCCGCGAACAGTACTTTTTTGCAAAATAAATACAGTCTCAATATCTACGAGTATAGCATTATCTATACTCTATATTAATATATAAAGCTGAAGAGTTTGTTTGTTTGGTTGTTTGTTTGTTTGTTTGAACGCGGTAATCTCTGGAACTACTGGGCCGATTTGAAAAATTCTTTCACTGTTAGATAGCCCATTTATCGAGAAAGGCTATAGGCTATGTATCGTCACGCTAAGACTAATAGGAGCGGAGTCCACGCCGACGAAGTCGCGCGCAAAAGCTAGTTCGACATAAAACTATGGAAAAAGCTAAAATATATTAAACGCGCAGTAGCAACGTCGGTCAGTTGTCGAACTTTTCTAACTGCGTATGCTGCGGAGCTGACTTTACTATTCAAGGATGAGAAATGGGAACAGTTTTTTATATCTTACCAGAAAAAAAAAACAAAACAAACAACGAACAAACAACCAAACTCTTCAGCTTTATAATATTGTTATCACGATTCAGCCTGTAATATCCCACTGTTGGGCATAGGCCTCTTCCCCATGTAGGAGAAGGATAGGAGTTTAATCCACCACGCTGCTCCAATGCGGGTTGGCGGATATATTCCCTACTATGAGTAACGATCGCTATCAGGTGTACATGGTAACAACCGGGACCGACGGCTTAAAGTGCTCTCCGAGGCACGGTGGGGAGGCCCACAAGGACTGCACAAACACCCAGACCACGGCAAACATCATTATGGCCAATACAAATGCCGTCTTCAGTCAGTATTCATAATTATACAGTATATTTTCATGAAAATATCCACACTGTTAACAGATAAGTACATACAGGTATATTTTTTTTGTCTAAAAATGATGAAAAGTTACTGGGTAAAGATCTATTTTTCCCTGAATGACCTGACCTAAAAAGTTTAGCTGCACTTATATTGTTGTGGATTATTTCGTTCAAATACCAAGAGAAACCTGTATCCAAAAATCCAGCTTTGTTTTTATTTTTTCCTAAGCCGTGCTCTGATACGACGGTGTACTGACTGAGTGACTGCACTTTCTACTGACTGAACTATCGCAAAGGAAAAATACTACAAAAATCTTGCACAATTCCACGCGGACACGGATTCTTCACTAAATATCTAAAAAAAGTTTATTACTGTATTATTTTAGTTTACATTCATAATTTTGCTCTACTATTAAATTGTTCTAACAAATATAGGTTTTTAATTGATTTTTAACAACAGTGTAAATTTATGTTATAATAATATGAATTTGAACTGTTTTCATTTTAACAAAATTGTTAAGCAATTTCATTTCTTGTTTATTTCCACAAAGGCAAGTAAAGTAATAAATAATTTAGAGCTAAAAGTCAAGGGGACCTTAGCTATAAAATAGCGATAACGAGTAATTTATGTACATAATAATCAAATAGATGATTATGAATACTCTCCAGGCATACATTTAGCGAACACAAACAAGACTGTTCCTAAAAGTTTTCTCAGTAATAGCTATTATATGGTTCTCTTCTGCGTAAATACTTGGTTTTCCCTCGACAGCGAGGATTCTTTAAAATCCTGTAAAGTGTGCACAGTAGTAAAAATTTGAATAATATATTTTTAAGAAAAACTGCAGCCTACATTTTTTAAGATTTTATTTCATCTTTAAGTTGGCGTGTAGCGGTGAAAACTTGGAGAACGCCTTTAGTGCATCCTTCCATTCAAACTATCATCGTGTCAAGTAGAAAATATTTTTAAAAATCTTGTGAAAAATTATCTTCCACTTCGAATAATATTTATTTTAAGATAGTAGTTGGACTTTCAGCATATTTACGTATATATATATTTTTTTAAATCTAGATATTTTTTACACTATTGGAGATCTAGGTGACATGTACGATATTTTTGTTAAGAAAGATATATTAGTTTATCAAAATATTAATAAAATAGAGTTGCACTATTTTAAAGTAAGCTTTTTAAATGGCATGCCTTAAAAAATGGGATGTCATACCTATATAAAATATTTAGATACAAATTCGTATGTTAAAAAGATCTACATTTAACTAATTTCTAATAGGCAATAAATTTATAAGAACAAATATTAAAGATATGTGATTGCGCTCATGAATTGAAAACTGGTTCGTTTGCTTTCGCAGCGGTATAAATTTTTAAGAGTTTCAAAAGATATTTGAAGAGGGCGTCGAGAATATTGAAATGCGGAAAGTAATAGAGGTAAAAATCGCCAATTCGTCGAGTGATTCGTGAACTTTATTGACGAACGAAGTGGGACAAGATCCAGTAGGAAGTAACCAATCGTGAGTTTATATTGAAGTATCGAAGGTTGGTTTATTAAACATTATACATATTATTTACAAGTCACAACTTAAGACACTAAATATTTACAGATAGTTTTGATACAAATCATGTACGCGTGGAATTGTGCCAAGAATGCTGGCAGCATTTCCCCGTTGAATCGCTATGCAAAGCTATGCTCGAAGGTTTCACATTTGTTTTTCTTTAAATTAGAGGATTGGGAGAATAAACAAATAATCTAAATTATTAAAAAAAAATTTATTAGTAATAATGTTATAACATTTAGCTGTCAAAGAATATTGTTCTCTTCATTAAGTGAAGAGTCTCAGTGTTTAGATTTTCTGATCCCGAAAGCAGAGTATTTTTTAAGCTAGAAATTAAAGTGTAGCTTGATACGGCAACGTCTGAATTCTGAAAAATTGCGGTATACTATATTTAACGCTACCAAAAATAAGTTTCTGTCCGATGTGTTGATTATTCTTTAACCTCGATATGTGAGTAGAGAGAAGGACTGTAATTGTAATTTTCTTTTTCAAATAAAACTGCGTGTTTCAAAATTAGACTTCTAGCTTTTCAATTAAACTCGTAGCAACACCTAGGATGATCTATATTAAGAATTTGATGTAGATTTAATAATAATGGATTTAAGTTGTCTGTAAATTCGTAGAAAATGCGGAAAATCTGTAGAAATTCAATCTTGTATCTTATTTTTATTAGGTCAAGATTTCAAAAATTAAAAAATAGAACATTACTTTTAATAGAGGAGACGTGGAACATCGACCTTCACCAATCTGATAACCCGATGAGACATATTTTTTATCAAATATAATTTATAAACAAATATGTCTATGATAACTTGCCTATCGAAAAGTGGTCTTGCCTATGGAAAAGGCTAATTCTTCCATACGATCACGCGATCAAGCCCACTCATTACTATAGGCTCACGCCATTTCTCTTTGCCTAAGGACAGTGGGGTAAAGCCCTTGTGGCAACAACATCCTTTTGCACATCGCTCTTAGTGTTTAAAAAATACGCCCTAAGATTGTGGAGGTCTTTTGCGTTTAAAGAACCTCGACCACCACATTTTCGTGGGATGTATAAATCTCACAGACAATGGAGGACGATGCATTCGATATGCTATTAACAGTTTACAGACTTGGCGATCGAAGCAATCTAACTCCATTTGAATCCATCTCAAAATGGCAAAGATATAGATGATTAAGGGCATAACCCAACCTTGTAACGGCCCAATAGAAAACTGTTAGCACTGAAAAACAGTAATGGATGAAGGACAATTTTAGAAGGCCCACTAGGCTGCTGCCTAGGGGACGCCAGGGTGCGTCTGAAGCTGGTGCTGGACGTGGCAGAATTACTTTGGGCATCAGACAATAGGTATCATTAAATGCATACAAGTTTGCTTTATTACTTTGTTAAAAACAATGATAAAACGTTATTGTTTTTGTTACTTTGCGGAAAGGAATACGTTACTTAAACGACCTGAAGGTGAAATAACATATAAAAACAAAGTAAATCTTTATATAATCTAAGGCTATTATGATCCAGCGACAACACGGGAGGGTTTCGAACAACTCGAACAAGAAAACGACCGACAGGCGAAGTTTTTACCAGAAAATTTAGCACATAAATTACGTCACATACGCTCCCATCCGCCATTATTTGGTCGCACTGAAGTTTCCGCTGCGTATACTTTTTACAATGTTTGCATGAGCCGTATAATTTATCTTTTGTCTATCTTGATACAGTGACATTCTAACTTATTTTAGTGCGTATCAGCTAAGTTTACTGTCTTATAATTTTGCTTTATGCAAGTCATTGTTGATAAAACTTTCAAATAATAAAATAATTCATAGTTTACTACCGAATATTACTTTAACTTGACGACGCATTGGCGCAGCGGTCACAGCACTGGATTGCGATTGGCTGTTGCGCGGGTGGTTGCGGGTTCGATCCCCGCACACGACAACATTTGTATTGGGCATACAGATATTTGTCGTGGTCTGGGTGTTTGTGCAGTCCTTGTGGGTCTCCCCACCGTGCCTCGGAGAGCACGTTAAGCCGTCGGTCCCGGTTGTTATCATGTACACCTGATAGCGATTGGTACTCATAGTAGGGAATATATATCCGCCAACCCGCATTGGAGCAGCGTGATGGATTAAGCTACGATCCTTTTCCTACATGGGGAAAGAGGCCTATGCCCAACAGTGGGATATTACAGGCTGAATCGTGATCGTGATCGATCGATTACTTTAACTCTATAAAATATTGGCATCGGTAGCTAAATTCATACTCCTAACAAAAATACTTTCATTACGGATTTGTAAACAAAAAAAATATATCTAAATATGATTACAACAAACTTCCGATTTGGAGCTAAATTTTACTATTTACTCTGGTAACGAATTTAGTTTTAAATTCGATTGTTAAATATGGCAAAACATGTTTAATTAGCTATGTTTAAACGCGAGGGCAAAAATCTGTAAATACAAATTCGCACTGCTGAATATTTAATACGAAATTCGAAGCGTCATCGCAATATTTATTTTAGACTTTAATACATCGATTCAAGAAGCGCTAAATATACACCAATGACGTTAAAACCAAACGGTCCCGTATTTTATGAACTTATGGAATTAATTAAAAAGACAAGTTTAAAGAAGTTACGTTTTATTTTGATTTGTTTTACTAGTGTTTATAAGGTTATAAAAAGAATACTGTCTATCTTAATAGGCACAATCAACTAGTAACCATATAAATATTTCATACATTCCAATGTAGCCATGATCGTCATATGTACAAAGAAAAACATCTAAGTTGATAAATGATGCAAGTTTATCCCAAGAAGTCTTGGCGCAGATCACCGGTATCAGTACTGCTGAGACATATTTGGCAAGAGGCGCTCGCAGCGAGCTGTGACAGAGTTCCACAAAATTCCGCGTATGTTGTGTTCACTTGTTTGATACGATAACTTTAAACCAGCTTAAGATGATTTATGCTTACCATCGAATTTTGCTATTTTTATATTCACTTGACATGAATTTATTTCTTTAAAAACTATGTTTGTTGGAATCGAAATTATATATTACTAGCTTCTGCGCGCGACTTCGTCGGCGTGGACTCCTCTCCTATTGGTCTTAGCGTGATGACACATAGCCTATAGCCTTCCTCGATAAATGGGCTATCTAACACTGAAAGAATTTTTCAAATCGGCCCAGTAGATCCAGAGATTACCGCGTTCAAACAAACAAACAAACAAACAAACAAACAAACAAACAAACAAACAAACAAACAAACAAACTCTTCAGCTTTATATATTAGTATAGATGTGGATATAACCTAGATGTTGGAACTAGACAACGATTGTCGTTATAGTTATCAAGTTTGGTTCTCTGAATATTAAAATTTAGTTAAGTTATTTTAACAAAAACGAATTTAGGCTAAATTATAAAGTACTGTATTAAAACTCTGTATATTATACAAATTATTAATTACGATTAACAATTTATACCTAACAGAGAGTATTCATTCGTCAATATTTTGTCAATATTAATAGCTATTTTATTTATATTCAACTGTATATGAATGCTATTTGTGTTTCGATTTCTCTAACTTTTAAAATTTATTATATTAAAGTACAAATAGTATTTTTATTTCCATTTTTTATAATTCTAAAAGTTTTTGAATAATGAAATATAAATACATTAACAAAAACAACAAATAAAAACGAAGGTAAGTCATACTCGCAGTTCTGTATTGTTGAATAACATTATTAAAATAACGCTGCAGTGGTATATAAAATACTTAATCTGAAAAAATATACTGTTGTAGAAAATAGTCTTTTCTTTATGAATAAAATTATTCTTTGTCAAATTTTAATATATGTTTTATAGATTTTTTTTTCTCTAATATCGCACTATAATATAATCTATTCCTAATAATGTATTAATTTTTTTTCGGTATTGCAGGAAAACCCATTTACGGGTGATATCCAGGAGCGGTAATTGAACCCGCAACCATCGGTGTTTACGCGATTCACGGCACACGCATCGCTACACCTGATCGGTCAACATCTAACAATAAATCTGTATAAACCATTCAGTTTCAAAAACTTTTTCAAACGTTTCACGTACAGATATAACCCATTACGTTTTATTACATACACATTTATGCCTGAAATATAAAATATATTTATATTGTCATTTATGTTAAATCGACAACGTATTTGGTAAGGACTTATTTTCGCTTACAATAAGTTACAATTGAATATTTCGTATTGTTAGCGGTACATATTATAAGTAAGAAAACAAAATACAGTATATGTCGGCAGCAAGTGCAAGACGCATTAATCATTTAATCCAACACAATAGAGTTTTCAACAGAGTACGAACACCATTTCTTAACTGAATCAAACACATAACAGTTTTTCACATTTGTTCCCTTTTGTTGCCTTGTTTCTTCGAGAAAGCGCTTGTTTTATTCTAAACCCAATATAAATGCTCATGGATTTATTTCCACCGAGTCTTTTCAAGAGCCTAATTAGATATAGAGTACAAAAAGAACGATAAATTTAACGTGTAACGTATTTCATTCAGTTAAAAATGGTTTGAATATAATTTTGTAAGGGTATATATAAAGCAGTTTTTAACCGACTTCAAAAAAGGAGGACGTCAGTCAATTCGACCGTATATATTTTTTATATATGTTAATGGATAGCTTCGTCGTTAATGAACCGATTTTGAGGATTCTTTTTTGTTGGAAAGGAGATATCCCGAGGGTGGTACCATGATAAGGAAACCAGGATCAGATGATGGCGTCCTAAAGAAATCGAGGGGAACCATCGAATATCGTAGTGGCGTCTAGTGCGTTTGTTAATTTTTCTCGTCTACCTACTTTGTGTTACTTGTCGATGTAATTGAAGTCGGTTTTTTTCGTTTGCTAGCAAACACATTTACTATATGTAATATTTATTTAAATAATAAAAATATTGTTATGATTTTTGTAAACAAAATATAAAGTTTTTAATAAATTATCATACAAACAATAAACAATACAACACGATTGTATTTATATGTAGGAACATGTGTTAAAATATATTGTTTTAAAGCTGCTGGACAAAGGCCCTTTACTAATGAGCTTAGCCCGGAGTTGCCGGTGCGTTTCACACTCTGTTAAATTTAATTTAAAAGCAAGTAAAGAATCTGTTACGAAGTTAATGTTGAATTTTATATTTAGATTTTGTTTTACGAATGAATTTAATGTTAACGACACAAAAAAAACTAATTTTATCGAATATTCGTTTACCATAAAATATTAAAAATGAATATGTTAAACGACATTCATTTGTTGAATAAAATAATACTAATAGTTATCAATGAAAGTTAATAAAATAGTTATTCATGCATGTACTTTTAAAAAGTCGTCAATCAATTTGTTTTTTTGGACCGTTAGTTTTTAAGATTGAAATCGTGTCGCTTTCTTTCAAATGGCTGTAAATTTTTGAGCATCCTGACAGATATTTATTTGGGGTTCGTCGTTCGTTGTCGTACTGAGCGGACGTGTACAAGTATTTTTAAAATTGTGCTAAATCAATACAAGTTTAATTTCTTCTTTATATCGGAGTAGTTAAAACTTTAAATTGTGTGTTCGCTATTGACTTAATGTGACCTTACACTCCTGCGCATCAGTGAAGAGGACCCCAGCGACAATACCGCCACCGCGCCCACTGGCCGCCTTCACCCCCGCGAAACACGTACAGCTGCTATTTTTTAACTCGCTCACTCTTTGCGTAGCATCGAAGCACTGGTTGACGCAGCGCATAAAACATGAGCGTCCAGAGGTCACCAATCGGAGGGTCGCAACCTGATTTGTCAGGGATGAGTAATGTAGGTTCGGAACCGTCAATAACATTTCGGAAACGAAAAGTGATTTGTGATATCGAGTGCTCGTGTTCGAAAGACTTAAAAGAAATGAGATCAGAAGTATCTCACATCGGCTCTCTATTAGAAAAGTATGTAGGGTCTAATGAGCAGATATTAAAAAACATGCAAGAGAGCATTACCGATATCAAAAACCAAATTACTGACATAAAATCGTCAAACGAGCAAACAATTAATGCAATGCAAATTAAAATAGAATCTCTTGAAGCTGACTTAAAAAGCGTCAAAATGTCCTCAGAAACTTCACCCACTACCTTAGTAAATGAATTATTTGTTAGCGAAAAAATTATACAGGAGATGCAAAATCGTAGTAACAGAGAAAAAAACATCTTACTAGTTGGCTTACCTGAACAAATTGCCTGTAACTCCAACGAAAGATCAGCAAAGGATGAAGCTGACGTACTTAAAATAATCTCACAGGTAAGCGAAGGCATTCCAAATCCATCAAAGGTTTTTAGAATTGGCAAATTCCAAACAGGCAAGAGCCGTAATATCAAGGTGTGCTTCGAAGCTAAAGAACCTGCTAAAGAACTGCTCCGCAACAGAAATAAATTACAAGAGGGCTTAAAAATATTTTCAGACCAAACACCGACTCAACAAAAGTATATGAAAAACCTGAGAGAAGATCTGAAGCGACGTCAAGAAAAAGGTGAGACTGACCTTACAATCAAATATGTTAACGGAACACCATCAATCATAAAAATAACAAAAAACTACACACAGTAAACACAATAATCAATACCTTTAACGAAAGCAGTAATACTTATGAGCTACTAGACAGTTACCAGGGTTTCCCAATCAATAAATCACGCTTTACGTTCCTGTACCTTAATGCCCGAAGTATACGAAAAGATGGAAAATTCGACGAACTTAAATGTATCCTACAAGCAATACCGAACAGAGTGCACATTGTTCTACTAACTGAAACCTGGATTCGTAACGAAGAGCAAGCATTGCAATTTCAACTACCGTACTATACTCATTACTACAACTATAGAACCGATACTACGGGAGGTGGTGTATCCGCATACGTTCATAATAATCTGAAGCATAGTTTATCAGAGTCAGTGTATGTAGGAGGTAATAATTATTTGTGGATACGATTGGAGAAATATGCACTCGAAGTGGGAATCGTTTATAATCCAGGACATACTAATTTTAAACAATTTCTCGAAGTATATGAATCGCAACTGCACGAAAGAAGAAGAGCAATAGTTTTCGGTGATTTTAATATTGATTTACTTACAAAGAATTCAAAAACCAACCAGTACAATCAACTTTTGAAGCAGACAGGATACACGATTATCAATAAAATTACCAAAAAGTACTGCACTAGGGAAGGATCAACTAAAAAATCCCTCTTAGACCATATAAGCACCAACTTAAAGAAAGATAACTTTCATGTGATAACAGTCAACTCATCTATATCCGATCACAAACAGCTATACGTGGAAATCAAGAAAATAAAACCACCTCCCAGGAAACATTATCAATACGAAGCTATCAATTACAAGGAACTTTTTGAATCAATGGAGAGATCTGAGATGCAAGATTTAGGCGATGATTTTACAAAGTTGGAGAAACTAATTAAAAAACTAACAATAGATCACAAAGTTATAAAGACTAAAATTGTAAATGAACCTCAAAAGGAATGGATAGACAGAAACATAATAGCAGAAATTAATGAAAGGAACCAAATGTGGACAGAACTAAAAAAGAACCCAGATGACGAAAACCTAAAAAAAGAGTTTGACACCAAAAGAAAACAAGTAATCAATCTGATCCGAGAAACAAAAAAGTCATATTATGAGAAAGAATTTGAAAAACATAGTGGAACTCCTACAAAACTGTGGAGCATGCTAAATGCCTTGGCAAATAATAAATTAAAGCAGAGGAGCGTTCCTTCAAAACTGATTGTTAATTCAGTAGAAGTTTCTGATTCTAGTGAAATGTGTAAGATATTTAATAACTTTTTTGCTACCATAGGGACATGTTTAGCGAATGAAATTCCTACAAGCTTCCATGATAATTATATTCACGCATTGCCAAAACCAACTTTACGATACTCTCGGATGAATTACTTCGAACCATGTACTGAAAAAGAAATCCTTACCATCATTAACAACCTTGATTCAAATAGTAGTGTCGGTGTGGACGGTATCAGTACAAAAGTAATCAAATGTGTTAAAGAATTAATAAAAAATCGATTAACAATTAGCTTTAATAAACTTTTAAAGGACGGATCGTTTCCAGACTCACTCAAAATAGCTAAAGTCACACCTATTTACAAATCGGGAACAAGAACAGACCCCGGAAATTATAGACCAATTTCTGTATTGCCAATATTATCAAAAATATTCGAAAAAGTTATCCATACACGGCTACTGAACTACTTAAACTCTATAAATTTCTTTTATGACCGGCAGTACGGATTTCGGCCTAAAAGTAATACACTCACAGCAACAATTGATCTGGTAACCAAAATTAAACATAACATTGATAATAAAAACATCGTACTGGGAGTGTTCATTGATTTGAAAAAGGCCTTTGACACTGTCAGTCACAAACTGCTGTTAAAGAAACTGGAAGTCATAGGTATTGTCGGTAAAGCTTTAAAAATGTTTGAATCGTACCTTGAGAACAGATTACAGATAGTAAAAATTGATACTCGTAGTAACTCCCAAAGTCCCCCACTACCCATATCCTGTGGTGTTCCTCAAAGATCAATACTAGGCCCTCTGCTCTTCTTAGTCTATATAAATAACATGCACGAACTCGGCTTAAACGGTAATATCACTCTCTACGCTGATGACACATGCCTTTTTTACTTTGGTTCGTCAATTCACGATCTAATAGCTCAGGCCCAGGATGATCTCGATGTCCTTCATGAGTGGCTTCAGTACAACCTATTGACTATTAATATTTCTAAAACTAGCTATATACTATTTAAAGCAAAAAACAAACTGATACCAAATTACATACCTCTCACAATAAATAACATACCTTTACAAGAAAAAACTCATGAAAGATATCTTGGCTTACACATGGATACTTATTTAACATGGAAAGTTCACATTAATCACTTAATAAGTAAATTAATATCACTCCATGCCTCCTTACGGATTAATGTTCGGTGCATACCACGTAAATTACGTTTCACAATTTATAATTCCCTAATAAAATCACATTTATTATATTTAATCGAAATCTGGGGAAGTGCTGCCAAAACTCGATTGGACAAACTACAAGTCCTACAAAATAAAATAATAAAAATGTTATTCAATTTTAAATTTCGAACATCAACTAAAAAAATATACCGTGAAACTAAATTAATGAGCATAAAACAATTATATAATTACAGCACCTGCATTTTCATACGTAAAACTATTAATAAAAATGTCCGTACCGAACTACAATTTAAAAACAGCAAAAAACTTGGACGCCCCTGCACCCGACGCGCGAGTCTTATTGTTTTACCTAAAACTCGTACAAAGTTCGGTCAAACCGCAATAACATACGACGGAGCGCGTCTTTATAATAAAATACCCTCAGACATCAAAAATATTGACTCGTTCGATGTATTCAAAAAGCGACTGTATCATTATATAATTACAAAAATATCTGTCTGAGACTCAGCTGAGTATGTAGAATGAAATAATAGTGGTTTTCAAATCGTGGTGATGTTTTTGTTTTTAATTGATCCGGGGTATCTGGTTGGTTTGTGTTTAATGATTTGTGTGTTATTTTCTCCATTGAAAAATGTAACGTAATGTACGACAACGAATGTTTGTTAATTGTTTGTTTTTTTGTAATTGTGTTCTCATGTAAGTGATATTGTGTCTTTATGAGAATAAATGATCTTTAAACCTAAACCTATATTTGCGGCAAGTATTAGGAATATTGAAATGCGGGAAGTAATATCGTCTGTGAAGTCGCCAATTCGGCACTAACTTAACTGCCAAACCGTCGACGTGACGAAACTATTTTGAAGAATTTAAAAAGGCATTTTGAGCTCAATTAGTTTAAATAATATTATAAAGCTGAGAAGTTTGTTGGTTTAAACGCGTTAATATCAGGTATTACTGATCCGAATTGAAAAAAAAAACCTGTGTGTTTTTTCTGAAACCACGGTAAAAGTGAAACTTTTTTTCACATTATAGACATTTAACTAAAATTTTTTTAGAATAATATTCCATTAAGGATATAAAAATCGCTTTATTAATCTTACCGCGCGGCCGACCGTCACGCGACATGCAACACACAGACAAAAAAGTTTGAGGCGATGTAATAAAAGTTTCACTCTAAAATTATTTTGTGTTGGATAGCCGATTTACCGAAGAACGCTATAAGGTATTTTTTCCTCAAATGAACACGTGTAAAACTGCTAAGCACAGCTATATTACATATTTGTTTCTTAGACAATAATTTATACAGAGTTAATTAAAATCTCTACGACCAACAAAAACGCTAATAAAACCAGTAATAAATAAATAAATAGGTATCTATAAGACTATCGTCTGTTCTTAAGGTAAGCAATTTAATGCTTGTTATAGGTAACAGCTGACTGTAATAAGTAAATATTTTTTTTGATAAATATACATAGAAATAATACCTATATAAATACAAACATTACACCCAGACTCAGGCAGGAATCGAACCCGCTATCCGCGGAACAGAAAGCAGGGTCACTACAAACTGCGCCAATGGACTAGTAAAGAGTAAATAAAAAATTTGACAGTTCAAGGACCCAGTATTTTAACAATAGCATATAAAGGTCATACTTTTCCTAAAAGTTATATTTAAGAATAATAAATATAATTTTGTTATTACTTTTGTTATTTGAAATAACTTGTTAAAAGATCACTATTTCTATTAATTTTACATTGCTTTACTTTTAACCATAGATCTGAAAACTTAAAATCTCCACAAGAGTTTCATAAAAAGTTCATTTTTAAAATGCTTTCATTTATATAAACATTCATTATTTCGATCTGTATTGTTTCGCAATAGACAAAAAATGTCCTAAATACAGCGTATATGAAGCCTGTCTGTTTTCGTAAAAAATTTGAGACATGTAAATCAATTAGCACATGACAATACTAGTGTAATGTGAAAAGGCTAATTTTGTAAATTCAAAGTGTAAAGTTAACTGCTCTACATTCAAAATATAGCCCACTTCGTAGTCGGTGTAAGTGCTTAATTTAATGCTTAACACACTAACGTTTGTTTCAAGATTAGTGCATAAAATTGTGTGGTATTTAGTGAAAATACAAACAAAAGTAGTTATTCGTATTATTTTTATTTTTGTGTTACCCACACATGAGGAAATTCGAAAATGTTTTTTATTATAATATCAATTTTTTTTTTTCGATCCAGCGGGATTCGAACCCGCACCTCCCGACAATCCGTGTCCGGTGCTCTAGCCGTTAAGCTATGGATCTATACACACCGGAATCGAAATTCTTGATATGATTTTATTATGTCACAGTCAAAACTCTTAATCAGTCAAAAGTACTATTGACTAGCGAAATCAGTCAAAAGTACTTTTGACTAGACAAGTTGGTCAAAAGTGGTTTTGACTGAAAATTATTGGTTATACTTTTGACTGCAAATTTGCGGTTAAAAGTACTTTTGACTGACGCTCTCGGTCAAAAGTAGTTTTGACTGCAAAAAAGCGTCAGTCAAAAGCACTATTAACTCTTAAACTCTATTAACTCTTAACTAGTTTAGTTTTAACTGCAAATTAGATAGGTTAGGGTTATTTTTTTTGTTTCTGTGACAAAAATATGCCGATAAACAGTCTAATATTGAAATTAGATAGGTTAGGGTTATTTTTTTTTTGTTTCTGTGACAAAAATATGCCGATAAACAGTCTAATATTGAAATTAGATAGGTTAGGGTTATTTTTTTTTGTTTCTGTGACAAAAATATGCCGATAAACAGTCTAATATTGAAATTAGATAGGTTAGGGTTATTTTTTTTTTGTTTCTGTGACAAAAATATGCCGATAAACAGTCTAATATTGAAATTAGATAGGTTAGGGTTATTTTTTTTTATTGTTTCTGTGACAAAAATATGCCGCGACCACCTTACTTTTTAAGAGTTTTGACTGATACAACCAGTCAAAACCACTTTTGACGGAATCATTTAGTCAAAAGTACTTTTAACCAGCTCCATTGGGTAAAAGTACTTTTAACTGTTATTTTAGTCAAAACCACTTTTGACCAACTTGTCTAGTCAAAAGTACTTTTGACTGATTTTTTGCAGTCAAAACTACTTTTGACTGATTAAGAGTTTTGACTGCAACATATATAATAGCGAGTCCTTTACAGTACTTCACTATTCAAAGTTTCATATTACAATGAAATTCTTTTGACAAGAGACGACACTAAGCTATTTTTAATAAATATGCTGGATCGAAAAAAAAAAAATTGATATGATAATAAAAAACATTTTCGAAAAGTAGTTATGTTTGTTAAAAATATATAATAACGTATCAAATAAAATGGACCGGTGGAGCTTAGAAGTACAAACAAAAATCAAAATATTTAATATTGACGCCATATGGTATTAGTATAGAAAAATAATATTTTAAACAAGGTACTATAATTAATTAAGTTTTTGCTTTATTCACATCATTTTCTAACGACAGCCTTAAGCTTTCCACTCGAGAGCTGTAATGTAATATGAAAGTAGCTTATCGTCGCATGCAGCGACACTGTTAGCTTTTACTTACAGGAGTATCTTGGCTCAACTATATAATGTACATTGTACACTAATGTGTGTACATGAGCTAAAAATGCTAAAATGCTGTACAATACTTTTGGTAAGTATATTTTATTCTTTACATTACTTATTCGAAATACATATTAAACAAAAATATTGAATTATGGAAAATGTAATTCACAGGTTGTCAACATATCAATCTATATATATAAAAGAGATTTCAACCCATTGACTCATCACGATATCTCTGGAACCATAAGGCGTAGAGACTTGAAATTTGGTAGGAATATTCCTTTCGCCAAGTAGAGGTCAGCTAAGAACGGATTTTACGAAATTCCAAAAAAGAGGGGGTTGCGGGGGTTAATAACATATATGGCAAAACAACGTTTGCGGGTTTATCTATATATATATATATATATATATATATATATATATATATATATATATAAAAGAGATATCCACCCATTGACTCATCACGATATCTCTGGAACCATAAGGCGTAGAGACTTGTTTGGTAGGAATATTCCTTTCACCGAGTAGAGGTCAGCTAAGAACGGGTTTTACGAAATTCCACCCACAAGAGGGGGTTGCGGGGGTTAATAACATATATGGCAAACCAATGTTTGCGGGGTCAGCTAGTATGATATAAAAGATTGTCGCGAGATTAAAAGCAGTACTCGTATTTATTTAGATTGAAAATTTGAAAAATTGAAACTTCTTGAATTGAATCTCACGACAAACTTATATTTTATATCATATAAATTATCAAACTTAAGGAAAAAAGATATAAAAAAAAACATTAAGCGACGTAGCCGTGAAAACGTATCCGACAGAGAGTTACTTTCATATAAATTAAAGAAAACTCTGCAGTTACATTTTAACATTCACTTTGAATACTTTCCGTATCAAAGAGTTTTTATTTTATAATTGCTTTCTTTTATGTCTAATAAAATATTTTAAAGAAACATGGAACGCTACAAATGCAACGCCAACCGCAATTACGCGTTTCCATCTTGCTCAGCGAAACGTTACGTTTAAACGTTTTAAAATATTACTCTTGTATTTTCATAACATTTATTTGAGTGAAACCAGTAGTAAAATAACGAAGTGGTAGCTGGTAGACTGTTGGGTGTCTTTTGAAACCGCTCAACTGTGCCGACTACGGAGCAAAATACTGATAACTCCTTCGCCACGGCTTTCTAACACCTGAAGTGGTCTGAGTAACGATCAAGCTATATACATATATAATTGTAGGATTTTAGTCTAGAAACAAGATATTATTATTATCATCATATAAACATTACTTGCTGTTTTATCTTTTTGATAGTTTTTATTGTTTTACAACTCCTTTTAAAATGTTATGCTATTAAAAAGAACAGTAATTTACTTTACACGAAAATATACACTCATTCCATATGCAATAACTACGACCTATCGTGGTTATAACATATGATCGACTGAAATCAATTTTTGATTATAACCATGACACAACCATTTTTTGGACAATGATACATCATTAGATCAAATCTAATTGTGTTTTCTCGCAAACGAAAAAAAACCGACTTGAATTACATCGACAAGTAATACAACTTAGGTAGACGTGAAAATAGTCAAGTAAATACGCGATATCAAAGATTACTCAAAAAATACTCGTCAAATCTTGATTGAAGCATCAAATTTCGATTAAAATAAGAATCACCGAAATCAGTAAACATTCTTAGGTCTACTTTTTATGTGTGTTACCTAAGAATTTTTCTAATTGAGAACCTCCTCCTTTTTTAAGTTGGTTAAAAATTTGTATGGTTTTGTTTTATTTTTGGTTACGAAACAAAGACCTGATGCGTTCTACCCGTTCTACCTTAACATACCATTTAAATGGGACCACATGACACGCAACACCTTTCAGTTAAAACAAAATTCATTGAAATCGGTCCACCCAGTCAAAAGTTCTGAGCTAACATACCTACATTAAAAAAAACAATCGAATTGAGAACCTCCTCCTTTTTTGGAAGTCGGTTAAAATATAACACGTATAATTCGTTTTCATTTGTAAATATATAGGTACGAGGCTTTTTTTAAGCTTAGTAATCAGGGCAATTAAACATAAAAATTCTCATCAATTTTTCCATTTTACAACTAGTATGGTTTCCTGTAAGCAATAACTGGTAATATTAGCGACTGTTTGTTTCACAATCTGGCGTATTTTTTTTCCTAACTACAAATCGCTTGAGCGCCACACGCCATCTGGCAATCATAGCTATTCACGGCTCTGTTGAATGCAACAAATCGAAACGTTTGCCTGGTAAAATATCGCCTAATGTTAAAACCTTGCCACCGATAGGCCATCGATTCATTACTCTTTCGGATTTTCCATCACCGATGTCAACGGTAGAATCAAGTGGATTTCCAGATTTAATTCAGAGCGAAACCAGATTGAGTAATTTAATTTATAAAATAATTTCTCGAGATTTAATGGCAAAGCTAAATTCGAAAAGTTCGCGGTCAAAACGAAACGCGAAGCGAAACTTTAGCTATTTCTTTGTTTTGTTTATTAAAGCTGTGAAGGAAAACAGTTAAGTTTCGTCGAGCTCCCCGTTTTCGTTTATTTGCAATTTTATTTAGTGGTTATTTTACAGCTTGTTTACGTTTTCTTGTTTCATAAAGTTGGTCAAATTCTAATTGTGTAATCAGTATTTTTTTAGCCACAGAAGCAATGATGGATTTGATATGCCGCTTAAATCTCTCTAAAAATATAAGTATATGACTCAATTATTGCGCAGAATTGTATCCTCCGATGTCACTTTGTTTACTATGTGCTGATTTTCGTACATATATTATTCCTTTTGTAAAATATTATTATATGTTACAGATTATTACATACCATTGGAGACGGTAAAAAATACATGCAAAAAATCTTATTTCTCGTGTTTTAATTTTTGTTTATAAATGTCTTAAATTAACACGAACAATAATAAATTATGTTAAATATCATTAATATTGTAAAGAAGTACGTAAGCTTAACTTTCAGACAACCTGTCAGAACTTATACGAGTATAACCTTACAAGTTATTTTAGGATTACGACTAATTAACAAATTAATTTAAATGAGTTGTTTTGTGAGATTAAACTGCTTATGGCTTATAATTCTGTTTTCTATATTTTTTAATATGTTATGAAGTTTTGTCATAATAATTATCTTTTAATTCAGATTTTCAAATCTGGTAATTTAATTTTTTTTATTACTGTGCCCGCGACTTCGTCCGCGTTGAATAGTGTTCTTAGGTAGAATTTTTAATTATTTAGGCTAATTAATTTACACATATTAAGACCCATATGTATTAATACTTTAATGAGCTATGTACAGTCACATGCGTAAAACTTACATATTTCAACATATTTTACGTACAAACTTTCATTATCTATTCCCTATTGTTATTTTACACCTTTGAGGGTAAAATTTTCCACACTTTGAATGTCATATTTATATATCGAATCAACAGCTTAAAAAATAAGTTCCAAGCTTCTAGTTCTAAAAATGAAGATATTTCCATACAACTTTTCATCCCTACTTTTCAACACCTTACACCCCTTTTTTCGCATTAAAAAGTAGCCTATGTCCTTTCTCAGGCTCTAGATCTGTGAACCCATTTTCAATTAAATCGGTTCAGTAGTTTTGGCGTGAAAGTTCGACAGACAGACAGACAGAGCTACTTTCGCATTTATAATATTAGTAAGAATTTTAGAGATTTTAGAAAAGACTGACCCTAAATTAGTTTTAATCATCTCAACGAAAACTTAAACTCCATTCAAAAGTCTCTCACTTTTAGCTTGAAACGTGAGCTGCAAAATAACAAGTGTGTCTTCATATAGTTTGAGACTTCAGCTTTGACTTGCTTTGTAGAAAGCCTTTGCAAAGGCTTCTATAGCCATTATTAGTGACATAATTTAATAGTAAGCTTGTTCATGATAAAAATACTTAAAATGTGTCAAAGTTAACAGTCAAAGTTTAAAGTTAATGCCTATATACTTTTTTACTGTTCAATCAAAAGATTTTTTGCTATGCAAAAAGCCAAACAAACACACAAACACAAGCGTTTATACATAACATCAACATTAACAAGATGAGGTGCCTACTTGCCAAAGAGACTTTAAATTCGTGAAACTGACCTTCTAAGATATAGCGAGCGGGTAAGGCACAGCTTCCGGTTACGATGTACCGGTGAAATTAAGTTACGAAGGGCGCAGCAAAATATACAACTTTTGACACTAACGCAAAATAATTTTATTTTATTTATATAAGGACTTTTTTTACTATTTTTCTTTTTATTTACTTTTTAAATTCATTTATCTTTATATACTTCTGATTTAGCTCAATACTTCTGAAATATACTTAACGAAAAGTTTTATACCTTTATTCAGAATTTCCAAATATATGTATATGCAACATCACGAATTGACCTATTTCTCCTGACAATCATAATTTCCGAATTAGCTCGGCTTTTAAGATTTCAACATTTAGAAATTATTAAACAAGTTAGGTTATTTTTATTAGCAGCGGCCTTTCAACAGAGTGGTAAATTTATTACAAGTTTTATATCTATAATAATATTATAAAGAGGAAAAGTTTATAACTTTGTTTGTATATCGGGGATAATCTTCGCAAATACTGATCCGATCATGAAAATTCTTTCACTAACAAAAAGCTACACTATTCAGGAGTGACATAGGCTATATTTTATTGTAATTGTACAAAAAAATTCAGTAAAAAAAGAAAAATATTAAAATATATTATCAAAATGACAAAGAAACTATCGCCATCTATCGCTATTTATTAGTCTACTTATTTTATTTACTCTTATTTCAGTCAACCGACGTCAATCGACGACGAAGTTTTTTCGGTTTTTGATAGATGGCGTTGGAGCAACATTTTATTTATAAAGTATGTCATTTGGTTCTGTAATTTAAAATAATAAATACACGATATTATTACGATTTTATACGTCAAATTCTAAACAATGAACCTAATAAAACAGTACTAAGAGCTACACAACATAATTGCATCACAAAGATAATTAACACCCAACGAAGTGGGCGCGGGTCGGCTAGTGAGATTATAAAAAATAAGCTACAAAATAAATAAAAAGCTAACGTGCTAACGTAATTAATTTAATATGAGTAAAAAACAATCAATCACTAACAAAATGACTTGCTCACTTATCCGATCACTCATCGATTTACTTATCAATACATCTATTTATTTTTATACATTATAGGTATATAATAAATAAAATTGGAGTCTGTCTGTATTTCAAAATAACTGTGTTTTTTCAAGTACGTATACCTGTATGTATCATCTCTCTGTCTCTCTGTCGGTCTATCTGTCTGTCTTTCTGTTTGTCCAGACTAATCTTCGGAACCGAATTTTTTAGGACTTTCAATGGAAGATAGAGAGGTTGTGGAGCAACAACAGGCTATTTTTATGTCGGAAATCCCACGTAATCGGGTTTAACGGAGAAAAACCGCATTAACCGCGCTCGAGTTGCTACCGCCCAGATAGATATGAAATAAACAAGCATTTTTCTATTCAATACGACAGTTTTATGAGCAAAAACAACTTAAATACCAAAATAAGGTAAAGGAGCTCACGCTGGATCAGGATCACGCCGTTAAAAAAATAATAAGTGTCCAGATACAATCTGCCACACGAAAAAAGTCACGGGTGCAGCTAGTTTACTTATAAATTACTATTAAATATTGAGTTATAACAAAAAAATATACAGTCGACGAGACCAGCGGTAATTACCTCCTACACGATCTATCTAATCATCTAATGGAACTACGAAAATATTCAACGCAGACTAACTGGTGTCAAAACGACTTCCATTTAAAACTTTGAGATTTGGGTATTCACTGGAAAAAATTTGATGCACTTAGCGCTATTTCCAATTTGATGTTCATGCATTGGATGCTAAAAGTGGACTTCACGTTTTATGGAAATCATCATGGACGCAGCTTTGATTGAAAATACTTATATATATCTAGGTATACATTTCATTTAAAATAGAAAATTTTATTTATTATAAGTGTTAGTATATATAATTAATATTATGTAATAAACATATTTATTTAACAAACATAGACGATTTATGTAATAAACATATTTATGTAACAAACATAAACGCCGCGTTGGCGCAGCGGTCACAGCACTGGATTGCGATTGGCTGTGCGCGAGCGGTTGCGGGTTCGATTCCCGCACACGACAACATTTGTATTGGCCATACAGATGTTTGCCGTGGTCTGGGTGTTTGTGCAGTCCTTGTGGTCTCCCCACCGTGCCTTGGAGAGCACGTTAAGCCGTCGGTCCCGGTTGATATCATGTACACCTGATAACGATCGTTACTCATAGTAGGAAATATATCTGCCAACCCGCATTGGAGCAGCGTGGTGGATTAAGCTCCGATCCTTCTCCTAGATGGGGAAGAGGCCTATGCCCAACAGTGGGATATTACAGGCTGAATCGTGAATAAACATATTTTACTTTTCGAATGTTTACTATAGTAGCTTTCTGTAAGATAAAAAACGCTATACCGTCCGCGTTTGTTGTTAGTTGGTAGTTATGATCTATACCTTATTTAAAGTTGCCTATAAACCAATTAAGTTGTCGTAAGAGTAAAGCTCTAATAAAACTTTGAACCGTCATGAATATCAACTAGACGTCAAGGGCCTTATGACGCAAAACTTGGACGGGCCACTTGCTTTGAATGTCATAAGTGTTTGAGTGAAATCGTAATGAGTATGCTTTGACATAGCCATTATGTTTGACAATGTAAATCTTATATTTGACTGGTAGTAAGATTTTTATATCATTTTCAGAATTAAAGATAGTGTATTTTCATAAGGCCTTAATATTTCGACAAAAATAATGGTTTCGATCAGACTTATTGGAAAGTAGTCGCAGACATACCTAAACATTTTAATTAGATCAAGTATAATTTATTATCATTGTAGTTAATTTCTTAGTTTATATAATTCATGTAATAACTAAAAAATTTATAAACATTAATTAGTGACAGTGTAGGGCAAACTTTATTCTTAAATATAATTTTTAACACTGCTATCAAACATCTATAATGTCATCAATATTTGTCATACGTCGTAATTTACGAAAAAGTGTGAGCTACATAGCATGAAGGCCTAACGTAAGTAACTAATATGTATAAGGCGGCATTTGTTAAATCTTAAACAACTGCCAGAGAAATTCACCAGTTAATATACCATTGTAATTACTTATTATTACCTACAAATAATGATTATAAGCTTATAAACTTTTGCGGTCACTATCTACATTTAAAAAAAAATAGTCAAGTAAATACTCGCTATTAAAGATTACTCAAAAAGTTGTAATCAGTTTTCGATCTAATTTAAACAAGACTACAAGACAAGTATTAGCTTTCGATTAAAGTAAGAATCATCGAAATCGGTACACCGAATAAAAAGTTGTGCGGTATAATATAACGTCGGTCGACGAAAAAGTAGTCACGTAAATACGCATTATTAGATATAACTCTAAAAGTACTTGTCAGATCTCAATAAAATTAAAATGGGACCACATGACACGCAACACCTTTTAATTAAAACAATATTGATCGAAATCGGTCCACCCAGTCAAAAGTTCTGAGCTAAAATACATAAAAAAAAACATACCTGTCGAATTGAGAACCTCCTCCTTTTCGGAAGTCGGTTAAAAATTAGCAAAATATATGGGCAACAATACGAACACCATAGTCCCGTGTAACTCAAAATGATAATCGCGGTAAGTTCCGTATAAAGCAAAAGTAGGTACAAAAAATAATTACTAGTTTAGTAGTAAATGCTATAATAATAATTTACGTACTCTCTGTGTTATATGTTTTCATGTTTGTGGTATGGCGTACCGATTCAGATTGCGATGTTAGTCCAGATTTGAACTGTCGACTGTCGATTTTCCACGTATTCCATAATTTGTAACTTCTCGGTACTTTGTTCATAAAGAGTTAGTCATATTCTTTTATTACACGTAAGTATAAGAGATCTTACTCATATTACAGAATTTGATCATTAGGTGATATAATTTGTTTTGTAATAAGAATATAATTCAAGTTCTTAGAAATTAATAAGAATAAGAAATAAAACCGCCTAATTGGATATGTAATCTTTGGTCAAATGAAATATGCTTAATGCCTAAATGTTTTCTATAATATTAAATTTTATTTGAAGACGAGAACGGCAAAAATTATTATTAAGAATTTTTTGGGAAAAGTAATATATTATACTTAATTACAAAACCGCACTTTATGTACAGGAAATTTTATATTACAATTTCATTTCTAGTTATTTATAACAAGAAACGAATTTTATTTATATTGTATAATATTCTCGTTACTAGATTTTTAATTTGCCTGTCAGTTACAGATAATTGTAAGCTGCAAAATGTATTATTAAACCTGATTTTAATACAAGATCTTCTTCTAATATACCACTGAAGTATACCTCTATACCTATATAATTATGCTAGCTGACCCCGCAAACATTGTTTTGCCATATATGTGATTAACCCACGCAACCCCCTTTTGTGGGTGGAATTTCGTAAAATCCGTTGTTAGCTGACCTTTGCTCGGCGAAAGGAATATTCCTACCAAATTTCAAGTCTCTACGCCTTATGGTTCCAGAGATATCGTGATGAGTCAATATATGGGTGGAAATCTCTTTTATATATATAGATTTATTCAATATGTAAATCCTTTGATTTTTATGCTTGTCTTAGTTTTTTGACGCCGCGTTGGCGCAACGGTTACAGCACTGGATTGCGATTGGCTGTTGCGCGGGCGGTTGCGGGTTCGATTCCCGCACAGGACAACATTTGTATTGGCCATACAGATGTTTGCCGTGGTCTGGGTGTTTGTGCAGTCCTTGTGGGTTTCCCCACCGTGCCTCGGAGAGCACGTTAAGCCGTCGGTCCCAGTTGTTATCATGTACACCTGATAGCGATCGTTACTCCTAATAGGGAATATATCCGCCAACCCGCATTGGAGCAGCGTGGTGGATTAAGCTCCGATCCTTCTCCTACATGGAGAAGAGGCCTATGCCCAACAGTGGGATATTACAGGCTGTATCGTGATCGTAGTTTTTTGTTTCATACGCTACCTTGGCACCTTATGATACAATTTACGTCTACTGTATTAATTATGAACTCTTAGATCGAATGTTCAAACATTAATTGAACAGAACATTAGACAAGAGCTTAGTAGGCGCCATTGTCACTAGAAGTTGTCTCACATAGATAAATATAATTACTCCTACTAAGCTTGTCATTGCTTACAGAGTTTTGAGTTGTTTCGTTTTGAATCATTCTGGAGTATCCATAGTCTAATTTAGGGGTCACTAAAAGGACGAGTCATTTGCAATAACTTAATGCGTAAGTGATCCATGCCCTAAGACTGTGGTCAAAATCCACAGCAGCAAGGAGTCTAATGTTGGAGTGTATCATTTTAACCATCATTATATCGTCTAAAACTCTACATCACTTAGTAACAACAACAAATTTAAATATACCTACTAGCTGATACACGTGGTTTCATCAGCCTTCACATTTTATACACTTATAATATCGAAATATTATAATATCGAAATATTTTTCGTCTTGAACAATTACAAAAAAGTCTCTTCCTTATAATCTCTAAGTCGGCGAAAATTGAGCATCCATATTTTATGATTCTATTTTCAGTGGTCACGGATAAATCAATCAACCAACACTTTTAAATATTGTGTCCCGACTTACCTAAAATTATTCCTCTTAAAGTTCTGCTTGTAAGTCATAAAGCTGAATTTTAATTATAATTTTTTATTATGCATAGAGACTGTCCTTACATGTATCTCATTTGGACCGTCACGCCCTTTTCAAATCTCATAGATAGTGTTATATTCTAATCATATAGTCGTTCTGAGATATTATGTTGCTTAAGAAATTGACGCAGTTTAGCTCAATGTTTTGCTCGCTTGATTTTTTGAAATCGACCAAGGAATTGACAATTTATTGACTAAATTGACTATTTTAACTATTGTAACTATGTTTATTGTATTTCTATCGTTTATTAGATTATTCCATTTTTTTATTATTTTGATATCTACTACATTAGTGAATTCATAATGTAAAGTAATGTAGCCTAAAAACTGATATTATGAAAAATTTTAGTAAACTTTCAAGGAAATAAATTAATACATCCAAAATATTTGAAGGTATCGAGATTAAAATTTAAAAGCTAACATAAACAAAAATCAATAAACGAATGACCGTATTACATTTAAACCATTATCTTATCTATAACATATGTGAATTTTGGACAGTGATATGTTATTTTAAAAATAATCACTTACTAGGGACTGTTCTATTTCCTGTAAGCTAACAACAAATGTTGACCCAGGATGTGAGCTTACGTATCACATTACAGTGTTACATTACTGCGTCACAAATATATCAAAGTTTTTTAAGATCTATAATAATTATTTTTCTTGGTATCACAAATAAATGTGAAAGATACTAATGTAAAACGTATTAAGTATCGCACGGTAATTCGTCGACACGGAATAATTACATAGGTATTAAATTTTTTAAATACTTATTTCGTAGACTTACTTCTAATATTGTGCCCAATTACAAATTTTTGATACTTTATCTTCGGAAATTACGTATCCCCATACAAACTTATATCCTTTTTTTTAATTTTGAGCCCCTTCAAGCCTATATCGCTCTCTATAAAAGGTAATCTACGTCCTTTTCCAAGATTAAGGCTGTATCTGTATTAAATTTTATCAAAATCAGCTTCAATAATTTAATTATAAGAGCATTAAAAAACATAGTTACTTTCGAATTTATAATAATAGCAGGGATTCATTTAAATAAAACGTGCCTAGCCAATATCTAAGGGAAACTTTAATTACTTATACGAAAGTTTAATCCTAAACGAGTGGTTAATGACATGCAACCCTGTACCAAGAACAATTTATCCACCTAAAAGCAGTCGAATAACGAATGTGACATGCTGGGCATGTCCATATTTCACTGTGTGTTTTACTTTTAGCTTCGTTATCAAGTCGGCACACGCAATCCGACAATCACGGCCGCTAGCGTTGAATGCACATCAAACTGTTTTAACACTTAAAAACATAACATCCTTGATTTCTAGTTATATTCATTCGAATGTTAAAAGAATATATCGTTTTTTATTTATATTTCATTTTATTTGAAATACATTACTATTTATAACAAATTTAAAATATGAAGTCACAACGCTTTGGAAGGTGTTTTATAGGTTGTAACTTGTTAAACACAAAAAAAAGTAATTATAAATATGTTTTGTCATTATTTCTTTATTTCTTTGAAATAAAAGTAAACACATCAAGTTTACAAACATGTTTACAATTTACTTAGGGTAACTAAATTGAAACTTACAAATTCCTTGGCATATTGTTAAGAAGACCAATATTTTACAACGTCTTTAAGATATTTGTTAGAAATTATTTGAACATAGTGTAGCTGTAAATAGACTTCTTAAAATGTTTGGGTGTATTTATTGTTATTTAAACGTCTATCTAGGTTAAGGATTAACCATAAAAACAGTATTTCTACGTTTTTCAATATTTTTATTTTATTATTAGGTTTGTAACTTCGACCGCACCGTATAATCTTCGAGTCTTCTCCATGCTAGGGGACACTGATGAAATAATTTTTATTATTTTCTTTTTCGTATCTCTCTCGTTACGCATACACCAGCATACTCCTCAAGTCAAGCTTCTGTAAAAAAGTTTTACTTTAAATAAAAAAAAAAGATTAATCTACATTACTTTACAAATATACATATATTTTTATAAAAATTAACAAAATTATGTTTATAGAAATAACAGCAGTGACTAAAATAATTATATATTTTTTAAAGTTTTATTCGGACGTAACTATAACGAAGTTGAATAACTAATATTATACGTCAATACATATATAAAAAAGCCTTTGACAGGTTACCGAAGGTCAATGTCAATTGTTAGCTATTTATTTTATAAAATATCAAAGCTGTCAAAAGCAATTAAGCCAACGACGTAAACTTTAACCCTAAAATGATATTTTTCTCTGTAAAAATGTGGGTGGTTCTAAATGCGGACTAAATTCATGGAAAAATAATTAAAAAAAAATCAAAATATAGTAAATAATTAAATTTTTAGATTTTAATTATATTCCTTATGTGGTACATTATGCACTTACACTTATATTTTACTTCTGAGTAGGAACGACTAAAAACATAAAATTTAAAGAAAACGTTTTAAAAAAAAATTGTTATCTATAAAAAAATTATGAAATATTTCAAAACAATATATTTTCATTTTTGCAGCACATCTTTACACGAAACTTGCAGGATATATTGTATAATGTACTATTACAAACGAAAAACATATCTGTATACCTATGTATACAGATATGTTTTTCATATCTGTATACCTATGTATACAGATATGTTTTTCGTTTATATTTAGAAAATAGGTAGGGATCCCTAGTACATTTTTTTCACCTGATTAGTATCAAGCTAATTTTTTGGGAGTAGCTTCATTTCGATGAGGCGAAAAAAAATTCCTCTTCGAAAACTCTCGATTGTGGTAGCTAACAGAGATAGCAGGGGGTAGGGCAGCAGTGAGCGTAGGATCGGGATAACGTACCACGCAATTTGTAGGACAATATTACTATTAAATTATACAGATATTAACTAACTAAAAGAAGAAAAAAATCAGAAAAAAATTAATCTATGATGTCATCAAAATTATTCCTAACCAGCTGATTTTGTTTCGTTTCTCTTCTTCAAAATAAAGGAGTACTAATTTAATTACGTCTCAAGGAAGAATAATTGTTAGATAAGATATTTACAACGAAATTTTAGTCATACATATCATCTGTTCCAGGTGAGTCCTCTTTTTATGTAGTGATGGGCTACAGACACAGATTTATAACTACCTACATCTAATTTCAAGTCGCTCTTTTGTCTGTCTTCTTCCGACGTTGATAATACATAATTATATATATACATTCGTCAATAAACGTTGTTAAGTTTCGAAAGTTTTAGGTTTTTTTTTAAATATGTGCCTCATTTTAAAAAGACAAGTCTCTGTCCAAGTGTCCTGAAGTACCTGAGGGTACTTCGTAAAGAGTAGGCATTGAGGTGTTAGAATATATATTTTTTCCAAGTTATTCAAAGTTATCAGGATGTTTGATACCTCGTCTCTAAGTTTTGTTTTTACAATTTCATCGGTATTTGCGGTCCCCATTAAATCTTGACTATCTTCGCTCTCCTAAGTTCTGTTTAAAAACTGCTAATAGCTCAGAAAACTTCGTCTTTGGTATAACTTGAAATAAAGTCAAGCGCAGTGTTTCATGTCTGGAACGTTTAAAGTAGATAAGTAGTAAAAATATTTGAAAACATAAGTTACTTTTTTTAACATACACATAGATATACATATTATATTTTTATCGATATAAATATATATTTTCTACTGACAATTTGTTAATAAACTATGTTTTTGACGAGCTCAAATTTGCCTAAATTATGAATTCATGGAAACATCGAAATTAATTAATTAATTAATTTGTAGCTAAATCGATAACTCATACAATCTGGTGATATTTCTCCAATTAACTAGATAAGTTTATAAAGAAAAAGATTTGCTTGAAAGCCAAAAAGTGTTTCTAATATTTCATCAGTGATAACTGTACGCAAAAAAGTTGATAAAAAAGAATATAAGCAAAGTGGCACGGTTAGACGACTGACAGCTAACATGTGAACCATGTAAGTGCAAATTGAGAGAGACTGCCAATCGGACAGCATTGAATATAAACATATTAAAAAATAATCGCAAACGAAAAAAAAACTGACTTCAATTACTTCGACAAGTAATACAACGACATGGACGAAAAAATAGTCAAGTAAATGCGCGTTATCGAAGATTGCTCAAAAAGTAGTCATCAGATCTCGATCAATGGGACCACATTATACGCAACACTTTCTTGTTTGTCTTTTTCGTTTGTGAGCAAACACAAATATTACACACACTACCAAAAAATATCTCTACTTCTTTTTCGGTTTTGAAAATAAAATTAATTTAAGATACAGAAAAGGATAAAAAGTTTGGTAAAACTTATAAAATTTTCATTACAAAGTTTGGAATGTTTGCAAAATATGCTGATAACAGTAAGTTTAAATGTATCTACGGTGTAACGTGTAACCGTACATTGAGATTAATGGAACGTATCCCGTTTTAGGTAGATTAAAGTATTTATAACCCTGATTAATATTCTAACTCGCTTTGTATGAACGTGGAGGAAACTATGCACGAAGCCGACATGGAAAGGGTATTAAACAGTGGCTTCAATAAACGACCCAATAAGTTATGTAAAGTGCGAGTGCATCGCGTTACTACAACCCCTACATGGTTTGTAGGGGTTGGGGCGCATGCGCGTGCACCGTCGGCCGCGCACGGCATATGCGGAATATTAAAGGAGGAAAGAGAAAAAAATTAACTTGTGAAGCCATTTTCGTCTATCGGTACCCCCTCGCCCGCCACGAGCTTCTCCGATGCAGGCAGAGCGCCTCGCGCGGCTGAGGACGATAAACGTCGGTTTGTGACGGTCTGCGCTCTCATTCACTCGCACGAACCGGTCTCCTCGGTACATGTGATTACGCTATCCCGTTAAAAATATATTATTGTGCAGTGTTTTATATTAACTTTTTGAGGATTGTTATGTAAAGCGAGTGCTCCGATCGATACCTAAACTTTTTTAGTGCTTGCGTTTAGTTTTATACTATCAGGTGAAGTGTAAGTTTGAAAAGTTTTTTTTTTGTGATCGCATCTGCTTAAGTGACGTAAACTTTTTGTCAAAGGGAATTACCATGATTTAAGTGTCGCGTTGAATCGTTTGGATTTGATAACACAGCCGTATACAAGTTTAGCGAAAAAAGTTAAACTTTTTCAAGATTTTGCCTGCTTGCGCAAAAGAACAACGACATTTAAGCATCAATAGTTGGAGGTCAAAGTTAAGAAGGTACGTAAAAGTAATAAAAGTGCAGTTGAGCTATGTATAATTGCTTTTTTCCTGGATCTGAAAGCTAAACTACTAGCCGTCATTTCGTCGAATCCGTTTATTTGGATCTTTCGTTACCTTATAAATCAGTTTTGTTTATAGCTTCTTTTTATTACTGTTTATTATCACATGCATCTTCCTCCCAACTTGTTTTATTGTCTGTTTATGTTTCATCTGTCATTGTTGTGTAGATACCATATTCATGTTTTTTAATTTCCCTACACATAACATTAAATTTTAGTTTAGTTATATAACTTTAGCTCATCAAAATCATTCTTATCAATAATAAAATTAATCATTATTTATTTGCAAGAACATATTATAAGTATTTTATAGTTGTACAAGGCTAAAATTAGTATACCTAATCCAAACATGGAGGAAACATGGATGCATTTTATGGAGCAGCTTGACTGGTGTAGTATCTCGACCTTACAGAAGATCACAGCTAAATAATACTGTTTTCAAGCAGTGTTATGTTCCTGTTGATGAGTAAGGTGACCAGAGCTCCTGGGGGGAATTGGGGATAGGGTCGGCAACGCGTTTGCGATGCCTCCTCTGCATGATCTGGTGTTGCAGGCGTCTCTAAGCTACGGTAATTGCTTACCATCAGGTGAGCCGTACGCTTGTTTGCCGACCTAGTAACATAAAAAAAAAACATTATTCTACCTTACGGTGTGCAAATATTAAATACTAGCTTCTGCGCGCGACTTCGTCGGCGTGGACTCCGCTCTTATTGGTTTTGGTAATTTTTAAAATGGGCCCAATAGTTCCAGAGATTACCGCGTTCAAACAAACAAACAAACAAACAAACAAACAAACTCTTCAGCTTTATATATTAGTATAGATTAATGAGGTTCAATACAATATTTTTAACATTATTAACAACCTAAATTAAATAAAACATTTGTATTATTACTTATTTTCAGTTTGCATAATATTAAATCTTGAGTTGAATCTTGAGTGAGAAAAGTTGAGTTGAGTATTTATTAGGTATGTATTTGTAATTTAATCAATTGTTTTAACGGCTTATTAAATTTGAGACTTAATTAAAAAGGTGTTATGAAAATTAAGAAAAAAATAAATTTGTTGCGCAATGTAGGTAACGAAATTTTTCGGCATGTCATAAATAATTTTAGTTATTTATGATTTAATAACGGCGGCGGTGAGCACTCTAAAATAGACAGACGTAATAAAATTCCACACTGCTTCTAATAAATTATCGGAAGACGTTCTTTTTATTGGAGTAACGAATGGTGAGATGAGTAATGGCGCAAGTTTTACCAATAAATCATGCTTTCCCCGTTCGAGTGCAGCTTCCGCCCTGGGGTTGGTAAGTATTTGGCAAGAGATATCCTTACTTGTTAGTTTTGTCGGACACTTTTATCTAATGTCTGCAATCGATGAGGAACAAATATGGTCTGCACTCTGCAAGCTTTCAAGTTAGGTGTGAAATAACTTTTTGTTTAGCGTTTGTTATGGTCAATATAGCACGAAGTTAGTTAGTTTTATTAAAAATTAACATTTAATTTAAAAAATACAAATCTTTACTAAAACGGCTAAATATTGTTTTGTTATTTTATAGAAAACGAATAGCAAAAAAGAGAAACGTTGATCCAAAATCGAACACCACTTTCTACTTAGTACGCTGGCATTCCGTCAAGAAAATTAAAGTGCTAAATAGACCAGAAGCCGATGGGCCGTGAAATGACGTGTCGGACCCGAGGTAGTTGATGAACTATTGTTTAGAAATGTGGAGATGTAGTGGCGTTCTCCCGAGTCTTATTGATATTGGATCTATCGGATTTGGGAAATCTATTCGGCTATACAAGAGTTTAATTAAATATGTTCTGTTTGAATGTTCATGGTACGTTACATGGGGTCTCTGTTGTCTAAATTCGATCAAATAAATAAGTTAGTTGGAGTTGCGTGAGTTTCAGTTCACAACTGATTAAAGTTCATACCTTTATAACGAAGCTATTAAGATAAAGTAAATTCGTTTCGACATTAATAAACCTACTTATTTAGATACTTTCTAATCAGATGAGTAATGTGATATAAAGTATTTGAAAAAGTACTTTAATTAACAATTCTTTAGGGTGTAATAAGTGGCGAGGGTGCTAAGATATCATGGAAAATATTATCGGCCATAAAAAGGCGTTCCCACGTTGAAGGAAGCAGGCGCTGGATCGCCACGCTTCGATACTCCGCTCTTTAACTATTGTCCCTTTGTTCCTACTTAGCTTCGTCAGGCTCTCAAAAGAGCGGCGCTTTATTCAATGGATCTAGTTTGCCGCACTTAATTCGTATTGCATCATTCGTTCTACACCATTTTATTTATTCATTTTATCGATGGTGTATACTGTATACTCCCATTTTTTGGAAACTGGGACAAAAACCTAATTTTAAAACAGGTCTTCGTGTGGATGAAAATAACAATGATTTTATTATATTATCAGAATACCTAAATAAAAAAGATAACATCTGATTCTTTAGATCTTCTTATAAATTACCTACGCAGTCATTAAATTCATTTATCGTCTCCTTTTCACATTACCTACATAGTAAATCAATATCAAAAATCAAATCTAAATTTACCCGGAGGCTGTATAGTTTTTTGTCAGAATTAATTAATGATTCTTGTAGCATACTTCGTTTCAGAATACAAAATAAAATTTGCATTCTTGTTCCTGTTTTACTTCAACAGTTAGCTCGTCTTAGACCACCCGCGGAGCCTCATACCTACAATTTAATACGAACTTTATTTCAAGGAGGTAGAATTACGTATAGTTTTGAAAGTAAGGCACAGCGCCTATTTGCTTGCAATTCTTTATAATCATCTCACTCACACAAATCATTTTAAAAAGTGTGTTTATCTGAATTATATGCTGCGAAATATTCTTTGTTGGATAATCTTTGAAATTATTTTAAAAATATCAAGAAAAACGAAGTTAAATTACAAAGCTCCCAATAATGTTTCGATAACATTTTTAATCTTTTTCCAACATCTCCAATAACAGTTGCAGCATTCGAATCTCATTAGTGAAGGAAACAAAGAATAAAAACTTGGAGTAATAAATTTAGCGAGGCTCAAGTCGAATCGCTTACGGTTCCTTTTAATTTGGTTGCCATTGTTGAGACGTCCCGCTGGGCGCCGCCCGTTGGATTCCTTGCTGGAACTCCAGCTGATTCAAACATTAGTTACTTCTTATTAGTCCATTATGAATAGAAAATAATTTTATGTCCCAATGTTTTCAACATGTTTAGAGAAATAAATAACAACAAGATTTTTTATCTAAATAAATCGAGTGACTAAACCTCAGGTATCTATTAATCAAAATAGTTCGTTCCCTCGGTCCTAAGAAAAAACAATCTGCTACCGCAAAAAGGGTTTCCAAGAAATGATATTTATTTAAACGATCAAAGTTGCTGAGGGCCTAGCCGCCGGGGCCACATGAGCAGATCCAATGACTTCGCGTTATATTATATTGACGCGGCGAGCCTACGCTCTCTGATAAAATTAATAGTTGTCCGGCTATCGATGGCAGCGATAAATTTGTTCGTGTATGGAAAGCACTAGATACATCAATCATACAGGTAGACGTAATTGAAAACATACAGCTGTATTTTAACGATATAATGACTTAGGTATGATAAACAGGCTCTGTGAGAGCGTTTTTTCCAGCGTATCTTACATGTTTCTGTTAAACATCACCATATTTAAACATAATTATGTTAAAACGTTAAAACAAAAAATATAATATTCGTCTACTTTTATGACTCGGACTACGAATAAAGGCATTTAAAAGGAGTTTCGCTAAAACACATTGATCCCCAAGAAGTGAAACCAATGCTTTAACTAAACAACACGTGTTCTGCAAATAGGCACCAAATGTGACACATCTGCGGATGAAAGAACGTGCCATTTTGGGTTCATATTAAAATTCCCACACGTAAAATTGAATAAAAAAATGGTTTCCTACGGCCCCTTCCCGACGTACAACAAACAAACAGGTAAGCGAATCTTTACGATCCTCGAAGAATGAAATATGTACTTAATGCTAGAGAATTTTACATCTTATTACAATGAGACACGCCATAAACTCGGTATGACATATTGAGACTCCCGAAACAGTATCTCAAAATAAAAATACATATATCATTCTACATTCTTTTTTGTATGTAGTTGGAGATATTTTACGAATTAACTGGTACTAGATTATAGTGGTAATAACTCGTTTTATTACTTACTTTTTAAATTGAAATCAGTTATTCTGTACTTTAAAACTTATATGACAAAACGTTTATAGGTATTTACGTATTGAGGATGTTATCTTGATAATATCACATCTATTCCTTTTATTTCGACTCGATGCTTTGACAGAATTGGATCCGCCGTGATCGTGCACGCGTCTACGTGTACCTACTCATCGCTAAAATATCTATATTTATTTTATTTTATGTAACTAGGTTGGCAAACAAGCGTACGGCTCACCTGGTGGTAAAACCGTAGCCTATAGACGCCTGCAACATCAGAAGCATCGCAAGCGCGTTGCCGACGCTATCCCCAATCCCCCCAGGAGCTCTCGTCACCTTACTCACCAACAGGAACACAATACTGCTTGAAAACAGTATTATTTAGCTGTGGTCTTTAATAAAACAATTATATATACAGTAATAATTATTAATTTCAACAACTTTTTAGTTGTTCGAATTATTATCGTACAACTTTCTAAAATAATGAACATTTTGTAAATCCATGTAAATCTTTAGTAGAAGACTCATTTATTTTATTTACATTTTAAAGTTAAGTATGTAAATTTGTATGGATATAGATTTATCTTATTTCTAATCTAATCAGTACTTTCTAATATATATTACAAAAATATCGTTTCAGGTTAGTTGATTACAAGTATGAATACATATGGAAGTAATAAACTTAAAATTTAAAATGTAAATTTATGTAGAATTGTCACCGACAGCGCAACGCTATCGCTACGTGTAAATAGTTTACCGACAGAGTCTAACACTTCATAAATATCGATGTAAATATTTGATCTCATCTCATTGTAACCTTCGAGTGAAACCGCCTGGGTAACATTCCAGTCATCGGTCAATAAAGGACCAGTATCAATGAGCTTGGGAAAGTGTCATGATGCGGAGTGTCTATAATTGTGTGATATTTAGTGAGTAAATGTTGGATGATATTTATATTACAAATGTCATCCATCTAAAATTTGTTTGTAAAATTACTATGACATTACTAAGTTTAAATTGTGTACGGTCTATATGTTGTAAGTAAAAGTGTTAATAGTCATGTGAAAATGTAATGTGATTTTATACTGTGAAATACGATGAAATTTTGTTGATAGATTCCCCTTGAGTGAAGTTAGACATGTTCGATGTAAAAAAATGTTTTGAATTTTATATTTATTTGAAAATGGAATGTATAAATATGCGTCAAATGATGTGTACACTATACATTAGTAAAGTTTACGTAAGCTTACTTCCTCAGGCGTATAATTACTCTTTGTTATGGAATCCTGTTCAAGCTAGCGTATGTTAAAGTTTACATAATAATTCAGCTATCGTCCAGAGAGGTCGCAGTCAAAACAATAATGTTTTGATAGGAGTCCGTCCCACCGCCGTTTAGAATAAACATTCCGAGTATGACAACCCGACGAGGGCAGGTGTGACAGCGGCGTTCTGAAATATCATAACTTAATAATCGACAGGTTAGTACGGGATCCCTAGTACATATTTTTCACCTGATAAAAATTGATTTTTTTTTCTGATTTACTTTTCTTTTAGTTAGTTTATATTTATATAATTTGATGGTAATATTGTCCTACAAATTGCTTGGTACGTTATCCCGGTCAGCTACGCTCACAGCTGCTCTATCTCCTGCTAACTCTATTATCTACCAAAATCGAGAGTTTTCGAAGAGGAAATTTTTGTTCGTCTCATCAAAATGAAGCTACTCCCGGAAAATTAGCTTGATGATGATTAGGTGAAAAATATGTACTAGGGATCCCTACCTAGTACTTTAAACGATTTTAAACCAAAATTTGTTGAATATTGACCTTGTACAATATTTAGCGACTCTTTTTGAATTCGCAGAATTATATAAATATTACAACTTAAAAAACCTTTAAATATAATTTCATTAGTTATAAATTACAATTTCAATAATTTAAAATTAAAGACGCGATTTGCTAACTTTTTATAATACATATACATAAAGTGAGTTTTTATCCTTATTTTCAAGTTTCTAGATTAGATTAGTTTTTCGCTTCGTGAGATTATTAAAATGGACAAATACATTAAAATTTACATCAACACAATATAATAAAAACAATATGTGGTAGATACATACGTTAGGTATATATCTAGCATTATATATGGCACTTTTGAGTTTATGGATCAAAGTTAACATACACGAAGCCTTTCCTATATGTATTAAGAATGCCTCTAGCTGTATGCTTCAATACATTGTTTTTGTTTAACGACCCTGTCCTAACCACAGCGTTTATATAAACAATTAAACATTGATTTACAAATCTATAAAATATTTGATAATAATATTATAGTTTGTGACAAAAAAAATTTAAATCATAATTTAAAATATTCCGTTAAAAGAAACTCATATAAATGAGAAAAAAAAATACTAATATAGCGTACATAATTTTACTTTACCTGATATTGCTAACCTTTATAGGTATTTCAAAAGTTTTCGTTAAAGTAAATGGCACTTATATTATCAAGACCAGTAATTCAACATTCCAAACAATACATTCCTATGACTAATAAAATCTAAAATATCGATATATTAATAGAAAATATAGTTACGATTAGTCAATTAATTTAAAGCGTTTCAACTATAAAATACTATTTGTTATAGCGATACCAATAAATATATTCAAATAATATGCTAATGGACTGATCACACAGTGACGGCACCGTCTTTTGAAATAATTCCCAGATTTCTGTAACCTATCACTCAATCAATCTATCAATAAAATTATTAATTTCGGCTGCTTTAAAACCGCTTAAACGTTGACCTGCGTCAAACGTATTAACTTGTATTATGTATTCAAAAACAACAAAGATTTTGCTAATTTTAGTATATTAGTCCAGTCGACAAGTTGAAAATGGTCGAAAATAGAGATACTGCTCTTAAAATTATTTGTGATAGCTCATTGGATCCGGAATGACGTGTAGAAAAATGTTCTAGTGTGTATTAGCACATTAAAAACTGCAAATGTTCTAAACAATTAAAAAAAGGAAAAAATGGCCTTTCGTTTTTTGCCATTATTTCATAAACTATTAATATTTAAAAGATTTCAAAAGAAGATTGAACATGTTTGATTTTTTTTTAAATCTTATAATATGCACACATGGTCGTCTGTTCCTATGGTAAGCAACACAATGCTAGTGTTATAGGTAAAAACCGCCTGATATAGCTAAATACTTTTTTTTTGATAAATTTACATAGAAATATTAAATTACATATTATATAAATATACAAACACCACACCCAGACTTGTAAACAATTTATTTAAGCATTTTACGGAAATTGTATAGCTGTTTTAACTTAATATGCTTTTTTATATGGGGAGTAGCTAGTAAAGAAGCAGGTGGTTCCCCAAATGTTAAGTGGCAGTGGCAACTACCGCCTATAGCCCTATATAAGCTTAATAGGAGTAGGACGGAGATAGGCTTCTTACATTCTCTCATTCACTCTTTGAAATTCAACAATAGTCTTCACGTTAATTTCATATAGTGTAGCCTTACTAAAATATTTTTTTCTTCAAATACAGATTATATTTTTAGTATTGTTAGTCAGCCATGATATATTTCAATGTATGTACCGTTATAGAGATAATCATAGCAATATATATAAAATAATTACAGTAAAAGTGTTCCTAAATGTGTATGTGTATCGTAATAACAATCTAATTTGCATGTGTTATTATGTTACAGCAGGAAAATGCATTTTCTTGTCTATATAAGTGCTGAACTGTTCTCGACGCACACTAAACATAACGGTAAACGGCAGTTAATATTCGCTTTATGTCTTTATTATCTGTTACCTGTGACAATAAAGCCTTATAATTAATTTTATATCTGTAATATTGTGACATAAAGACGTGAAACCGTTTCAGTTGTATGCACTTAATTATTTTTTATTGTTTTTACTGGAGAAAGTTGTAAATGCGTTCTTGAATTGCTAATGTTGTTTTTTTTTAATTTTTGTATAAAAAAAACTAAATGAAAAAATATAAATTTCGATAAATAAAAATATCTAGAATACTATTAATGAAATCTGAATTATCATAAACTAAAACGAAAACTAGATAAAGTATATCATTACAGTACATTTTTATATACGAGTATGTATACATTTTTTTAAAGTATTCGTAAAATAATTCTCAGAGGTGTGCAGTTGACTCCTGGACGACGTGCCGCAAGATCGAAGTTTACTGCCTATAAAGGCTTTATTGCCCATTGTCAACCATTATTACTTAACCCTCATGACTTATGAAGTAATAAATGTGATCCATACCTAGCGTGATACGATTCCATCTGTTTTAGTTTCGATCGGAATTTCGAAAAACTCGTATTCTAAGGTATTTACAAATGTAGATACATAAAACTTGCGACTAGTATTAAAAAGATAATCGTAGAATTAGTACCATTCTTAAAATGAATTTATAACAAGTTTCAAGATTACCTATTCCTGCAAAAATAGGTTTGGAATCTGTGAAGGACGGAAAGACAAATAGATCGTTATATTTTAATAATAAGGTTTCTGAAAACTCTTATATTAAGAATGTTTAACAATATTTTTCGACATCTATTTATATAAAAAAAGATTAACGGCGGAAAAGTCATTTTCCCAATACTATATATGGCGAAGATTGCTAAAGAACCATGTATGAGCTTAATGTTTTATACAAGGCAGTTTCATTTGTACTATTGCGCCATATTTACACTCCGCTCCGTAAGAACAATAAGCTGTTACAAATCGCTTATCTGTAGAATCAAGCTTTTACCTTTAGAAATTAATATCAGCTATTTTCTTTACAATTTATAAGGAATTTTACATGTTAAAACAAAGTAATAATAAAATTCGAGATGGCAATTTATACTAAAGAAAAGAAAAGAAAGTACATTTGAGATTGATATAAAGAATTGAGAAAATAACTTCAGAATGTTTATAAAAGCTTCGAGTTTTTAGGATTATCTTTTAATATTAAATGTAAAATAATACTACTCAATAAAGTTATTTTAACGCATTATTTAAGAATGACAAGTCGTTATTTTTAACTTTTGTCGAATTCAAAACGAGTTTATCAAGAAACAAAAATTTTGAAAGTTAACAAAATTGAAAAAATTTCGACGTTTGTTATAATTATAACAATTATTATTTTAAGAAATGTAATAATAGTGATGATATTATTTTAATATTAATTTATTTTTAACTTTTATATTCTGTAAAATTTTACAATGCAAAAAATGGGTTACAGTTTTTTTTTCAGTGCCTTAAAACAAACATTGTACATTTCTTCTGCATTTTCTAAAGTATAATGGTTATGTAATATGAGTTTTAAACATACTGCAAACTAATTATCATCAAAATTGCTTATCAGTGATTTGGCATTGTTAATTAAATCCTTTGTGATGTGAAATTAATGCGTAATACCAAGCTAGCGCAAGTCAGGGCATTATTTTATACGGTATAAATTATTAAGCCATCCACATGATCGCGCGTCTAAAATCGCTGAATACTCTCTATTTCAATTTAATTGGAAATTCCTCATTCGGTCGTGTTCAGAATTAAATATATTAAAACAAATAACCATATAATTAATAGCAAAAATTATAATCTATGTATAATTTTTGTTATAATATCAGATTCATAAAGTTCGTTATTTTGGTAGAGATAATTATGAACTACGGACAGCTTTACGAGTTTATTGGTTATTAACGGTTATTGACATATTATATTTTTAAATTCAATATATAAAATAAATAGACTATGCAAATTTGCAAAATTGTTATTGAACAAATAATAAATAATGAACAAAAAATACTTAATCATCAGTAAAGTCCTCAACGATATAATTAAAAACCAAAGAAACTTACTTATTAATGAAGTCATATGAAAATTAAATGAACATCTTCATTCGATGCAATTTGTTATTAAAGTTTATTAATTATAAGTTCGTTTCAATACGCTACTACCTATATTTCTTCTCTTACCTACCTGTAACTCGATCCGTCCGTGACTTGGTGGTGACTTGCTTAATCAATTTGCTACATTGGCTTTAAATCTACTTACTACATATTCATTTTAATATAAGGTCCATAATTGTGGCAACTGTAAATATAAAGGTATTTACAAAATCGAGTCGAAGGAAACCGTTCCCATATTGGTCCTAACTCATAGTATTTCATTTACAGATAAATAAAATTATGTCTTTGCTAGATTTTTATCAAGGCAGAAGTCTAAAAGACGCTTTGTGTCTGAATATTTATAATTCTAATATTTATTTAGTGATTAAAGGCCAAGTATTTAATTTTGACGTCTGTAATATTACGTAAAATTATATTTCTGTTAATTAATGTAAAACTTACAGTATTTTGATTTTCTCGTTTATAATTATAATCACAATTTTTTTTTGGCAATAAAATAATTTTGAAGGAGCATCAATTTACAAGAAAAAAAAGTAGGGATTATGTGAATGTGACTTTTCTAATTTTAAATACATTAGGTAGCTACAGTGATATTTACTAGTAGTAGTCCAATAATATAACGATATTCTTAATTATTTAATACAGAAACAGTACATATACTAAGGGTAGCGTGTGACATGAAGAGGCACATTTACAAATGCAATTGAACAAGAATTGTGATAAAGCCAAACCAATTTTTTAACATAAACAATCGACTGTTTATAGGTCAAACAAGTTAATGCCTGTGTAATAGCCGAAAAAAAAACCTAATACATAGTTATGTAAATATTGGGTATACAACTATACACCCAGACACGAGGTGGGAAACTAAACTTGAAGCGGAAAGTAGAAAAATACTGGTAAATGTGCCAATGGGTTAGTTTTATGTATGACGTAAAAACGACAGTATCTAACCGAATTAGTAGAACATATAAAATCCTGAATTTTGACTGAATACTGATATAGATATAGTTAAATCGAATCACTGGTAAATGTGCTAATAGGCTACTTTTATGTATGACATAAAAACTGACTGTAACAAAATAAAAACGACAGTATCTAACCGAATTAGTTAAACATATTTAATCCTGAATTTTGAGTGAGTACTGATATAGATATAGTTAAATCAAGTAGCATGACAGCAATTCCGCAAATTAGGTAGATATATTGAAATTCGGATGCAATCAACCGGAAGGTTAATTCAAATGTCAGTTACAATACGAGTGAATTGTACGTATCATAAAAATTGGCATATTACTCGTGTATTCTTATCTTCAATGATGCTTCAGATGAAAAGCAAATGTTACGGTAATTTCTTTGTTTTGTGTTTTCCTTATCATTCTCTTATTTCGTGCTTTTTTAAATTCATTTTAGAGTAAATAGTAGTTTGCCGATAAAAAAAATCATACGAAGGCTTAAAACGAACAAAGAAATATACCCCAAGCTAACATAATTGGGACGTAGAAGGTTATTGTTGATAGATGTAGCTAACTAAAAAAATATACCTATTATTAAAATGTGTGCAAGTTTAGCGCCAAAATTACAATAATAAAGTTAATTTATCCCCAAAAATAGAGCTGTAAAGCTTAATTATAATATATTTTTTGTATTCGACCAATTAAAGTCTTTACTAAGATAATGTAATCGTTTTCTCATGTGAAATACAATAGGCTTTATAACAATAGAAAGCAAACAGAATATTCTACTCCAAAACGTATAGAATTGCATTATTCGACAAAGGATATGAATGACAAAAGTATAAAATCCGTAAGGGCCAATGGCTTATTGAATCCCATGTACCATGGTCTCAGCATAAAGTTATTTTCACAACAAAGCAAGCGAGCCTCTGAGCTCCTTATATTGGAGCTCTCTTGAACCGAGCTATTGTCATCTTAATGTCGTATTATATTAATGCGATAAACATCTCTTAGGCGGGTACCTAGCTTTTTTGTGAATTACCCGAGTTCAATATTGGCGTAGTGATAGTTTGAGATACTCGACAGAATTGTTCATAAGGTTCTCATGGAATTAAAACTCAAATTAAATTTAACATTAACAAGAAAATTAATGTGACGCTTACTTTGTGTGCATAGATAGGTTTCATTTCCTTAATGACATTGAATTTTCAATTCTAATTATGTAATACTTAAAGCTGAGTAGGCAACATTTTTTTCGAAATTTGGAGTTACCCGAGTGGGTTAGATCAACCTTACAGAAGGTCACATTCAATATTGGTCTCATTTCGAAATTTTACAATATTATACATATTTACATTTCACAACTAAATATTTACAAATATTTCCGCGCGGGGAATAGTGCCAAGAATGCTGGCAGCATTTCCCCTTTGAATCGCTTATGCCGATTCTCTGGGTAAAAAATGCTCCAGCCTTCTTGTCACCAGTGGAAGCAATCAGACGAGGAGTTAATTAGTTATTGTTGAGCCCATGTAATAAAAAAGCTCCCCGGGATGCGGTACGAGTATGTTCTGCAGTTGGTATCTATCTGTTATGGTCGGCAACGCGCCTGTGATACTCCTGATGTTCCTGGGCCCATAAGTTCTAGTACAAATTATTTTTACATGAGAAAATAAAACAAATTTTTACAGCAACATAATAGTCAGTACAATTTATATAAAAAAACAGATTCAACGTAAAACAAAGACAAAATACAAGTGTTTATCGGTAAGCACAAAGCTGTAGAACAACCTAATAAAATCACGTTAAAAGTGCGCAGTTTATCTTTGGCAATTCTGAAAAGTATTCATTCGCCTTTAAGACACTCGGTAATATCTCTGGTTACGGAGTTTTTATCTCGTCAACCGATCAAAGGAACTATCCAATTCAGTTGAGAAATCTTTTCAAATTACATCCCGTAATATTGTAATGGGGGCGACTGTGGTTTCATATCGATTTTCATCAATTACGAGCGAAGATACTGTATTGAGTTTATTATATTACGTTAAAAAGGTTTTTGCGAATACGATAATTTCAATGCCTTTGTAGCTTTTTTTTCATGTTACCCGTGATTTGTTTGATTTGCTTTGTGAACTATTTAATCAATTATTACTAAAGAGTAGCAAGATATAAAGTTTTTAATACGCTTGAATAAAATTTTAAGCAGTAATTATTACAAAGCCATTCGGTTGTACGGAAACACATCGTTAGCAGATTCGGCTTATACTTAACTGCCTTTTTATGTTCATTTATGTATCATAATATTCATAATCATAGTGAAGGCAAGAGTCATATTTGTATACCTAATTATAGCTAAAAGGTAAATTTCAGTGTTGAAAACAATGTATTAAAAGACTCAACGAAGAATGCTTGTGCACATTCTCTATTGTTTTGTTGTGGTTTAAAAAAAAATTAAAACATCTTTTATATAAAACTAGATCAACTTTTTTTTTATTACACAATATAAATAAGGTAAGGCTGCATAACATAATATCTTTTCCAAGGTATTGCCCCAAGACGTCAATTAATGCCTAGCTAAGATGATGGTGTAAGTATTAAAATATTTGGGTTGGATGACATGGCATGAATCTTCATATTTACTAAGCGTTTGTAGAGCGACCATACTGCCGGGCACGTACAATGAAACTTGTGCCTTCCTCGAATAATTGCCGTATTTAACTTTGAAGATTTACTGTACCCGTCACACAATAGATAATTTAAAGCGAAAATTTAAAAGTAAAACATATTTCAAGACACTAAATTGTTGCATTTGATTTATGATCGACTCAAATTGAATAATACGAGTATTATTGATGTTTATTACGCTTTGCATAATTTATTTTTATAATGCTTATATTGTATTTAAATACAATAGCTGTGCAGTATTACCCAAGTTTACATAAATATTCAATCCTTTAATCGGTAATGAAAGAAAATCGCTGTCTTTAATGAGTATCATATATGAATTTAAAAATATCTGACAAATGTACACAATGATACAAATCCAGAGACATTGTCCACAGCTATACGACGCGCTGAGTAATCGGCGCTTGAGTTATTGTCTTTTATTTATGTACACATTTCAACTTAAACTACAATGGGATATTAAGGTGGGAGAAGGGAGTAAAATTTCGATTTTCTTTGCCATATATTATTTCCACGCGACACGTGAATGGCTTTCTCAGGACATCGTAGCTTCGGATAGTCGGTAGATTTTAAGAACTTCATCGTCTCCAACCACTGTTCAGACTTAAAACTTGGGAACTGGAATAAAACGAAAGTTTCCCTTTATTTCTGACTCGAGACATTGGGGTCAACGTCAAACTTATATAGCAGGAATATAAAGAGTGGAAGTTGTTATGTACCTACTCGTTTGTTTGTAAAAATGTTTTTTTTATTATATGCTAAAGTTACATAAGGACTGATGAGTTTCTAGTTTAAGCATCTTCCTTAGTTTTTTATTCTTGCTTCAGTTGAATCAAATGAATCTGGGTAGTTACAACATTTTTTTAAATGAGACATACAAACGTTTGCCAAATAACCTCATTTACAAAACTTTAAAAAAAAATTCTTTTAACTTTAATAGGTAATTAAAATAAAGACTTTTTCAGTACATATACTTTTACGGTTCATAATTAAAAATATATTTTATAAAAAATGGAATTGTTAATTAAATGGAAAAGAAGAGATTCGATACTTGTGGAACACTCATTTTCCGATATATGTATTCCATTATAGAAATACATTGAATTTTATAAGAAAAGTACGAAAATATGCGATTAAACGATCTTCTATTAACGACGTAAATTTAAGTTTAACTTTGAATGATAGACTCGTTGTATTTAAGATTCTGCAAAATCACAGGCATTTTGTAGATCATTACATACAAAATTACATTATGTGATTTCCACCATGCGTCATACATTCACGTACATATTTTTAAGAATGCTATTTCTGCATCCGTATTTAAATGTACAGTATAATATCTACTGCATTGTACACAATTCACAATTTACCAAAATTAAAGTCGAGAACAATTGAATATATAGGTCATATAAGGACGTACAATAATTTGCTTCTTTATATTTTAAAAATCATCAAAATGTCAGAAAACAAATTTTTATTCTTATTTATTTTTCATTGTAAGCAATATTTAATGATAACGTGCTATCAAAAAGTAATAAAATACTGTTATTATAATTGATTTCATAAATTTGTTTAAAATTTTCGATTGGGAATGTAGATTGGAATGAATAATAAATGTAACTTAAAGGTCTTAAAAAAATTTTAACTGCTAAACCTACTAGTTAATAAACAACTGCTAATTATAAAATTGCTAGCGGAGCCTCACGCGCACTTATTTGCTGAGTGTTTATCACTCCTGCCACACGCCTTCTAAATCAGCTGTCAGATTATATGTTAGGGTTAGTGATTATTTACCATCGCATTAGGTAATAAACATGTAATGGCAGTATGTTTATGACAATCAATAACTAATAAAACAACTACTTTGAAACAAATAAAATCAAAATTTATTTATTACAGCATCGTCCATTTAAATGATTAACTCGCATTATATTATAGGTATTAGGTACATATTTGAAATGAATCATAACATATTATAAACGAATTACTCATGTCACAAGGATATCACTTTTATGTAATACATGTAGCAGTAAAGGTTATATGTAGTTCTACTTATCTTTCATTATAGATACAAGATTACTAATTCTCAATTAGACTGCGTCGATCGACCGAGGTTCGTCTTTGAATAATAACGAAGGTGAAGTAGGGTATTATGTTCATCGATTGTTGTCTATCCAACTTGCATTATCATTACTAAAAAAACATGCGTGGCTTTGTAACGTAACGTATAAAAATTTTAAAATCGGTTTAGTAAATCCTAGGATTATAGACGCATAAGAAACACAATACCGCGGAGATTGCTCCGTGGTAAAAATAAAACAGAGCAGTAAAAATATATTAAAGTAAAATACTTTTTAAAAAACGAGCCTTTTTTAAATGCGCTAAAAATAAAATAAACTTTTCCTTTAAAACTTTATCAATAAAATACGTCATCATACAATTTACATGACATAAAAGCTTGTCGCAAGATTTTTATACTCGTATAATGTACCTACTTAGTTTGAAAATTTTAAAAATTAAAATCAATTAGATTAAGTCATTTAATTTATTTGTTTATCTACATTGAAAATTCCGCCGTGTTGACATTATATGACATGACATTTCAAGTTAAATAAAAGGTTTTATTAAGGACGGATGAACCCGCGATGGATATTAATTATTGATAGAATAATTCTCAATGTATTGACAGTTTGTAATACAAATATTCATCCATATTGTTATTTATTTTGTTTTAAAAGTGAATTTATACTAACTCTTGTTACCATTATATCAAAAGACAATAAAATTTTATGTATATTATAAAATCATGCTTAATGCCACTTTACATCAACGAGAGAACATTAATTGTAGAGAGATTTAAGGAAGCGATACACAAAAATATGCATTAATAAGTAAAATAAAATTCTTAAACAATAATATTATATTTTAAAAGCTTTTGCTTCAAATCTAGCCAGTAAATTGAGTAAATAAAACGCATTAAAACCGTGGTGTGCACTTACGGCTTATCTCTGCAACAACACGCCAACATTCAGTGTTGCCAATTAAATTGATCGTTTGACTTCTATTTTAAAATATTGCATTTTTACAATATCCAACATTACAAAGCCTTTTTATATAGATTCAGAACGTAACATTTCTTTTTATTTTATACCTATTTTTATATATCATTTTTTAAAATAATTTTTGTATTGATTATATTACGATTTAAAACAAATTTGTTGATAAATTACTTTATTTTTAAACAAAATAAAAACCAAAAAGGTCATGTACTCTACGATCTCTGATCAACGTGATCACGTATTCGAATTTGTTGTTCTTATCTCACATGCAAGACACGCAGCTGTCAATTAACGATGCGTTTCCTCCAAGTAACAGACCGCTTTTAACACAAACATTTACCTTTTTAATCCTTTCAAGCTTTATTAGTATGCAACTGACCCGTAAGCCGTTTCAAACCTCACTCATGAATCGCTTATATTAAGATTTATGTGGAGATGAAAAATTAAAACATAATTTGACTCTTAGCACACTGTAATATGAACTATAGTCCTTTGCGAAAGTTTTAGAATGGTAGCCTACTGTATATCGCGTGTTTATCTGCACACGCTATGCACTGCCAATTAACTGAGCTTACCTCGCAGAAAAATAACATTTTGCCAATTGATATAAATATTTTCGTATTTTACTTCCGTTACTATATTTATATATTTCCAATCGTCGAGTAATCGAGTTTTATAGTTGTGTAAATTTGAATTATTAAATATACGATTTATATGTTTCGAAGTTAAAAAAATAAAAATAAATATGTTATAGAGTTTCTTTTTTTTTTGTTATTTATTCGAGGCAGGTGCTTGATTAATAATTCCGATTATACATGAATTACACGCTCAATCAATTTGAATCCAAGGTTCACGTTCAAAGAATCAAGGGCAGTATTCATTTTTAAACCGTGGTCGTTGCAAAGTATTACATTAAAATATAGTTATATTTTAAAGTAGTACATTGTTATCTTCGGTTGTAGTTTTAATAATGTGATTAATGTTATAATAATCCATTTAATCCGTATAAATATTACAAATGCGCAAGTTTGTAAGGGTGAAAGATGGATGGTTTGGTACGCTACGGCTGCATTTACGTTAATGTCTAATAATTATGTTATGCAAAATCGTAAAGTACGACATTTAATAAGTAAATGTAATATGTATGTGTATATGGGAAAATGATTATCGATAGAAAATATGTGATAAAGTATTATGTCATTTATAAGTTGTTTCGCTAAACTCTATTTTTATTCAATGTCAACCTCAACATAAGTGTAACCTTAGCATTAATACTCCAAGTTTACTCTACTGGATTGTTTGCTGCAAAACAAGGTACGTAGGTTGTAACGACTTAGGGCCGATTTCACCGTTTACATTGGAAACTAAGTTTAATAAAACTACGTTTTGCTTAATCGAGTTTATAGTTCGATTCTAATCTTGGTTTTTGTTAAACGGATTTCACCAGCTACAATTTAATCGCGTTTACGAAAACGAAGGTTGGTGACATAAAACGTGAACATCGCCTTAAATTTAAGCGTAGATGTCACGATATATTATAATATGAGGTTTGAGATAAATTTATTTTTCTTAAGAACAATTGCGGGGTCAGCTAGTAATGATATATTATAATATGAGGTTTGAGATAAATTTATTTTTCATAAGAACAATTGCGGGGTCAGCTAGTAATGATATATATAGGTATAATATGAGGTTTGAGATAAATCTATTTTTCATAAGAATAATTGTGGGGTCAGTTAGTAATGATAATTATATATATACATATATATATAATATTATGAGGTTTGAGATAAATTTATTTTTCATAAGAATAATTGCGGGGTCAGCTAGTAATGATATATTATATTATATTAACAGTCATTTGGTAGCACCCAGTTGCGTAGAAACGCAGAGCACATAACAATTGGTTGATCGGAGATATACTGTTATTCATATTGGACGCAAACTCTAATTTTTTATCCTCAATAGACTCCAGTACAGACAGGACTGTTGACTTCGTGAGACGGAATCTTGTTACGAAGTCTTGATCATCAAGAGTGTCGAAGTGTTCTTCTCTCTCACGTATCCATCTCGGGCGCCTTGGGCGACGAACACACTCATCCTCTTCGTCTTCCTCAAAAGCTAGTGACAATGCTCTTTCCATCTTTGAACTACCGCTACTAACTACGCTTTTATAACTATAACTAGCTGACCCGGCGAACTTCGTACCGTCTGAAAGTCGATTCTGTAAATTTTTGTAATACTTATCCTTCCCGGAACCCCTCCACTAACACTTAAACTATAGGTATTAAAGTTCAAATTGATTTTTAATTATTATTACGAATCATTTACGTATGGAAATATAGCAAAGTGTTGTTTTAAGACTTTTTCAGGCGTTTTAAAATTTTTCTCTCCGTAACAACCATCCTCATACTTCAAGAAACATTATAAAAAAAGAATTAGCGCAATCGGTTCAGCCGCTCAAAAGATTTGCGCTTAGCAACATATTCAGCTATTCATTTTTATATATATAGAGATACACTACTATAAACTCGAGTATCAGAATAATTATATCATATGACAACTTGACAAGATTTGTTTTTAATAGGTTAGACCGTTAGAAGCTCTAGACAAAACGCGTTTACACAGCTAAACGCCAAAAATCGGTCGTTTAGAATTTAAACTCAGTTATTCTCTAACTGCGTTTAGTTTATGTTGGTGAAATGCAATTTGGAGCTCTAAACTCCGTTAAACGCGTAAACCGAGTTTACGTCGAACTAATCGCGATTATTTCAATCAGTGAAATCGGCCCTTAATATCGCGGAATTTAATAGAGAGACCGTGGCCTAAGCATTTGAAATCAAACATAGCTACTAATATTATTTCACAAAGTTTTATTTTATGTATTTAGAATATATTTTTCGTGAAGATTTATTATATTCTGTCGAAATGAGGGCCTGGAACTTGATGCTGTCTGGGTTCTTTTCCACACTCGAACTTCTTTTGTACGAATAACAAGCAATTTGTGAATACAGTAGAATCCGTTTATTATGACTCCGCCTATATTGACCAACCGGTTATTATGACGTAATTACACTACGAAGTTTGGTTTTCATATACAATTCTTTATAAAAAAGTCGGATATAATGACTTCCCTTACAGTGACATGTCGCTTATTATGACCCATTTTTAAGAAATGATGTCCGGTTATAATGACCGACATGATTCTTTACACCTCCATTGATTCCCGACGACGTTCGAGTTGCCGAAAGCGTCGCCAAGTGCAAGCCACGTGTGGCTCGTTTTTGTTTTGAGTCTCAGTTTGGTCCATAGAGTAAGTTATTGGTCTTCTCAGTGAGTAATTAATTGACGCTTGACGGTCACGCATTGTTTTTCGTTTGTCGTTTGTGTTTTTCATTGTACCTACATACTGTGAAAAAAATGTCATCTCATCGCCGTAACGCATTTACGATTGAGGAGAAAGGTGCCATAATATGCAGATTAGAAAATGGAGTATCAAACTTTTTTGTGTATATTTAGACAGTCGATCTGAAGAAGTAAACTCCAGTCGTGCGTTCCATGCGTGCGTCGGAGCTGACACACGTTTTTTTTTTCACAAAACGCTTTGTATGACGTCCGCTTATTATGACGTGTTTGTCAATTCCTTTCGATGTCATTATAAACGGATTCAACTGTATGTTCAAAAGTTTTGTACTTCAAACTTATATTTGTTGGAAAAATTTTAATTGTCTTTTGTCCTTTACAATAATTCTTTATTTTTCGGCGAACAAAAGAGAACATGTACTCGACAGTAAATCAAGAATATTTTTCAGATAGTCAATATTTTTGTTGTTGTTTCAAAACATAAAAAATCACATTAATTATTTAGTATTAGGGCTTAATTTAAGATAAATTAAAATTGACCTATTACTACCCAAATAGAACAACGAGTATAAGCCTTTCTCTCTTACAGTATAGCTCTAAACATCTATAAAGCTTTCAATAGGTCGGTACAGTTCACGATGCGGCTGGTTAAACTCTGACACCGGTTAGATCAGGTAGTCGATAGTGTCTGAACGCTAGACTGGGACGAATTATTCTAGAAACTTCCGCACTAGTAACGTGCTTTGTAAATGCTTCGATAAGATTTATGAGAATCAAAATTTTCAGTGATATTTGGCGGGATTAGTGTCTTAAGTCTAATATTTTAGTAGAGAAAATGAAATTTTAATATTTGTATTATAATGAAACAACTTGTTTGGATTTTATCGCAGTTTATTAGGTATTTTACATGCTCGACATTTCGGATACTTCACAGCAACCATAATCACGGGAGGACGTGGAGGAGATAAATATATAGGGTGGGTGCGCCAGTCCCACACCAGGAACCAGTAGTAGACCATTTCGACCTTCAAACCTAAATATTAACCACCTTTTGAATTTCCCGCCATTTTTTTTTAAATTAGTAGCCTTGCCGTCCTTTAACCAATCATACCTATAATCGTAACTAAAAGCGGCATACACACCATCTACATCCCTAAAGAACACAAAATTCGAAACGACAATCGTTCACTTTGATCCGGGCGGCCATTTTACTAAGCACGCGTATGACGGTAAGTTATTTTAATCCTTTTAAAAATTCGTTTATTTCAATAATTAAAGCCTATTTTCAAGTTAGCTACATAATATAAAGTACGTAATAACAATATTACTTTTTATGTTATAAAAAAATGTTAATTTACATTCATTTTTGTCAATGGTAAACTAATGGAACACGAATTCTGTGATGTTCCAGTATTATTCCATTTGGTCAACAACTGGTGATGAAACTTTTTGTTCCTTTTTTATTTTTTATTTTACATTTATATTCTCTTATCATACTGCAATAATTTAATATAATAAACTCTACAATAATTCACTTTGGTCCAGTGGTTGACCAGTGGTTTACTACCGGTGTCGTCTATACTACGAGTTTGTTCCAGTAGTTGACCATCTATACTTTTTCTACAGATACAATGCCGCCTAAAAGAACTTTTTTCAAGTTTAACCAATAAGTCCTGCTTTTGCAAGATAATTATGGCCATCTGACTCTCCAATTAAAGGCAACCAGAAAAACCGTAAGAGGTTTAGCCTGCCTTATAAACAACAGTGAATGGATGAATTAATATTATAATAAATTATTAAGCGTTATTACGAGTCTTGTTGTATTAAGGGATTATATCAAATTATAGACTGACTAGCTGCTGTGCCCGCAACTTCGTCTTCTTGGAATGTAACAAAAAAGCTATTTTTCAGTTCGCAGTTATAAAAATAAAATCTAAAATAAAAGTAGCCTAAGTTACACCTTATAACATCGGCTATCTGCCAGTGAAAGTCCCGTCAAAACCGGTCCAGCCGTCTCAGAGATTAGCCGAAATAAACGGACAGACAGACAAAAATTGTAAAAAAAAATTATTTTGGTATTGCTATCTACCGTGTATAGATCCATAAGCATTTAATAAAAAGCGGTTATTTTAATATTACAAACAGACACTTCAATTTTATTTATTTGTATGGATTAAAGATTGTAATACCTAACAATTACTGAGTACAAAGCTTAATTATATTGATTAGTGTTTAAAATAAAAAAAAATATTCATTAAAGTATTAGTTTTATTTACTGGTTCACTATTGGCATAATGTTTGGTCTATTACTGGTACAATCTGGTCCACCTTAGGCACATGGCGACTTGGCGCATTCATTTTTAAATTAAAAAAAAAGTAGTAGCTATTGGGAAATTCGGAATAGGCTACATGATTATGTGGTACATAAGGAGTACGATGTTTTTTTTTTGCAATAATTATTGCAATTATCTAGTAACATCATCACTATTTGTTTCAAAATGCTGCTTAATCGGTTTGCTACTGGTGCACCCACCCTAGATAAAATCCGAAAAAGTTGTTTCATTATTATGAGTGAAATACGCGTAAACATTAGAAAACAATATGTGAATATTTGTATATAAAACAGATACATACCAAATTTGATTGCCTACAATACTGATAGTAGCACCACCTACCGGGTCCAATTGAGATAAAACTACCCTATCTCCCAAGTTGGACCAAATTACAGATGCTTACAAAAATTGATAAAAATTGGTTCAGTAGTTTCGGAGTTTATCGCTAACATACATCGTGACACGAAATTTTTATGTGTATATATATATATATATATATAGTTTTGTTATGGTAAAAGTTTTATGACTTTTTAAACGCAGATAATAATAATAATAATAAATATCTACAACATATACACACAGTATTGTCTGTTTCTACGATAAGCAAATTATTGCTTGTGTTATAGGTAACAGCCGACTGACATATCTACAATTTTTTTTTTCGATAAAATACATACAAATAATACATTTATAAATAAATATGTATATATATCACACTCAGACTTAGGGTGGGAATCGAACTCACAACCCCCAGAGCAGAAAGCAGGGTCACTACAAACTGCGCCAAAGGGCTAGTCAAAATCGATTTTATAAGGGATAGGTAGGGATCCCTAGTACATATTTTTCACCTGATCAGTATCAAGCTAATTTTCCGGGAGTAGCTTCATTTTGATGAGACGAACAAAAAGTTCCTCTTCGAAAACTCTCGATTGAGGTAGATAATAGAGTTAGCAGGAGATAGAGCAGCAGTGAGCGTAGGACCGGGAAAACGTAGCACGCAATTTGGAGGACAATATTACCATCAAATTATATAAATATTAATTAACTAAAAGAAAAAAAATCAGCTGGTTAATAATAATTTTTGATGACCTTAGGAGGTTTTTTTCTTTTAGTTAGTTAATATTTATATATGTATTTTTATGGTAATATTGTCCTCCAAATTACGTGGTACGTTTTCCCGGTCCTACGCTCACTGCTGCTCTATCTCCTGCTAACTCCATTATCTACCACAATCGAGAGTTTTCGAAGAGGAACTTTTTTTCGTCTCATCAAAATGAAGCTACTCCCGGAAAATTAGCTTGATACTAATCAAGTGAAAAATATGTACTAGGGATCCCTACCTAGGACTTTTGTAAGGGACGTATATCTCAAGGAACTGTATTTTTTGATTATCATAAAAATCACATCTTTTCTGTCCCTGCAGATTTATAAATAAGCGAAAATTGTATGTATAAAAACCACTCATTTATTTTAATGAATCTTCAACTTGTACAACTAATTCAGTAGACCATGAATTCTAATGAAGTTCTTCGAGTCTTCAAAGGCAAGACAGAATATGAGAAAAAAACACCGAGATCTGAATAACTGTAAATACGTTGTTATTTAGTAGACTGTTAAATTAAACAGATCGGCCTAGAGCCTAGACGCTTAGAGCTTTCAATTTAGAACATTTAATTTCATAAAGAAAAAGGTGTAAACTGTATTTACCATAAAATGGTATGTCTCGTTGCGTGCAAGCCGAAGATCCATTAATGTATTCAGTCCTGTGCTGTCGCTAACAAACAAATTACTGATGCAAACACATCGCAACACGCGAGCCAGCCTTGAAAGCCTTTTGCTTGCTTTGTCAATTTCGCTTCACCACCGCCATAAAGCACTGAGCCGCTTCACCGAGTAATTTGATAAATGTTTATTATTATTGCCAATGCTAACAAAGTAAGTGACTCACGCTACGCTATAATTCTGTTAAGTTCAGCTTGCCTTTGAAATGATAAATGCAGGTCAGGCGGTCGGGTCGAAACCGATAAGGGTTCTGCGTCACGAATAGGGTACAAAACACGCACATATGATCACATGTGTCGTAAGTTTGTTTACGTGTGTGGCTGTCAATTTTATTGTGACAAATTGAATTTAACAACTTATGAGAATATTATATAAATCATATGCAATGTCCATTTTCGAATTGCGTCGTAAATGTTTTATTAAAACATTTCGACCTGAAAATAACGTTTCTACGTCGTATATACCGCCGTAAAACCGATTATAAATTCAGATGGAAACCAACTAAAAGCAAGTATAAGTCGCATGTATTTTATACGCGCATTTAAATAAATGAATGCTTAGCGTACTCTTATAAATATTTAATTCGGTGTGAGATGCAGGTTCGTTGTTGCAGATTGTTTAACCACCTTGAATGTAAACAAAGGAACTGTGTGTGAGGTGGCAAGGGGAGGAGGGAGTTATATATCTGCACTAATTTATTGTACACGTTAATTTGAAACTCTTTATTTACTTGTACGAATAAATAACGTATATGTATACAAAACGTATACGGTTTAAACTGATTAATTATTTACTTTGCTCACACAAGCAACCGTTTCGTGTCTTTTGATGTGTCATGAATTCAAGTTTAATTAAATCTTTACGAATTTAAAAGGTAATTCATCGATGTCGGACTGAAGAACCTTTTTAATATTCATTGATAGCGAATCGAAACTTATCAAATTTTCAAATCCATGTTGACATAGATATCCTTTTTCAAAGGGCCCTTCGAATTTCCCTTCGATAAAATATAACCGAACCGCAGAAAAGGTTTCTGTCGCAACAAATATAAAATAAATAATATCGGTATGTTCTGGTTCCCTTATTTTTTTAAATCCATAGTATACAATAATTATGTTTATATATTTATGTCGGAACGACGTGACCAAATTGTCCTTAGGTTTAATTTGATTCCATTTTCATCTAGCTTACTTCCTGTCTTCGCCTGAATAAAACAGTAATTGAATACACGTGAAAAAACTTCAACGAAAATATTGCATTTATATGTAAGGATATATTCTGTTTAAAGTGCTCTATTCTTGATTATTTGACGAAGACAGGAACATCGTTTTATGAAGGCGAGTGTTGTATCGTATAGCTGTCAATTAGTAAGTGATGTCTCAGGCAGGCGGCAAATACAAGCTGCACACTATCCGTTTCTGTCATAACCACACCAAAAATAGCATAAACGTATATATAGCATCATTAGTAAGACATATTAGGAATTGTCGCTATTTGTAATAATTAAAAGCTTGTTAAATAAAATGGTAATATTCACAAGCATTTATTTATCCCTGATGTAAATGCGACTAAAATAATTAAATTAATTTTTTTTTGCTGAAGGGATGTAAGTAGGTAGATCTTTATGTCGAGTAGAACCTAACTTATTTTTTTTATTGCTATATGTGGTTATTACTTTCGAAAGATTATATAGGGGATTTATTTGAGTTTTAATATCGATTGAAATTCGAATTCAATATGTAATTTATATATGTAATAGTATGATAGTTAAGTCACAAATTCCTAACAGTATCAAAATTACACTTAATCCAGTTAAAAATATGGTATATTGATATTTTTGAAGTCTAAAAGCCAATTAATTTTTGTCGCGTGTAAGGTCTTTTGTGAGTGTTCGAATATATTGCATTTAACGTGCAACTGTCAATTAGCGGCGGGGTGTTTGTATAGACAGCAAATATTGCTACACATATACACTACACTATGTTAACACTGTAAATGACCAAGCAATTTTATTGTAAAAATATTTTACATGTCGATTTTCCTTTTGTTTACATCCATTTTCAGCTTTGCTATTATCATAAAATAGATTCTCCTATACACAAAAAAAAAATACAATTTAGTTACGATGTAAATGTATGGTGTACAACTAGTGTAAAAATAACACAGTTAAAAATTGAAGTAAAATTTTATTGAAAAAATAGTTTACAGATACGTAACAAGATACAGTAACGAGATAAAACAAGTACCTACTATCTGCGCGAGGATGTATTTTATTATATTAGTGTTCAGGATTCTAATTTATGTTTGTAGCTCACTTTATACTTTGCGGTATAGCCAACTTGCAAGTCTTGAAGTAATTCTATAAACTTATACTACACAGCATAATAAAGGCTGGATTAAGTTTCGTATCCTTAACTTGATATAACAGAAAATGTGAGACATTTATTATCTTTTATTTAACAGTAAAAATATTTAATCTTTGAGAAAGTAAATAATAAATGTTTTGTCAGATTTATAGAGATAATGTTTAATGTTTATACTATTTTATTTGTTCAGGATAGTTTTGTCTACCATCATTTTCGTTTGTTTACATTTAGTTTAGAACCAGATGCCACAATAGGTATATGGAAGAGGTGAATCGACACCAGAATACAATAATAATTATAAAGCTTTAATCTGAGCTATTAGGACCATTGAGTTTCCAAAAATTTCTTCTATAGTGGAAGCGGTCTCTACCCAGCAAATGCGTTAGGTGTGTTACAGTTGACAATGTCTATTTTCTAATAGTTTTCTGAAAATGCCTTAATATCGCAGTAAGTCTACATAATAATTTATACAGGTAATGTACTCTACTTTCTAATATACCAATCAGAATTAGTAATGCCAATGAATTATATTATTATAGTCTAAATCATTATAGACAATATGTTAATATGTATCTGCATAAATTTGCTACTATTCATATTCTAGGAATTGTGACACTACATTTATTTGCATCGATAATAATATTATAGTGTTGGGCGATGAAACAAAAATTAATTGATATAGACTATTAAGCTTACGTCGTTACCATAAATTTTATATTGATGTCAATAATAATATGTTAATAGTTATAATGGCAGTTTAATAAAACCTACAGTAGAGTTGCTCATAATAATAATTTCAATGGGTATTTCAATAAACAGTTTGGCAAAGAATCTTAATATATCCCTTCTTCATAGTGACTTCAATATATTTGGTAACCCACAATTAATTATTAACACATTTTGTAGACAATGTTAAACGAGCGGTTTCTGTTATTCTGGTGTATCTCATTCATGTTGTTCATGTATGTCATCGTCAAGTATTCAAATGTAAAATCACTACTATTGTTGCTTTCTATCAATATCGTCAAAATGTGTGGTAATTTGTACTTCTCCATACGCACTTGTATATATTAACAATGTAAAAGTTAAAATTTAAAGTTTATATTTTTTGTACATTAGGCAGACATTAGAAGATAATATTTTACCAGCATGTGAAAGGCAAGACGTCTGACTGGAGAAATTTAAGATGATTCATCACAAGATTGCTCTATTTCCTTAATATTCTCGTTGCCTGTTCAGCGAGCCGAGCCACCTGTTGCCCGCTGCCTAAATACGTCGTAACGTTACTCCCCGCTGGTTTCATCCTATGTATTACATTATCTAATTATGCACGAAAAGCTTGCACTAATTTACGTGCTGTGACAGTAAAACCGTTTCATTACGGTTTAAAACTACAACTTATACCAAAATTGTCGTGCAAGTGTAGAATATAAATCGTGAACTTGTTTTTGTCACCTAGATTAAGACATATCAGTTGAGGGGTTTTAATCTAAATGAGATTTATGCCGCAGTTCTAGTTAGTTCGCAGTCTAGTACTCTCCTACTTTGAACTGTTCTAACATCTCTTATTGCGCTCTCTTACTCTTATGACGCGCTCGTTAAAATATGCACTTTTAATACGGTAATATAAGGTAACAAATAGTGACTGGGAGGGATAAAACTGCATAAAAATACTACGGTCATAAGTTAGAACTAATGTTATACGGTCTCCGCAATAAAGCCAGGAAAATTGCATGTTTGCAGTAAAATATTTGGCAGCTACGCCGCTTGATAAAACTAAGGTGTTGAAGTGGGTAATGTCTCAAGACGGCAAATTTTAGCAAATTTATGCCACCTTTTATTTTCGTTCTATATATTTCCAACCAAATTACGTTACTGAGAATCCTGTTATCGTTGGATCTTTTAAAATAACTTTGGCTAAAAGCCACGCCAGGTAAGTTCGCAAAAACGCAAACATGACGAAATCAATGACTAACCATTACTTGGCATGCCGATTGTAAGGCACGAGTTCACACATGTACATCGCATAGAGCTGCGCCAATCCACTCACGTAACGCAGACACAAACGAACAGACAGACTGATGTGTCACGTTCTGCTGTACTCTTTGCCCGGTAACTTCAATTTAGTTAAAAGTGGAGCTTAGTGCAACGTACATGCTGATTTAACTTTTCTCTGCGATTCGGTTTCGCTTTTTGGAAAACCCGAGAAACTATACCGCAGTAATGCGGCTTGAATTGCAGTACAGTTTCGTATTTTATTAAATAAAACCATATCAAAAATTTCTTTTTCAACGGTAAAATAAGTCGATGAATGTGACTTTGAACGGAATTCCCGCAGTACTAAACTATCTTCAAATCAAATGATAATTATTATATAATTAAAATATCATTTGATTTGAAGATAGATTTAATAATAAAGCTTTAAATCTATTTACTTAAATGGTTTGAGAATATTTCGCAATAATGTTACAAAGATTTTACACAAGGCTGTTACCTATAACACAAGCATTAAGTTGCTTACTTTAGGAACAGACGACCGTGTGTGTATTGTGTAGATATATTTATTTATTATAAAGATAACTTTTATTTTACTAATAAAAACATAATTTCCTCAAAGTTTGTATATTTACTTTAATAATCTATATATATAAAAAACAATTGCTGTTCGTTAGTGTCGCAAAAACTCGAGAATGGCTGGGCCAATTTGGCTAATTTTCATCTCGAAATGTTTGTGGAAGTTCAGGGAAGGCTTAAACGGTGAGAAACATAAATAATATGTAACGGAAAATACTAAAAACGACGATTTAATTTTCCAATACAAACTGTTCCTAGCGGAGAAATTTAACGTCTTTTGTCAAAAACGCTGTCAATTGGTTGTCAAATATTTATAGGTGCGTTCAGAAAGGGTGATACGAAGTTCACTGGGCCATCTAGTAAATAATAAAAATTGAAACAAAAAAAAATTTTTAGGGCTCATACAAAAAAGTGACCTTTTTGCCGCTTTTTGCCCGATGTTAAAATCAAGATAAAATTTATTGGTAACCAGTGAAATATAAAGTACAGAATAGCGTCAGTGTTGGTGTGCTAGTGGTGGGTCGGTGTGCCTGGAGTCTGTCTCAGTACAGTCTGACGTCTGTCTCAATACAGTCTGGCGACTATTTCGGTACAATCTAGCGACTGTCTCGGCACAGTCTGACGTCTGTCTCAATACAGTCTGGCGACTGTCTCGGTACAGTCTGACGTCTGTCTCAATATAGTCTGGCGACTATCTCGGTACAGTCTAGCGACTGTCTCGGTACAGTCTGACGTCTGTCTCAATACAGTCTGGCAACTGTCTCGGTACAGTCTGACATCTGTCGCCTCTCTTAAAGAACAGCACCTCCGCTCGGTACAGTCTGACATCTGTCGCCTCTCTTAAAGAACAGCACCTCCGCACTCCTCACACACTACCTCGGTAGATGACGGCATTAAAGAGTCTCACCAAGACTTTTAGGGCAGGTCGCCCTGCGGCTTTAAGTAGCTCAGTCGTAACTCCGTCATCCCCCAGGGCCCACCCGTTTTTATATAATAATATATAAATTTAATTATAGTAGTTAAATGTATTTTATCCCTCAAAAAATTTCACAATATTAGGTTCTCAATTCTAAATATTAGGTACTTCAGACCTAAAAAACTAGCAATTAATATTAAGAAAATAAAGTTTTATTAAATCACAAAAGTTCTCTCTTGCTAAAACTATATTATTTAAAGTCTGTAAAATACATAAGATTTAATGCAATGAAAATGAACTACGCGAAGTAATGTTTGAAATTTTGCACTGAAGCAAAAGCGGTCGAAAGCTGTAAAGAAATAAAATTTCAACAGAACTAAATTAAACATTTCTCTATAAATTAAACATTTTATTACTTACTCTTAATATTTAATTCAATCCCTTCTCGACGTTTCCTTCCAATCGTTTCTAATCTTTTAATTTATAGGTATTACTAATTTCATAGTTAGATATAAAAAGACGATTTTTAACATTTATCTTAATTAATGATGTAATGACTTCGAGATATACATATTTATTAGTAATTACCTACAGTCCTACACGATACGTATTGAATCCCTTATTTAGGATGCAAAGAAATTACGGTTATTTCGAGTGATGTTATAAAAATTTTATTTGAATGATATACATAAGTATATCGGCAAGGTATACGACCTAATGTATTCGAAATACAGTCAGTTAATCAATTCAACATGTCAGTTTTGTATAATATCAACATATTTTTTTAACAATGGCCGCACCGACAACATGTGTTTTGTCAGCTATACCTTGTATTAACACACAGTTAGTGTTTTTTTACATATTGGAATGATAACGTTGCGTTTGTATGTGTACGAGAATTTATGTGTGTTTAAATAATTTCTGTCAAGTTAATCAAAATCAAATTAAATCAAATCTGTATGTAATACCAGTAATAGCAAAATAGCCCTGTTTTTGTAAAAAAGGACTGTAATCAAAAGAATTTATCTTATTTTATAATTTACTAGTGACCCGCCCCGGCTTCGCACGGTTGCAATGCTGAAACTAAATACTATCTACAATAAAAGATACGTTAGAAACCTCTAAAATTACCAGTGTTCCTCTAAGATAATATGCATGTATTATACATAAAAACCTTCCTCTTGAATCACTCTATCTACTAAAGGAAACCGCATCAAAATCCGTTGCGTAGTTTTAAAAATTTAAGCATACATACAGACAGACAGACAGCGGGAAGCGACTTTGTTTTATAATAATATGTAGTGAACACTATGGTAACACGGGCTGGTTTCCGCAAGTCGACGACCAGGCGCCTATTTTGCGTGAGTAGTGAACACTAGTGATGATAGTGATTTAAAATCATAAATTTTCTATTTGTCAATTATACATAAATTTAATTATGGGAAGACCTTTAAAACAGTCTTAATATAAATTATTATCTTTAAATTTATTTTAATATTATTGTTCAAATTTTATTAGAAATGTTTTAAAAAGCTTATAAATAGAAAAGATTGCTATCAGTTGATGAGATCAGTGAGATAACCAATTTAACCATATATTAGAAGTTTTTGATGTATAACAAAATTATCTGGGATTAATTAATGTTACCCTACCGTATAACTAGTTTTTTATGAGCATTAAGTTTTATATTTCCATAATGAATACCTAATATCCAACCTAACGTATATACGTCTCCTATAACGAATCGATAAGCATCTCATTTGTCAAAATACGTAGAGTAATTTCGAGGCTTCGTTGAACTATTCATTCATATATAGACATAGAAAAACCAGTTAATTACAACTATTACTACATGTGAAGTAAATTTATACACCGAATATAAGATATCTATGTGAATTGCGATTAGTATTAAATATAATAAAATCATTCGTATACTTAATTACACTTTATTTAAGATAAAAAATTGAATTTCTTGTAATACAACTCTAGAAACTAAAGGTATGCAATCGTGTGTAACAATTTTTGCATTATAATTATAGACAAACGACACAGGCACTACAAAATTCATTTAATTTCATTACTGGTTTTTATTGAGTGTAATAATATTATGAATAAGCACTTTCATAATTAGGATTTATCTCTGCCTTCCATCGAACAGTATTGTAACCAGCCCTAATGTGCTTAAAATGAAATTAATTTTTTCTTCAATCGCTTATTTTTACGGACATTGATTGGTAACAATTTCATTATTAAGTGTATAAGGCAACGAATAGTTTTTATTAAATAAAATGTGTATTTAAGTTGCTGATATGAATTGAAATATTTTTTAACGTATTTTATGTATTTGAGTAAAATAACGTAGAAGAACAAAATTTTTCTATTTGTTTAGCGTCCAAACATTCAGAGTAAGATTAATGACGAGAAAAAGCAAAGCTTTTTGTATTTATCCGAGTAAATTAATTATCTTTTCAAGTGTCAAACGCCTACGTACGAACCGACAAACTATTTATGGAGTGGCATGAGGCATGCAAGTTATAATTTATTAATATGCAGCCAGCCTATTAAAAAGCATTCAGTCTCGACACGGCTACATTGGAGTGCATTAACTACGGCAAAGGGAACGCCAAGTCAACGTTAACAGCTATGGTGCCATTGTCAATCCACGCGGCCATTTTCACCCAACATCATAAAAATGCATTTATTTTGTTTGTGCACGTATATTTGTTACTATGTGGAGGCTAAACGCCTACTAATATTGATCATTAAAATGAATTATTTCGATTGCCACGGGCCGCATAATATCTCTGTTTTATATTTCTAAAAAAAATTGTTACTTTGATATGTTTTTCAATATGTTACTCGATATTTTGTACATTCATAAACAGTCTGTAGTGTGTAAAACTAAAGCGCACTGTATACATCTATAATAAATTTTATTTGTAGTAAAAAGTGAGCATATCAATGAAAACAATTTTGTACCATGGAAATTTAATTATAAGGGTAGATTTTAATTGTTAAGCCTTTAAATGTTTACCTTTACAGAATGCTCTTGCCATACATTACTGAAAGCTTTTAATTTGTTTATGTATCAACTACTTTGATAAAAGCAATACCATACATTTTACATATTTATTCCAAAGTTAATTTTATATAGTTTGAATGGTCATAAATTACCGTAAAATTACGCCGTAAACGAAACTCGTTTACAAAAAAATCCTAAACGTTATTTAAGTGCCTCTAAATGTCTTATAGAGTTTGAATTGCAGTAGTTATATCATAAATTAATTTTTATTCAAAATCATAGAAGATACACGAATAATTTTAATGAATTGAAGCCTTGAAGGAAATATAACTCTTAATTCATTATGTCTGAAGTAGATATTTATGTTCGGTATCGTCATAACATCATGATAGGTAATATCAATTTCAACGCATCTAATTTGATATCTTAGAACCTGTTTAGGAAGCTTTCCTACAAATCACCATTACGAATGTAGCGTAAAGTCGTTTTTATGAACTTTTTTTTTATAAATTATTTATTGAAGAATTGCCTTGTCTTAATATAGATACTTTATTATGAAGACCTACCGCAGATATTGAGATGATTGGATTTTAAAATCGAAATTAAAAAGCAATAAAGTATTTATAAGTCTTAGTACACGATAAAGTACTTCCATTATTATTTTATGAATACATAAAAAGCGTGAGTTACTTTCGTTGAACATTATTATCGAAGTAATGATTTCAAGAACAGATTTTTTATTTTTCTCTTAGAACCTTGTGCCCGTTGCCTTAGGAAAGCGGCTGTCATCATTACGTACAAACATAATAAACAGCTAGCAATACCTGAATATAATAACAGTGCCCGTCGGTTCACTGCACTAGGAAATTAATTTAAAGTGCATGGGTGTGGTAATCACAAGGCGAGTAGCGATTATAGCAACAAACAGATGAATCATCCCGCGATTTGCATTTTTATCTTTCGATGTTTATCCCTAATAAGTTTTTTATATAGTCTAACAATATTTTAAACAGTTCCTCGGAAGGGTGATCAAATTGATCTGTATTTGAGCCTTCTTTAATCTAGTATGTAATATCGGAACGCGTAAAGGGATATGAAAGACCGGAATGTATCGTCAAAGGCTTGCTCAAACAAAAGGGAATTTACTGCTTAAAATTGAATGCGTTAATTATTTTTCGTTCCATCGCAAATTGTATGGGGGTTTTGTTTCTGCTTATAGTAAGAGAAGTGGCCCCGCCCAACACTAGCTGCTGAATCTGATTGGTCGACGTTCTCTTTGTTTTTACCGCACAAGCATTATTTAAACAACCATTGAAATTAGCGTTTACGAGTTTTTATGTTGCTTATAAAAACGTTCACTGTAAAATGATGAGAATCATAATGTTTGAGCTAATGCGGGTTATCGCGTTACGAAATACGAGATAGGTTTTAAACTTTTTTGGACCAATACAAATTTGGTTTTTTTTTTCATAAATGTAGGTATATGTATATTATGTATGCTAAATAATTTATACCTAGTAACGAAACAAGTTAAATATAAGTCACAAAACAAATACTTTGCAATCGCGGATCAGAAGTCGATTTAGAATCGAAAACTACATGCAGTGCAACAAGACAGTAATCCGATTGTAATGGCTGCACTTTGTTTGTTTCAAGTTTTCGAACAGTTCAATCAGAAAAGTATTTCGAACTTTTATGCACGAGGTGTGATCTGAAGATAAATAATGTTATGTAAGGAGCTTAAAATTATAGTTTTAAATAAAAATTATATCTCTATGCATTCCTGACAGTCAAGCTATGACTTAATTTAGCCTACTCATATATAATAAGGTAGACCTATAATATTTCAGCAAACAAATCGGTACCTATTTGAACCATTCCGAAATGTTTCTATAGATACATAGCCTTAATTTTAAATATCTTACCCATCAACTGTTACATTGAAGCGTTGAAGTGTGAGTTCACTGTGTGCCTACTGAAATAAGAGTTTTATCTGCAGTTTCACTTGTTTATTTTTAATGGTTTGATGCAGTGTTCTTATTTAGCCAACGCCAACGTGGAAAGAGTCTGTAGTAGGTACTACTAAATCTTTTCGTAATACATATTCAACTATTAAAATTGCTTCGCTCAAAATAGGTGCAATAACCTTTGAGCCATTATTTTGAACTTTTCTTATTGGTGACAGTATCTTCCAAGTCATTGACTATTGTTTGCCGTCAGAGTGAAAGGTGAATTTGTATTTCAGCCGAACGAGACAAAAAATATCCAGGTCAGGACAGATTAAAAGAATGGGGTTTGGAACACCAACTTCGTTTCTTTTTTTTTTTTTATTAATACTATTAAAATATTATACTAAATACTGTTGACACAATCTTCATAAATAGTTCTAAGAAAGAATCAGTTTCAAAAAAAATTTCTCATCAAATCGTTGCAGTTTCGCTCATGTATCTAATACTATACCTACTAAGTTCAAGATATAGTATTAGCATAGTATATCTAATGCTACCCTAATACTATAACCTTGAACTTGTTCAAAATTATTTATCTAAGTACTAGAATCCGAAACGGTTTTATTTAATTTTCCCAAAATTGGAACAAAACCCGCTGCTAAAAAATTTAAGAGACGTTGATCTCAGTCAAGGCCAAGTGTCTTTTATTTTCAAGTGCTTAAGCTTGAAGTTTTAGTTTGTCTCAAGCTAGCTTGAGAAAGAAAACATCTTTTCTCTGTATATTTTTAGACACTTATAAAACAACTTGCAATTGAATGGGTACATATTTTTTGTACTAAAGTGGTCCTTAAATCGTTTAACTAAAGACATAGGTACATACGTCTATTCAAAACGTTTAACTTAATATCTAGTGGTCACTACCCAAGATTTGATACCTTACCGTGGGGCTGTATTGTCACAATACGTAACATTTGTATCATTTTCATTTATTCATTACCCACAATAAATTTATAATTACCTAAAAATATAGCTCCGCGATCTAGCCACAAAAAGTAAATAGCTGTCCAATAGAAGAGAAGAGCCACCTAGCAAACCAACACAAATATATATATTATTACATTGAGATATTATGTACGTAGTACATATATCTCAATGTATTATTAATGCAATTTTAAGCTACAGAATCATGTAGTTAGAGTTAAGACCTTAGTTAAAGAAATGAACAACATTTATTTATTTATTTCATTTTGTGTATTATTTAGAATTTTGATAATATTATATCACGTATATAAGTAAAAAGTACAAAGAAATTTAATATAAAATGTCTACTATGAAGATATGTTAACATAAAAAAATATCGCGTTTAACGCGGCCTATTATGCCATGTTCCTGGACATACTCCAAATCGTCTCCGGTTTTTACATCGTGATGTGAATTTTTACTACCTGATGATATCTTCTTGATATATGTCTTAGTTTAAGCTTTTTAATACAAAAATGCTATTTGTAAATTTTATCGCAAAAAGAGCAAATGAACGTTACTCATTCATATTTTCACACATTCTAAAGTTTTCTTGTATTCGTAGAATAATTATACTGCAAAGCGTATTTTTATTTCTATACAAAAGAAAATCACATTAATTCGTTGTAATATAAATATCCCAAACCTTGGAAACTTCAGGAAAGTAGGTTTTAGTTTCATTAGTTTCTTTTCTAACTAAATACCTATAATTATACTTTTTTGAACGCGGCCTGGGACGTAACTATAACAGTAAATGTTAAATAAAGACTTATAATGAAACGATGCTCAATTAGAGTAATTGTTACCATTCAAGTTTATTTTAAACATCGAAATGTTTATATAAATTATAACGGTACCGTAATTTAGTGTATTGTTGCTCTCACGATCTGAAATCGTTAGGGATGTGAAAAAATAATCGATTTTTATTTAAATCGATTATTTTTTTCTAAAAATCGATTTTTAATAATCGATTTTTGTATTAATATTAATCGATTTTTAATAAATCGATTATATAAATTATGCGTTTAAATCGATTTTTATAAACAGTGTCATCTATGCGATGGATGAAAAAAGAGCGAAGAAAGTTTCAATTTTATATACAGCGCTATCTATGCGGCGGATGGAACAACTCAAAGTAAATTCATTTTTACATAAAACGGTGCCAATTCTTTCTACTTTCTATGTACCTATACGTGTAAAGTAGTTTCAGTACTTTTAGTGTAGTGAATAAGATAATATTATATAGTTGTTTGTAAACAATTAAACAATAAAAATGTTTTCTAACCGTAAAACACCTATAAAAATTTTTATTGTTAAAACTGAAAGATTAATGAAAGATTTGTTTTATATTTTAGTTTTTGAGACCACAGCGTAGTCTGGCGTAGTCGTTTAGTTTTTGAAGTGAAACTTCTTTACGCGCATAAGGGGTAAAATTTGAGCTACCAGTAACGCGCCAGCGTCATGACGTTCAGTACTTGAATGGGTGACCACCTGTTTTTTTTTTCAATTTCAACTAGTTTTTTTTTGTATTTTAAGTTCGTTTACTTTTTAATTAGTTTTTTAACTGTTTTCCTTTTAATTATTTTTTTAATTAGTTTGCCAAAGAAGTTTCACTTCTGACATGTGTACTTTGTACGCACGCAATTTTATTTAATTATCGTTTCGTTTTAATTTTTTTTATTTAAAAAAATGTTTATGCCAATTTTTTGAAGTGAAACTTTCTTAGGCGCATGAGGGGTAAAATTTGAGCGACCGGTAACGTAGCAAAACCACTGGGAAAACCGCGTGACGTTAGCTTTTTCTTTTTTTTAACTACTTTTTTTTATAGTCTGTCTATAAAGTCGTGAAATTTAATGAGGGCGCTGTTAATAACACGTAGCAAACACATAGCAACACTGTATAGTATGACATAAATGACTTTGATACTTGCAATATTTTATTTACCTACTATTAAAAACATGAGTCTGAGAGTGAATAGATGCGAAAATGTCAGTTCGTTTAGGTAAAATGAGTAAATAAATAAGACACATATCATATTTTGTTTGTTTTATTTATAAAGAAATATCAATGAAATAGATCTGCTTTGAATGAAAAAGTACACATTACAGCAAAAAGAGAGGATTATCTAAATAATATCGTTTAAAACAGAAATTTAAAAGAAGAATTGCAAAAAAATTTTAGTTATATTGATGAGAGTTATATTCACGACTCATACTGTACATGCTGGAAGTGAAAAAGGCTTTGTACCAAACTGTCTACTCTTATTTAATGGAAAAAATAAAATAGAAGATTATCACTCTGAAATGAATGCGAATAAATTAACTAAAAGGATTACGGAAAAACTTATTCCCAACCTACACGAGGCATCTATTTTATAGTTTTTGATAATGCTCCTTACCATTCAGTAATTACAAACAAAACACCAAACACCAGTACTCGTGTAACGTGTCGATGATATAAAATTATGGTTATTAGAAAATAATATTCCATTTGATTCATCGCTAAGGAATGTATTAACTTGAGTAAAAAATAAAAAAACCAAATCCTATATATAATAATAATAATAATAATATTTATTTATTTCAGATTTTAAATCCATTAAATATATGAGATATATGAGATAAATACTATTTTGGGAGAACATGGGCATACAGTAGTTCGGCTTCCATCATACCACTGTGATCTTAACCCAATAGAGCTAATTTGGGCACAAAAAAAGGTAGCTGCAAGTAAATTATTAATATTACTTGCAGCTACCTTTTTTTTCATGTTATTAAATGCTTCTTCTGCCAATTGTTTCACGTGAAACAATCACAAGTTCACACACAACATCACAGTTGAAAACTGGAAAAATTGTTGCGAACATGTAAAAAAAATAGAAAAGGATTATTATGAACGAGGCAGAACATTATACAAAGATGTAGACGAATTAATATTTCAAGTAAGAAGCGTCAACAGCAGCACTTCTTTCACTTATCATCGGATTCTAAAATCTAAAATTATCCATTTCTTTCTTTGGCCGGCCTTTCCTATGTTTGGTAAGCCTTTAGACAATAGTATTTCGATTTATGGGGTTTTTTGAAAAAGTGGGGGGAGGGGGTGTGGTGGATTATCCTCTGGTGCCTCTCCCATCCCTAGAAATCTCATGATTATAACGATATCACGGCAAAAAATTTTAAGGTAAAAATTATTTAAATAGTTACCGAATACCTAATTTTAATTGTGCGTATTTTAGCTCCGATGCTGCAAGAAGTGCATTCATACTCCGTTTCATAGCTTTTAAAACACTTACACATTATAATAATACACGTATGTACGTAGAAACTATTTGTAACACTTTTATACATAATATTATTCGTATTTACGTTAAAACTATCTCTTGATTGACAAGAGTAAGATACGATACGAAGAACAGATTAATATGAAGTTATGAACTGACATATCGATGTAGATGTTTTCGTTCTATCTATCAAACAGGCAAAAGTCTAAGACCATACAGCCTATTCAGTCGGGATTCTTTTCAATACATTTTTTTATATGAAGGCAAAACCTATCTAACTTCAAAATTAGACGGTATATCCACATAATTACGTTACGAAAAAAATTTAACCTACCACCATTGAAATTAGTATAACACGGCTCCGGCGCGAAAGGAGGACAGACCTCTCCCGCTGTGCGAAAGCGCATGAACGAATGCGTAGGGAGCGGATGAGGCTGGTCGCCTTCGGCGACCAGCCTTATCCGCTCCGGGCTCTCAACAGAACACTCTAGGGGTAAGACAGACCAAGACCACGTGGATAGTGGGGTGCTCGGATTGGGTTCTGGGTATTTTTCGGATTTCTGTATATATATTCTAACACACAATTTTACTAATTTTATTAGAATATTATGTCGTTCTAATTTGTCCTACAATGCACAAGTATTAATTTAATTTAATACATAAAAACTATGAGTTTTTTTTTTTTTTTTTTATTATTAGTCCACAAAACCGACTACAATCGTTGAATATAGACATATAAAGTAAAGTACAAAGTGTAAAGCATGTATGTACAATTGAGTCTACTAGATGTGGACATAGCATGCATTAAAAGAACTAAAAAAAATCAAAACAGGTAACTTAACTATAGTGCAAAATCACAAGTTAGGAATATAAAAAATACTAAAACACATGAAGTTGATGAGAGTTAGATAGGTTAGGGTTATTTATTTATTTTTTATAACGAAATTATGTCGATAATCTAATTTATCTAAGCTCAAAATTAAAAAGATTTACGATTAAATAGGTTTTGCCTTCATATAAAAAATGTATTGAAAAGAATCCCGACTGAATAGGCTGTATGGTCTTAGACTTTTGCCTGTTTGATAGATAAAACGAAAACATCTACATCGATATGTCAGTTCATATTAATCTGTTCTTCGTATCGTATATTACTCTTGTCAATCAAGAGATAGTTTTAACGCAAATACGAATAATATTATGTATAAAAGTGTTACAAATAGTTTCTACGTACATACGTGTATTATTATAATGTGTAAGTGTTTTAAAAGCTACGGAACGAAGTATGAATGCACTTCTTGCAGCATCGGAGCTAAAATACGCATAATTAAATTTAGGTATTCAGTAACTATTTAAATAATTTTTACCTTAAAATTTTTTGCCGTGATATCGTTATAATCATGAGATTTCTAGGGATGGGAGAGGCACCAGAGGATAATCCACCACACCCCCTCCCCCCACTTTTTCAAAAAAACCCCATAAATCGAAATACTATTGTCTAAAGACTGGCCCTATGTTTCCCAGGAGTTTCAAACTTTCCATCATTTTTAAAGCCTTCGTTGACTATCCGTCTAACTGTACTCTTTGATTTTCCTTAAAAAGATAAGTTTAAAAAATGTTAATGGAATGGAAATATAAGTTACTGACATGAAGCAATTGATTCAAATTTAAAATAAGAAAACTTGAGACTAAGTTATATTATATCCTTAAGTATCAAAAAATTCGTCGTACTATAATGTGACCTATATACTCTGTCTCATCTAACCTAAAAATTTGCAATGTAAACAATGCCTTTTTTGGTCTCCAAAACGTAAATTATGTAAATTTTTAAATTCAGGCAGGTTAAACACAAACAATAACACGATTACATACCGTCATAGATGCTGTTAGCCCATAAACATCGTCCAAATCCCACATAATTCGTCCAGCTTCGAACTCCGCCAAACATCGCTGGAAAACTTTAAAAATCACTTCCCGCGTGCCACTCCGATTTACTTTACTCATTTTTGAAACTCTTCTGCGAAGATTGGTCTTAATTTTTTGCAGTTTAATCAAATGAATAAAGAATAATAAAGGAAAACTGTTTACTCGATGATAGTATTGACAGGATTGACAGCGAAAGTACTTATGTTTGGTGTTGCCAGACACATGATTAATGTTAGTTCCTCAAACATTAATGTCACGACTTTATAGACAAACTATAATTCGTTTTTTTATTATTATTATTTTTTAAAATTAGTTTGCCAAAGAAGTTTCACTTCAGACATGTGTACTTTGTACGCATGCAATTTCTATATATTTTTATTTTAGTTTTTGAGACAATAAGGTTGTCATTTTGTTGGGATGCTCATCGTTTTTTTACAGTAAAACTTTTAATGGTATTGAAAATTTGTATTAATAATGATATTTGGTTACCTTATTCCTTATCTTGAAAGTTTAAAGGAACTTTCACTCTGATTTTTAGTTTTGAATTGGTTATATTTTTTTAATAATAATTTTTATTTGATTTTTAATCTGATATGAATATTATTGGAATATGAAAAGCACGCAGATTTTTGAATAATAGAAAAAAATCGATTTTTTCGCAAAAATCGATTATTATTTTTACTAAAAATCGATTTTTGAGAAATCGATTAATATGTAATCAAGAAAAATCGATTTTTATTTAATCGATTTCTTGACATGAATGTCACATCCCTAGAAATCGTTCGGTAATGGAGCGTAATGAGTGTCGCCACGCATCGTCACTTACAAAGCTTAGGTGTGTCTTTGTGATGTTTCTTACTTGCATACGTACATTAATTTACGACAGCGACATCGTTAGCTTTGATCTTATTCTCTTAATGATACCGAAAATTTATTTTATGTTAAAATTCAAAGTCATTTTCAATATATTCGACATAACATTACTTTTAAAACAGAGGTTTAAAAAATGCGTGCTAATGGCATTTTTAGGACTTAGTTTTGCTGTATTAGGTATTTGACATCGTAACAGAAGCTTATACATTTAAATTTTAAATGTACTTTATGTAAAAATAAAGTACCTAATTGAAATTATTTTTACAATTATTAAGATATTAGTATGTTACCTAATTAAAAGTTCAAGTCATATAAAAATATGTACTACTAGCTGCTGCCCGCGACGTCGTCTGCGTGCGTTCACTGCTCGTTCCCCGTAGGTGATAGCATGATAATATATAGCCTATGTTCTGACCCGACTTCTTAACAATATTCGTGCCAAATTTGAAGTAAATCCATGCAGTAATTTTTGAGTTTATCCCGGACATACATACAGACAAACAGACAAACAGACAAAAATTCTAAAAACTATATTTTTGGCTTCGGTATCGATTGTAGATCACACCCCAAGTATTCTTTTAAAAAAATATTCAATGTACAGTTTTGACTTTTCTACCATTTTATTATATGTATCTATAGATAGTTCAAATTAAGTTCACAAATACTACCTAATTTATTTAACTATTACAAAAAATGTTAAAGTTCATTTTTTTTAAGACATGTTGAAATACGGCTGGTGTATACGCTATAAAAATTCGATATGAAAGGAATATTCAATGGTACTATTTAAGGCGGTATGCCAAGCAAATAACCTTGAGCATTCGATCCCTCTTTGCCGCACCCCACCTCTCGCGGCACATCTAGCGGCATTTGGTTACAACTTACGAATACACGTAAAATTACAGATCTAGGGATCCGCAGACCGCACGGCATTCAATAAAAAAATATATTATTTTTTTATAAGAAATAAATGTTAATTGGTGCGTATATATTTTAGGTAATGAATTCAGTGACTACACTTACGTTCAATAAATACTAACAATGAAGTATAATTACTTAAACTTATAAATAACTAGCTGACCCGGCGAACTTCGTACCGCCTAACAGTCGATTCTTTAATTATTTTTTTTAAATACTTATTTTGCTATTCGGGATAACGGCAATTTGGGTCAGCTAGTAAGATAAAAAAAAGAAAAAAGAAAGTTGATAAGTCAATAATTACATTATGTAAAAAAAATAATTATAAATTAATATATTGACAAATATTGAGATTAATATTTATACGATACTAACGTCACTCAATTGCTATTCGGGATAACGGCAATTTGGGTCAGCTAGTAAAAAGATTAAAAAAAAGAAAAAAGAAAGTTGATAAGTCAACAATTACATTATGTAAAAACAAAAAAATATATAAATTAATATATTGACAAATATTGACATTAATATTTATACGATACTAACATCACTCAATTGCCTTTCCGGAACCCTTCCACTAACTCTTAAACTTTATTGTATGGTATTAAAGTTCAAATTGCCTTTTAAGTATTATTACGAATCTTTTGTATGGGAATATAGAAAAGTGTTGTTTTTAGACTTTTCAGGCAATTTTTTTTAATTTTTCTCACCGTAACAACCATCCTCGTACTTCAATGAATATTATAAAAAAAGAATTAGTGAAATCGGTTCAGCTGATCTCGAGATTTGCGCTTAGCAACAAATTCAGCGATTCATTTTTATATACATATATAGAGATTTTTTTTTATTTTAACGTAGGTCTAGGTAAAAAGTAAAAACCTATAGGTACATGGTCAAATTAAATTAGCTAGCAAAACTCTTTATCATGGGTGTCGTTTCTATAATTTTCAAAGGTGCTAAAACCATTGTTTAGATACCTACACAACAATAGCGTTTTTAAAAAAAACTCAATAGTTTTAAATACACACACAGAGCGTTTTTTCACAATAAATAACAAACAAAAAAAAAACTAACCCAAACAAAAGTCAACAAAAAATGCTAACAATATGCTAATTGCTAATAAATTATTATTGTTTACTAGCTGTGCCCGCGACTTCGTCCGCGTGGAATTAAAAAAAATTATTGTTCAGTTCGCAGAGATACAAAATAAAAATAAAAGTAACAGCCTATTACATCAGCTATCTGTCTGTGAAAGTCCCGTCTGAATCGGTCAAGCCGTTTCAGAGATTAGCCGGAACAAACTGACAGACATACAGACAACAATAAATTGTAAAAAATGTAATTTTGGTATATGTACCGTGTATACATGGATATGCATTTAGTAAAAAGATATTATTTTATTATTACAAACGGACACTCCACTTTTATTTATTTGTATGTATAGAGTATAGACGTATAGATTTATAATATGACGTGAGCGTGCGCTAGCCGAGACGGTGACAAACGACACAAGCTTCTCCCTCCAAACCTTGCGGCAGACTGAATTCCAATACAACCGCGCTTGAGTACAGTAGTGAATACGCCCAGATTTTAGAAAAAAATCAATAACACATCAAATTTAGGTCTTTTCGAAAAAATTTTTCATGCGAATTGTTCCTTATTAAATTGTCAATCCATTAGTGTCGGTAGCAAAATAAAATAATGTTTACTTCACGAGGAGACGCACAGTATCAGTAATTATTTCTCATTTTTGTGGTTTCGTTGTAAGGCGATTATTTAAAATGTAATCCTTTAAAAAAATTAAAAAAAAGGACCATCATGTAATCAAAATTATGTAGAAATTAAATGTGTTTGTATTAGTTTTATATTTCTTTCCAATAAAAAGTAGATAGCTTCAAAAAACTGCACAAAAAACGGCTAGCGCGGCGTTTTGCCCCCCCAGGCGCCTTAAATAATTCATACGTTGCCATCGTCTATTCACGGCGACACAGCCCGGCGCCTAATACATATTTAATAAACCTTTACCGCCCGGTAATAAAGACAATCACTGGTCTCGAGGAGGAATAAAATCAATTCAACTTTCTTTAAATCATTGCGATTATCCGATTGTACGTGAATCGTAATATTTCGATTTTAAACAACTTCGATTATTTGGTAGAGCTCGACCTTTATATCCTTCAAAACATGGTCAGAGCTATAAAAAGCTCGTTGGATAATGGATCCGGCCGTCACAATAATAATAGCTAATTTGTTACAAATAAAAAAACTTGCAAATGGGCCTTGGAGCTATAATAAAAAGAGATTTGGCCCCGGTGGGTCGGATCGAGAAATGAATTTAGATTACAGGTTAACGCCGGCTAAGTGTGGGTTGCCTCTTCACCTGTGCTACGAAAAAAAACATCGAGTAAAAACAGTGGAGCAGTTGCCTCTTCAAACTGTCACGTTACGATCAGTCGCTTGAGGATGCCACACCGTGGGCTTATTATTACAGTATACGTATCACAAAAACACGAGTGCTTTTAAAGCAAAAGACAGTGGTGTTTTAGAAACGATACTTCGAGTTTGTAAGAACGGAAGGTTTTACGTTTTGTTGTTGTGATACGCGCAAACATTATTTGTTTTCTTTACATTTATGTAATGGTTTATTAATTAGCGGTCGTTTATAGTACAATCAAAACTTTAATATTTCCAGCCCACCTCTATAAACTATCTAAGTATTAGTTAATATTTGTCAAATTTAAAGCTAATAGAATAAAATTAATTTAATACTTATTCTATTACACTATAATTAGGTATTAAATTAAATTGTCTCATTAAAAAGTTGTTTGTATACTTAAAACAGCGGGGTGTCTTAACTCACAATTACTGTAAAAATATAGATAAAAAAATAATAAATTTTAATTGCACGAACGTTGAACATTATTCAACAGATGCCTACGATACTACCATTTACACGATGTGAGAACAAATAACAAGGGAATACGAAACAAGAGATAAATAAACTGACGATAAACAAAAAAAATATTCCACGAAATTGCCGATGTTGAACTGGAGACTCGATTTTAACGAATAAATTGCCCTACATACAAAGATACGTATTTTTAGTGGCATAGCCATAAAACGATCGTTTCGATAATGAGATCTGTTAAGTAAATTGCTATTTACGTTCACATTCCACGACCTGTGACTTATTTCTATGTCTGTGAAAAATTAACATTAGGTTACATTTTTAATAGTAGATCAGAGCGCTGTTCGAAGCGAATCAAACAAAAACTAAAAAGAGTTTATTAACTTTGCATAAAGTCCAAAATTCAATGAAGTTTATCTCATTACGGCACCCCTTACTAAAAACCGGTTACACAAGAGGAATAGTTTGGTCCACTAGAGCCTACAGTAATGGGAAGGGCCAGGTTTTTGACTAAGCATGCCCACGCGCATTACACGAATGACGCGCGACGCTTTGAATAATTTCATATACTAAATCGTTACACGATGAAATCTTGACGGAACCCTAATTGTAATTCAATTTCGTACTAGTATCGATTGAAGCTATGACTTACTGTTTACGATCGTTCAAAATAAAACAAAAGCGAAGCGGTTCTATGAAATACGTCCTTAAGAGATGTTAATACAATTCATTGGATACGAAAAAATAAATAAATAAGTAATGTTTATGTAACAGTGTAGGTACATTTTCCTTTTTATCTCACTTTTGGTAGATCAAGAATATCATAAATATTAAGTAGACTACAAAACTTTCAAGTTATCGAACTTCATTTTTATCACAATTATTATTTTATTATTATTAATTAGTCTGGGAAACAATATTTATGACGCAATTACAGTTTAAATATTATATTAATAACTTAGCAATCTTACTGACTCTTAGAAATGTGTAAAAAATAAGTAAAACTTTACTGCTTTGAATCACCAAACACATACAAATATGAAACACAACACTTAGGGATGCGTATATTAAAAGAACCGAGCAATGATATTATATGCTTATTACACACTACAACCAAGTTATCGAAATCAATTTAGTACTTTTTTTCAAGAGAAATACGTATTAATCTTTAGAGTCTCATAAATTTTCTCATTTCTATTTTCATAAACTCGCATACAGCTCTTAAATCAAAAATATAATTGTATTTTTCATAGAGATTACATGTATGTACTTCAAACAGGGGTGAATTGAGTATTTGACTTTCATTAGTTTTATGAAATCTCCCTCGTATAGAATTAAGCTCGTTAAAATTATTCGCAACTCGACCCTGAATAAAAGTTTTTGGAGTATTTTAGGAACTTTTTAGGGGAAGTTAGGCGTATTTAATTTTTACACGCTCATCATTTCTTATCCATTGAACCATTTAATTCCGATTCTATTTGCATAATGAATCAGTGAATTCGGTAAACTAAAGCAACCTGTCGAGATCAGAACCTCTGTGATATATACTTTGACTTGAAAGGTTAAAGGAGATTTGTTTTCCGAGGCTAAGACTTTGAGAGCCATTTTGTTAATTTATTTAAGGCTTGTACTTAATGTAAATACTTTGACTCTAAACAAAACATTGTTCTATGATATTTGAACGCTCCGATCTAAATATTGGCTTATAAATTTAAGCTCCGCACAACCTAATAAATAAAATTTCCATATATTTTATTGAGTTTAGATACCTTTGCGCGAACACGGTTATTACATGAATGTAAAAATAAATTCTAGTACTCGTAAAATCAGTTATTTGTAACGGGGTTTTCTATTTCGTTGCGACAATATTCCATTTATACCATTCATGCATCGGATAGCCGGTTTTATCGTTTCGGTTTAACGAATGTTGCGGGTCTTTGTAATCCTTCACAGTTTTTGTAATGGTCCCAGCAAAAACTAATAGTGTGACGAGCGAACAATGGCCGTTTTAATGAAGTTTGTATGTGAGAACCTACATCCGTCGTCTTGTCATCGTCTTGAACAATTTACATAACAGTACCACGCTATCCGAAAATTTATATACCCGTAAATGTAATTTAGATAAACTCGCGGTAAACACTGATATCCAGTATTTCATTTTTAACTTTAAAATTTCAAGATATTGGAAGTACTTATTTAAAGAGAATTAGTAATACCTTGTTGTAGTAGAAGATACGGTTTTATCGAAATATTTAAATTTATTCGATAGCAACATTTAGTTGTAAAAGTTCTTAATACAAAATTAAACTAATTAAACAGTTATAATAAAATGAAATAACAGTATAATATTTTGTTTTAAAATTTATTACACAAAAAATTCTAACTATTTTTTGTTAGTTGGCTTAGTGATAAGGTACACAGAAAAAATACATAATTCAATCAAGTGTTGGTGAATACAGGCTGTGTTGTGGCCTAAATGATTTTAAATAGGGTTCCGTAGTGTGAAACTTGTTTGACCACAGCTGCTTGCAAGCACTCACGAGTTTTACCTTTCACGTTTTTACTTACTTATGGTATGTTCACTAATATCTAGTCTATGCTTGACTTGGCTTTTGTTACGGAGCTTTATGTGAAAAATTATACATGTTAAAAAAAGTTAATAAAAAACTTTTTATATATTTAATCGTATATCTTCCGATTTACTGCACCATTATTAGACAATTCTTTTTTTGTGTTCATTGTTGTCAGGACGATATTAGTTTAAGAAGAAAAAAAAATGGTAATTTCAAGTAAAAAAATGGCGATATGATGTTCGCAAGTCAGCTACTACTTTATGAATACGATTATATAAATCAAAATTACGTCTCCTATTTAACTATAATATATAAAACCTATTTATAAGGAGCATACATGCGCTATCAGTATATCAATAAAAGTCATTGTATAGAAAATATACTAACAAACTTGTACCTTGTTATCTGTGATACGGAAAACCTATCATATGGTACAAGGCAGCAAGAGCTTTTGTTCCTTTTTAGAATATATCTTGGTATCTTGCATACATCACACGAATTCATCGAATTAGCATTTTTATGTTAAACGTAGTAAGGGTCACAATCGTATACGTTTACGAGTTCATTGTACCACAATTCTGATTTGTAGTCTCGATAGGCATGAGATGGGAGTTCTCGGAGGCAAAGACACGAGTAAAATATAAAAAGTAAAAAAAAAAACAATATAATTTGTTACGATAAGCGAACAATACTTGTTATTGCTGTTATTTCGTCGGATCCATTTGAGTTTATTTTATCTAAGATGTCTACACTTGTAGTATAATAAATGTCTCACTTTACTATTCGACGTTATATTCGCTATTTTTATTTAAAAACTTAATATTTTTCAGTCAAAGAGATAAACAGAAACGTTTAACACGATTGTGTTTTATTTATAGCTGATATTTATTTTAATTACAAAAAAGCTTTGTTTGCTTGTTAATTTGAACGTGCAAATATTTTTATTTGCTAGAACTATTTTATATAAATGTGTTTACGTCTATTTCATTGAATGCGTTATTACTTTGATTTGCTAAACTGAGAAATAAAAATAAAACCTATGAAAAGCAATTTCCTTGTAATACAGTAGAGGGACAGCAATATTAATATTAAGATTATTAAAATAATTATATTATTGTCAGCCGTTTGAAAGCACGGTTTGGTATTTTATTTTTTACTGTACATTGTTGTTTATTATTGAAATAGTTTGCGTATCTTTTCTTATTGTGATTCTAATTTCAAATAAGTTTTATCTACATTAATAATACGAAGATGAAAGATCTGATTTTTTTGTTTGTTCGTAATGGATGAAGTCACAAACTATCGACCTGATTTTAAAAATTCTTTCACCTGTAAAATGCCGAGTTAGCATTGAGTGCAATCGTGCAATCCACGCGGGTGAAGCCGCGGCGGAAATGTAAAATACATTTGAATAACTTTCTATAAACTTGTAAGCTAGTGTTTTGAGCATATGTAAATAATGTTATGTAACTTTATCCATAACCACCTATGTATATGTATATCTAAAATGTTTGCTTACCAGATATTATAAGAAGTGTATTATCAAAAGTGGTTTTACTTAATATTTGTTTAAAGTGAAAATAATAATAAATATTACCGAATCAATATTGGATATTATTTTCAACACCTTTACGTTTTATCATCTACTTATAATCATCATACATATAATAAAAATGTAAATATTGTCTGTGCGTTTATGCGCGCTAACCTCAGAAATGGCTTATCCGATTTAGATGTGGTTTTTACTAATATATTGTGGCAAGCTTAGCTTAATATTTAGTGTTTGTTTCATGTCAATCGGTTCATAAATAAAAAAGTTTTGCCAATATCAAGAATCACGTTGAACATGTAAAGTAACTATTTCACGCGGACGAAGTCCTGAGCACAGCTAGTATAAAATAAAATTATATTTTAAAACGTGTAATTACACGTTTGAATAAAATCACCACAAGAATCTTTAAGGCCTCATTTACGGAGACGTGGAGCGTTGCGCATCGCGTGTGGCGTGGCGTCGCGCGTGTAACAAAATGTATGAAAATGAACGCGTGTAAAATCGCTTCTCAGTAAACGCACTCATCCAACGCCCTACGCCCTCTTTTACCTACGTTCATTATTTTACTTTACGACTATTGTTCTTCTTTTACAAATCTCTGTATTTTCTTTCAACCTAAAGCCGTAGATCCTTAGAAAATAAAAAAAATCGTAAGTTTATGGCTTTATAATTGTGTTATAGATAAAACGAAAATGGTTTTTATTATATATTATTTGATGGTAACAGTCGAGAGATGACGGGTAATCGTGTCACTTACTTCCATATTGGACAAGTTTTCAATGAATTTTAATGGGGACATCTAAGATTTACAATAAAGTCTAGTGAATGGAAATGATTGATCGTATTTGCCGTTGAAGCCTTATTTGTTGATGCTTGTGACACATACTTGTCCGAAGTACAAAAACTGATATATTATTATATATATAGATATTATTTATATATATTTTTTGTATGTAAGCGTAGTTTTAAAGTGGTCATACATAATATACCTAATGAAAAATTAAATATAGGAGCATACTCATTTATAGCAATTGTTTAAAAAATTTAAACTCGACATTATAATTTAGAAATAAATTAATATAATTTAATTTGTCAACATTAATAATATCGCCGTAAAAGCTTGGATAAAAGAAAACATTATATGCAATCTTTAAAAAACGCAAGGTTTTTATCTTGTTTATACTCGTAGATACAATATTATGTGCCGATATTTATCATAATATACAATACAATAATAATATAAAATCTAAGTTCCCAATATAATAATGATATATTTAATAATGTTTTAAATATTATTTAAAGCTTACACTACGGTATAAAAACAGTAATACCCTCACAGTATTCTGAACACAGTAAAAACGCAACCCATCAAAGCAAATGAGAACGAAATATATGGTCAATAATTTTAGCAAGACATATTTATTTAGCAGACACGTATAAAATTGTCGCCATTGCCAAGAGCCATTTTTTTAGAGAAAAGAATTTCTTCTTTGAAAGGAATGAAGGGGCTTGTTAACTGTCGAATCTTCAAGAGAGCTCATTTTACATGAATACTATTCGACGCTCCATGTTTTATATATGACACAAAATGTACCTAAACTATGTAAAAAGGTACATATATTTTTGTTAAGGTTTATTGTTCATAAGTATTTTTATTCATTAGTCAAGAATAATACAGCATTTTATAACAATAATTACAATATTTATATTAATCAAATCTATCATTTGATCGACCGGTCACGCACATGTTTCGTTACCACCATCGAAATGTGTGTATCAATTTCTGTATATAATTATAATTCTATTACTAGATTTGACTAGCCCGTCGAAGGAATTTATAGTGACCCTGTTTTCTGCTTCACGGGATATAGATACGATTCCTGCCCTATGTCTGGGCGTTAAGTATATTTGATTATATATGTATATTAATTTTCATTTACATCGATAAAAAAATGTAACTATATCAGCCAACTGTTTCCTTGGTATTACATTACCTTAGGAACAGGCGACCGTGTGTTTAAATGCATATACCTAACATATACATATATAAAAATACTAAAATTATCTTTCATTAATGCTAGTACATTTGAATTATATTTTTGTAAAGTTAATCGATGGGCTATAACATGTTAAATAGTTAAATACCTAAATATGTTTTATAATATCCCTAATGGTATAAATGCTTTAGCGTTGGAATATCTTTAATTTCTGAATAACAAATTGTTTTACTTAAAAAATTACGTGATCCATTTCAATTTATGACAAGATAATTACGAAATTAATTCACTTATATGCAACAAATGCACGTAACGTAACTAAAAAAACAATTTTTGATACATAAATACTGTTATTAAATCAGTCATGCTACGTATGACATCTAGTAAAAAATAAATTTTAAAACACATAAACGTATACACAGGGTAACTATAAAAAAGAGCAGCGGTTGTAAAATAGTTAAACAATATTTAGCCACTTATATGAGTGAAGCCTTTATCACAAAACAGAGAAATGTCTCAACCAAGCTCGTTTGTTTTTAGTGACATATTGTTCTGAATGGACCATTGTTGTAATGTGTAAACAAAAGCTTGAATAGTTGGGTTAAGTTTAGCTTAATCTATTTTATAACTTTTGACGCAAATTCTGAACTGAATGTATAAGTTTAGTTTTAACTTTAAATTATGACAAAAAGATGGATTGTTTCAGATTTTAGTTTTAAGGATTGTTTATGTAATTGTAATATAATAATTGATCTCTGTAAAAATGCAATCATACAATTTGTAGTATGCTTGTTTTTTGTTTAAAATTAATAGATAAAATCTTATATAAAATAGATATAAATACATCAACTTGTACTGCATTCATTACGTTGCAATAAATTACACTTGTATATGTAATTGATTTTTGGTTTATGTTTTGTTAGGCGTTGCTCAGTAAAATATGCATTTCTAGTTGGTGATAGTTTTATTCAACTATAATACATTCAAAATGATGATTTTAATGTGCTTTTAATACCTACCCTACTTGAATAAGTTATATTTTTTAAATCGATTTTGCAGCCAGGTTTCTTTAAAAGGGTTTAATTTCCCGCCATCTGTTACACTTCACAATAAATAAATCAAGTTCGTAAAAAAGGTCAAAAAAGTCTGAAAAGACGTAGCCCAGTCGCGTGCGAAACCAAATATGTGTGCGTGATACCATCCACGGAGACTAATTTCGTTCTGCGACGTCAGCGTTTAACATTTCGGACGGGCCGCGAGTTTTAATTTGTGATCAATTATGCGTGAACACTGTTATTTATAGTTGTTTTATTTTATTTGCCTTCTCAAAGCGCCAGTGGGTGGTCTGCTCACGATTTACGAACGGTGTTCACCAATACGTTCCACTGATTGTACCATAGAGCTAACCAACCGACGGATCGATTACTTTAAATATTATTGGTGTTACGATGTTTAATGTAATTTGATTGGTTTCATAACCCGTATCCGTTTAGATGTGGTGTTTTTCTGTCATTGTATTTTAATCATAATTTTAGAGTTGTTTGAGACTATTATTTTCTTATTGAATGTTAATCATAAAATATTTGATTTCGTTTATACTTATCTTAAAGAGATCGACATCTAGTTTTCAGTTTTTCTAAAATAAAACATAAACATTTTTTTTATTTAAAGCAATAAAAGTATCAAAAATTATATGGTAAAATAAAATGTTCATGTCATCTCTGTAACTTAAACATTCAAAGCTGTACGACCATTTCGTTATTCCGAGCGCATCGAGCGCCCTCGAATGGTTAGCGGTAAATTGTTCCACGTAATGTGATTCTAATTGAGCAGCTAATTCCTACCGAGCATACTTCGTTAATTAACCATACCACAGTTTACCGAACACATCTTTTACCTACAACGATATAATTCTATTACAATGCGGGAAGAAATAAGTTAAGATTGTAATAAGACTGGACTGTACTTAAAAAGCGTGTTTTCGTGGCGATTGTATATTACTTTTCGAGTTATTTAAATATATATCTATACTAATATTATTAAGCTGCAAAGTTTCTTCGTTTGTTTGTTTGAACGCATTAATGAAAACTACTACACTACTAAACGAACTACTGGTTCGAATTGTAAAATATATTTTTGTGTTGGATTGGATTATGATCCATTTATCGAAAAAGACTAGGCTATATTATATTTTAGTACATTTTTTCTCAAATTAACACGGGTGGAACACAGGGGATAGTTAGTGTATCTACCTATTCATATTGATAAAGAATTTTACCGTAAATGTTTACGATAAGTTGTGAATTATTATTAATACAGTTGATGATTTTAAAGATTGTGTGATATTGTGAACAAAAATACATATACATATAATATACAATAAGAGCTTTTTACGTATTTCTGTATATCCGTAACAACCTCATTTTATAAAAACATTTAAAAAAAAGTTTTGTTGCCAAGAATTCGAATTAAACAAGATAGCAGTTTAATATATAAAATATTCTTCTTCAGAGAATACAAATGCAAAAATAAAATTAAACGCTCTTTTAAATGCCAGACCGACGATGAAATAATAAACAGTAAACTTAGTCAAGACATTTTCAAGACGTAGCTAGAGGCTGTGAAAACTTATGCGGCTTAATAAGTTTATATTGCTTCGTTGTTTATGCTGTATCTTTAGAAGTTATACAAGCGCTACAATTAAAATCTTTATTAATTTTTTAACAAATTTTGTTGAGAGAATTCCTTTATGATTCTTCACATTTTCTGCGACAACGCAAATATTTGCAGGAATTGTTTTTCGTAACAACGAAGCTGTATTTAGAGTCAAAGATAATGTTTGTTATATAAATTCTTAATGAACTTTATTTTAGAATTATTTTAATGATTATAAAAAATATGGTCAGAAGCAGAACACATAATTATATATACTATACACATACTTACATATACCTAATTATATATACTTGTATACTTCGGATAATATGTTCTACATAATATGTAGGTTCATTTAATTGAAAAGGTATTTAAATATATTAACTTATATACCTAATAAATTTATATTCCTTATAAAAGAGTATATAGAGTACAGAGTATAAACTAACGAATCTATGTGCTTTGTGATTGAAACGATAAAGATAACAGGTTTCTTCGAAATAGCAATAATACAAGTTTTAAAAATTGTACAAAAACCATACCAACTGATATATAGACCGATATTCTACATAATAGGGAACAAAATTATGAGGGAGCTAATAAATAGGAGGTCAGAGTCTATAGAATACTCAAAGACTCTTGACCTCAAGACAGGCTCTTAGGCACGACCAATTAAGCAAGGGAGCGTAACATTGAGTTCCAGACTCTACTCGAAAAATTGATTTATAGATAAATAAAATTCAGCATTGTTTAATATGAACTTAATATTGTCAACATAAAATAACTAAAGAAAATAGCCGTAGCTCGTGAAAAAAAATTAAGACTTCCTTAAAAAAGATGAAAATGATTTATAATTATTTATTTATAAGCTTAAATGAAATGACAAAATAAAATATTAACTTTCAATAGAACCGTCTAAATGAAAGTTTATCCAATCTGCTCAGTCAACCCTTTTTTAAGAGACCTGTCACAGCCTTAATTCGATATTAAATTTATTTTGATATGATGAACAAGATTGAACGTGATGGGTCATGTAAACAGTAAAAAACAAACCCTAATCTACATTAATATGACAAAAGGTAAGTCCCAACTGAGATCAGTCACCTATAAATTTTATATAGGTACGTAGACAAAAAAAAAAGTATTGTAGAGATTGTCTATCGATTCATTATTTCAAAGTGCTCCCTTACTACAATGTAATACCGTATGTTTGTTTCTGATTAGTGATTAATATAATTTAATATCACTTCACTATACTGAATAAAATAAATTCTTTTAACAAAAAAATTACGCTAATATATTAGAAAAGATATTTTAAAGTGACAAACTAAACTAAATTAGCAATAAGTTTAGTTTAATAGTTTAACCTTGTCAAACGTTAGTACCTATTCTCGTGAATAATTCATGAATGACTTATGGAATAGTAGCATTAAAATGCTTAGTCGATAGACATCAATTTAACATTTTCCCAATTCCATCACAAATTGTAATACGCATCATTCGAAAATGCTAAAAGTATTGAATGGAAAGCTAAAGCTATTTACATAGATCATTTTTACTTTCAATACAGAAGACCGTAAACAGACAGGTTCGATTACATTTAATATAGCTTTTTCATTGGCGAAATATATTTTGCCTCTGGGAACACGAAGCTTCGCAATAAATCTGGGGTGGAGGCTGGTTAGCAATTATTGCCCGAGATAATTGTCTAGGTTTCCCCTCATAATAAGTTTAATAGCTGTCTGATAATCTCAGTTGTTTTAATAGAGGCCATGCAAACAAATTTAATCAAATAATCCTTTAAAATTTCATCCCCGTTAAAATTTTTATACATAGTGTTATTACTTTAGTATCCCTGGTTGCAACAGTTTGCACTTTTTTGCGAAATATTTTTCAAAATATGCTCTGTTAGTTTTTATACGTACGTGCAATATTTAAATGCCTGTAGTAGAACAATACATATTTATCATACTCCAAGTAAATAATTTGTTTTCATGTTTAGCGTTTGATATTAATATTATTGCTGTGTGGCTACGGCAAAGAATTTAGCCTCCCCCTCTCTTCCCGTGGGTGTCGTAAGAGGCGACTAAGGGATAACATAGTTTCACTACCACCTTGGAACTTAAAAAGCCGACCGATGGCGGGATAACCATCCATGCTGGCTTTGGAGTACACAGGCCGAAGACGGGCAGCAGCGTCTTCGGTGCGACAAAGCCAGCCCTGCGGTCACCAACCCGCCTGCCCAGCGTGGTGACTATGGGTAAAACACATGAGTTCACACCATTATTGGCGCGAACTTGTGGAGGCCTATGTCCAGCAGTGGACTGCGATAGGCTGAAATGATGATGATGATGATGATTAATATTTATACGTACCTATATTTTTCGATATTTATATAAAATCTCACAGTCTATGATAAGTAATATTCATGAAATTGAATTTGGTCTTTAAATTTTCCAAACATTTCAATTGGTCTTTGTTTCCTTTTTTCTAAATAGATTTAGGTCTTAAATGATTGCTTTTAGGTCCTAATTAATTAATATGATTTCAATACAATCAAATAACAAGCACGTTCTTCAATCAAAGACCTATATTTATCAATATCGTTTAAATACCTTCCACATTAATCATGTATTCGTTCTAAACGGACACTGTCTAGCAAAGGTTGTTTTTATTGACACGGCGAACTTCGTAACACCATTTTTTGTCAATATATAATTTAACATAAAAATATATCTGATTTCTAGCAGTCGTTTGGTAGTTAAGTCGTAACATTAAATAGCCTTTTAAAACAGTTTGTAGCTTTCGGCTGATTTTCTATTACTCCAATATATCCTAGACAATCCTATTAAGGGGAAACGCTCATTAGAGTTGCCACTATCTTAGAACTCACAGACGTCTGTCGTTTCAGGCTTTAAAGGCAATGTATGAGGATGAAGCAGAAAAGCCGCCACGTAGTCATTGATTGCTTTTGAAATTCACACCTTATATCTTTAATAATAAAGCTTAATATAATTTAGTCTAATACTGTTCGTTCAAGTCAGTGCACGGGTATAATATTAAATTAATTTAATTCTAATATCATTTGATTTCTAGAGTTTATTTGTATTATAATTAATTTTATAACGCTACGTTGTTTTACTATTAATTATATTTTTTTTCAGGTAATGCCCACAATTTAGGTACTGTTGAAAATATCACGAAATGGGTTTTAAAAGTAAGTTACTAAACTATATCATGTATACTATACTGAATATACTATAAAACAAAGTCGCTTCCCGCTGTCTGTCTGTCTGTATGTATGCTTAGATCTTAAAAACTACGCAACGGATTTTGATGCAGTTTTTTTTAATAGATAGAGTGATTCAAGGGGAAGGTTTATATGTATAATATATGCATAATATAGTAGAGAAACACTGATCATTTTTGCAACCGTGCGAAGCCGGGGCGGGTCGCTAGTAGTAAATATTTAAGTTTTTTTTTTTCAATAACAAAAGATGTATTTTACTTTGTATATATTCGTATAAGGATAGCATATAAAGAATACACCCCACTAAAACCTTTTTTGAAACACTCACTCAGGCACCTGTCAAATGTCAAAGAGACGGAACGTTAAATTCTTATCGGTTCAGTTAGCAAGAGTATATTTATACAGTAAAGACATTTTTGACATATGAAACATCAAACTACACTAGTCATTGCAATATAATTACAGTTGTTAGGTAAACTTTATCATTTGTATGACTTCAATCGCATCATATGTGTTATAAGTAGATACCTATTTTTAATCGTACAACAATTTATAGTTTAAAAAGAAAACTTAATTGTCACGAACTGTCAAAAACAAATAAATAATCAAAACATTTTAAAACAGATAAATAAAATACAATTAGATTCCAATTTCAAAAAAAAGTTTCTTTTTTTTATTGATGGCACAAACAAATTGCTCATATGCCTTATTCGAATATTTATCAAATGATTTTATACAAGAAAAAACTTTAGTGAATATGTTGGTTGTCACTGAACGCCCACACTTGCCTCTAATTAGTACAGAAATAACGCGTGATATTTGTCAACTGCCGGGCTTTATAGCATTCTTTGGAAACCGTCGATGATGTCTCAGTTTAACGATCGTTTCACACGTCCGACAAGACTGTCGTGGCATCAACACTAATTATGAACTATTCTAAAAATGCACAACCATATTATATTATATCCTATTTCATTTTGTATTGTCATAAGGTGAAAGAAGTTTAGTGGACACGTAGATGACTTACTGTTATTATTGTTTTTTTTAATTACTTTAATGACATTGTATAATTTAAATAAATAAAAAATATCTCTTGTACAAAATTTGTCTTTAACTTAATTTAGTTTTAATTGCCTCAGGTCAAAACAGTAATGCGTAATTCGTGAAATTTAATATGATACCCAGGAACGAACCTATAAAAGAGCAATAAGTAAAACACAAAGATTTTTATACTTCTTCTTTGTCTTGATATTTTAATAGTATCTAACAAATTCTCAAGTCAATTTAAAATAAAGTGTGTAAGTGTTCTTAAGTCCTTTAAAAGCTTTTGCCGATGATAGCGCGTCCTCTATAAATACGTCGTTAAGAAACTGAAATATGTTGTGAATCAGGGTGGTCTTTGTGAATATTATTTAGAATATTCCGTTAAGCATATTAATAAATTCATAATTTTCTTAACTTGAAATAGTCTCGATTTTCACAGAAATTTAACCCTGCAGTGAGCGCGCACCAAAAAGTTACGCGAGTGGTTACGTGGATTAAGCAACTATTTAAACATAATATGTATTTGTTTTTAATTATATAAAAGTATAATCACTACATCATTATTAACTAAATATTATCAACAAACCTAATCACAACTTCTGTTTTACAAATAATAAACAAAAACTCTAAATTGACACAAAAATCACACACTGACTCTAAGTGAAATCATAAAATTACAAATGCTGGAAAACTAACTTCTAAATTATATTTTTTATACAGGGTAGTCTTTAAAGGACCTACATCTAAAAAAACTGTTGCACGCGGTGCACATTACAAAGATTTATAACGTTAATAGAGACGCTGGGACGAGTTTTTACACCTGTGATGTCTAGAAAGTCTTAATCTTGACCTTTAGAATACTTTGTAAATATTTTTCTCTTCTCTATAAGCCAATCATTTATATATATAATATATAACACTAGAATAATTTTTATTAACTATGCATACATTTTAATTGCTATTTTTGTCACAAATACTATACAGTTACTTTGCGTATTTTCTGTGAACAGGAACTCTTTCGATCCTGCTTCGAGCGACGACGTCAATGAGGCCGCTAACCAACTTTAGATCTATCGTCAAATTCGCCACCCGGGATGTCCTGCTACACGGACTACGATTCAGATTTATGATTCTGCTCTCTCAAATGATTAAGAGGAAAGGGTACCAAACACACTTTTGAAAAATAGGTATTTGAATAAAATGTTCCTGTCTCCACTGACTATTACTGTAGGCCGCCCCGCACACCCGCCAACCCCGCACTGCTTTGTCTATGTGTTAGTGCCGTGGTGTTAGTGTGCGTGTGCCGCTTCTCAAATGCTATTTTTCTGTATTTTGCTTGTTTTATTTCATTAGCCCGTTGGCGCAGTTTGTGGTGGCCCTGCTTTCTGTTCCGCGGGTTGCGGGTTCGTTTCCTGCCCGAGCCTGGGTGTAATATTTGTATTTATATACATATTATTTCTATGTATATTTATAAAAAATATTCATATATAAGTACATATAGTTATAGGAGTCGGCTGTTACCTGTAACACAAGCATTAAGTTGCTTACCATAGGAACAGACGACAGTGTGTGTATGTTATATGATATTTATATTTACATATTTATTAAATTTTTTCTGCTTCGTTCTTCTGTAACTCGGCTTACTTTTATTGGATTTCGTAAACTACTTAGTACATACTTATTATTTTGAATTATTGTTTGTTAATTCATTGGATTGTTATCTACATAACTGTATTTTGGTAAGTAATAATTATTGAAATACTTAGGTATTTTATTTATGAATTAGGTATGTAATTACGTGGTTGAGGTGTATGTAAGAATGGGTGTTGAGATACATACATATAGTGTACATGATAAATGTATTGTAGCCATACATACATAGTAATTAATATGTTTGTCTTAGTATAATAATAATAATATACTTTGTTGCACATTTAAATAAAGAACAAAATTTACATTACCAGCAATTATATAGTCACAAATTGTACAACCAGGCGATCTTATTGCTAATAATTGTGTTTGTTCGCAAACGAAAAAAAAACCGACTTCAATTAAGTACCTACATCGGCAAGTAATACGTAAGCCGACGAAAAAAATTAACAAACGCACTAGTCACTACGATTTTTGAGGGTTCTCCTCGATTTCTCTGGGATCCCATCATCAGATCCTGGTTTCCTTATCATGGTACCTAAGTTGGGATATCTCCCTTCCAACAAAAAAGAATTATCAAAATCGGTTCATAAACGACGAAGTTATCCCCGAACATACATAAAAAAAACAAAAAAAAAATATACAGGGTGGGGATGATAATACAACGATAACTTGGACAGCGTATATGTAATGACATTCCAAGCCCACATACAAAAAATCAATAAAATACATCCAGTAGTTTAGTCACAAATTATGATTTTTCATTTTTTAAAATTTCTACGTATGTATCATACTAAAGACCTGACCTACCCTAAAACCGGCGGTTAATGACTCAAGGACAGCTATTATTATTTTTAAAAAGATAGAGCATAAAAATAATGGATATGGGATCGACTGCCACAAAAAAAAGGCAAAATTTTTAATCATTTCCATTTAGTGACAGTTCGCAGACCAAATAATATTATAATAACTAATGTTTAAAAAAAATAACTTATTCAGTATCGGCTACTGATCAGTTCTGCATATTTAAAAAAAAAATTGATGGTTTGAGAAAATTTAAATCAAATAGTTTTTTATTCAATTTAATTTTAAATGCGTAACAATTTATTTTAATTTACTTTTCTAACTTACTATTTTTTATTCAATCAAAATAATGAAGTTTTGTAGGTACAACAAGCACATAGCATTTCCACGCGATTATGCCGCGTAGAAAGAAGGCCACGCGCGAAGGCGGCGCGATGACGCGTGTAACAGGTCAGTGATCCTGTAGTTACAAAAATGATGTTATAAAATTTTATTAAATTATATTGAATTAGTTTGTATGAAAAAATCTTTTTTTTTGATTTTGATGTTAGGACTTATCTGATGGTTTTGAAATACTTCTTTATACTAGTACTAACGGTGTTTTCAATTATCGTTCTATTGTCATCCACACCTTGTACATATAAGTACGGTCGATTTGAGTAACCTCCTCCTTTTTTGAAGTCGGTTAAAAAGCAATCTCTTCCAGACAACCTGCTAATGAAAGGGATATTGCTTTTCAGATGGGCAGGTGGTATGTAAATATAAATAAGCAAAAAAAGAATATATAACAAACATACATAGGTACATACACACATACGTACGCAATAAAATAATAATAATAATAGCATACATATAAGTTGTAATGTCTCATGTTTGTCGCGGTTATTAATACGCGGTTATAACACGTGGTTCAATAAGTCCCGAGACTAAGTACTAAAAAAAGGTCTTTTTTATAAAATTAATTTTTATTCATCAACATAGTCTCCTCCAAGAGCGATACAGTCCCTCCAACGCTTTTCTAACTTTTCTATCCCATGTGTGTAGAACGATTTGTCTTTGGCTTCAAAATAAGCCTCCGTTGCTGCGATAACTTCACTATTTGAGTCAAATTTCTTACCCTGAAGAATTTTTTTTAGGTCCGCAAACAGCCAGTAATCGCTGGGGGCCAAGTCTGGTGAATAAGGGGGATGAGGAAGCAATTCGAAGCCCAATTCGTTAATTTTGGCCATCGTTCTCACGGACTTGTGACAAGGCGCGTTGTCCTGGTGAAACACCACTTTGTTGTTGTTCATGTGAGGCCGTTTATCCGCAATTTCGTACATCAATCGCTCCAATAGGCACATGTAATAGTCACTATTTATATTTTGCCCCTTTTCAAGGTAGTCGATGAAAAGTATTCCATGCGCATCCCAAAATATAGACGCCATAACCTTACCGGCCGATTTCTGAGTCTTTGGACGCTTCGGGCGGCTTTCACCAGCCGCTCTCCACTCCGCTGCCTGCCGATTGGATTCCGGAGTGAAATGGTATATCCAGGTTTCATCCATTGTTACATACCGCCGTAAAAATCCTTTTTATTATGATTCATCAGCGCCAAACATCGCTCTGAATCATTGATACGTTGTTCCTTTTGATCAGTTGTAAGCAAACGCGGCACCCACTTAGAAAAAAGCTTTTTCATGGCCAAATTTTTATGTAAAATAGTGAAAACACTACCAGCTGAAATCTTCACTATCTCGGCTATCTCTCGCACTTTTACCTTCCGATCTTCCAATACGATTTTGAGGACTTGGTTAATATTTTGTTGAGTCACTGCTTCATTTGGACGACCTGAGCGTTCCCCATCATTGGTGTCCATGCGACCGCGTTTGAAGTCGGCATACCACCGACAAATGGTTGCTTTAGAGGGAACTGATCCTGCATAACATTTTATAAGCCATTGCTGTGCTTCAACGGTATTTTTTCCCATTAAAAAACAATGTTTTATCAACACGCGAAACTCGTTTTTTTCCATTGTATCGAAATTACAACCGTAGCGTCACTTAAATGTTTCAAAATCAATAATTTTATTGTTCCATTTTTAAAAATTTGACACATATTCTTGTATTGATAGCCAGTACTTTTTAAAAATCAAAAGAGTTTTTAATATATGCGCCATTTCCAGGTTAGTCTCGGGACTTATTGAACGATCTAGTATTACATAATTGGGACGATATAAAAATGTTTAAAAATAGTAATAAAAAAAAAACAAATGAGATTCTGGTGACATAATATACAAAGAGAGACTGGTTGACTAATCCTAAAATTTTATGCCTCCGACTGCATATTATGTAGGTACGGTGTTGCATAAAATTTCAAAGGACTACCGTATTGATATTTTTAAGTGTACAGTTGTACATAATGTTTGATATTGTTCTAATTTATAAATTATTATTTTATTTATGTCTTTTTCGTTAGGCAAATTACGCAATAATACCTAACAATAAGCGCTTTATTTGCGAAATACAATGAAATATAAACGATGAACATAAGATAAAAATTAGTACATTTCAAAAAAAAAAACATCAAAATAAATGTGGAAGAACAAACTATAAATAAAAAGAAATAATAATAATTATTAAAAAAAAATTGAAACAACTGAACTCAGAATTAACAATAAAATAAAGGTATTTAAAATAATAGTCACTAATAAAGGTGGCAGTGTGTCTCACAAAAAGATAAGTCCTCGGCTTCAGTTAGGGATAAACCCTAACACAGATTTTCAGGACCACCTATTGATTTTTTATTTAATTATTTTGTGGTTGATTAAGAATTTTTTACCGACGAAGAAAAACAGAGGAGGTTCTAAAATCGCCACGTATATTTTTTTAATATTTGACCATGCATAACTCTTTACAGAGTAGTCCGAATTTGATTTTAAAAAAATATTGGAAAGACTACGAAGTTACTGCTATTCTATTTTGTAGAGCCCTAAAGGAATCATTTACTAAAAAATTGGTAATTGTGTTTGCTCACAAACGAAAAAAAAACGACTTAAATTACATCGACAAATAATACATGATAAGACGAAACAATAGTCAATACGCGCTATTAAACATTACTCAAAAAGTTGTAATCAGATCTCAATCTAATTTAAACAAGACTACATGACAAGTATTAGCTTTCGATTAAAATAAGAATCATCAAAATCGGTAAACCGAGTAAGAAGTTATGCGGTATAATACAACGTAGGTCGACGAAAAAGTAGTCAAGTAAATACGCATTATTAGATTAGATATAACTCTAAAAATACTTGTTAGATCTCAATTAAATTTAAATGGGACCACATGACACCTTTCAATTAAAACAAAATTGATCGAAATCGGTCCACCCAGTCAAAAGTTCTGAGAACATACATTAAAAAATACAGTCGAATTGAGAACCTCCTCCTTTTTTAAAAGCCGGTTAAAAAGAACGATGCTTTCTGGAATTCAATAGAACCAATATTAGAAAAATTTTACTATGATTGCCATATGAGAAAGGAAAGGAAATAATTAAATAACTCTTTACCTACTTGAACTGAATAAATCCGTATTTTGAAATTTTGTATCTTTATTTAGTTAACCTACTTTTCCTAGTGTCTGTCCGTCAGTCTTTCTATAGTATCCTTCTTTTGCCTCTGTAATAAGACTACCGTTAGCCAAAATTATAGTCAAACCAAAAACATAAACAACATAATTATTTAAATTATTTACCATAATTATCATTTTTATTTGTTAGAGAAACCCTTCTTTAGCCCAGGTTTGCACAATGTTACAATGAAAACCACATCCAAATAAGGTTTTATTGTAGTTTATGAAAAGAGAGATTATTTAATTTTGTTTACACGAATTTTTGAAAATATCGACAAAATATTACATCACTAGTGTATCTATATAATTATCGACTATTCGGCATCACTTCGCTGGCGTGTATACGTACTGCTTTGACCCTTCCCTCCCCCAGACCTATCCCACAAACAGCAAGAAAGGGACAACTGAAGCTCAAACCACTTTAGGTAGATAATTTTTGACCAAAACAGCATTTCGTATTCGACTGTTTTCTCCCCGAAACATGCCAATTTTTTATTATTTTTTTTTTACGTAAATAAACAAAGCCTTCAGCTATGCCGCTCCGTTTTCTTTTTTTTGTAAATATGAATTATTATTTTTTTATGAGTGTCTGAAAATGTACAAAAAATTAGGCAATATTTCTAGTTTTTGAAGACTCCTACTACCTAATATAATAAAAATTTGAAAAAAAACAAAACGTAGGGGCATGGTCATGGCAGGTAAAAGTGTTATGTTACAAAAATATTTGATCTAGTGTCATTATCCAGGGAGAAAACAGTCGAATACGTTTGTATGGAGAAAGAGTTGGTATCCTTTCCTCTTAATTTCCTCGTTAGATCTTGATTCAGCTTAAAGACTTTGTTTTTTAATTGACTTCAGCCAGTCGTGACTAAATATTGTAAGCTTTATTCACTTTCATTCTAAAAAATAAAGTAATATTGTGCTATAATAACCTCACGGTAGTAATTAATAACTATAACACATCAAGTTCAAAGTAATTTAAAATCAGTCTTATGACAAAAAAAAATAGTAATGTGTCATAAATACGAACGTAGTTGTTCGCATGATTACCTACATAATCCAAGCATATTTGCGGAGCTCCTGTGACACAACCATTTGGAGCTTGGATTAGTGCTGTAGGAAGTACGTTGCTCGAATATTCATTTGAAAGTATCCGGAAGCGCACGAAGCTAACGTCAACCGATTTTCAAAAATTATCGATTTTGAATGGAAATTCCATATTATGTAACCCATGCGACCAATGCAAGGTTAAATACCTCTATTTTTTTTGGTCTGCGTTATGTTTTTTTTTTTTTAATAAATCTTATATTGGTAACATCTCAAAAAACATTAAATGTTGAAATTATTAATGACTTAAGCGAGTAAGTCATATTTTTAATTTGTGTCTAAAATACCGACTTTAATCAATTAAGGTTTACTTTGACTTTATTGTGTTCAAGAGCGAATATCTTCGTCTTTCTTTGAATGATTTAAATTTCTAAGAATTCGCGTCAAGATTTTGGGTATATTCGAATATTTTGACCTGATATTATCGTGGGAAATTAATTTGAAGTTAAAAGAGGCGATCCTCGAAACTTATCTAGAGCCGGAGCCGGCACGACCTTACAATCAAATGTCAAACAAAGTTTTATCAGAGCAAAGTAGACAAATAAATCCCTCGTCCCGCGGTAGCTTTTTTAACTTTATTCTACGACATGTTGAGCCTACAACGGTGTATATTGTGTTTTGTTGAATACCTAATAGTTACGCGTAAGGAAATCACAATAAAATACACAGAGGTGAAATACGGATTCTTGGATGTTTAAAAAAATATTAATTATATAATTATACACAAAATTTCATGCAGTGGGGCAGCATGGTTGATTAAGCTCCGATTCTTCTCTTTCTCCTACTAGGGGGAAGATGACTACGCCCAGTAGTCGAATGTTACAGACTGAATCGATACAGTATTATAAAGTTTGTATGTCTAAAAAAATCGATATATACATTACGTTTTATTTTAAATAGTTTTTATATTTAATAACACCCACAAGTAGGGATGTGAAAAAATAATCGATTTTTATTTTAATCGATTATTTTTTTCTAAAAATCGATTTTTAATAATCGATTGTTGTATTAATATTAATCGATTTTTAATAAATCGATTATATAAATTACGCGTTTAAATCGATTTTTATAAACAGTGCCATCTATGCGATAGATGAAAAAAAAAAGCGAAGAAAGTTTCAATTTTATATACAGCGCTATCTATGCGGCGGATGGAACAACTCAAAGTAAATTCATTTTTACTTAAAACGGTGCCAATTTGTTCTATGTAGGTACCTATAGATAGGTGTAAAGTAGTTTCAGTACTTTTATAGTGAATAAGATAATATTATAAAGTTGTTTGTAAACAATTAAACAATAAAAATGTCTCCTAACCGAAAAACACCTAAAAAAAATTTTATTGTTAAAACTGAAAGATTAACGAAAGATTTGTTTTATATTACACAGCCACAGCGTAGTCGTTTAGTTTTCGAAGTGAAACTTCTTTAGGCGCATAAGGGGTAAAATTTGAGCTACCAGTAACGCGGCAGCGTTATGGCGTTCAGTACTTGAATGGGTGACCACCTGTTTTTTTTTTCAACTAGTTTTTTTTTTTTTTTTGTATTTTAAGTTCGTTGACTCTTTAATTAGTTTTTTAACTGTTTTCTTTTTAATTATTTTTTTAATTAGTTTGCCAAAGAAGTTTCACTTCTGACATGTGTACTTTGTACGCACGCAATTTTATTTAATTATCGTTTCGTTATAATTTTTTTATAATAAAAATATTTATGCCAATTTTTTTGAAGTGAAACTTCCTTAGGCGCATGAGGGGTAAAATTTGAGCGACCGGTAACGTGGCAAAACCGCTGGGAAAACCGCGTGACGTTAGCTTTTTCTTTCTTTTTCAACTACTTTTTTTAATTCGTTTTTTATTATTAGTATTTTTAAAATTAGTTTGCCAAAGAAGTTTCACTTCAGACGTGTGTACTTTGTACGCATGCAATTTTTTTATATTTTTATTTGATTTTTATTTTAGTTTTCGAGACAATAAGGTTGTCATTTGGTTGGGATGCTCATCGTTCTATTTTTATTACAGTAAAACGTTTAATGGTACTGAAAATTTGTATTAAGGCGAGGTATTTCAGATATTCCTGCAAAACACGTTTATATGAATTCATTTTTGAAATAGTAAACAGTGAAATTGTAATCTGATAAATTTAATTGGTATTTGAGGGTATATTCTAGTTCAAGCTTTGGTTGGAAACATGATTTGATAAATTTGGCTCGATAGAATAAATTCACAAAGTTACCTCTTTTCGGGTCATTTTATTTACTATGATTGGGTTTTATTCTTAAAATAACTGATTTAATATTATAAATAAATTACCAAAATAAAGTTCATATATAACTGGAATAATTTGATCGAGTGTTTTTTTTTTAATTACATAATTTTTTTTAAATCGATTATTCAAGTGATTTTCGAACCGCTTTTTTGCTCCCGCGGCAGACGGGCGAAGAAAATCAGTCGCCTCTCGGCTGTCGGACGAGGAGGCTATGTCGCTCACTGCGACGTGGCCGAATTTATTGTTTATAGAATTGACCCTAAAATTTTCAATTAAAAGATATTGTAAATAGTACAAATATAAATACTACGTAGAAACTAAGTTTGTAAATATATATTTAAAGTAGTTTGTAATTTGTTTTGTTTTGAAGTTGTCAAAGAGTAAGCCCGATTATGCATAAACATAAAAACAAAAGTAAATTAAGCGTGGCCGAGATAATATCTCTTGCTAAGATAATAATACACATCCTAAATATTTCAATTACTAAAGTAATACTTACGTAGGCGAGGTGAATCACTTATTTCAAAATAATCATGAAATAAAATAATAAATAAAAGATGTAGGTAAATCGTACACGATTTATATAAATAAATAAAATAGTATAATAAAAATATAATCTAATAAAAAATATAATAAAATAGTATATTAAAAAATAAAAATATTCTCAGAGGGCGAATACAATAACAACGCAGCGACACATCTGTTTTCTTGCGTAATCTTCATCAGTTCCTTCCAATGTGTGGATGTTTTATAGTAGTAATTACGTACGCATGTTGATAGATGGTGGCGCCATCTAGTTCTTGCCTAAAAACGAAATCGCCACGGTTATTGAGCGATGAGAGCCCCTTAATAATGATATTTGGTTACCTTATTCCTTACCTTGAAAGTTTAAAGGAACTTTCACTCTGATTTTTAGTTTTGAATTGGTTATTTTTTTAATAATACTCTTTAGTTGATTTTTAATCTGATATGAATTTTATTGGAATATGAAAAGCACGTAGATTTTTGAATAATAGAAAATAATCGATTTTTTCGCAAAAATCGATTATTATTTTTACTAAAAATCGATTTTTGAGAAATCGATTAATATGTAATCAATAAAAATCGATTTTTATTTAATCGATTTTTTTACATGAATGTCACATCCCTACCCACAAGGTCTATTTAAGTACATGAAGCGATTTCGATCATTCGCATCAGTAATTAATAATTAAATCTAGCGCAGTTTAAAAGATTCCCACAAAAATTTCAATAACGAATAACCTTTTCAAATAATAATAATAATAAACACACAAAGATATTATGCAAAGCTAACAGAGAATAGCCCTTTTGAAGTCAATTTAAGAATCATAATTATCTATTTAATAGTAATTTTACATATTTTTTTATGAAATTATGAAAAAAATATGTAATAATATGTAGAATAGTAGATAGCAGACGTCCTACAAGGTCAGAGTTTCACAGTACACAAGCTAAGTATCCTGGAGGTAATCCGTGCGAATGAAGAATGACAGCGACGCCGCGGAATTATCTCTCCTAAGCGTCGATTTAAGATTAGCCTTTTCACAAGTTCCGTTCATATCTCTATATTAAACCGCTATCTTAAATTAAAATTTTCATTTCGCCTTTTATATTCATGTTAAATTATAAGTTTTGTATTGATATTGCACGTAATTAAACACTCGTATATCTATATTGGAAATCTGTTGCTAATAACTTTGATGGTATAAATTATTATGTAAAGCCGAAAAATCTAGATATTTTTTTATGTGATGCATCGTTAAATGCAAACATAAATATTACTTTTAATATACGGATGTTAAAGCGACATAACATTGTTCAGGCTATTTGGTCTGCATTAATTTACAGTACATTGTTAACGAGCAGTTTATCTAGTTACAAGTTATATATGGCTTTATACAAATTAGTTTATCGATTCAGCCTCTACTCCCATAGGCATAGGTGTCTTACTCCATGGAGGAGAAGGATTGGAGCTTAATCCACCACGATGCTTCACTACAGGTTGGCGGGTAGATAGTTCTATAAATACAAGAAATTGTAATAAACTCCTCACACTCATTGGACTCTGATAGCATGAGATCCTGTATGATAATTTCAAAACACACTCACTCAAAGCTCAATAATAATTATATTGTCAATACAAACATAACAAGATTTACAAGCAACAACCGTAGATGTGACTAGTGATCACTTAGGGCGCCTTCAAATTAGCCTCGCGGCGGCAGCGCGTCTGCAGCGCTGCTGACGCGCGACGTTGTAAATGTATGTAAATAACAACGCGCGACAGCAGCGCGGCGCATTCAAATTTGTCGCGCTGCTGTCGCGCGTTGTTATTTACATACATTTACAACGTCGCGCATCAGCAGCGCTGCAGACGCGCTGCCGCCGCGCGGCTAATTTGAAGGCGCCCTTACCATTTTAATTTTTATTAGCCACATATAATTAATTCGTTTTTGTATAGATGGGAAAATAAGAAGCAAAAGGATAACTGCTAAGTGTTATCCTGGGACTGTAGCGATAAATCGTAATGTCACTGGCGTTGTACGTACAAATATAGAATACTATTCTTGCAAAATCAACAGTGCCTTTTTTTTAAATAAAAAGAGTACCTTAAGGTTAAGATTAATTATTGCGCCGCGTTGGCGCAGTGGTCACAGCACATTGACTGTTGCGCGGGCGGTTGCGGGTTCGATCCCCGCACACGACAACATTAATTTGTATTGGCCATACAGATGTTTGCCGTGGTCTGGGTGTTTGTGCAGTCCTTGTGGGTCTCCCCACCGTGCCTCGGAGAGCATGTTAAGCCGTCGGTCCCGGTTGTTATCATGTACACCTGATAGCGATCGTTACTCATAGTAGGGAATATATCCGCCAACCCGCATTGGAGCAGCGTGGTGGATTAAGCTCCGATCCTTCTCCTACATAGGGAAGAGGCCTATGCCCAACAGTGGGATATTACAGGCTGAATCGTGATCACGAAGATTAATTATTTATAAATCATATCGTCATAATTATTATTGTAGATACTTTAGTTCAAGTACTTTCTGTGTCCAGTACCTACCGCAAGTATCAAATCTACTGGATTTTAAAAGTGGAAAGTAGCGAATATTTTGTTTTTTAATCCATTATTTTGTTGTTCTTACTTACCATTTCCTGGCAGATGATTCATAACTATAGCGTAAACGAGTAAAAAAGACATTCATATAAGATAACGTAGGTTACGTATAAATACTTACATTATGAAGTTACAATTAAACAACTATCAGTAAGTAATAATAATTTTGAATAAAAATAGTTGTAGTAAATTTTTGCTTTTATAAATATTTATTATATCCAATTGTCTGTCTAAATGTCTTATTAAAACATGTCATATACTAATAAGTAATATAAAACATAATTTAAAATGCAATGAAAAAGCGAATGCTAGCACATAAATCTTTCTTCTTAATATTCTTATATGCAGTGTGAAATATTCTGAAAACTTACACTTGAACTTCTGACAGGGGTGACGGGTTTATTAACTCTAATTTACAGATTTGAACAGAAATAACACTTAACATTTGGTCCGTAGAGATCTGTATCTCAATATACAAATCATTAAGGATGTTATTCCCAAATCACGCTACAAAATTGATGGATAGCTCGCATTTCCGTTTGAGTTTAAAAACTCGAGACTCGGTAACGGGTCGGTATTGTTATTTCAGTCGTCGGAAACGTAACGAATGGGGAAGGTTCAAAGTGACGGCGCACATATATTTTATAAGCGGCCATTTGTCTCAAGCGCATGTGTGTCCGCTCCCGCTGAAATATTTACGAGCTATTAGCGCAACAAGAACAAATATTAGGCGCAGCTTGCATTTCTCTTTCCCCTAAAATCGGATGAGAGAAATCTCTTAGTGGATGACTGATTTACGAAATCCCGCTGCCCTGATTAACTGCGCTTAATATATCAACTCGCTCGTTTGAGGTATGAGTGTGACAGTTGTGTTTCGTGCATACCATTCATTTTATACGTGTTTTAAATTAACAAAATATTTTATCCTTTACACAAATTGATAGAATACCGTAATATAATAAGTCAATTAATTAATGAGATTTTTATAAATGAGGGTTTAGAAGCGACCCTACCGTTCCCTTGTGTAAATATGGGTGTAGTGCAGAGTTGACAAATTGCTTAATTTTATTAAGTGGCCATACATATGAGCTGCCCGACATGTTTGTGTTGCGTGAAAGTGTTTCATGACATTAGTCGCCTGTCCCCTCTGCAGGTTGTAATACGTAAACTCACTCGAGTGTTATATTAGCCAACCGCGACAAAGAAACATTAATGGCCGCTCATATATATGCAAATAAACTTCCAAAATGCATTTTAAATTAAAATAATCCCGAATTTATATGTAAATTTGTGACCGCACTTTGTCCTTCGCGGCTTCTCGTTTCTAAATCGATTACGTTACACGAATTCGGGCTTAGATCCGACTCGGATAAGTTTAATGAAGGGTTTTAAATGGAGATCCTTTAGAAGAATCAACTTGATTGGTGATTCTATTACACCGCACCTTCATTCTAATGCCTACGCGAGTATTAAATATTATCATATCCAATTGTTAAAAGTTTATTAAGATTCGAATGTGAGCTTGAAATGTGATGTATTTAAATAAATCCTATTAAAATTTAAATAGGTTTACACTTCTTCGTATTTTAAATATAATCTTAATACACTTTTAGGGCCTATGCAAACCACGTTTTTTAAACGCGCCGTCGACGCGCGTTTGTAGCGATACAAACGCGATACACACGCGAGTTAGACGCAGCCTGTAGACCTTTGCACACCTGTATAATAAAAGCGCGCCGTCGACGCGCGTTTTTAAAACGCGCCGTTAACGCGCGTATGTGCCGAATGTACTGATACAGACGCGATGCGAACGCGCGTGTCACGCGATGCAAACGCGAAACAAACGCGATGCAAACGCGCGTGTGTATCGATACAAACGCCAACAAACTGCTCTGTAGGATAAAAACGCGCCGTCGACGCGCGCTTTTAAAACGCGCGTCGACGGCGCGTTTAAAAAACGTGGTTTGCATAGGCTCTTAAAGTTTTTAGCCGTAACGACGTTTCAATGTGAATTTATCTAAAATTGTTAAGATGCGCTTTAATGCATACGATAAAATGTTAAAATTACATATCTAAATTTTGTTGTTAGTTACAATTCTCTGTATATTATCAGGTTAAAAGCCACGATCCGTAGACCACCCGGACATTTAAAACTAAAACTGATATATGAGTTCCCTGTATGCCACTTCAATTAGTCATGATTAAGTTAAATTTATAGGTTCGTTTAATGGCCCATTAACTATCTCCCCTTTGTGTAATGACTTCTTATTTTGAAATCCTTTGTCTCATAAAACACTTCCAGTCAATAAACAATACATTGAAATTTGATCTCAGAGATCGAACTTATCAGAGTTCGAAGTTGTTTTGTGAAGTTTTGTAAAAACGTCGCTGAATCCGAAGTCGCATCCATTCAACTAAATCGCTCCGGAAGTACGAGATATCTATTGCTCTTTGACTTTTAAACATTAATTGTTGTATTATAAATTTTGTTTTGTTGGAAAAAAGAGATTTATTTTTAAGTTTAATACAAATTTTCCAAAATGATATAATTCTAAGAAGTATATTCTTTATTAAGTTAGACGTTGCTTGGATTTTGATGATTAAAAAAATACAAAAAATCAAAATAATATAGGTACATAAACATAGCCTTTTTTGGTCATTAGAAATACTTATTATTTTAAAAATATAGAAGTTGCTTCTAGGTAAGTTTAAGTTATTTACATCCATTTTTTTTAGTAAATTGTATTGAAATAAACTACATCAAAGACACGTTATTTTTATAGCACACTGGGATTCCTCGATGATGATATCTACGATCGGAATGCGGTCGGCTACTGCTCCAGCATAAAACAATAAACTAACAATACATATTCAATTGCTTTTATTAACAATTTCGTTTGCTACGATATAAACTAATGTTTTTAAATTTAAATATTGATTGCAATGGATTGTAGGAGCGTTTCGATACTCAAATATATTCTTGACTTTTTATTTTTATTTACGAAAGTTATTTCTTTTGTAATTTTTTTTTATTGTTTTAAAATGTCCTAAACTATTTCTGAAAATAAATGCACTCCTAAAATATTTCGTGATCTACGTATTTTAGGACACGTAGATATTTTCTTCATAATATTTTCACATTTTCTTCGTCGAAAACGTAAAAGATCATCTTACTTTTCGTTTAGAAAAACAATCTAAGATGTTACTAAAGCATGAGTCCCCGTATGTCAAGGATAGCGATTCTACTTGCTCACTGTCACACCAAGCTCGGGTACACGTTCGTCCTTCGCAATGTCACTGTTGTACTGACCCCTACAATTAAGTAGAATTGTTATTTATAGTCTTTACCCTCAATCCGAGCGTGTATACATGAGACAGTATTGTATCTATTTCTTATATTATTTGTAACTAGCTGTGCCTGCGACTTCGTCCGCGTTTTGGGTATTTACATGGTCAAAGTGATTGATCTAGGTAAGCTACACTTAGTCGTGGTACATCCTGATGCTAAGAGAATGAATTCAAAGTAAAAAATCTTTTAAAAAACAAGCTTTTATTTGAATGCGCTAAAACGAAAAAAATAAAATTTTACTTTAAAACTTTTACTATCTACTTATAAAGTTATTACATAATCTATATGATATAAAAGCTTGTCGCACACAGTTGCAACCACAGTGTTGAGTTGTCACATTAATTTAAGTCACGAGAATAATTTATCGTATTTTGTCACATGTAGCGTGATATTTTTTCTCGCCTAGAAGGACTAATTAGTGGTTAATCTGTCTCAATTTTGACAATTTACAATACTTGCCTTAATTGCAAAGTGTTTACTGTCTGTTGATTAGTTACTTATCAAAGTAAAACTCTTATTCTATCGCCCCAAAAATTTTCCATCATCTATCGCATGTCGCACCGTGTCGGGTAACAGTTGGCCGCGGAGTAGGGATAAAGTGAAAGGCGAATGGCAAAGCCGCCAAGACCAATATGGTGGCGCCCATAGCTCGCATCAACTGACCGTGTAGCATTTATAGTCTTACTAAATGTTTTTATTTACTAAAGTGTCACTCGCATCGCGGTTTCATAAAACCACATAATTCTTTTTTTATTTTCCTCAACTATTTAATAAAGTTCATAAACGAAATAATTGATTATGAGATTACTATCTTTAAAGTATTTAGTAAGTTCTTAATAAATACCATCAACACCAACCAAAACTAAATGCGTGTTCGACACATTTGACGTTCGATTTGATCGTGTTCGATAAAAACGAAAGATGTTTGATCAACAATTTTGTCAAACAGATTTAATCATTTATATTTTATAGGGTCCGTTTAAACAATTTCCCTTCTGTTCATAATAACTGAAAAGGTTTGCGTGTATCAAAATAACTGAATTTACATAATATACAAAGGCAATTTTGAACCTTCTGTTGTTTAAAAATCAGTTAAAAATATGTCTAAAAGGTTTTGGTAAAATACAAAATTTTCTTTCCTTTCTGAAATACTGTTGGTAAAGATTTGTGCTCTTCACATTACCACCTAACCATTTAATCAAAGTTCATTGACATGGGAACTACATATAAAATATGTTTTCCAGAATAATAACAAATTTCTTAGGAATAGTTTATATTCCTTGTTGTATTCGTACATTGTAATATAGATGTACGTATTTATGTTGAAAAATTTCAATAGTGCTTGTGTATGTTTCACGAAAATATCACTCCGTTCAACTCTTTTATGTATTGCATGATAAATTGTATTCAATTTGCAAGCCGACAGCCACCGAGTAAAAGCGTTCGGGTAACAAATGCTTACGAGTATGCTTAGAATGCAAGCGATACCATTTTTTATAACGCTATTAATAACGTTGATATTAATATTAATCGTTATATTATTTTGTTTTACTTACAATTAGATTAGAATTGTTTTTCCCTTTTTGTCTATACGCACGTCACGATCACGATTCACGATTCAGCCTGTAATATCCCACTGTTGGGCATAGGCCTCTTGTCCATGTAGGAGAAGGATCGGAGCTTAATCCACCACGCTGCTCCAATGCGGGTTGGCGGATATATTCCCTACTATGAGTAACGATCGCTATTAGGTGTACATGTTAACAACCGGGACCGACGGCTTAACGTGCTCTCCGAGGCACGGTGGGGTAACCCACAAGGACTGCACAAACACCCAGACCACGGCAAACATCTGTATGGCCAATACAAATGTTTTCATGTGCGGGAATCGAACCCGCAACCACCCGCGCAACAGCCAATCCGCAGTCCAGTGCTGTAACCGCTGCGCCAACGCGGCGTCACGCACGCACGTAATAAACAATAACGTAAATTTAATAAATAATAAATATATCAATATGTTTAGGGATGAATTAGTATAATGTGATATTATAGTTCGATTAACGAATAATACTAAGCTGTGGTAATAAATATACTACAACATACTCGCAATACATAATTATGTATCTTTGTTACAGTTTCTTTGTTTCTTTGAACGTCCTAATCTTTCTTGATCTAACTTCAAAAATTGTTACTTTTGTGTTTGAAAGCCTCGATGGCAATTAATCAACACTTCACTCACTTCAAATAATTTTGTGTGTTAAATATACATCCATACTTTTTGTATATTAGGTATTTGTTGTTTAAAGAATAAATCCTTCATGTAAAATACACAGACAAAGATATTGATAGTAATAAAAACATTTGAAACCGACGCTATTTTGTTTTATTATAATTACTACAGCTAGACATAGTTAATAACTTAGTTGAAGAATTTTCTAGTTTATTACATTTAGAACTATTACAGATATTCGAGAACCTAGTACAATCATAAAGCGTCCAAATATACAAAGATTATATTTACGACAGTAACTACGTCTATATTTTGTGAATTTGTTGCTTATTAGTTCGACAAGTTTTAGTTTTTGTTATACAATTATTTTTGCAATTTAGTTTAGTTACTATGGAGTAGAATAAACATGGGTTTATTCTACTCCATAGTAACTAAACTAAGTATATATACCTATGGCTATAGTACCTACCACTTAAGTTTAATCATCGGTATATGGATACCGATGATTAAACTTAAGTGGTACTATAGTTTAAATCCATCGAGAACTTCCTTTATTAGCTTTTCGCAAGAATAATGAGATAGATAGAAGCCAAAATACCTTCTCCCGTTTTCCATCATTTTCCCTTTTGGCCAAAGACGTCAGGAGAACCGCCTACTTATTTAATGGCTAACTATTCCCATAAAAAAGGATTTGATCGTCGGTCTTGAGTGCAAACCTTGGTATTGTGGAAATGTAAATTGAAAATTGTTTAAGACAAAAATAATACATGTAGGTACATTTATATATATTATACTAGCTGACCCCGCAAACGTTGTTTTGCCATATATGTTATTAACCCCCCCCCCCCCAACCCCCTCTTTTTTGGAATTTTGTAAAATCCGTTCTTAGCTGACCTCTACTCTGTGAAAGGAATATTCCTACAAAATTTCAAGTCTCTACGCCTTATGGTTCCAGAGATATCGTGATGAGTCAATATATGGGTAAAAATCTCTTTTATATATTATATAGATTGAAATGTATTTGCTAATTTTAGAATTAAAAATATATACATGTATACCTACTCGGATAGTCATAAAATTTTGTAACAGCGAAATGTGTCGTTATATGTCGATTTATAAAAATATCTGATCGACTGTTATATTAGTGTCACTGTAACATTTTACGAAATTTGGTCGGTTACAGCGTTTCATAATATTTTGATCGTCGATGAGTAGGAATTTATTAAACAATAAAACTTTATTATTTTAAAGCAATATTAATACTCGTATTTTAGTATATTTCATATTGTTATCTTCCTTAATCTATACTTAATATATAAAGCTGAAGAGTTTGTTTGTTTGGTTGTTTGTTTGTTTGAACGCGGTAATCTCTGGAACTACTGGGCCGATTTGAAAAATTCTTTCAGTGTTAGATAGCCCATTTATCGAGAAAGGCTATAGGCTATGTGTCATCACGCTAAGACCAATAGGAGCGGAGTCCACGCCGACGAAGTCGCGCGCAGAAGCTAGTAAAAATATTGTGGCAAACACTTCTTAAAATTTTCAGTAAATATATCAAATCTGTAGGTCAGATTGGTAGTTTCTAGTATTTTGTCAAATATTAATAAACAATATTTTTAATTTTATGTACAATGGAATTAATAATAAAAATAGCATCACTCATTACTATTACTGGGTACCACAAGATCAAGGCAGAGCACGGTTCCCATAAAAGGTAATCTTTAAACTTGCCTTGATATCAGAAGACCGGTTCAACTTGCAAGCATCATTATAAGATTTTTTAATAGAATTCCTCGACACAAAACTTTATAAAACAAACAAACTGCGATTCCTTAGTAATATATATTTTAAACTTGTGAAAAGCTCCTGCGAATTTTATCTTATATACCTATGTATGATTTAAATATAGTCAAAATTATATACAAAACTCCTATTTAAATTACATTGTATAGAGATATATAATAATAAAATAATAATGATGATACGTTTATTTCCGGCAAGAAGTTCGAAGAATTATACAATATTTTACAATAGTCATAGAACAAGTACAGAGCAAGTAATCAGAAATAAATTTTAAGATTATAAAACAAGAAAGGGAAGACAAAGACATATAATTTAAAACTAAATTAAATAAATCGTGTAATGTCAATATTAGATGTATGTTTATCTAGAAATCTAGAAAACTAGATCGGCAAACAAACGCACGGCTCACCTTATGTTAAGAATCAACAGTAGCTTATAGACGATTGCAACACCAGAAGCATCTCAAGCGGATTGCCGACCCTACCCCAAATCTCACCAGGAGCTCTGGTCACCACAGGAACACAAGACTGTTTGAAAGCAGTATTATTTCGCTGTGGTCTTCTGTAAGGTTGAGGCCAGTCAGGATGCTGCTGTCGGGTAAATTATAATAATTAAATTACATCACGTTAAAGCTACAATACGTCATGATTAGAAAAAAAGAAAAATAATATCTGTAAGTACGGACCTTTATGAATTTTATATTATTATATTATATATTTACGTCTTAGATTAGTTCATAATATGATTATGATATCGTATAACTTCATAACATTGTTATAGTTACTTGGTAGCTAAGAAAGTCTTGAAAATCAATTTCCAACCCATTCTGGATGTCGTATTGGCTACAAAATTTATGTATATTCAGCAAGATTTCAATCTTGCGAATATACATACATATGTTTTGAGACAAGACAAATATTGCGTTCAACTTTGAGCATTCAAAAATATGTAAAGCAAGATTATACTAGAAATTTCGCTTACGTAACTCTTAAATGGATTTTCTTGAAGTGATGAAGTGCTAATAAAATCAGTTAAATAAATATGTAGATAAACAGACAATAGTTCCGTAATAATAACTATAATATGAAGAAGTTATACAAAGTGATAGTAGTTTCATTTCATTCTACTCATATTTTCGTTTAATAAATGAAACTTTGACTTAAAAATAGCACTCTTTCTTTCAAGTTAAAATATATCGTTACAATCAGATAAAATGTTCCCTAAAATTTCATCGCTACCTACGAAAATTTATTCAAAGATAAGAAAAACAATAAAAAATGTAAAATCAGGTAATATTTCACGATGTCGACTTTACCTTAATTACAAATAATCCAGTTATAATTTTAAATCTTGTTTATTTATGCACGAGTCAGGGGTAGACGGTGTTAGGCATCCACGGAATGGTTCATTAATCATAGCCCTTAAAGCTCGAGGCAAAACGAGTATGTTTAAGTGAAAGACGGTTGAGAAGCTAACTTTTTTTGTTACATTAACGTAGTATTAAAGAAAATAACATCTAGCTAATGTTAATGTTATTTTTTCTTGTCTAAGACTTATCAACCACCTGCTTGCCCTTATGTATACAATATAATATGGAAAAGAGTGTATTGATTATATACGAGTACTTTATTTGTGTACAAAATTCATCTCTTCTGTTTTCTTTCAAAATTTTATTCATGACCGCAATTTAACTAATGCTCTGTGTGAAACCACCGTACTTTAAGCGTAACACCGCAAATCTACTTCTTCTCTATAATAGAAGAAGGATTTTTTGTGACAAAGTTGTAAAGTACCAAGTTTTTAATCTAAATATCTGTTGTAATTGAAAAAAGTCTAAGACTATATATTTTAGAAAATTAAATACTCAAACAGTTAAGTAAACACATATTTATTACATTTTTCGTTTCATTTGCAAAATAAACTACCTAAGCTAGTTGCGCTGATTGATATAAAACTATACGAAATTGTTGTCGTTTGATTGTAAAATGTATATTTCGAAAACAATAAACAAAGTAAGTTAAACATCATTTTCTCAGGTTACTAATGATTGAACATTTGCATGTATTTTCCAAGGAGATTAATTTCAAAATGTTCGTATTTTATTCGAACGTTTATTTTAATAATGGTTTATCGCTTCCATCTCTTTGCGGTAGATCATAATTTTCGTGGGCAGCAAGTCCCGGCCAGGAAGTGTTTTGTTCATATCGTGTTATTCATCGCTTGTAACTGACTAGTGTAGCGGCACCCTACATCATAATGTAAAGCACAGTCCGCAATTGTTCACAACATAACGTTAATAATATGTATCATTTGCTATAATATGAGAAAGAGATAGTACCTACATTAACTGAGGTAGGGCACAGCAGGAAATTTCCTGCTCAAAATATGGAGCAGCCCGACTGGGGTAGTACCTCGACCTTACAGAAGACCACAGCTAAATAATACTGTTTTCAAGCAGTATTGTGTTCCTGTTGGTGAGTAAGGTGACCAGAGCTCCTGGGGGGGATTGGGGATAGGGTCGGCAACGCGCTTGCGATGCTTCTGGTGTTGCAGGCGTCTATAGGCTACGGTCTTACCATCAGGTGAGCCGTACGCTTGTTTGCCGGCCTAGTAACATAAAAAAAAAAAAAAAAAAAAAAAAATTCATAATATTAAGAAGGAAAGGGACGACACATAGATTATTGGCATATTACTAAATCCACGTTTATGCAAAAGGCATTTATTGTTTCCGCTTCGAAAGAGCTTTGACCGTTTGTATTATAGCAATACTAAACTGCGGAATACAAATTATATTTAATGTCAAGGACACGCAGCGGAAAATGTTAATGTCCCCAACGATTTAATATAACCAGCCATGGTTCTGACGGGATAAAGAACTCTTAATCTTTGTTATAATAATATCAAGGAAAATGAGGTTTTTTATTAGTAGAAAGCAGGCAGTAAATTGCCCAGATACAGAACAGTAAGAGATCACTTCGTTTTATACAAATTTTGGTATTCTTTTGTTATTGTTTTTGTTCTACATCATTCATAGCTTTAAGAAGTGTTATTTAACACTCGTTTACCGGACCTTTCATTTATTTCTCTTTTGCTACAATAGCATGCATGTTAGAGTATTGAAAACATTAAGGTAACCCATATACATCAGAATCTTCAGTAGGTACACAAGAAAGTTTAATTTACACTCTTACATAAAAATAATCTAACCTTTTCAATTTCCTTTCATATTAAAACTGACAAAGAAAAAATATAACAAAAATAAACAAATTATCCGAGCATGTCTCGTATTCCAATTTGCGGTTTAACATTGCGTGCCGATCTTGAAAGCCCAATAATTAACCCCGATATACCTATGTATAAAATAAAGCTGGTTTAACGAGGAACAAAGCGAATCGAGGGGCTTCTTTGAACGCAAGGTTACCGTAGTGTGAAATAAGAATAATTCGCTTTTTCGTCATCACAGGAGCAGTTGAAAGGTTGAAGGACCATCATGGTGGAGTGGTTCAGACTTTATTATTGTCCTCGGGTATTGGAAATTAGGTCATAATACTTAAACGCAGAAGTTCGCTTTCCTTATCGCTGATTTGACTTTGAGAGCTAATTCAAAAATCGATTAAATGAAAGTAAATGCAAAAGCCCCATATGAAATTTATGAACTGCAAATAATTTTTGTAATGAGGGAGCGCCAATAATAATTAATTGTGATCGAAAATTATTTTCTAATGCCGTTTGAACGTTTAGTTTTTTTATTCGTAAATAGAGATCATATTATTTAACTTTACATATCCTTATGAACACATTACATAAAAGAAAATGAGGTTGCTTATATGTTCATCTTTCTTGATGTCTCGACCAATCGCCCTGAGGGTTTGAAACGTGATTTGGATCTTAGATACATGTGACAGAATATATAAACGAATAAAATTTCCATTTGTGCTTGAGCCTTAGTATTTGCTGCCCTAATACAGCCACATTCTATTTATATTGAAGTTAGTCCATTTCAGTAAACATAAAGTAAGTTTTGTTTAAAATAGCCAATTTCAAATTAGTTTTTTGAATTCTGTTTTCGATGGATAACTGTCTATTTCCACATACAATGTAGGTTACGAAAATAAGGACGAAATGGAAAAGAAAATAACAAACAAATACAATTTTCATTTTTTTGTCAACGTGCTCAGATAATTGAAACAGAACGAGTGACATTTGCTTTCGCGTCACGCTACGTGGATTAAAACCGCTTCATATTTCGTAAATTTATTTACATACATTTATTTCGTGTCATTTTCAAATACAAGAATATATAATATTGTTTAAACTGTTTTGAAACGTTAAAAAGTGTAAATAAAGTTGTCTTCTTATTTAAATGTCTTTCAAAGTATGTTTAACCGACTTCCAAAATAAGGAGGAGGTTCTCAATTCGCTGTATTTTTTTAATCGAAATATTTTTGACTTTTGGAGTTATATCTAATACTAATACGTATTTACTTGACTATTTTTTTCGTTGACCTACGTTGTATTTTACCGCATAACTTTTACTGGTTATACCGATCTTGATGATTCTTATTTTATTCGAAAGCCGACGCTTGTCTTTTCAGATTCGAGAAATTCGAGATATGATATGACTACTTTTTGAGTAATGTTTGATAGCGAGTATTTACTTGACTATCTACTTTCGTTTGCGAGTAAACACTATTATCGATACATTTTGATACATTTTTATTGACATTTTGCTTAAAAATGTGTTATATTTCGGTGTGTGGCTCAAATTTTTACAGTTTACCATTACCCCATTATTACATTATTATAAGAAATGAAATAAATACTAAAAAAAATAGTACAAGATTATTTTTGAAACAAAACTTCGGTAATAAATTTTGTAATCATTTACTTTTTAACACTCTTATAGGAAACACTGTGTTATAGGAAGCTAAAAAGCTCAACTAACTTACTACTGAGAGCAACAGTCATTGTATTTAAAGTTACAAAAAATTCAAATCGATAGAGTAAAAACAGCTCAAAAAGCATTACTCGTAATATGTTATAATGTATGTATGTGATAATAAGTTTTTTTTTCTAATATATATTTTATGGTAAGAGCGTTAAAAAAACTAAATTGCTCTATAATATGTATATTAGTTCACATTTACATTCTTACTGTACGATTTACAAGAAAGATATGACTTACAACTCATGATAAAGATCTTAATTTTAATATAAATTGAATAAAGTAAAAAAAATTAAATTAATTTTATAGGCCTTTTTATACATTGAGAACAGCTTTTTGGACAGTAACGCGAAAAAAAAGATACATTTTAATTTTCTCAACTCAATTGTTTTAATAACAGTTCATGTAATAACTACGCTGTACTTGTATTTACAATCATCAAAATTGTGTCCTGATTTTCGATATTTATTTTTAAATTTAATTATCTATTGAATGAATGCAATAGTATGTTTTGGTGTTTTCATATAATAGCTCTGTTTAAATATATTGCTGACAAAATACATATCACATAAACATGAGTAACAGCGACGACTCCCTTTGATCTCCTTCTACAACTTTATATGTAACTAGCCGACCCGTGCCCACTTCGTTGGGCGTTATAATCCATTTCACATAAGAAGGGTACGGTGAAATTTGATATGTTCCAATACACTCTCACTATTATCAGCAAATCAGATAAATATAAATGTTTTAAAATCACCAATTAATTTCTAAGGCAAATAATAATGCTTGATTAGATTGAATTGTTGACACGGCACGTCAGAGGGCGCAGGTTCAAATCCTGCTGATTTAAAATCATTATATATTTTTACCTTTTTCCTTTTATCTTGTCACTCCTGAATAGTGTAGCTTTCTGTTAGCGAAAGAATTTTCATGATTGGATCAGTATTTGCGTAGATTACCCCGTATATACAAACAAAGTTATAAACTTTACCTCCTTATAATATTAGTATAGATATAGATAAGTTGACATTATTTATATATACTTAAATATTATTGTTATACTTAGTATGTTTAACCGACTTAAGAAAGGAGGAGGTTCTCAATTCGACTGTATTTATTTTGATTGGGTGGACCGATTTCGATAATTCTCCTGGGGGGGGGGGTTGGGGATAGGGTCGGCAACGCGCTTGCGACGCTTCTGGTGTTGCAGGCGTCTATAGGCTACGGTAGTCACTTACCATCAGGTGAGCCGTACGCTTGTTTGTCGACTTAGGTACTAACATAAAAAAAAATCTTTTTTTTTTTAAAAGCTAGGTGCTTTGTTACGTGGTCCCGTTTAAATTTGATCGAGAATTTTTTGAGTTATGTATAATACTTGACAATTTTTTCGTCTACCTACGTTGAATTACTTGTCTATGTCATTAAAGTCGGTTTTTTTCGTTTGCGAACAAATACAATTATTTGAGATAGAATTAATGCAATTAAAACATGACTGCTAATTATAGATATATTACTCATATTACTTTCCAAACTAATATATTTTCATTGAAAATGAAATTATGAAGGAAAGGAAAATGAAAAAAATTTCCAAAGATCGAATGAGTTTTCTCGGTGAAAAGTTTCTATAGAGTCGTTAATTTTAAAGACTTTCTTTAATTAATTAAGTTTCCTAAGACAGACTGTTAAATCAAATATTTGTCTAGCTTGATTTGGTACATATTTCTTTTAATTAATAATTTGTACAACACCATTTTTGTATTTATTCTTTGATTTTGGTATAAATATTTTAAAAGGAAAATTTACATTTTCATTTCGTAAACTTAATTTCATTTTTTTTATCACAAAAAGCTAAACGTGAATTAAAACCGGCTTGGTAACAAGTATGTAAAATACTCCTTAACATCATATGAATATACAAATTAAAAAAGGGATGACAAGGTAATATACACGTTTTTATATTAACCAAATAAAAATATCATATTTCTATATTATTCCGTGTTAGATCGTATTTAAAAGATATAATAGATAAATATAATAGTATGCTTTTTTTCCTACTTCTAGAAAAATGTCTCTTCATTTGATAAGGAAAAGAATTTGAGAATTGTAAATAAATACACTTCCTTCTCTTACGCAAGAAAGAGACTTATGCCCGGCTGTGGAATAATACAGGCTGAATACATGCGTACATCTATACTAATATAATAAAGCTGAAGAGTTTGTTTGTTTGATTGTTTGTTTGTTTGTTTGAACGCGCTAATCTCAGGATCTACTGGTCCGATTTTAAAAATTCTTTCAGTGTTCGATAGCCCATTTATCGAGGAAGGCTATAGGCTATATATCATTACGCTAAGACTAATAGGAGCGGAGTCCACGCCGACGAAGTCGCGCGCAGAAGCTAGTATTCAAATAATACTAGCGACCCGCCCCGGCTTCGCACGGTTGCTAAACCTGTCAGTGTTCCTCTACTATATTATGCATGTATTATACATATAAAACCTTCCTTGTGAATCACTCCATCTATTTAAAAAAAACCGCATCAAAATCCGTTGCGTAGTTTTAAAGATCTAAGCATATCTACATAGGGACAGACAGACAGCGGGAAGCGACTTTGTTTTATAATATGTATTGATTTCATATTTGGAATTTCTCATATAAAAAGAAAATTGAACTCATAACTCTTGAGCGAAGAAAAGTGTCATTACCAACTGAATACAATTTCCATCCAGATTTCTTCACTAGTCAATCACATCCACTTTACCCAGTTGTATAATTACCAGTCTAGAAAATCCAAAAAAAATTCTACGCAATATTAAAGAAAAAAAAGTTTCTTGTTACGAACCAATTCCATAATGAATAAATATAAGTCACGATATTTATAAAGATCAATTTACACATAATGATGGTAGGTTAAAATAAAAGAAAACAAAATGAACATACGGAGGCATTCAGCATTCGTACCTTGGGAATTAATTGAAATAAAACAGGTGACGTTATGGTGTGAGTCACGCACGCCTGATATATTGGTACTCGAAAGGAATTGCAGAATATGCAAACATATATTTTGCTAAACAATGTTTTGTACAATATTTAATTCTATACAATATTTTGTACGCGTTTATGAATAAAACAAGCTCTTTTCGTTCATTTTTTTTTAAGTGAAACTTCTTTAGGCGCATGAGGGGTGATATTTGAGCGACCGGTAACGCTGCAACGTCAGGGACGAGCAGTACTTGGATGGGTGACCGCCTGCGAACACCGCGTGACGTTGGCCATTTGTTTTTTTTATTCGTTTTTTTTTGTATTTTAAATTCGTTTTTTTTTTCAATTAGTTTTTTTGAATTTGTTTTTTTTTATTAATTAGCTTGTCAAAGAAGTTTCACTTCTGACAATTGTGCTTTGTGATTTCAAACGGCTTACAGGTCAATAATTGCATACTAATAAACATTGAAAGGATTAAAAAGGTGAATGTCTGTGTTAAAAATGGTCTGTTACTTGGAAGAAATGACGTCGTTAATTGACAGCGTCTCTTGCATGTGAGATAAGAACAACAAATTTGGATACTGATGATTACTGTCTGGTGGGAGCTCTCAATAATAATATACCCGCGCACGTATTCGGTGGTCTTTTCATTTTTTATTTAAGTTGTTTCTGTTCTGTGTAACCTATGTTTAGTTATTTATTCGAATGATCCACATTACTTATGTAAAGTTTTTGAATTTTAAGAAAACAGTGGTATTTATGTTTACCTGCTTCTTCTGATATGATCCCAAAATGCTTTGTTTTTATTGCTATTTCAAAACTTTTATCAATCGTCACTCGAGGGTACGTATAGGTTTACCTCATAGTTCATAGTTTCGACAACACCTGGTACTTTTTTTGTCATGTCCTTAGAGTTATTATTTCTCTTAGTAAATTTTGATAAAATCAGAATTGTATAGTTTCGCTATAATCTTTTCGTCAACAAATCGTATTTATCATAATATCAGTCAAAAATCACAAAACTATTTTAATAAAAAAACTATTTTGAAATATCAACCGGCGATTTCGGCGCACACGATTGGCTGTCTCGTGTTTGTCCCATGTAATTAAGTTAATATTATAGAAATTTTAAAATTATTCGCTACCATGACTCTATTTTTTTTTAATGTAGATTTTTTTTTTACTTTCGGAGAACCTTATGGCGAAATAAGTATTTTCATTTCATTTCATTGTAAGTAACAAAGTAGGATGGGTTTTTAAAAAGCGATTAGACATTGAAAACTCGCCATTGATTTTGCCGAAGTTATATATTATAGTGTCCTTTAATTTTTTGTTCCCTAATCTTAAGTGGATTAGGGTTCAGTGCGATAAACCTCGATAAGAAGTGGTCAAATTGTTCAAAGGCTTTTTTCAGATGTTGGTTGGTGTCGGTATTAATAATATAGTTATTTGCGCGATCATTTTATTTCTTTAGTAAATTATTTGTTAACATTTTAATTTTGTAAGTTTAATACAAGCCCTAGCCCACACAAATATGAGATTTACGAGCTGCACTCTTTTAAATACCCTTATCACTACTCACTTTCTACGACTCAAAGGAACAGAGTAATCATAAATGTGAGAAAACTACACTTGCCCTCTAATATTAAATAGGATTATATATTTATTGTACTGAAAAAACCTGTGGAAAAAACCATCAGTAGGAATGCATAAGATCTTCATCATTTTATCGAAGTTTGTCATTTACTTACATCTTAAAATTATTTTAATAAGTTTTTACTACGAATTTACAATCAAACCATGTTAATTAACAATTTTCGGGTGTACTGAGGGCTAACGCACAAAACATTATGTAAGTTCAGGGCGGAGCGTAAAATATTATATAAATTGGGCTGACATGAATGAAATATTTGACAATGAACTGACTCAAAGAGTAATAGACCATCCATTACTATAGTAAAAAAGCCAAATTTTCGAAGACATTGTTAGGATCTATTGTGTGCGCCCTCGAGCTATATTCACATGTAGCCCTTTGTGCTCGCTTGCCTCTGACGTTTGCCCTGTTTAAGATAAATGAGAGCGTACAATTACATTCAATCTAAAATGAGCTTACTTACTCATGTTCGTATACATACCGATATCTAGTTATAAATAACTATGACTTAATGTAATCAATGTCGTTAATATTCAAAAAGTTCCTTGAATTATCTTTTGTCTTTAATAACAATGTTCACATTAAGTTTTTTTAACGCGAGGCGGAAGTTTTATTATTGTAGGTATAGAACACGGTCATAAGTATTCACTAGCTGATCGCATAAAATTATTAAAGCCGTCAACATTTTTTTACTCTTAATTAATACTATCTTCGATCTGTTCATAAATGAAAGATAACGATAATATCAAGGTCTCACGGTAATTGACTAATCGATTTCGACTTAGCTCTTGAATAACAAGGTGACACCTGACAGTCGCTTAGTAAAGCTACGTAGTACATAGTTAATCTCAACGTATAATACCATTTAGAAATAATGCTACGATAACACTATGCATATTCGTCTACATAATCGTAATCGAAATGAGCGATTAACGTCCATCCAGTGTGGGTGTGGTTTAATCTTTCAAATAGTTCGTTCTACTCTGTACCCGTTTTGACTATAATCTGTTTAATATTTTAATCCGTTTAATCGGTTAATAATGTGTATTTATAGTTTATCGTTCTTTTATTGAAAATGAAAAAGATATCTAAGAATGCATTAATTCCATCGATAATATTATTAATAATGAACAGACGTGGGAAAGACCTAATAGGTACAGTTCTTTTTATATATCTTCTTTTCTTTTTCTTAGTCGAACACTCTTGTCAGAGTAGTCGTGGTTGCGCAGACGAAGTACATGGTGGGATTTTCGGTGGGTCAATAACATTTCCGAGGGTAGCTCTCCTAGTGATGTGCTTCCATTTTTGTCTGTTAGAGCCGGTGCGAGTACACTGAACCATAGTGGACTCAGTAGCCCTTGTGATTACGTCTATCCAGCGGGTTGGCGATCAACCGCGTGCTCTCTTGCCTTCCACCTGGTCCTGAACCACTAGTCTCTCCATCGAGTTCTCATTCCTAGAGATGTGACCAAAGAACTTCAGTATTCGCACTTGCAAAGTTGTTAATAGAGTCTATCTTTAATACGAAGTTCTTTGAGGATGGATACGTTGGTGCGAAATCCCGCAACCCAGCTTTAGTAATAGATCCAGAAAAGATTATTGTATTAATTTATAATTATAAATTTGGTCTTATAGATATTCATCTAATATTTCAAATTTACATTAGTGTTTATACTCAACATAATCAAACGTTTCAGATAAATTGCATACTTTAGTAATAAAGTATGATGTGAACTCTTCTAACCCAAAAATAGGTCCTTAAAAAGTTTGCATTGTTCTCTACGAAAAATGACCAATAAATTTGAGGTGTACATTTTATGTGTAAGTTGTTGTATTTTATATTACACTAAATTGTACAATGCAACATAATGTTGGGTTTGACTATTATTTTTGTTCTTCTCACAACATAGAAATAAAAGCTTGTTTATATAAATATTTCTCCTGTTCTATTCTCCCTGACGTTTAAACTACATATTTATATAAGTTTGTTATATCAAAATTCGCATACAGTATTTTATTATGTTTTTGAATGTTTTCTTAAAATATTTTACTTATATTATTTAGCTCTGTAATTAAAATAAGCCTAATAATTAGTAAGAATATTATTTGAATTTTGTAACTATGTAGTAGAACATTTTAACAACAACAAAACCACTAATTTTGTCTAGTAAAAATGAGTTTTCACTAAACACGGGATTTGACGATTATATTTATAAACTAGTTATCACAATTAAGACTAAAATTTTGCCTCAAATTAAAAATTGTACCTTAGCAAGATGAGTAGGGAATAAAGCTTTTTAAATGTAAAAGGGTCTCTTATCAATGTCTTAAATGAAAAAATAGCTTTATCTAATGCCGACGCTATTGTAATGCCATCGGCCTGATAACTTATATCGTGAGCAGGGGTTTTAAAAACGGCCACTAGGAACGATTATGTTAATCTTAAAGTATATTTTTAATCTATGGCTAACCTTTGAAGGGAATATCTTACCTTAAGTGCTCTTATATTTCTTACTGAATATTAAAATTAATCTGTAATTATAATGTTGTGGATATTTTTAAGGTATGTACTTTGTAATCGAAACAGAAGCTATTTGGCGTTGTAAACCGACTACAAAAAAGGCTGAATTTCTCAACTCAACTGGAATTTTTAATGTGTGTATCTTCATAGCTTTTTACTGGATTTACCGATTTTGATGATTCTTTTTAATGGAAAGCTTGCGCATTTCACATATACATATTTTGTTGATGTGGTTTGAGTATATTAAGCCGGTAGGTACGATCAGTTTCATTTATTTACTCTTTACCGTCATCCTCTTTCTTAATATACATATAGCGTATTTATACCTTAATTACAACAGTATCTGCGAGAGCTTGCTTTTTTACAAAGAAAGATCTAAGACTAATCATGAGTAGTGTAATGAGAATTCGAGAAGTAATAATAAAATTATTGTCATTTTTTTGTCGATAACTTTAAGACATATACAAGTATAATATCATATACATAATGATTTACGTATGTTCTAATAAAGGAACAAAATTAATTTACAGTAATTTATATTATTATTAAAGCTTCGTTTTTATTAGTATCTTATAAACCTAAGAGCAATTATTGCATTTTCAATTAAATAATTTAACGTAATTCCTTTGAAATATTTTAAATTCAAAGTATTGAAGTTTCAAAATAAAATTCAAAACTTGATTGTAGAACTTAGTACTACTGGAGGAGGCTTTAAATCCATTTAACATCTTGAATCGATATTAGATACCTGATTCGTATGAGGCGCTTCATTATTCATCGTCTTCCTACTTGCCAGACGACAGGCCATTAGCATTTTAAATTGTTTAATGAAATTACTACATCTTACTGTGTTCGTACTGGAACATGCGATGAACTTTAAGGAATAGTATGTGAGCGAATTTAGTTTAAATTTCTCTAATGGTAAAAATGTGTTTTATATAAATTGTTGTGACTTTTTTTTTTAATATAACTAAGTCGGCAAACAAGCTTACGGCTCACCTGATGGTAAGCAAAAACCGTAGCCTATAGACGTCTGCAACACCAGAAGCACCGCAAGCGCGTTGACGACCCTATCCCCAATTCCCCCTCAGGAGCTCTGGTCACCTTACTCACCAACAGGAACACAACAGTGTTTGAAGGCAGTATTATTTAGCTGCGGTCTTCAAAAAAGTCTTCAATTTAAATAATTTTGTGTATTTTTGAATTAAACATAACAACACTCACAGTCATAAGTTTTTGTGATATATGTACGTAGAATCAGTGCACTGATGTAACCTACAACTATAGATTATCGGTTACTCTTAAAACTAGATTTATTATTAGGTTTTATTATTGAAAATGTGATATATTTTATAACGACAGCACGGTAGTTTTCTGTAGCCTTTGATCTAACTAAACTTGTTTGTAAACACGTTCGCTGACAAGTCCTCGGCTTCTAAGTCCAATTTTCCCGTGTGTCTATAACCGCCTAGTTATACATATAATTGTTATACCTACGTGTAGTTTTGCATAAGACCATACTCAGCAGTCAGCACCCTTCTACCAAGTGTAAATCAAAAGACGCCACAAATAGTGTAAAATTTTAGATTTCAGATTTTTTAATTTTAATTTTTTATTTTGCAATCTTCATATTATTAAGGCCCAATATTAGGTGTCTAACGCTGGTCAAACCACGGTGTACCGCGAATAATCTATAGATTTCAAGAAAACTTAATACTTAACTCAACATTGACTAATAATAATAATAAAATAACATTACGTACATTTTAATATTATTAAGTGCCACCATGACTAAAAAGCCTGAGTATGAAAAATAACTACTTTAATCTGGAAAACATCACCCACACAGTTATCAACTCTATTTACTGACACAAGAAAGCCTTTTTAACAAACAAACTAAATATTTGTAATGTCTTGACATTTCGAATAAGGAATGGATATACCGTTATTATTGTAAACTTCATTAAGGTATGATAAATATGCTTTTTTCCAATAACGAAATTGGTTTTGTCTATAATAGTACATCTTGTTGACGTGCACAGAATACAAAAAATAAATGTTATTTGTCACGCAATTGTAAGTTTACATAGATACTTGTTTATAGACTAAGATCTATAATTATAATTATTCAACTGTTAACAATTTGGTTTCTATAATTTCTTAGTAGATATAATTTGTATTGTTAACGTTGCTAAATTGTGGCTAAATTGACGTTATAATTAACCAAACCACAATCTATATATTAATACGTGAAGCAACAACTTTGTACCCCTTTTTTCGGAAATTGCGCGTACGTCGGAGTATGAAATTTCGCACACTTATAGTTTATATAGAGAAGAAGTGCGGAATGCTAATATTTTTTCAAAATTATACATAAAATATACATTAAATTAATAAAAAAGCACACGCATATTATACTATTTGTTGATTGTCAAAGTCTGTAGTCAAGTTGAAATTTTTTTAAAAAGGTTCTTTAGTTTCATAATTATTTGGTTTTCTTGGATTAAAATGTTTAATTATGGTCGAATTTCGACCTCTGGGCGACCACTAGTTTATATAATTATATTAAAGTTTTGGCTTTTGACTACCATTTTATTTCATGTGTCTGATCAATAAACATACGGTTTTTATTACTCAGTGCTATTACACGTATCTCTACAGGAAATTGCTTGTAAAGACCCCAACAATTGACCGTTCGCAGCAGGTGTTGACCACTTCGTTTCGTTTGACACAAACCTGACTTAACGGTCACTTCAATTGAGACGGTTTCACTCGTCTATTAAGAAATATGTGACATTTATTGTGAGTCAATATGGGCATGTGGGCGCGTTCTATTATCCGTCAATTGCTATGACCGCTGGTCAAGTCACGATTAACGTTTTGTTCCTTGTTTCAGTTGACACCACTCGACGGATTAAACATGTCATAAGGTAAGTTGGATTTGCTTTCTAACTACGTTTGGGATTTCTACATGTAGAATGTAGATATAACTATGTATGGTTGAAATTGTTGAACTTTTGTGGTTTTTTTATGTGATTAATTTATGTGACAGATTAACATTTAATTTTGATCGTTACATTAGTTTTTAAATCACTTTACAAATGAATACAAGATTATGTGATATTCGTGTTCTTTTTAAAATTCTTGCTATTATGCAAATTTTGTCTGCTTACCTACACTGAATTTGACACTATAAGATATTTTAAATATAATAATTATGTAACAATAAAATATAACAATAATGTTTTATAACCTTGAGTTAGTTAGCATGTTTATTTACCGCTGTACTCAATAAATATATAAAATAAAATAATTAAGCTATATGACGTACACAATTTCATTACAAAAACAAGAAACTATATCAATAGAAATTGTATACTCTTTCAAAACACGGCACATGAGACCGCTACCGTTGCACTAATCAATAAAATTACTACGCTAAAAGTTAATGTTGTTACCTACAATACCCGTAACGCTATATAAATTCACAGCAAGAAACAAGTACTTATTTGAAGCTACAGTAGGAAGTGGTTGGTCTAGTCTAGGATGTCGGATATTGTCCGATTTATGTTTACTGGGAAACGGGGAAGGCAGTTCGCCTGAGGCGTATGTCAACCGCTCCGTTGCAGATTATGCTCTAATCCGCTTTCACTGCTAAGCCGCTTTCATAGCTTTGTGTTGAGACTGTGCTCGATGCCAGTCAAGTGTGTCCCAAATCTGTTATCTAGTAAAATATTAGAGACAGTAAATTTATTTTATGTAGGTACATCAGATGTACGATAAATCACTTGGTAACCTAATAAGGTACCTGTTTCAAAGAATTAAGATCTTTTGTTTATTTTTATTTTGGTTACCTCTCTTTTTAACACAAAATGTTCAATAATATAAATCTAAAATAAAAAAGTTTTATCGCCTTAATTCCTTACCATATTTATGGAAATCCCATAACCATGATATTAAAAGGGTTATTTATAGGTACTAAAAACTAGGTCAGTTTAGTTAAAGAGATAAGAAATTATCGTGAAACAAAAAAAATAGAAACCTTTATTACTAAATCGAGTAATAGCTAATTATAGACTAGATATATACTCCTACCTACTATTGATTGTCTTTTAATGTTGTGAAAGAAACAAAACTAGGTAAAGATTTAAAAGAAAATTAAATGAAGATTTAAAAGAATAAACAAGCTATTTCTGTAAAACAAAAGTCATATTCTTTAAAAGACAAGATGACAAATCAAGATGATGACTTAGATAAGAATGTCGCAAATGGCAATCGATGAAGAGCTAATGTGGCTTTAATGTGGCCTCGGAGTCACGGACGCGTGTCTCAACATCACCGAGCAAGATTACTGAATAATCCTCTTTCTTTATACCTAAATCACTCCGTTCTTCAGCTTTAGGGTAAGCACATACATTAGGAAAGCTATTTTCTATTGTGTAGATTATTTACTTGCTTATGTCTCAAAAACTGGATTCTCACATATATATATATAATGTAACAATGTCGTTTATTTCAGAACGTTTAAATATTTCAGCAACTTTTCAAATTTAAATTAACCCTATGTCATTATAATACCTATTTTAATTTGCTGCATTGTATATTATACTCTTAACGAATATATCGAATTAAAATAATTCAAATAACGGTATTTTTGTGCATACTTAAACAGATAACATTGTGATATCATGATTTTATCAGAGTCGTTACATCAACATTGCTTGTTAACAGTTTGTTTCTCATCTTACGTTTGAATTCACCGATGAGAACAGAAACTTTATTAAGATAAGTATCTGATAAAGGCAATAGGATACTCGTGTATGAGAACGTATTTTTTTCCTGTAAAACAATTTAGAGAATGGACTAGTAACATTCAAAGTTCGTTTGCAATCTTCCTTTCACTGACAACGCAATTTGCTGAATCTATTGTGATTTAAAATGCTTTGACTCGATCCGGCTGACTTTTTTGCTCTATAACTAACTCAATTTACTTAGAACATGTTGAATTGCTAGAAAATCAAATGTTCCAACAATTGTTTCTCGAGTAAAAAAATTGGCAGCTCGCTGTGGTACCAAATTCTATTATTAACCCCGTTTTTGCGAAACCTTGGAAAAATATTGTATACAACAATAATATTGATCAAATGTATTGTATCCAAAAGCCACCCAATAAGTATATATAGTTGTACCTATGTAACTGCTGTATGTACTGTATTAGAAGTCTAATGTATATATTGGGCATTATTTTACCGTAACTAACGTTGAAAAATATATAAAAAAAAATGGTGTTAAATATTTATAATTATAAACATAATTTAAAAAATTAAATACAGTTTTTCGTTTATAACGTTTGCCTAACCCAATATATTGGACATTACAGCGCAGCGGTTTAGTGTTGCGGGAAGTCTCAGGAAGCCCGTCAACTCCGGCCTAAATCTGTTTTGACAAACCAAGCTTGAACTCGACTCAGGAAATGTTAACTAGCGTTTGCTTTTGACTCCACTTGAGTAATTTAGACTTCACTAAGAAATCTTATTCGATAAATCTATAGACACGAGTTTCATTTAAAATTCAAACTTAAAAAGTAATTTTCTGTTTGCGAAATCTCAATGCCGATTTCCGTACACTGCGGTTGACTTTGATCGGTAAGTACTTTATTTACTTTTAATACGTATCTTAAATAAACAGTTAAACGTTAACTAAAAATCATTAACAACCAGATTCCAATCGTACAGTATATTGAAAATTAATAATTATTTATCATAATAATTATATTTATCACATTTTTATTTCTTCATTCATTAATTTTCGACACATTCATTACACGCGTGTTGCTTCTACACACAAACTGCGACTCACCATTGAATAAAATAACACCATCTGTCTTAACTTCTCGAAAATTATTTATTTTAACCTCACATCAACATTCTCCCTTAAAGGGTTGTGTATAATCAGTAATTTTAGGGTTCTTTACAAAAACAACTGGTGGGTCAACTGTGATGCTAGAAGACTAATCTACTCGCAATCTTCCTCGAATTGATTTAAATGGTCATACAAAAATTCCCCTTTTCTGCACAATCAGACACTGATATACTCGTATTTCTTTTCTTATATATTTTTTAAAATTAATCAGTTCTGTTACATTAGTCTCTTTACCGTGATGCAAAGTCGGCGAAAGCTACTTCTTCTAGAAAATACTCTAGGGATATGACCGACAAGTACAACGTGGAGTCGGATAAGACATTAATAAATGTTATACTTTCAATGAAGATTTATTACATTTTTGTTATGTATATTACATTTAGAAGAAATCTGGCACCGCTGGAGAGACTTTAGAGTTTAGCACCGCCCAGATCTCAATATAATCGATGGCTTTTAAACATAGTTAACTTATAATTAAAAAGTGTTTCTGTAAGAGTTCGTAAATGTGATAAAGAGGGCAAATGCTCTTTCGTATCTAGGTGGAGGATTGAAGCTCAATTCACTGCGTTCCTTCATTATAGGATAGCTGATGTAAGTAATGAAATTTCTCATGAAAACTCAGCGTAGAAAACCTTAATTTGGAGCCGTCAATATTAGTTACGATACATGTTTTTATTAAGTCTTTGAGTTCTGAACCAAAAGGTACTTATTGAACCTACAGCACTAGTACCTATATGTCTATCCATACGTCTGCGTGTTAAGTTAGTTGCCGCAACAAGAAATGATAATACTTTTTAATAATTCTAAAACTTCGGAAGTATTTCCTGTATAAATTGACTTATTTTTATAACTACATCCGCTTTTATTAAAAATATATAATCGTACAGAACCATTTTCAAACTCGACTCGCATTTGAGCAGTTTTTCGAATCAAAATGTTTATTTTTGTGTTGAACCTGATTAATATACGTTTTTCATTGAAACGGGCTCGGTAGCCGCGTTTGTATAAATAAATAAACGTACAGATACAAACCCAGCTGTGATAGGGGCGTTATTGTAAATAGTACGTATATACGAGTACGCGGAATAAAGTCATTAAATAAGACTACGAAGAATCCTTATCTAAAAAACAATGTCTTGCCCTTTATCTGTAGGTATAGGTGTTTGAAAGTGAGCCTAAGTTAAGCACTGTGTTCTAAGTTCGTTACAGTTCTTATATGAAATAATAATAATATTAAAAAAAAACTGATATTAAAATTATTGTGTTGTCTATAACAGTTGAATAATATAAATATAATAGGGGTTTTTTTTCATTGTACGTAATTGTGTTATATTACCTACCGTAATCATCTGAACTATTTTTGTACTTATGAAAATTATTAATTTAATTAAATAAATCAAATAGTATAAATATTAATATTGAAATAAAGAAAAAACCGTTTATACAATTATACATATTATTTTCAAGTACAATGTGATCTCCACGCGACTTAAGATTCTTCTCTTGAAACTTCGGACAAACTGGCGCGCTTCTTTCAGATTTTAATTTAGCTACGCTTTCAAATTAAATGTAAAAGATTTTTGATGTAAAACTTCTTTAGAACCGTTGTGATTTGAAACTGGATGAAACTAAAAAACGACACGATAAAGAAACAAATACATAAATTAATACGAGAGATTAAGATAGAATACACAAAAAATTGGTTTTATTGTACGATGTAAAAAATAAGATTCAATAAAATAAACATACCAACTTTTATAGCAATCCAATTGTAAAGAACGTGACACTTACTCGTGCAACTTACACAGTTTTATTACACAGCATACTGTAAAAAATCATTAACTTCAATAAAACAAGCATAAACTTAATACAATTAACAATTTTTATATCAATTCGTTAATCTAAACCACGAACGTTAACACGAAAATTAAAAATAAAGAGAAACAGTACGCTTTCAAGAGTAAAAAAATTACTTCTTATTTTTGTAACGACCTAATTCTGTAGCTATTTGAGTCTCTGTAACTTAGTGTTTTATGTTTCAAATCCGCTTATTGCTAACGCTTTTGCCGGTGTCATCTAATATACTTAACCTTCTTCAAGCTAGCAAACGTATTTTGTACTCGACTTCGTTTAATGTTGACTTTATTACATTTTAAAGTTCCTGTTGAAGAGGTGAAATTGCAAAGTGAACGAATCAAGAGCATCTTAAGCAATGGTTCGTGGAATCATAGCGAAGTTTCAAAGTGTTGCATTCAAAATTAAATTTGTATAGGTGAGAGGACAGATTACAAATTGTTTAGAACAAAAGGCACCTTAGATATAGATAAACTTTTCTTAATAAATAAAAATAATGAGTAATGATATCAGCCTCACGAGAAACAACTATATCATTGCTTTAATTATTGTTTAAAATACAAGTTTAAAGGAATATCACATTAATGTTGAATACATTAATAAGTAACAGTTTTATTATATTTATTAAAATTAGTAGTTGAGCAAAACTTAAACTAGCTAAAGCATATTAAGAAAAGATAATTATGTTTAGTTTTCGTTTGCGAACAAATAAAATTAGGTATATTTTATTACTAAGATATTGTTTTAACTTTAAACACTTTTGTTTTTTATATAATAGAAACTTTTAAATCACAAATAAAACAATCAATATTTCTCTTTAAAAAAAGTTTAAATAAGGGTTTTGAATAAAAGTGGAAAGTTTAACTTTTGATTTTTAAGTACCTACAAATTAAATGGCGATTTTTATACAATTCATAAAATTTATACAGGACATTACACGTAATTGCTATAATTGCAACGTTAGAAGTGACGTTAATAGGGGCGCATCCGGTCTGCGCCCGCGCCCCGGGCCTCGGAACTTCAATTTCCGTCGAAAGCTGATTTTCTTTTATGACAGTAACACGGCGTCTATTCTTTCATAATTGCCTGATTCATAATTAATTGTTTTGACTGTTTCATTAAATTAGTATTGCTCGAGTTGTATCAACGAATTCCAAATTAACTTATCACTGATATCTGACGTCAGAAGTTCGTAATAAATTTTAAAAGGTATCAGGATCGGGATTACAATTAATTACTGATCTTTTATACTGGAATTAGCAACAAAATATTTTTGTTTGAGTATCTCGACACACAATTTAGTGATGCTAATTTTTTGGTGATAAAACGTTGCATAATATTTGTTTCAAGTAAAAATTTATCGCTATATATAAAAAAATAATGAGATAACTTCTTTTCCCTTCACTAGTAAATATAATTATGTGAAGTGTTACTCGTAAAAGGTTTTAAAGTACATTCTTAAATAATTAAAAAAAACAAACATATATTCTTAAATGTTATAAAAACAAGAAAATACTATTGAAATCTTCATAATTCTATCAATCGTAACTCGATCATTTGTTTTACCACACCGTGGGAAACGGAAGAAACGCTCGCTTTGTATGACGCATTGTCAATACAGAGGAATGCATATTCGTGAAACGTACCCGTCGGTGCTCTCCTTTGAAGCTGAAACCAAAACAAAAGGAATTGGGATCGGGAAAAGGGACGATATTTTGCCACTTTTAACCGACTGTTATGTAACCGCGACAATTGTTTTCAGTTTCAATAAAAGTTCTTACATACCTAGCTACTACATATGTATCTCTGCAAAGTTAAAAATCTATTCTACTATCTATAGGCTATGATCTATCTACATAATATTAATATAGTATATTTTTAATGAAAAATGCGTGATCATCTGAATTCTTTCCCTTTTTATTAAAGTTTGTATTTTAAAATTATTACCAATTTAAGATCTTGAATCAGAAATTTCAAAGGGTAGTCTCATGAAGTAGTAAGTTTTTGCTTTTAATGGCTGCCCTTCGTCCTACCGTGGTAGCGAAAAAAATTATAATGACATGTTGAAAAATATTATATTGTGTATTATATATATATATTTTTTTTTTTATGTAACTAGGTCGGCAAACAAGCGTACGGCTCACCTGATGGTAAGACCATAGCCTATAGACGCCTGCAACACCAGAAGCATCGCAAGCGCGTTGCCGACCCTATCCCCAATCCCCCCAGGAGCTCTGGTCACCTTACTCACCAACAGGAACACAATACTGCTTGAAAACAGTATTATTTAGCTGTGGTCTTCTGTAAGGTCGAGGTACTACCCCAGTCGGGCTGCTCCATATTTTGAGCAGGAAAGGACAATGCCTATTTGTGCCCGGTACGTGCTTTGACTAGTTTAGACAATTCATATATTTAAGTATCGTTTATTAATTGAAACTAGATTTTTAATAATATTCTAAAAGTGATCAAAGCCGTGGTTTATAATTTAATTTTAAAAAATATTTTAGTTGTATTCCGCGTTTGTCATGTCAAAATAGTTTAAATATAAATAGCAAGTCGTCATAGCAACCACACAAACAAACGCTTTTTTTAAATTAAAATATAAACCACGGCTTTGATTACTTTTAGACTATTATTAAAAATCTAGTTTTAATTAATAAAGAAAACTTTTATATGTCAATTTTCTGGTCGTGTTGAGGTTTATAATTTAATTAAAAAAAGCGTTTATTTCTATAGTTGCGTTTCCGACTTGGTATTTATATTTAATATGTTTTGACAGCACAAACCCGGAATACAAATAAAATATCTTTTTTAATTAAAGTATAAACTACGGTTTTAATCACTTTTAGAATATTATTAAAAATCTATTTTCGATTAATAAAGGATACTTAAATATATGAATTGTCTGAACACGTACCCGGGCACGGCTTCATAGAAAATAGGCATTGTCCTTTCCTGCTGTGCCCTACCTCAGTTCAGTTCATATATATATATTATACTACTTACTTCTATATCATAAACATTAAAAGAATATACTTAAAATACATAATGTAAGCATAAGGATTTTTTTTTTTCATATAATTTGATGCACCCAAATTGTGGCGCCCTCGTACTATTCACCACTTACGTCCCTGGTCGCGACGGTCCTGTCCAGACTAATTTTATAAAGTTGAATAGTCTAGTTTTTCCTTCACGCTGGACTTAAAATATGTCGATCTAAGGCGAAAAATTAATTTCAATAGTTACCGTAAAACATCACGTGGTAAGATCACCATATAATTAAAGTAACGTCACATTCCTTTGTCGAAGCTCAACGAGGGTGAAATCTCAGGAGACTGCTAAATTTATATAAATCTTTCTCAAATAGATTTTAATCGAAAAATGAAGACATATTTTAAGGGTTTCAATGAAGCCTTACGAGCTTACAAAACCGAAATTAAGTTATTTTGTTATTATTTTTGGTTGTAGCAAGTACCTTACGCTACACGCTGACGGTGGTGAAAAATAAGAAAAATTTCTTTATAAATTATACCACCATCACTTATTTAGTATTGTAGCAGCATACATATTTATTACTATCATATTTTTACCGGCATTTAAAATTTCGTGAGTCTTAGCTAATTTCATTTTTGTTATAGAATAAGTATGTGTATCCTTTATTTTTTTTAATGTGTTCAGTTTAAACTTGGTGACAAAGAATTAGCCAAACACTCCACTAGTCAAGATCTCTTATTTTATAAATAAGGATGAGCATATGATGAAAGTTGCAGAATATATTGCGAAGGAGATGCGTAGGAAGCATATAGGTCAACACTGTCCTACGACTAGCACACAGCAAAGGTTCAGTATACACTCGCATCATAGGCACGCTCTGCGTTCGAGTTGACTTTTAAATATCAACAAAACGAAAATCGGTCACAAACAATGGAACCAAACAATGCGTATTGCCTCGAGAAACATAAATCTGTCCTGTGATCGTGTATTAATCGTCGTATTTGGTGAATAAATTTACTTTTGTTTGAGTTTACTTTCGCTGTGGCGTTATTTATTCAGTAGGACGACCCGGGGCCAGGATCTCAGATACTCCTGATGTTTACACAACATTTTCGTCCCACTGTTTGCCATTGACTTGGCGATATCTCTAGGAACTGAATTTATTAAGCGAATATTTATATTAAATAAGAAATCGTGGCCATCGATCACGAAATGAACAGCCTTTTCGAATGTAAGAGAATTATTTATACAACTAAAGTAACTATTTATGATCACTTAGGAAAAAAATAAAATGCTACTGAAATTGTCAATTAACAGTGGAATAACATTTTAATTATATCGGTTATTGAAAATGTGTAAGGGGCAGTCGCAGGCGCATCCCTAGCGTAGGCGAGTGATTTATATCGATTGCGCAAAATTGCCTACGCAGATCGCTAGGACTGTCTCTGCCTACACTGAGTTCTATTGTTACTGTGTCCAGAATTATTGGCTTATTGTACTACTGTATATCACGATTGAAATGCGAATAAACTTGTAAGCTTTAGAGATATTGTGGGTTATTGTTGTAAATTATTGACATTCGTAAGATTGAAAATTCAAAAGAAAATATAATTTAAATACTCCGTCTGCTTAGTTGTAGAAAGAATATTAAAATACGAGTAAACCAGTAAGGCGCTTAAATTTTCGCATTCCAAATTTTTCCCCGCAAATATCCCTGAGTCATGCCTCATACTTCATTTTAATGGCAGCGTACGACAGTAGATTGGAATACTGAGTTAGCATACAAAATTAAGAAACACTTTTACTGTAATGAACGAAGGAGTACGCCATTAAAATAGTGCCACATAAATAATTCAGGCGTGGTTTTGGCGTCGTTTCAAGTTATTTTCACATTAAATTTCATGAGAGGTTCATTTTTCCGGACAGGCGCGACTCGCGTTGCCATACGTCTAATTGAACGTTTTGTAACATTTACTAGATACAGTCTACTAGAAAACAGACTACGAAAATACATTGTCTTCGTTTCTTTAATTTAATTGTTTAGGTGCTGATGTCTTATTCAATCTTATCGAAAAAGCAGCGAATTCGAGTTTACTATTTATTTTCTCCACTACAACTAAAAGTCTGTATCAAAAGTTAAATTTTCATGTAAATATACCGTAGACGACAAAATGTAACCAAAGCGTTTTTGAATCATACTTACACTCCGTTAAAATTCACGGAAAAGTTGCAACAATTATTTATACAAACTGCTAACAATGTGCAATTCTTGAACCGTTCTGTCTTAAGTATTTCTACTCGTGGAGGAAATCTTATTTCTTCGTTTTGTGTCGTCGCCTTAGCCGCCGGGAATGCTGACGGGAGACCTCCGTTCCTTTTTATTTTTACACCGTAAAGCAAAGTCTACGACTTACTAACATTGATTTATATGGTGTTCATGTATGGGTAATTTCCAAATGAAATTTTCATTCTTGGGACAACGTTCTAGAGATAGTGAAGTTTATAATAACACTTCTATGACTTCTCACACGTTCTACGTAAAACGGCAATCAATCACGCTGTATCAAAATTTGATGGCGACACAAAGTGGATGAGAATATGATTGATGTACCCACTTCTAAACCCCATTAGGAATAAGCGCAACTAAAGCAGTGATTTAATAAAATTGTCGTACAAGCTATACGAACGGTGTTTCACTCAACGACTGCGTGTTATGTAACATGTTTGTCTTTCACTCTGAATCACTAACATACGTTAATGTTATGCTAACAACAGTGGCGGCCTTAGGGGGTGGCGAACGGGGCAATCGCCCGGGGCCTCGCGCTTGCAGGGGCCTCGCGCAACAACCCAAGCAAATTAAAAATAATATACATTTTTAACTGTATTTTTTTTTAATTAAAATTATTAAAACATATTTGAGGAATTCGATGACACAAGATCGGTTTTCAGTCATTGCTATTCTTTAAATCTAAAATAACGTAGCTCATTCGTTAGATTATTGTGCTTTAATAAACATTTTAGTCTTAGGAAAAGCCGAATAGTCTAGTCGACAAGTTGAAAATGGTCGAAAATAGAGATACTACTCTTAAAAGTATGTGTGATAGCTCGTTGGATTCGGAATGACGTCTAGAAAAATGCTCTAAAAGCGTGCACATAAAAAATTGCAAAAGTTATAAACAAATAAATTAACAATTGTGTTTGCTTGCAAACGAAATAAAAATGACTTCAATTAGATACATCGACAAGTAATACAACGTAGGTAGACGAAAAAATAGACAAGTAAATACGCGTTATCAAAGACTACTCAAAAAGTTGTGAACAAATCTCGATGAAATTTAAATGTAGCATGATGATAAACACCAGCTTTCGATTAAATTAAAAATCATCAAAATCGGTAAACCAAGTAAAAAGTTATGCGATATAATACAACGTAGGTCGACGAAAAAATAGTCAAATAAAAACGCATTATTAGATATAACTCAAAAAGTACTTGTAAGATCTCAAATAAATTAAAATGGTACCAAATGACACGCACTACCTTTCGATTAAAATAAAAATCATCGAAGTCGGTCCACCCAATCAAAAACTCTGAAGTAACATACCTACATAAAAAAATACAGTCGAATTGAGAACCTCCTCCTTTTTTAGAACTCGGTTAAAAAGGAAAAAATTGGCATTTCGTTTTTTGCCAATATTTCATAAACTATTAATATTTAATTTATTTGTTGAAAAATTAACTTTAAGTTAAATTTTCAACGGGACTTTAGTATTTGTAGTATTCAGAATACACCATAATTATTTCTTATGAAAAAATTTCAATATCTATACTAATTGATTTGTATTTTTGTGTGTATGTTTGTAATAAATAAACTCAAAAAGTACTGGACCGGTTTAAAAAATTCTATCACCATTTGAAAGCTTAGTTATCCCTGTGTAACACAGGCTACTTTTTATCCCGGGAAAATAATATGTTTCCACGGGAAATTGTTTGCGCACACGGGTGAAAGCCGTTGAGAACAGAGCTAGTGTGTCGTACTCGCTTTTGACGCCGCGCGCGCAATCTTAAAATGTCACGTGGAAACCCATTTTCAGTTTTAAATTAAAATTATAAATAATGGAGTTAGAGTTCCGGGAGTGGGAAGTTTTTTATTGGAAATAACCTCTTCTTTCAGAATCTGTTTTTGAAATTTCTTAAATATTAATAGTTTATGAAATATTGGAAAAAAACGAAATACCATTTTTTTCCTTTTTTTAATTGTTTATAACTTTTGCAATTTTTATGTGCTAAAACACCCTTTTAGAACATTTTTCTAGCCGTCATTCCGAATAAATTGAGGTATCACACATAATTTTAAGAGCTATATCTCAATTTTCGACCATTTTCAACTGGTCGACTAAACTAGAAGGACAAAGGGCCTCGCAAAGACTTGCCGCCCGGGGCCTCGCAATGGGTAAGGCCGCCTCTGGCTAACAATGTTGTTCAAACTTTATTTTATAGCGCTTTATATACGTTAAAGTTATATATTACGTACCAATAAAGTAGATAAATATTTGTAAGTAACTTAGGAAAATATTTCAAGTTTAACAAATCAAGACTAATATAGAATGAAAAAGTATTATTATTTCGGAATAAAACAGCTTTAAATGTCGATGTTTTTAACGTTTGATATTTACGGCTTTTTGGTATAAAATCTTTCCTATTTATAATATCATTATATCATTAATATGTATCTAAAAATGTTTAAGATCTAAGAACATAAGTTGAATATTTAAACAATATTCAAATGTCTTTTTAAATTTTAAATTGATTATGTTTGTAAAATATACATGAATTTAGTTTTTCACGTACAAAAAATATTTATCTCTATTGTTGATATAAAGACAGTTTAACATCAGCGTATATAAAAAATAAAGACATATTTGTACTTAGCTTCTACGTATTAATAACAATGTAATATTATAATAAAATTACTAATTCAGTAACGAAAAGTAAATGTATTTATCTTTAGAATATTACGACTAAGGGCGCCTTCAAATTAGCGCTGCAGACGCGCTGCCGCCGCGCGGCTAATTTGAAGGCGCCCTTACGAGTGAGCCCTTTTTATGCAACTGCACGAACGCGACAGTTCGGAAAGCCTAACTTCGGTACAGCACGGTCAAAAGTTTGTTCTGTAGTTTCTGATTTATTATGAGAAAAAAAAACAACTGTTGAATATTTTCTATTAGTATTCGTTGAATTAAATCCTTTTATATATATTTTTTTTCATGGTAATCACTGTCAAGTATTGGTTGAATGGGATCAAATGTCCCCTACAAATAATCTGCAAATTCATTTCAGTTACTTGCTTAATGAGGGGAAGCGAATTCACCAAGTACCTATTTCGAGAAAAACTAACCAGGATCATTAGTTTGGTGACTTGCTCGGTTGTGGCATGTTACGTTAATGGATCGGTCGAGGTTTACATTTCAACCTAACGTTTATATTTACTTTATTACGCTTTTACTTAATGTAGTCGATCTGGTTTTATACCTATTATATATTTTTTTTTATCTAGGAAAAAATACTTTTCTTCTTTTTTCCTTTTTAAAGACTACATATTATGTACCTACAGTATTAATATTTTAATTTTTGACATTTTAAAAAGAATGTAAACCTCATACTCATTAGATGTTTAATTCATTCATTCATTCTTGACGCGCATATATCTATGTGTTGGTGTGTGTGTGTTACCCTTACCAGTGCGAACTTTTGATTTGTGTGTCTGACGCGACAAACAGAACAGTCAAAACTTTATATTTTAGTGCACTTATCAAATAATTTTAATATAATATTGATTCTTTACACTCAATGGTCCCTAGAAGAAGGTGTATACGTGTAAACGCTCAGTCTACAACATATAGGTATCTGTTTGATCTATAGAAACTGCATATAGCTGTGACTGGGTTGTGCAGTCACCAAAGCGTCTTCTTATCGTCGTATAGATTTTTTAATAATTAATTAAAATATTTAAAATGTCTTTCAAATTAGTTAAATAGTTCAAATGTCTAATATTGCATTTAACTCTTTCAACACGCACCGACAGTTATGTGTCTTGAAATAAATGATAACATTTCAGAAGTTAACACGTTTGAGAAGATTTTTTACTATTATCTATACTTAATATATAAAGCTGAAGAGTTTGTTTGTTTGTTTGTTTGTTTGTTTGTTTGAACGCGGTAATCTCTGGAACTACTGGGCCGATTTGAAAAATTATTTCCGTGTTAGATAGCCCATTTATCGAGGAAGGCTATAGGCTATGTGTCATCACGCTAAGACCAATAGGAGCGGAGTCCACGCCGACGATGTCGCGCGCAGAAGCTAGTATTAAATAAAATAATAAAATGCTCCAATTTAAAGTTATAATGTCACAAAAAAAAAATAAGTTGATGGTAGTATTTTTTTTAAGAACTAGTGGGATTACTAATTAACTACTAGTTCTATTTCTTAATTGCCATTTCTAGTTAAATTAATTAAAGATGTGTGATAAGTACAATGCGGCGGGCGGTAAGACTGTATAAAGATTGGAAAAATAGCTTATACGGCTTAAATTCAACTGTTGAATATTTGTTTTTTATTTTCAAAACTAGCTGCTGTGCCCGCGACTTACGACGAACTAAAAGTCATTGTTCAGTTCGCAGTTATAAAAAAAACTAAAACAAAAGTTAAGCCTGAGTTACCTTACACCCTTAACCACCTTATTACATCAGCTATCTGCCAGTGAAAGTCCCGTCAAAATCGGTCCAGCCATTTCAGAGATTAGCCGGAACAAACAGACAGACTGTATAGATCCATATGCATTTAATAAAAAGCGGTTATTTAAATATTACAAACAGACACTACAATTATATTTACTAGTATAGATATGTATAGATAAATAAAAGCAATAATTATAATCAACTGTGACAAAAATGCAGTAGCAGAAAATAAAAAAGTCCATTAAATGAAAATAATTTAAATACATTTATACATTCAACGAAATTGAGACGTGACAAAAGCAAATCGAATTTAAATTTTGAATTAACAAACGTAATTAGTCGATCACTGAAATATTCAAACAATTTTACTAGGGAAAATTACAAAAACTTTTCTTCAAGTTTAAATTAAGTTTCTCTATTCAGCTTGTAAGTAAGGCATAATTATAACTGTCAATGAAATTCGGGAACGATTAGACTTTGTAACTAATTTGAACTTTTTGTGTTTCTCTATGCCTACCCCTGTTGATCTATAGAACCTTTAGTGTTGTACAATACTCGTATGATAAAACTAGAAATAGCTTACAAGTTCCACTGTTGGGCAAAGGTATTCTCTTAATATTTTTAATCCACAAGGTCGGCAAACAAGCGTATGGCTCACCTGATAGTAAGCGATTACTGTAGCTTATAGACCCCTGCAACACCAGAAGCATTTAAGTGTGTTACCGACCATAGGGTCGGGACCTTAGGATTGGGGATAGCCCCCAATTCCCCCCAGGAGCGCTGGTCACCTTACTCGCCAAAGAACAACACTACTTGAAAGCAGTATTATTTAGCTGCGATCGCTCCTGTAAGTTTGAAGTTATTCTCCAGTGGGGCTTCTCCAGATTTGAGCACAAAATTGTGTGATGTGCTCCACCTCAGCTGATCATATAGGAGAAGAGTTGAAACATAATCTCTACTCTAGTTATAAATAAACATAATCATACTCTAGTTATCACGTAATCATGATATCAATAAAATTGGGACCGACACGTTTTTCCGTGCCAACCGAGGTGCTATGGGGTATTGGCTAGGTGCGAAGTCATGGTGGAGGTAAGCCGAATCGACACAAGCGTACGCAGTGGTGAATTTTTGAACTAAACGGAGATGTTTTATGACTCTGTCGTATAAAAATAAAATACACGTAAACATTTTAATTTTTTATCAATAATAAAATTTTAATAAAATGAGCAACCGGAGTTGCTGTGTCATTAATTGTGGAAATACTAGCAGAAAGAGTGAGTGTATATACATTTCCAACTGCGAAATGGAAAATAAATCAAAGAAAAAAGTGGATAGTAGCAGTAAGACGGCGAAAGTAAGTAGTATCATAACCTTAATTTCAGTATTAATAATAAAAGAGTATAACAGGCATTTGGAAACTGGTAAATGTTGTTGACACAATAATATATTATCTAAATTAGTAATTTGAAATATAAATGTTTTTACTTGTGGAATTTATCAAAATTTAATAAACTATTGTATGTATTTTATTAAGAATTTCATATAAATAATGAAAAATATTTTGCTACTCTTTAGATTAAACAACGTGTTTATTAAATTTAAAAAATTTAGGTACTAATTTGGAACTCAATTCGATGATTTACTGCTTGAAACCCAGTTTTGATGATGACATCCATGTTTTCGTAACGACTTAAATAAAAAAATATTAAATTAAAAAAATTAATATTTTACGTTATCTTCAAGATTCAGCTATTACATTATCTTTTTATTTTTATTCTTTACTTTTACAATTATAATTATACTCTGTGTTTCCAGTTTGTTTCCTTTTAGTTTTGTTAAAATTAATTTTACAACTCATATGTACTCAGCTATGCTTTAGAAATTAGAATTGACCACAGATTACACACAGATAGTATAAAACTATAAAGCTAGCTAGAATTGACTTAATCTAATCATGTAAATATTACCTAAATAATTTGTTTATCAATGATACTTACGTTTTTTTTAAGAGATTTAATTCAATATAAAATAGCACGTAATTTCGTCAGTTCGTCACTACATTTTTTTCACATATTGATAGTTATTTTAACAATAAAATAATAGTTATTGTCAAATATCATTAATATACTGCCAATCACAGATTATATCTGCCAATACTGTCCCCTTTTAGTTCATACCTCGAGTGGCGCTACCGTCACGCACCTAGCCAATAACAAAAGGACATACACCCATTCAACAAAAATTGGTATAATTACAAATATCTACATCAAGCGAGTTGTAATTTTAGGATAACATTTTATTTTGGTAATTAATAGCGAGCAATGCGGAAATTGATGAAAGTAATTTTTAACGTTTTGAGAAAATCCTTTTTTTATTGAAAGTTAAATAAAAAATCATTAACAATTGTTCAAGTAAAAAAGCTACGCTAAACATTTTTGACCCATTTTTGATGTGACCATATTAATGTGAACATTGCTTAGTATACTTAGTACTCCTTTATGAGCAGTCGGAAGCTGTCTAACACAAGGCTCGTTTGGCTGTGCATAGGGGGGTGTTGGTTCTGACACTCATATACGGAAGTGAAAGTTGGGTATGGCAGAAGAAACATGAAAGCAAAATAAATGCAGTTGAGATGAGAGCGTTAAGAAGTATGATAGGAGTTAAACTGAATGACAGGATAAGAAATAGTGAAATAAGGAAACGTTGTGGTCTGAAAGAAGATGTAGTGACAAAAATTGAGAAAGGTATGCTAAAATGGTTTGGCCATGTCGAGAGAATGAATGAAGAACGATTGACGAAAAAAAAAAAGTGTATAAGGCGAGTGTGAATGGAAGTGTTGGAAGGGGTAGACCTAGGCGGACGTTTAGGGACCAAATTAGGGACGTCCTGAAAAAAGGCTAGGTCAAGAGTACCCTAAACCGAAGAGCATGTATGAAAGGAATAATGAAAGTGGACGAAGCGAAACAAGTATGCAAGGATCGTAACAAGTGGAAAGAAGTGGTCTCTGCCTACCCCTATGGGAAAGAGGCGTGATTTATATGTATGTATGTATGTATTGCTTAGTATAGTTTGTAATCTATCTATTGCAAGTATCTTATCACATATTTGTCTACATATACACTTATTACTTTTACATAAATGTTCACATGCGATTAAAGATTTCAAACAATTAAACATTTAGTAATACTTGACTTATTTTTACTAGCTTTAACATTGACTGTTCCATTAGTCCAATTCTTAGTATTTTAAAGACTCAGAACCTGGGTGACCGAGCCTAGCTCGGTATTTTTATTTTTATTTTTTTTATTTTTTTATTTTGTTTTTTCTCGGTATTTTTATATTTTATTTTTATTTAATTGAAAAAATCACGAGTGAAATTTAAAAAAAAAAGAATTAATCTCAGACTAGGATTTGAACCATGGTTTTCTCGGTCAATCTCGACCGTCCGATTTCCCACCTGAGCTATTACAACTTTAATGACAACTGCGAAATTAGCTTCCTATTCTAACGATATTTTAGCCATTTTTTTCATTGCCTAAAAACAGGGATAAAACGACTTTTTTTTAAATGAATCCTAGCTAGATCAATTTTTCGCCCCCGAAATCCCCTGCATACTAAATTTCACGAAAATCGTTGGAGCCGATTCCGAGATTCAGAAAAAATATATGAATTGCTCGTTTAATGGTATAAGAAAGATAAGATATTACATCCGTCAAATCTTTTAAATACATTTAAAAACACACACGCAAATATTAAGATTTTTTTTCTTAAGTCGGCTTGGCTTTACAGGTGCAATGTACCGTGATATTACTCTGAGGTTTCCATAGTTGGTAAATACACATCAATGCAAACTTTTTTGTAGGCCTTTTTAAGTAAATTTTTAATTATTGTGTTTAAAATACACATATTGAGTTTTATCATAAATATCTTAAAAGGTGCAGAGTTAGCCGGTGCAGAGTTAGCAGTGGAACATTGAACTACCTACTTTTATAAAGTTGGTTAAAAATAGTTTCACTAGAGAATTATAAAAGGAATATTCGTTTATTAGGAATAGTCATTAATTATTGTGTAATTTGTGTATTACAAAAACACACCTTTAAGAAAAAAATAAAAATATACTTACATGGTATTGAAAAATGCAAACACGACGACATTAGTGGACTTTTTATCACTGACACAAAAAAGGTAGATCTTGTTTTGCTTACGCTTAAATGCTTTTTATACTTTTATTTCATAATATCGCGATTCATTCTATTAGTAATAAAAAAAATATCATCATTAATAGTTAGGTTAGGTAAAAACTTGTAAGATTCTACCTTTTTTTTTACGTGGGGAAAATCCTTATAGGACGCCCTCCAGCGCGGGGGCACCAAAGGGTGTGACATACTCTTACTGCCTAGAAAACCACCACGTGTATGAGCAGACCTCCACCTGAGTGGGGTGAGATGGGGTCGCGTTAGCAGTCTCCAGCCCGCCCCGGCGGTTGGCCCGAATGTAAACATCCGGGCCCCGGCACCTAGACGGGTGGCACCCACAAGACCACCCCTCCCGACGACGCGTTGGATCTCAAGCTAGCCGAGGTTCCCCCGACCCCCAGCCGGCCACCCCACTTATGGACGCTCAAGCAGACCAGTCTACCGTCTGCAGAATGGGGACACATGTCCAGGAGCGTCCCCCCTCCAAGCCAGCCGGGCCTGACCCCCAACGCCTGGCATTACGGTGTTGGGGGTCAGGCCCGCACACCTCCAACGCTGAATCGCACCGAGCAACCGAACAAAGCTCCAGGGAGCTCAGCACGACCCGGCAGCTACACCACGGGTCCACCTGACTGCACCAACAACCAAGCTAAACCTCCAGGGAGCCAGCACAGCCCGGCCCTCACACATCACGTCTGCCGGATTGCACCAGCAACCGAGCAAAGCTCCAGGGAGCCAGCACAACCCGGCCAGCACACCGCGCCTTCGCGCTACAGGGGCGGGCGACAAAACCACCCACCCCGTCCCTCCCGAGTCGGTCGTTAGCCACAACGAGCAGCAGTACCGCAACTGCGATACTGCTGCCCGTCCCGTTGCCTAGGGTGCACCACGAGGAGGTGACCGACTTGCACCCTTGTAAGATTTTACCTAACCTAACCATTAATGAATATATTCTGGGAAATATAATTTTATTTCCCAGAATCTATATATTACTAATATATAAAGCTGAAGAGTTTGTTTGTTTGTTTGTTTGTTTGTTTGTTTGTTTGTTTGAACGCGGTAATCTCGGGAACTACTGGGCCGATTTGAAAAATTCTTTCAGTGTTAGATAGCCCGTTTATCGAGAAAGGCTATAGGCTATGTGTCATCACGCTAAGACCAATAGGAGCGAAGTCCACGCCGACGAAGTCGCGCGCAGAAGCTAGTCTTCTATAAACCAGAGAAGCAAAATTCATATCTAAGTTGGCAAACTATCTTAAATGGATACAGTTTATTATAATATGTATAATATAAAGGGACCGCTGAATAATCTCTGAGAAGGGTATGTTACGAATTCCTATTCGTCACAAGTCTCTTGTGGTCTAAATAGATATAATAATAAGATGAAACAATTTTTTATAGGCTGATTTCAATATTGTGAATTTATAAAAACAACCTCTGCCACCATAAGCCTGCTGAAAATAATAACACTTAAAAAAATTTTTTTTTCTTCTAAAAAATCTTTTCCCTCTCATGTTAATTACATGTAGTAAGCTAAAACCGTTAATATTTTACATTATATACCTGACTGTAGTAGGCACCCATCTCTATGATTGCTATACTTACCTGCAGCCAGGTTACTCTGACTGAGGTTACTGACCTGGCTGCAGATAAGTGTAAAAAAGAAAAGCTAAAAAAAAAAAAATTGCAGCAGGCTTATGGTGGCAGAGGTTGTTTTTATAAACTCACAATATTTAAATAAGCCTATAAAAAATTGTTTCATCTAATAAACAGATGAGGGAAGATTTACCTTCTCGGATCTTAGACCATTGTACCTTTATAAGAAATGACAACACTGTCCCGATTTTCCTCTAACTTCATAGCCCCTTGAGATGAAGAGTCCTTTGGGTACAATAATTTCATACATTCAAGCTCCGTGATTTTATTGAAGACGTAAAATAAATCTATGCAATATATTAATTGAATACATAACATATTATATATAGCTTAACAAATTACAAACAACTGTAATACGTCTATAGTTTATATAGTAGCATGTTTTGATACAACATATTATCTACTATTATATTAATTTCTAAAGCTTGAAATATCACTTAGAATTGTGAAATAAAGTTAAATTTTCTATACATAAAAGCCTATTCACCTGAGTGGATTCATTAGCACAGGTGACTTGTAAAACCCGTGTAATGTGAAATCGTATGTCACCGGGCACTCCCGTTTCCGCATAATGACCAACCCCACTTAACAATCTCTAAGCCAGGAAGTATACTTCCGATTGTCTGATTCGATTATCGGATCAGATTTATCCTGTAATGTTACGACTAACGCAATAGAATAAAAGTCATTAAATATTTGATTTAATAATCATTAAATATGTGACGCCGCGTTGGCGCAGCGGTCAGAGCACTGGATTGCGATTGGCTGTTGCGCGGGCGGTTGCGGGTTCGAACCCCGCACACGACAACATTTGTATTGGCCATACAGATATTTGCCGTGGTCTGGGTGTTTGTGTAGTCCTTCTGAGTCTCCCCACCGTGCCTCGGAGAGCAGGTTAAGCCGTCGGTCCCGGTTATTATGTACACCTAATAGCGATCGTTACTCATAGTAGGGAATATATCCGCTAACCCGCATTGGAGCAGCGTGGTGGATTAAGCTCCGATCCTTCTCCTACATGGGGAAGAAGCCTATGCCCAACAGTGGGATATTACAGGCTGAATCGTGATCGTGATCTTGAAATATTTGATTTACATAAACCATAATTAAAGTTTTAAATTAAATTTAGTACTAGTATAACTAATATTAATGAAATTATACCTACGTACTTTCTTAAGAAGTTTAAATTATTTTTAAGAAGTTTCTCTATTTAATTTCGTATATTTTTAAGTTTTTTTTTGGGATTATAGCTCTCAATTTACCTTAGGTAGTGATAGTATTTTAACATTATCGTAGCCGATGTAAAGATATCGGAGGTAAACCCCAACCAAACCACAGGATTCACGAATGCATTAGCTGATTACATTTGAAAAGCTTGTTTTCATTAACCCATTAAGGGAAAGAAGGTTATATTTAATTTTGTAGCATAATGTTTTATACTCGAGTTTGAAATTAAGTAAATTTACTAAATGATCTTTTTTAAGAAAGTTTTTATATATAAAAGTATATTGTGAAAGAAAATATGCCTAATTTTAATATTTATTACATAAAATACAATTTTTATATTTTCTAACGAATGCGTACAAAAATTCATAAGAATTACGTATGATTTATGGAAATCTAAACAACTATTGTGGTTAAATGAGTTTATTATGCACCCCACCTACATGTAAGAAATACATAAATTATGTGTATATTTTAACTTACGTATATGTACTCATACGTTTTTTATTACATTGATTAAATTTCGATGAATATAACGCGACCTGTTCGAGGGAGCTCCTCGAATGATAACATCAAATCGCTTTTCGTTAATCAAATGTAATCATAGTAAAAGGCACGTAATATATAAACAGTCGTCGGTAGATAAAAAGCAGTCAATTTAAAGCAATAATAAATTTACCATGACGTTCTTACTAACTACTTTTTTTCTGAAAGTGCGGTGTTTCGTAGTTAATTAGTAGTAACAGAAAAGTTTGTTTGTTTGAATGCGTCAATCTTAGAAGTTACTAGATCGATATTGTTTTCGTCTATAGAAGGGCAAATACACTATTAGATACATTTACTTACTTTAATTCAAGCGTTAGTATGCAAGATATTGAATTGAGCTTATTTTAGGAGCGAGAACAAGTATACAATTTGTAAAAAAAAATTTAAACTATTATTTGCGTTTTAAGTCATGTAAACGAAAGCTATTGGACAAGAATTATCGTGTAGGTAACTATTTTAATATTTTATTCAAACTGCTTCTTTACATATTCTCCTCTATCTTAAGGTTATCTGAAACAGTAAAATTTGTATATTTAAATTAATTATTAACAAAAATATCACAAGTTTATAATGTACAATAAAGTATTTTATCTTTCTACTTATTAAAATGATTTGTCGTAATTAATACTCTTTGTAAGTAAGTCATCTATCTGTCTGGTAGGTATAATTATCACATAATGGATTGATTACTGCCAAAGGTTGACTGAATACTAGTGATATCCACATTTATCTTGTGATGCTTGTGAGCACTACTGTATTACTGATACATATCTTAATAAACGTATGAAATCAAGTGCATCCATTTCATATTTTAATTACGCTCACAAGAATATAGGTATTCCCAATCTGCTTATGTGAAAAGTGGATAGTTCTATAATATATGATTCAGTTACTCCGTTTAACAGTAACTAACATAGTAGTTTTACAAATATTTTGGTCATGATTGCGTGACTTTCGATTGGAAGCGTACGTGAATAATTGTAAGTATCCTTAAATCAGAACGCAATTTCATTTCGCCAAAAATTTCATATAAATTATCTCTAATTAAAATATTCCTTTGATGATATTTCGATTCAATATTGAAATAATTGTCAGAGGGAAATTTACGAGAAAAAAATGTCATAATAATTTGTAAATAGGTTTTTGATTGAAAAGATATTTGATCTTGACAAACGAAATGCGTACTCCGAGTAATCTAAGCCCGTGATGGCTTCAGTCTCTTGTTATTTCGCTGTTTAATTTAAATATGTTAATTTTATTAGGCATAATACAGGCTGAGGACTCTTGAATTGCAAATGAATGTGACATTACATTTTATAGGCTGGTAGCCAATTCGCCGGGCCGTTTCCTTGGCAAATTTTCACTTAGAAATACCCTCAATTTCGGCAGCGTTTTATTGGATACATTTAGGTGAAATAACAAGATGTTTACGTCCACATCGAATGCTATTAAAATTGTTTAAACGATTTCTTATATTTCTTCCTTGTAATAACAATCCATATTGTATTCAATTTAATAATTTTAGTTATGACTTTTCTCGCCTTTTGTATAACGTATTTAAATTATTTGAATAGTACGTTTAGAAATGTATGTACGTATGTTAATGCCCTTGCCCAAAGTTAAAAGTTAGAATTAGATAACCACCAGTGGGGCAGCGAGACAGATTAAACTCTAACTCTGGAAAGCGAAGGAGAAGAATTTCGTAGAAGATCTTTTCTAGCTATTGGTTGTTTATAGAATTTTATATCACAGCACAGTAAAGAACCAACTTATATACTACAAAGTATTACAAGATATGGTCGAAACGAAACATATGAAATAGGGATAGGAGTGTTCAGACATTGAGAAAACCTAAACTTCATCTCTCCCAAGGCGTGTGATAAATGATATTTTATTTTCTATTTGTGCTTAAGCTGGGTTTAGTGCGGACGTGGAATCTAGACGAGAAGGATCTAACGATAAGCCGTAAACCGAATGAATGTTTTTGTAATACCCATTATCTGTCTCGCCATTTGCCGTTTTATGTCATCATTTAAAGAAAAAAAAATAAGGAAACTGTGACGCCACGTTGGCGCAGCGGTCACAGCAATGGATTGCGATTGGCTGTTGCGCGAGCGGTTGCGGGTTCGATCCCCGCACACGACAACATTTGTATTGGCCATACAGATGTTTGCCGTGGTCTGGGTGTTTGTGTAGTCCTTGTGGGTCTCCCCACCGTGCCTCGGAGAGCACGTTAAGCCGTCGGTCCCGGTTGTTATCATGTACACCTGATAGTGATCGTTACTCATAGTAGGAAATATATATTTGGGTTGTCTGGAAGAATGGCTAAATAGCCATAAGTCCGCCCATTGTACTTCACAGTCTGTAAATGATATGTGTAGTTGTGATGTACAATAAAGTATAAATAAATAAATAAGGAAAAATTTTATTTCAAAAAAAGTTTCTTTTCACTGAACTCTTGACCTTCATATAAAACTTTCTGTATAATCAAAATTTGTGAAATAAAATAAATAAGTTTCGAAATTTCAAGAAGGGTAAAGTTGTAAACGTCAAAAACTCCAATACCAAGAATAAACGGTATAACAAAACTATTTCATATTATTATTTCACAGAAATGCTTGTTGTTTCTAAGTTCGTTTATCTAATAAACTGACTTTGTGTTTATCTAAGTTAAACAGTATATCAAGATGTTCTAATTTTTAATTACGGTAAACATATTATGCTTGCAAGAAACTTTATATAACTAGATAATTTAATGTAAATATTATTATTACTCCACAGCAAAATTTAACGTGCAAATATTACGTTATCGTTTCTACATAAACATTAACCCAGATAGCCTGTCCTATATGTAGGACACACACAAATGATAATAAGGTATAGTTTATAACTTAATAAGTTCAAACACATTTCCGATTTCTATTAAATAAATTCATATCTATTAAATAAATTGATAAACGTAATAAACAAACAACTTTTTATTAAATTAAACTTATTATGAAATTAGAAATACCTACTAGGTAATTCATTTCTGTTGGATTCTAGCGTGGCGCGTATATTGAGAATATTCAAACTCACCTTTTGATAAAGTTTTGTAGTGAATTTCCCTCTAAAGCACTACACTCCAAAGTTCTCGGGAGCTCTTATTCGATCTGTAGTATTCCTAAGCCGTACAAAATGCTTCGCTACTTGAACACTCGTATTTCCATCGTACCTGCTTTGCCTTATAACTAAATCCTTAGGAAAATTGGGCGACGTCTAAGAATCGATAATTTTCTTAACACAGCAAAAATTTACATGAAGTTATTTTCCTATTTATGTCTTTCGTCTCTATATATATCTAACTAACTATGAGTGACTATTTTCATCAGGGTGTTTATTTAAACTACTCAATGATTTAATAAGGAGTTTCATACTAAAAGATTAATAAATGGGAAGGTTTGTATTAATTCCAAGTATTTGTTAGAAAAATAGCAGAAATTCTATGGCATATTTTGTACGCATTCATGTCTAACACTAGTAAAGAGTTAGATAAATTATAATATACGCGCGATATAAGTTCGCGATATCATGTGTCCAGCTCATAACACACACTGACATCAATTTTTTTACCTTTTCAGGTGTATGTAAAATGTTTAAGTATTTGCGAAGTTAATGTCGTCAAGTTATTGTTAGTCCTTATAGAAATAAATACGATATTTATCTTAGGTACTCAAATTAATTATTTTGCGCAATATTATTAAAAAGGTTTAAAAATATAACTTTTTGAACTACATATCCACAAATACAATAACGAGTTGTCCAAATGGTAGTAATAGTTTACTAGCATGCCAATAAATACTATCAGTACCTACTATCTATTATAATATAGACTTTGTATTCATACAAAGTCGCAGCATGTTGCTAGTTTATTGTAAACGTTCATTTTCTTTGTTCTGATGTAGTTTGATGGCTTTCGCAGAATATATTCTAAAATGATTTAATTACATTTTAGGAAAAAAAAATTATTCTTATCTCCAATTGTATGTAGATTTAATATCAAAAACTCAATAAAAGCCATGATAAATATGTCTATAAAATGTTCCAGTACTAAGTAATAATACAATTACAAAACTGAAACTAATTAACGATTAAATTTGAGAACCAGGTGTAAGTGTTCGGGATAGTCGGAATAGTAATTATTTTAATTTTATTGCAAGTTCTGTTTACACCGGAGCTGATGCGTCGATGCTTTCGCAGATTTTATTAACAATTTACTAAGCTGTAAACACGGGCATCTCCACAAAGACCTATAATGGTTATCTGGTGTGCAGTCCTAAAATAGCTTTTAGTATTAAATTAACTGCGTCTTCGTAACATTGGTCGATAATAGTTTACGACTGGTAAACGAACAACAGACGGCTGGTTTCGTTTGTTAAAACAGTCATGTCACACGAAATCACCGATTACTTTATTACGACATTCTAATATTGTCAATTTTATTTAATGTTTCATATACCTAACCAATAAAGTATTTTAATAAAATGAAATTTAATATTCCCTCATAAAAAACTCAGCAACTTACAATAATAAAATTATGCGCTCTATCTTGCATTCTCGAACACTTATATTAAATTCCATAAAAATATTTGTAGAGCACATGTGTCTACCACAAAAAAACTATTATTTCTAAAGAACGCAAACGTGGGGTGCATAGAAAAAACACTTATTATCTTATCGCTATGGTGAATAATTATTATCTATACTAATATTATAAAGGCCAGGAGTTTGTTTGTTTGTTTAAACGCGCTATGCTTTGGAACTACTTGTTGTAATTTAAAATTTATTTTTATTTTGGACAGTCTTTTTACTTAGGAAGGCCATAGGGAATATAACAACATGCTACGCCCAATACGATATGAGCATTAATAAGAAATGCTACGAAAACAGGAAAAAATATTCCTTTTTGAGAGCTTCCGTCGCGTGCTCTGCGAAAATGACTGATGATGATGAAGTTACCCAAAAATTATGTATGGCGAAATTGATCGCTATCAAAAGTTCTAAAAAAGTCTTCGTCTCTTCACGTCTAGTATCTTTTATGGTAAGCTCATTATAACCTTTTTTTATCGTAATTCAATTTGGTTCTAAAATAATGCATTATATTTGCGAAGATGGTTTTATAAACATGATATAAATTTGTATCCAAATAAATACATTATTCATTACAATTATTTCTTTTCGAACAAATTGTAATTCACATAATTTGATTTCAATTAACATCTTAGAAGATATCATAATTTTATGATAACTATGCGACAACATAAATAATATAAAAAAACAAAAGGTGATTTCATTTCATTATTATTAGCCAGGCATATGAATCCATACGAATGAAAAATACTTTATCGACAAGGCAATTTTATGAAGATGAACTCTGTATTTTGTAACATTTAATTTGGACGCATAACTTAGGAGATAATGTAATGGTTTAAAAATATTTTAGTACGTTTTTTCCTCAAATTAAGGCGGGTGGAACTGCGGAGCACGTCTAGTATTATTATAATAGAGGGAAATTCGAAGCACTCATATTAAAACGTGGTTAAATTTAGAAAAATTAGTTATCGTGTTGTAAATTTCTAGTCAGGCATGAAGGTTGCGAAGTGTTTGTTGCTTGTTTTTTTTTTCGATTAAAAATCGCGTGTTCAACTAAAAATAAATAAATACACTTGATATCTCCACATAGCCCTCCCCCCATCTTGTGATATTTCGTGATGTTTTTAAGAACCCCTCCCCTCCCTTTCGAGCCTCACATGATTAATGGACGAACCTTTACTGTATGACTATTATAATTATTTATTATTGTGTAATTAATTAGTATCTGTTTATTTTTTATTTAACTCGTTTTTATTTAAATTTACTCAGTAATCGATTGTTTAAATGCATATTCGTTATATTCCTCTGTTTATCATACTCACGTTTATATTTTTATGTAACAGAAATAAATAACAGATAAAATAAATATTTAATAAAATGATCCAGCATTGTTAAAAGTAACGAATTCCCCTATCAGAATGTATTTAAATATACGTCGAAAATTTCTGTAACAAACGTTAAATAACACGGAATTGATTGCAATTATGCCACCAAAGGCAATGTTGCATGATTTTTACCCTCCCGCCTGACACGTAAGGCGAGGGTTCCGAGGGGAGTAAATGTGCTGATATCACGATTTCGAATAATGTGTAAGATAAATTTTACTAAGCTTTTGCTAAAGTATATTTGCATATTAAATTTATAAATAGCGATCTTTAAGCTGTCGCCAGTAAGTTTAACAAAAATCAATTAATATTGTTTTTAAGAAATATTTTTTTATACATTCTTAGTTTTATGCAATTTGAAATATTTAATTCATTAGTGGTATTTATATCACATCATTTTAATAAAAAAACATTCTTACGTCATACAAATTTATAGTATATGTACAAAGAATGTTTCATCGGATTCATATTTATATCCAATACTGAAATGTTTCGTTGCCATACATAAAAATCCTATAAAAATAATTAATGGAATTTTCTGCGGCCTACACAACGGGGGCGAAAAACAAAAAATAGACGGTATTAAGCTAAAGCTACCATTAACGATTTCCCCCAAACTTATAAAGAACCACAACTGGTGAAGGGACATCTTAATACACAATCGGGGACGGCAATCTTGGGGCGACGGAATAGTGTAACAAATTATTGTTGCCGGACGAGGCCCTTTACGAGGCGCTTCCCAGCGTTGATGATGATTTAGATGCAAGGACTATCGGAGGATGTTAGCTGATATCGCTGCGAATGCCCTGTAACCATAGAAACGATATAGGGCAGACCCCAACTCCCCCGACACTGTCTAGTTCACGGACACTTGTTATCCTTATCATAATAAATTGGTCTGGAATGCGTGCAATAACTTCAAGCAAAATCGCAATAAAATTCTGATGTGGAATTTCGTTATGATAAAAATGGATTTATTACTTTTTTCTCGTTTGGATACTGTGAATTTTATGTCAGTGTTAGTGTGTTCACAATAAAATGTCAATTAAACTGTTATTTGTATTAATATATTGAAGGCGTTTTCATTCGTTTTAATGCGCTAATCTCGAAATCTGCTAGAGCGATTTAAAAACAAAGTTATGCTTATATTATTATGTTGTTAATATTGTGTGTGTTTGTTAAAAATATTTATTTTTAAAATAAGACTGAATTACATGTTGACTTCAATCACAAATCAATTTATTTATTTTAATTAGGGATCCGATCCGATATTACGATCTATATAATTCATTGAAGTATGTATTATGGACCTCTCCGTATGCAACAATAAAAACGGTGAGAGGCCCGGTTTTATTACGCGGCGACTGATGATGATACATCGACGTCGGTGTCTGTGTTGATCGTCACTTACCCTACCCTTATCATATGGCATGTAATTTTGAATTCATTGCCCTCCGGCACCCGCCAATCGAACTGAAAAATTGAATTAAAAATACAATATTCTATCTATATTTTTAGTTTTTCTTCAAATAATATAATATTATTTTTTTATTACAGGTATTATATGGTGATTAGAGGATGAGCCATGGAATCTCGCAGTGCGCCGCCGAGCCCCGACGAGTCTGGGGAGGCGGTGTTCGACACACGCTGCGGGCGGTACACGCACCAGCCATCCTTACAGAGAGCTTTTGCAAGTTGCCGCGAAACAGGTCGACCTCGGCCCCATCATCGTCATGCTGCATCCGAGCCAGCTCGACCAGACGATCGAGTTCTTACAACAGCCGAAGTACACGACTATCCCTCATCAGAGTCCGGCATTGCAGCCGATTGTCCTCATCCACATTCCAGCAATGCGGACGATAGTCCCTGTTACGATCGATCAGATTACGAAGGAAATTCTAGTTACAGTTTAAAACATAATTTCCATCACACGATAGATTGCAGTAAACACAGACCTGAATTTAACCGAAGTCATACCCCAGAGTATAATAACGAAGATTCGGATTGTGATAGAGGTCACCCTCGTTCACAGACATCTCGCCGACCATATAGGAAACAAAGACGGGAAGACGGGGACGGAGCACAATCACTTGATGAACGATGCGCTCGTGATCTCGATGAAATATTACCCGCAAGACTTGCTGCGGTAAATCTATCGAGAAATCCACCATCACAATCTTGGAATCGAAGTAATATTGCTGCTACCATGGAACGCTTTGAACCCGTCGATTATTCATATGCATATTATGACCATCATTTATCTATGCCTTCGTCATCAAGAAAAGCAAATCGGCAACGTGGACGTGGTGGTGTCCCACGGGATCGAACCGCTCGACATAATTACGTAACAAGATATGGAACTGAAGAAAATATATACGAAGAAATAACCGATGGTTCTAGAACGTGTCCAAAACACCGGTATATGCCGCGACAATCTTTAGTTTCCCTTGACAGAAGCGTTGTTGAGGAGGAAGTTCGACGAGTAGAGACAAGACATAAAAGAATTTTGGGAGAGCTAAATCTCAGTGTAGAGGCAATGTTAATGCCAGAATGTGAATCACCTGATTCAGAACGGGCCGAAGACCGTGATAATATAGAAGAATTATTAAGAGTAGGTCCTACGGACGAATTATTATCACCAGCTAGTTGTAATCCTCCGGACCTAGATAGTGGTTTTAGTGGTAGTAGTAGTGGGGCAAGCTATGTGGGTAGCTTAAGAAGAAAACCCACAGGCTCGGTACCGCATCTACCGGCTGTAGCTTATGGGACACGAGGTGCAGGTGTTCGAATTTTAGGCGCAGATGAATGTAATTTACGTTGTCCTAGAGATGGTCCGTCACCAAGAAGCTCGAGCTGCGGAGACGCGAAGTCTAGTGGTTTTTGGAATAAAAAAGCTTGGAGGAAAATTTCTGGATTCTCAAGCTCGAATAGTATAAATAAAGCTGGTTTAACAGGTGAGTTACGTTTTACCTATATCTTTAATTTCATCTCATTTTTACAACCTTTTTTTGTTTTTAAGTTTGTCAGCTTTTTCAGTTTTTATTTTTATTTAGATTTGATTTTGTATATATATTTTTTGTCAGTTAAAATATAATCGCGATGTCATTTTAAAAATTACATTCTGAATTTAGCTCAAAATCAGATAGCTGCAGTTTTTATTTTCGTAACACAAATAACACATAAACAATTTTATAAACATTCCTAAATAAACGTAAAGCGAACGGTGATTTAATAGTTTTCATCATTTCGTCTGCCATAGGAACTTTTTAGATGGGCGCGCTAGGTGTTTGTTGTTTTCGTTTGATTGTTTTGTTAACGGTGCGGCATTTCATTGCAGGTCTGCTCGTTAGGTACACTTTCCGGCGTAAGTCCGACTCGCAAGGTACTCAGGGCAAGCGGCGTGCCGAGCCCGTCAAATGCGATGCGTGCCTCTCACAACGATGTTAGCCGCTATTATGGTAAGGGCCAACAGTAACGTCAGATTCGTTATTTGACAACCTATTAGTAATTGGACATCCTATCATACATTTTAGGTGCAGTATAAATAATGGGGCCCGGTTTTGTTTATTTGTTATTTTATTTTAAAATTATTAACAATTGGCAAAAGCGCGTCCATACAAAATTAAGATTTTTGTTTTTATTATCTTTTTATAGGTTTTTATTTTATTTTATCACCTTCATTAACAACAGCACCTCCTTTTCTATGACATTTAACTTTTAAACTTTCTTGTTTTAATATGTATAAAAATATATCTAAACCTCTAAGTGAGTCAGTAACGAGCAGCCATGCGGCTGGGTCAGAAACGATTAACAAAGACGATACAAAGTTCTCTCATTAAGGTATCGCCGATATTACTTTTGCTAACTTCGACTTAAGATAAGTATTGTTCCGCAAGAACCAAGACAATGGCATGCGCTTCTACTTAATTAAGTTTTGTCGATGTTACGAGCAAACGAAACTTTATTAGATTAGCTCTTCGGGGCAAATTTTTCAAATCTTCTAAGTTATAGATTACAAAAAGTAATATTTGATGAATATTAAATTAAATGGAATTATCTTGGTTACAGATGAAGCGTGTAGGCCAAGCAGAGCTAAATCCAGAACCGCTACTATCCCATACAGGTTAATTTTATCATTAAATGCTGACAGTTTATAAAAAGTAATGCATGCCTAAGACACCTCAATCTAGCGGCAAATAGGCTAATAATTTTTTTTTACATTTATATTTAATTCTGATTTTTTTTTTGTTTCAGCTACTCCAACGGAAAACTGGTGGTGCCGTTGGATTCCTTAGCACAAAGCTGAGTGCTCGAACCCCCTTGCAATTCCCGCCTCAAATTCCTGCGAAGAACTTCTAAGTACTAAAGGAAAACGATAAAAGTCAACTACCATGTTACTTGAAGCATGCAAGTGTCACGTGTTAAGTGTACATTAACTGTGGCGATGTGAAGGTTCACGATTCTATTCCTCTGATATTCATGGCTATTACGTCCTCTTGTACGGCTATCATTGACATACTCGTATAATTATGGTGTCTGTGCTCGTTATGTTAAAAAAAAATTGTATCGTTCATTATGTCTGCAGCATTTTAAATATGAAAAAAAGCATTCCTCGATACAAGAATGCATATTTCGAGACCGAAAGGTTAAAACAAAACAGAATGTAATTAAATACCAACATTCCATACCATTTAGCGTCGAGTGGTACTAAAGGTGCGATTACAATTTTCAATGCGTCTAAAAGACTCACCGTTTAAGCTTGGTTTTAATTTTTGTATTGTAAACTCGTTGTAAATAAAATAATCACTTAATAAGTAATAAAAAAGAGGCGTATACGTTGAAGTAATAGAAAAGCCTAATTGATATTTTGTATTGTTAATATAACAGTTTCATAGAAACATTAATAATGACTACATTGTTGTTACTTATCAATTTTTAGTAGACATTAGGTACAAAAAGGCTGACACGATTAAATCCGATTTTAAACATGTATAATATTTCCATAACAAATATCTTTTAATTTATATTTAATGAGCTTTCGTAATTGTTTGTGTCAGATTTTGGATATTTTCTTTCTCTTTTACGCGGACTAAAGATATATTTTCAAATTATCATTATCAGTGCATATACATACATATGTAAATGTAAAACAAGGTCTAATATTTTATTTACACAGTTTTTGTAATTATTCCCTTTTATTATTACTCAAAGCCGTTATTTTTTGTAATAATTGTTAATATTTGTTAGAGAATAATTGTAAATTTTGTAAATAATGATAAACATGGTGCACTCATTTTACATCATATTTAAATAAATACAAGTGTATATAAAACATAAAATACGATGTGGCGCAATTGTGTTAGATATTTATATGCGTTTTATATAGGTTACAGATGCGGATAAAAATCCATTAAACTGCCGGCCTTTTAATAGAATTTTATGTGTATAACTGAATTTATTTATAAAAATACTATCAAACTTGTGGGACAAAACTTTATATGGATCGTTAATAAGATAACGAATTTCTGTAAATCTTAAAAAACTTGATATTTTGTATTTTATACCATCTCAAAGAAGCTTATTTTTCCAAATAAAATCTTGTTTATTCACTTTCAAAACTTTCTCGACTATTCACTTCAAAAATAAGTACCTACGCAAAATTCTAACATTGTATTTGATTGTATCTAAGGAATTACTATGTAAAATATTAGAAATATTTTGATCCAGAATTTTTGACAGAAATCAAAGGATATTATTGTTTACCCATTTGTATTTGAAGTCAACGTAATGGAGCAGGCCTTTTTACAATTGACGAATCAAATATTTTCAATTTACAAATATAATAACCAATTAAACCAAGGGCATTATACTATACATTATAATAAAGCTAAAGTACAACCTTTTTTGAGAGTCAAACATTTTAATAATAAAATTAATACTTGTATCCCAACTATGAATGTCTATGTCAACTAATTATTTATTTATTTATGTATTACTTAATATTGTGGTTTTTTAAATTGACAGACAAATTGATCTATGGAATAATATTTGTATACAATCAAATTGTTTTGCGACTGTTGACGAAATAAAATGTAATGATGAACAATCATTTTGAAACTTGCCCAAATATATAATTGTTTGTGATTTGTCATGGACTTTTTAAATCACTGTAAATATTAATATGTATTAAAACACTGTTCTGATAATAATCAGCGAGATATCGTTTTATAAGTTCGTTGTGATTAGCTCGACTGATTGAGACTTAAATAATCAATGTTACACAATTTCTTTAACTGTCTGTAATTTAGTGATCGTGTTCAAGTCAAAAGAGATTTTTATTAAATAAACTTTAAAACGTCGTTGCTTTTAATTATTCTATCCTCGTAAAAGAAACTATCTGCAGCGCTGTAGTTGGAACGAAGTACTGTTTCTATAAAATTAGCTACCCATTACACAGACAAGTTAGCTTCTCATAAATATTAAGTAATTCCATATACGGACTGCTTCAAGTACTTAATTGTTAATCGACTTCGATGGAAACAAAAGGAAAGCTGTGTTGAGCCATCTATTAAAGAGTGCTAATTTGTTACGCTATATCAGCTATATGTCTGTCACAATTTTTGTTGTGTACCTCTATCAATGTCTGATTACGATTTAAAAAAAGAGTAACTTTTATTATTAATTATTTACATAATTCGTTCTTAATATTATTATACTACTAGCTGCCGCCCGCGACGTCGTCTGCGTGCGTTTACCCATAGGTGATAGCGTCATAATATGTAGTATCAGGGGCGTAGCTACCGCCGTATCAGCCGTATCAATGATACGGGGCCCCCGGGTTACAGGGGCCCCCAACGTCTATAAGCAAAAAAAACGTAAAATATTATCCACGATGTTACTTAAATTCATGCTTCCCGGGAAAAAGCATATAAAATAACTGTCATACGTGCCTATAGAGTTTTCACTTCAGAAATGACAAAATCAAAAAGTAATCTCTTTTGTTTTCGAGTTAAGCGTGCGCCCAAAAGTTGGCAACATCCTACATCAGTGAGTGACTTAAACGGTGAAATCCCGCAATAACAGATGCATATTACGAGAAGAATATTTACGTGTTTTATTTCATTCCGGTTCATACCTTATCACAGTCAGTAGTCAGACAGTCAGTTCAGCCCATAGCAGTAAACTGCAGGACATAGGCCTCGCCAAGTTCGCGCCAGATATTCCGGTTTTCCGCAATCCTCATCCAGCCTACACCGGCAATCTTACGTAGATCGTCGCTCCAGCGGGCCGGAGGACGTCCTGCATTGCGTTTGCCAAGACGCGGTCTCCACTCCAAGACACGTCTGCTCCAGCGGCCATCGGTCCTGCGACACAGATGACTAGCCCACTGCCACTTCAACTTGTTAATTCTGTGGGCTATGTCGGTTACTTTCGTTCTCTCGCGGATAGCCTTATTTCTAATTCTATCTTTGAGAGAAACCCCAAGCATAGCCCATTCCATTGCACGTTGAGCGACTTTGAACTTGTGTACCAGCCCCTTTGTCAGTGTCCACGTCTCGGCTCCGTATGTTAACACAGGCAGGACGCATTGCTCGAAGACTTTTGTTTTCAAGCATTGCGGAATCTTCGAAGTGAAGACTCGATGAAGCCTGCCAAACGCCGTTACGTTATTACATTTTAATACAATAGGTACAATCTTGTACTTCTCATTACTTATTGGTTAATTACTGTGGTTTGTGAAAAGAATGAGTGAAAGGAAAAGAGATTATCCCAGTGGAGCTATGAAAAGAAAAAGTAGACAGAAAAGAGAGTAGGTTATAAAAAAAAATATCCAAAATTTCTTCATTTTTTCAGCAGTCAGCTTCTGTGAGTGATTTAGATTGCAATGCAGGGGCGTAGCTACCACCGTATCAGACGTATTAATGGTACGGATGCCCCGGCCTACAGAGGCCCCTAATGTGTTTAAGCAAACTTAGTAAAATGTTATCCACGATGTCACTTAATCTCTTGCTTTCCGGTAAAAAAACATACAAAATAACTGTCAAACGTGCCTATAGAGTTTTCACTTCAGAAATGACAAAAGTAAAAAAAAGGAATCCCCTTTTTCCCGAGTTAAGCGTGCGCCTAAAAGTTAGCAACATCCTTCATCGGTTATTGCAGGATTCAGTTAATCTTCATTAACAATCAATTGCTCTGAAAACATGCTTAAAATGTAAAATCCGAAATTCAAAAAATTCATTCCATTAAGGAACTCCTGGAATTGTTGCTGATAAAATTCAATAGTCTTGCATCGAGTTTTACGTTTGGTAATCACATCATGCTTTCTATTCTTGACCCTTCCTAACTGGAAGGTTATAACTTAACCGCAACAGCTGAAAGAAGTTTTTGAAAACTAAACTGAACAAAAATTACCTAAGGACTTCGACGAGACAGGAACGGCTATCAGACTTGTCACTATTGTCTATTCTAGGAGGAAGTGATAACTTATATTAAATAAATATTTATTTTAATTAAATGCAAGCATTAATTTTGTTTATTTTGTGAGAAATCGTTACCCTTCATTTAGGGCCCCCCAACTAATTTTGATACGGGGCCCCTCCAAGGCACGCTACGCCACTGTGTAGTATGTAGCAATGTATGTAGTTTTTACAGATATCAGGCTTCAATTACTAGCAGGCTTAAATTTTATTTGCACATAAAGTTAGTAGATCACTTAAAATTTAATTCAATATTAATTATACAGAACACGTGCACGATAAACAAATAAACACTAGGTTTAATAGTATGATATATTTTATTACGACATAAAATATTTTAGTATTAATAATGTTAGTAGTGTGATTTATTGGGAAAGACAGGATTAAATCAGCGTTAAAAGTAAACACAAACCCAAACAAAAACAAGCAGTTGCGTTAACGGACACGCGTTTGAACCCTGCTTATGACAAATACGTGTTGCGTTCATTTTGCGTGTGTGTGTTCTGTAAATTTATTTTTATATATCTCTTTCCATTTAAGATCATTATCATTTAAATTTTCTATACAGATTACCAAAAATATGCATACACTAGCTTCTGCGCGCGACTTCGTCCCCGTGGAATAGGACTAATTCAAACATGATTTGAGCGAAGCTTTAACCATTTATGCCGCGGAAGCTCTCAAAAGAAAAAAAAACTGATTTTGAAACATTCTTCATTGGTGCTACTCTCCTATTGATCTTAGCGTGATGATATCTCCTTCCTCGATAAATGGTCTATCTAACACTGAAAGAATTTTTCAAATCGGACCAGTAGATCCTGAGATTAGCGCGTTCAAACAAACAAACAAACAAACAAACAAACTCTTCAGCTTTATTATATTAGTATAGATATGTGTGGGTCTTTTATTTGTAACATCTTTCAAAAACGTAAAAATATCTAATAACTAGCTGACTCTGCAAAAATTGTTTTGCCATATATGTTATTAACCCCCGCAACCCCCTCATGTGGGTGGAATTTCTTAAAATTCGTAATTAAATCTTAATTTCTTAGCTGACCTCTACTCGGCGAAAGGAATATTCCTACCAAATTTCAAGTTTCTACGCCTTATGGTTCCAGAGATATCGTGATGAGTCAATGGGTGGAAATCTCTTTTATATATATAGATAATATAGATTATAAAAGCAATCATTTTGACTATACCCCGTCCGGCGACTAATGATCTTTTTGACACTTCAAGAAATTTTGACATTAGTGACTGCTTCACACGTTATTTATTCGATTCGAAATAATAATCGATTTTATTTAAGAAGAACTTTCAATCGATTTAATTAAATACATTTAGTTTAAAAATATTATTTATTTATGCGTTTATTAGTTTTTTTAATTATAAATGAAATATATAAATAATAAATAAATGAATTAACAGAGTTATTGCTCTTTATTCTTGGTTTGCAATTAAATTTCAAGATTTCGACTTAATTCCTTGCAAGTAATCATTCTTGGGGTCATAGATACTATTTTTATTTCCTTTTTTGTATTAAATTTATAGAAACAATAATCACATGACGTAAAATTATTTTTATCATATGATCGATTTATTATCGATTTATTATTTCAAGAACTGTTTCATAGTCTGTGGTTGTTTGTTATGCACAGGGTACTTCACTCAATCAATCAAATCGTCAATAAAGTATGACATTACAGTAGAATTTTAGTACGTTATTCCGAAAAAAAAACAACCGTAATTTATAGGCGTGGGCTGTCAAAAAGATCATTACTCGCCGGACGGGGTATAGCCCGTTGGCGTAGTTTGTAGTGATCCTTCTTTCTGCTCCGGAGGTTGTGGGTTCGATTCCCACCCCGAGTCTGGGCGTAATATATTTATTTATATGTGTATTATTTATATGTATGTTTATCGAAAAAAAAGTAGCTAGACCAGTCGGCTGATACCTATAAAACAAGCATTAAGTTGCTTACTTAAGGAACAGATGACGTGTGTGTATGTGGTAAATATTTTTTATTTTATTTTTATACAATAGCTTTTTCAATAAGGTGGTTATGAGGGGCTGAAGTTGAATATTCATTTATCAAATAAAACGGAAGCCGCGTGTTCGTGACGGACAATCTAAAGGAGTCGGTCCGAACTATCAAAGGCTCGTTGGAATGATGATCCATAATCCCTTTTCGAATCGTAAGTATTTTTTATCACGCTTCACAGATACTATTATTAAATGACCTTATGAAGAATAAAAGTAAAAAAGTGTAAAGGTGTTGATTTATTTTGAAGAAGGATAAAGATGTGAAAAACAAGTACGTTTTTACTTATAAATAAATGTCTGTCTATATGGGTTAGATAATATTTAACTATTTCGCTTATTTAACAATAAAAATTTCAAAATATTTTCTTGTTTCTATGTTTTAGTTTTTCCTTTGATTCCTATGAATATGTTTATTTTAACCACAACAGATTCCAATTACCTACACCACCCCTAAATTTTAATGCAGGTAGGTACTAATTTTCTTAATAACGTTAATATGAAACATCGCAAGGAAACTACGTTCTATGTTACATAATTATATTTATCCAACCGCAATCGAGCAGTGCAGTGTGGAGAACCAAGCTACAATTACTAGGCGAGAAAGCTTTGGCCTAAGTCTCTAAGAGGACATTTATAGACGTTTTGCAGTTAAGCAAAGAATTCACGAAAAACCTATCTAATGTATGTATTATATCTAAAACTCACGATTGATTTTTGTTTCTACTGTTACTGGATTCACGAAAAAAATAACTTCACCACTCTAAGGATTCTGTCAGAATTTTTCCAATATTTACGTGCAAGATTTCTCATAATAATTTCCTTGGCCTCCGAATCCGATATAAATTAATATGATGACATCTTGAAAAACTGAGTTAAGATTGATGTCTTCGCTTCGCTGGAATGTTTTCGTCTTTTCAGGATAAATTGAAGGTATGTTTCTTCGGTGAAAGTCGATCCTAATATAGATACATAAGTAAGATACGAACTTAAGACCGCCTTTCACTATTGACAAAAATAATATATTTGTTATATCTTATATAAGTAGTTATACTCAATTGTTTGAAAAGGAATATTTAAAATCATAAAGCTTATACTGTTGAGCGTTTAAGAAAATACGTATTAATGTAAAAATATTAGTCTTCTAAATAAGTCTCGCCTCGTCAACTGCGACTACTGACGACGCGTTGGTGCAACGGTCATAGCACTGGCTTGTGGCTGTTGCGCTGGCGGTTGCAGGTTCGATCCTCGCACATGACAAACATTTGAATTGGTCATACAGATGTTTGCCGAGGTCTGGGTGTTTGTGTAGTCCTTGTGGATCTCCCCGCCGTGCCTCAGAGCGAGCACGTTAAGCCGTCGGTCCCGGTTGTTATCATGTACATCTGATAGCGATCGTTACTCATAATAGGGAATATATCCGCATTGGAGCAGCGTGGTGGATTAAGCTCTGATCCTTCTCCTACATGGGAAAGAGGTCTTTGCCCAGCAGTGGGAAATTACACGCTGAAGCGTCAACTACAATTTCTTTCTATTACTCTACAACTAAAAGTAAGTATGTGATATAAGTATTTATATTATTATAATACTTTTGACTTTATTTATAGATACGTATCTCTCTATCTCTATATATATAAAAATGAATCGCTGAATGTGTTGCTAAGCGCAAATCTCGAGAGCGGCTTAACCGATATCGCTAATTCTTTTTTTATAATATTCCTTGAAGTAGGAGGATGGTTCTTACAGAGAGAAAAATTTAAAAATATTGCTGAAAAATTTTCTATATTCCCATACAAATATTCGTAATAATACTTAAAAGTCAAATTGAACCTTAACACCAAACCATAAAGTTTAAGTGTTAGTGTAACGGTTTCGGGAAGGACAAGTATTAAAAATTCTTTTAAAGAATCGACTGTTAGGCGAAGTACGCCGGGTCAGCTAGTTACAAATAAATCCTTCCTCTAAATAATGTAAGTAAAGACTATACAATATCTTCTACAAGTATTGTTTGTACAGAACCTATATAACATACTAATGAAGATACTTGTAATGCCTGCGGCTTTTTAAGCAAAAGGTTACATTTATAATCTTACTCCTTGTAAATCAAAATTACCTAAGACCTTCCAGAAGGGACGAATTGGACATGAAACGATTTTCGCGAATTAAAAGTACGTTGCGTGTATAAACTTCGCACGGATTTATTTTACAAACGTAAAAGCGTGTTCAATGCCGGATTTTGAAGCGAATGTGTAGGAAATATAATAAAAGTGTTAGAAGTTTCTAAGTTTCAATCAGTTTACACGCCAATTAGAGCGAGTGATATTTTATTTTAAAATAATAAAAAATAATCACATTTAAATAAAGTAAAGAAAAATAATAACATGGATTTTTTTATTATAAGTAATAAAAAATACTAAAGCACAACTTGTGGATTTCTTTTAATATAATTTTAGATTACTGCAAAGAAAAAAGAGGAAATAATATTATCTTAGGACAGGAAAATTTGGTGACTAAATGCGTCCTCAAATTTGTGCCTCAAATTTGTGTGTACACATAATGTCGTATATAAAACGATTCGCTTCGACATTGCCTTCTCAGCCACGTCTTATTTTATTCTTATATTTTAAATGTTCATATAGTAAACTAGTCTAATCGATAGTTAGCACTAGAATGCATTGTAATAATATTAAAATGAAACACAGCGTCGGTGATTTACGTAAATCTATACTAACACAATTTTTAAATGAATATTTTACTTTGAACATGTTTTTCATTGAAACGGTCATGTATACCAGCTTACAAAACATTTACGCCACGAAGCTACAAAGGTGACGGAAAAAGACGATTTAAACCGCGAAAATCGTGTAAATTTATGAAGCCATATTCTTTCAAACATAAATGGTTACTTTATTATTTTAGGCCTTAATGTATATATTTATTTACATTTATAAGACAAATAATTAAAAGAATACTTTAATATTATACAAAAAATAATAATAATAATTAAATAATTATTGGGGTATAATTAGTAAATATTATTTCATCATCTTGCTCCACGTCTTCGTAGCTGTATAAACATCCCAAAAATTACCACAATGCCTTGAATGGGTATAAAATTTCTCCCTCGCGAGGGGAGGCTCAGAAAGGCCTTTGTACATCTAAATGGGTTAATTGTTTAATTGCCACTAAAAATAAAAATGAAAAACAACTTATTCAGTCCCGACTTCGATTGATGAACAGCTGCTTCTGTACTAATGAAAAAGAGAGGAATATTTTACATAAATACAAATATATATTACATAACCCAATTTCATCCCTCACGTTTATTTGCAATCAAGAACACTTCAAGTGCAAATCGATGCTTAGTTTATATCTGAATGACGAATAACAAAATGAAATAGTATATGGCTTAGTTGATTTAAGCGAATCAACTTAATTATAGTGTGTAACGGATTTTATTTTTGTATTTAAATTAATGCTTCAAGACTTCAAACTTCTCTCTACGCTACAAATATTATATTGGTTTTAATCAAAACATTTATAATGAAATAAAGAATAAAAATGTCCTTCCATTTAAATTACGTTATTCAAAAATTACATATTCATCACTTAAAATTTTTCCCTCGTCCTTTTGCCATAGATTAAAGTAGGAATGGCTATAAAACTTGTACTATCATCCATGTTAACCGATATAACAAATATTGAAATTACACATGATAAAAACAAGATTGTTATGTCTAGTTAAAAAAAATATATTAAGGGAGGAAATTAAAACAGTTTTTTCATGTTCATTGAATTTGATGTTTACTACTCCGCTGCTAAACGATTGTAATAAATAAAAGAAACAAAAAATAAAATTAATATCTCTGGACTAAAAAGTAAAAAACAATGAATGTGAAATTGGAGCTATTGATACAATGGCTATACCAGTTCCAGACAAAGTTATGCCAGACAAACCAAGTTAAGTATTAAAAAATATTTACGCTAATTTAATTTAATGATACGCTGAACATTAATCAGTCATCAGATGAAAGAAAATTCGCTAGAAATTAATGCTTTATACAGGTAGGTATTTGAAATGTAGCTTATAAAATAGCATTGCAAACAAAGACTTATTAGAATTTATTTTAATTTAATCAAATAAAGCGCTTTAATAAGTTAAAATAATGTTTACATTGAAGTTTTTTATTGCTATTTTATTGTATAGTTAAATACAAGAATTACGTAACAGTTTGATTGGATACACAGATACAAAATAGGTACAATTTTTTATTCATTAAAGCTTATTTGTCATTGGAACTCACAAAGGAAATTCCTACATGGCGATCGCTTTAATCTGGTATACTTTCCCAATTGGGCTGTTTCTGTGCCCACCCAACTAATATAAATATACTGGGTACGGATTGTTTTGCTACATTCCTTTTAATAAGAGAGGCGTGCACGGTAAAGGAAAATACCATGAAATATTGTATCGAACTAGTCTTTTATCTTTGTTTGTTTCGACGGACGGATAAAATCGATTAAATGATGAAATCGGTTTTTAGAAAAAATAATTATTCTGTTTGCTTGCAAAGGAATAAAAACCACGACAAAACACGTAAAATTGTCAAATAAATACACAATATTAGCGATAACTCAAAAGGTGCTTGTCAGATCCTTATTGAATTTAAATGGGACCACATGAGATGCACCACATTTCGATTTTAAAAAATCAGCGCGCAATCGGTCCACCTAGTCAAAAGTGTTGAAAAAAATTACAATCGAATTGAGAATCTCCTTGATTTTTGTAATTGTTTAAAAAAGTAAATATTAACGCTACGCTCTTTGAAATACTAAACATAATTGAAAGTAGTTTTATTCATAGATTTCATATTAGATTTCTTCGATCGCGATCACGATTCAGCCTGTAATATCCCACTGTTGGGCACAGGCCCATTTAGGAGAAGGATCGGAGCTTAATCCACCACGCTGCTCCAATGCTGGTTGGCGGATATATTCCCTACTATGAGTAACGATCGCTATCAGATGTCCATGATAACAACCGGGACCGACGGCTTAACGTGCTCTCCGAGGCACGGTGGGGAGGCCCACAAGGACTGCACAAACACCCAGACCACGGCAAACATCTGTATGGCCAATACAAATGTTGTCGTGTGCGGGTATCCAACCCGCAACCGCCCGCGCAACAGCCAATCGCAATCCAGTGCTGTGACCGCTGCGCCAACGCGGCGTCACTTCACGGACATTTCTTCCATTGTTAACCAATTGCCAAAAAAGGGAGTGATACTTTTGATCATCATGTAATATGTATACACTTACGTTATAGTCATTGACCATGAGTCATGGTCACTGTCTGCAGATTAAAATATGTCAAGAGCGAAGCTTGTCCAATTTGGAGGTATCAGGTGTTGTCAACCTAGTCTTTTTCTAAATAATATCACTGCTTGAGTAATTATTCATAGAAATAATATGTCAATAATATAGGTGTATACATGTTTCTGTGTGTGAACCTTTTAATAAAGAAATTGTTGGCATATTCACAATACTATTTTTTACACTAAAGCTCCGAATAATATCTTCTAAAGAACGTTTTATTCGATCATGTATGTAAATATCTGAATTTTAACTTTAAGGACCCGACACGGATTATCATTTTAAATAAATAATTAAACAATAAGGAAAAAATTAAATTATCTTCATTTACATATTTTATTAGTACTTTGGCATGATGTATGCAGTAATACATGCATAGGAATGAAACATTTCATTGCAATATGCTGCGTGCAATTTAAAATTTTGCTACTCTTACATGTAGTCGTTTTACCCGATTTGTCGTTTTACCCGATTGAGGAGCGCCATTAATTAATTTCTCTAAAATTAGAAAATAATTTCAATAAAACATTCTACTTTGAAACAGTGATTAATATTAATATACTACCCAGCAGTGCAAGAAATAAGAACTTTATAAACAAAACTAAGACTATTATTATAACATCTTTCAAAGAAGCATAATTCAAGTAACAATACCAAAAATATATATAACGAAAATCCCTAAATGATTGCCGTCATTAATTTAACACACAACGATACGGTAGACATTAACATAAGCCGCTTCAAGCTTGTCCAAGAACGGAACAAAATTAATATTACGAAGATAACTGTATAATGAATGGACTTGTAACAATAAACGCCCAGAGCGATTGTTTTTGTTAAGAAACTCCCTTCTTCAAGGTTTACTCCTATGCGATATCGTAACGAATCCATCTACATAGTCAAGCCAAAACAAGCTCTTTCTAATTATAAAAGCTATCGTGTAATGGATTTTCATAAAGAAAATGTTATCTTTTTCACCATCTATAAATTACGGCTTATCTCGAGCTTTACTTATAAGACATGGGACTTATTACTGGTTAAATTAAAATGAGATGAGCGCTATTTCTTTCAGTGATTTTTTTCTTCATTATTTCTTCGGAGTATAAAATAATATTTTGTTAGTTCTTACTCGAATAATTACCTATAGCATATTCATGTTTTATGTTAAAATATTGATTTTAAATCTAAGCAAATAAATAAAATTGGAGTGTCTGTTTGTAACGGTAAAATAACCTCTTTTTACTAAATGCATATGGATGTGTGTATACGATATATAAACAAAAAAAAAACGTTTTTTTACAATTTTTGTCTGTCTGTCTGTTTGTTCCGGCTAATCTCTGAAACGGCTGGACCGATTTATGAAAAAAAAATTCTCGAAACGCCAAATAAAAACGATTTTCAAACTTTACCAATTTACCAGAACTAGACCATTTTACAATATTTACTTCTATTACTTATCTATTATCACAAATGATGTTTATGTTATCAAAATCACCTTGCCATTGCACGCGCGTGTAGACTCAAATTAGCATCATCATATTCATATTCATGTAGTTCGAATAGATCAACACAAACTTACACAGATCTTAATGATAATAATCAATATTCGTTGGTTAGTTTACAAAACAGTTTCAACAATTCATACTGTTAGACTCGACCTGAGCAACTGTCAGTCTAGTCTTGAGCGAATGTGTATTCAGTATTGTCTAATGATGCGTTTAATATGCGCCGAATTAATGTTTGAAACGTCAATATTAAATGGTCCTAGTTTAAAGACGCTAGTGATCTATCTGGAAGGAAACACTGAAAATTATATGTAACAAATTAAAACGCTTTTTGTGTAAACCGGTCTATGAATTGACATATAATGAACAAATAAAAAAAACTACTAAACGCGAAAAGAATCCAACAGAGCGTTTTTGTCGTGCCGTAGCATTTATTTTATTTTACCACGACAGTTAAAATAAAATGATCCCTTTGGGCTCCCCTTAGTTTCTAATCTTTACTACACTTCCCCTTATTTTGTTTTATTCTTTTTATTACAGTAGCGATACATACACCATAATTTTTTTATTGGATTACTTATTACTCTTACAAAACTTTAATCCTACGTAAGATGGACGAACAAATGAATGGACTCCAAAATCATAGGAACCGTATAGGCTTGCTTTTGGTAAGGAAACCCTCCTAAATCTCTTTTATTCACTTCAACACGTCACAGTCCACTGCTGAACAGGCCTCCCAAAGATCACGCAAAATAAAAAATTCTAACAAAACGTATACCTACAAAAAATATGTGCATATCCTTAGCTCAGAAATGTTTAGCGTTTTAAGAAATTTACTTTGTACTTATTCAAGATATTAAGGGAAATGTTAATATAACAAACAAATGCAGTAATTGGTATACAATCTAAAGCCTTGTCTATATTAACGACCTGTTTCTGATTACGTGCTATCTAATATCTGATGTAATAATTACAATATTAGTACTAACGCGCAACATTGGAGGAGTTAGAACGATTTTAAAGTATATTAATTTCTGTTTACGTGCTTTCTAAGATTAAAACAATCGTGCTAATATCATGGTCGATAAATTTAGATCACACTCACACACACTTCAGCCTATCGCAGTCCACTGCTGGACATTACTTACTTACTTCCAGTGGTGCTACAACCCTTTGTGGGTCTTGGCCTCCTCCACGATTTTCCTCCACATGTCACGATCTCTGGCGACCCTCCTCCAGTTCGTAAACTTGCCCATCGCCCTCAGATCCTCCTCTATGCAATCTTTCCATCTCTTTCTTGGTCTTCCTCTTGGTCTTTTCTGCTGCGGTGTCCACACAGATATTATTTTGGCTGCCCTGGTTTCCGGCATTCTTTCTAAGTGGCCTGCGCACCTCAGTCTTTGAGACTTGCAAAACCTGACAATATCTTCCCCTTTTATGCGCGCGTCTATTTCGTGGTTCATTAGATGGCGGTATGTCCCATTGTCGTCTTTGATGGTTCCAAATATTCGTCGCAGCACTTTCCTTTCAAATATTGCCAGTCTTCGCTCATCTCTCTGCGTTAGCGTCCACGTTTCGCAGGCATAGGTAACTACGGGCCTGATAATGGTGCGGTATATAGTTAGTTTTGATGTAACGCTAAGCAATTTCGAGGAAAAGATTTTGCTGCACGCATAGAAGCACTTGTTGCCACCAACAATCCTTGCCCTTATCTCATCGTCCATCCCATTCTGGCCAGTCACCATCGATCCCAAATACTTGAAGCTATCCACACCTTCAATGTCACTATCGCCAACCTTGATGTGTTTTGCTGGTTCTGGCAGTCTACCATTTGCTAGATACCACTGCTGGACATAGGCCTCTACAAGTTTCCGCCAAAAATGGTGTGAACTCATGTGTTTTGCCCATAGTCACCACGCTGGGTAGGCGGGTTGGTGACCGCGGGGCTGGCTTTGTCGCACCGAAGACGCTGCTGCCCGTTTTCGGCCTGTGTATTTCAAAGTCAGCAGTTGGATGGTTATCCCGCCATCGGTCGGCTATTTAAGTTCCAAGGTGGTAGTGGAACTGTGTTATCCCTTAGTCGCCTATAATATTACGACACCCACGGAAAGAGAGGTGGAGGCTTCAGTAGAATTTTCGATCGTTAAAATTTAAAAAAAAAAAAACTATTTTTTATTTTTTATAACTAACATGTTTTCAGTGAATAATTTATGAGGAGAACAGCTTCAACACAACCAAATATATAACTATAAAACAATTTATGATAAAAATGTTAAAAAAAAGCCGTAAAAAATATTTAAAAATCGGTAAATAACGTACTCCGTAGTAGTAAAACATCTTGACCTTTTACAAATATCGGAGAATTTGGAACACGAAAATGACAAAAGCCGGTGGCATACGAAATCATATTTCCAATAGCACAGTTTGAAAGGCAAGTGCATTTATACGCAATCTTGTAGAACATAATGGAAAAGTTTCGCGCCCGAAATACGGTTCGCTTTTAGGCCCACCTCACAGCGACTACAAAGCGCTATACAATAAATTCAACAAATATAGGGCATTTTTTTCATTTGTATTGACCGTACTTATTTTTATTACTCATTGAGACTATTTTTTATACAGTAAGATCTTAGACCACTGTTTTGGTGCAGTAATGCCATACGCTTTACAATATACAATATATTACGAATATTTCTTTCGAGTGTATGTCCGGTAGGTGTACGTCTTTGTGGGTCTCCCAACTGTTCCTTGTAGATCACGTGAACCTACCGGTCCTGGTTGTTAACCTAGACACCTGATAGTGATTGTTACAAATTTGTTGTGGGAAATATATATAGAAAGACATCTTTACCCAGCAGTCGGACGGCACAGAATGAATCAATCAAAACAGACAAATTATCTTTACTATTATAATAATGATTCTTACCTAGTTATTTTAAAGTTATTGATTTGATTGCAACCATCATAAAAATTTAATCACCATAATCGTTGTCAAAGCTATAATAAAATTAAAGATTATATTAGTTAAAGAAATAAATATAATCGAGCTACATTATCTTGATACTGTACTGGACAGGAATCGTTACTGGCCCACTTATTAGCGTAGTCACGTAATGTGCGTTAATGAAAATTGTTTCGTGACGTCTAGATTCATAGAAATTCAACTTGGTGTTAAGTACAAGAAAACATTCAAAGCTGCTATATTGTTATAGTTGCTATATTTCTTATCATCCTTAAACTACAGTTACATTTAGATAATTTATAATGAATAATAAACTCAACCGTTTGGCGATACAGAAGAATTATGTTCCTTATACAGGAATAAAATTGAGTTCTAAGTCGTATCAACATTTATTTACAACTGGAGGAAATGATATTTTATAGACTAATCTTTTTGGGCGAAAATTCTTGTTATAAAATAAAATAAAGTTCAATACAACACAGAGCTCTGCCTGTTATTATATTTTTATACATTATATTGCTTTTTAAAGCGAGTAGAAAAATAAAATTTGAAGAAAAACATTATTGACAGTGATTAGTGAAAATAGTCACTGAAGTGTGAAAACCCAAATTTTTTGGTGGTCAGTAATTTAAGTTTTCATATCATTACAGTTTATTTTGCCACTGGTTATTTTTTGTGTTATCTAGATAGATCCCTGCAAGACGAGAGAGAGATAAGTGGTGTCGACAAAAGGAATTATTACTCTTAAAAGAAAATTTTCTTAAAGTATTACTTAATTTAATAATCATATTATATTAGTAGATAAATCGATTACAGTCAAAGAGGGAACTCAAAAGTCTTTTTAACCGACTTCCAAAATAGGAGGAGGTTCTCAATTCGATTGTATGTACTTTTTTTCATGTATTTTAGATCAGAACTTTTGACTGGGTGGAACCGATTTCGATGAATTTTATTTTAATTGAATGTTTTTGCGTGTCATGTGGTCCCATTTAAATTCAATTGAGATCTGACAAGTACTTTTAGAGTTATATCTAGGTAATAATGCGTATTAACTTGACTACTTTTTCGTCGACCTACGTTAAATTAAACCGCATAACTTTTCGCTGGGTTTATCGATTTTTTTGGAAGTAGTTAGTATTGTTAATAGGCATACTAAACGTTCTTTTTTGATCATTCGATAAAAATACATTTATATACCAACGTACCTTACATTATTACAACACAATAACAATTTTTTTAATTACGTTATAGGTACATATATTGCAATTTACACTTAATACGTAATTGTGTATTATTTAATAATTTTTGATATAATACAACTGGCTTGATAACTTAACAAAAACTATCGTTTTTAATTAATTCATGAATAAACAAACAAGTGAAAAAGTCATTGTTAAAGTCGGATAAAAATATTAAAATCGAGAAATCCTTTTCATGACTTGTCAAATAAAAAAATAAATTAAAAAACAACTAAATAATCGTTCATTTTTATGGTCCCGCTAATATTACTGACGAGTGGAAAATGAAGGATGGAAGTTATCTTCTCAAAAATTCCAAAGAAACATAATATATAAACACAGATAATTATGTAAATAACTAAAATAGACAACATAACAGACTTCTTCTTATGTCTCAATCTATGAAATAGGAAATGATGTGGGTAAAATTACGAGGCAGAGTTACTAATGAGTATAAAATAGGAGAGGGTTGTAACAAATTAATGTAACTTTACACAAAATTGCTTACTTGGATAGTTGTGATTAAATGTTTCATTGGTAAGGAATAATTATTTAATATTTAACAATGTGACAACCGTGGTATTATGACATGACGTAAGCTTGTATTAATTCGTAGTCAATTCGTTTCACATTACTAATTACAGCTTACGGTTAATTTGAATTTATAATGTCGGTGTGACTTCGCATCAATTGCTTTTGCGAAACAACTATTGCAGCGATGTTGAAAGTCCTTCTAAACGGTGTGGCGTTTTCTTTATTCATTGTACATAATTATAGTCTTTATTTTTACAGGCTTAAGTGTCATAAATGCATACTTATGTCTACGTGTTGTCGTGGGTACGTGTGAAATTTAATTGTACCGCAGAACAAAGTTGTACGCCAACCCACAATTCTCGTTTAGTATTTCGGTAAATAAAGTATCTTGTCTCTTTTGTTACTAGAGCTATTTCATTTTAGCGTAGTTATAATCAGTTTAGTGTCATTCGTAGCAAAATTATAGCTGGTTCAAAGGACAATGCCTATTTTCTATGAAGCCGTGCCCGGGTACGTGTTCAGACAATTCATATATTTAAGTATCCTTTATTAATCGAAAATAGATTTTTAATAATATTCTAAAAGTGATTAAAACCGTAGTTTATACTTTAATTAAAAAAGATATTTTATTTGTATTCCGGGTTTGTGCTGTCAAAACATATTAAATATAAATACCAAGTCGGAAACGCAACTATAGAAATAAACGCTTTTTTTAATTAAATTATAAACCCCAACACGACCAGAAAATTGACATATTAAAGTTTTCTTTATTAATTAAAACTAGATTTTTAATAATAGTCTAAAAGTAATCAAAGCCGTGGTTTATATTTTAATTTAAAAAAAGCGTTTGTTTGTGTGGTTGCTATGACGACTTGCTATTTATATTTAAACTATTTTGACATGACAAACGCGGAATACAACTAAAATATTTTTTAAAATTAAATTATAAATCACGGCTTTGATCACTTTTAGAATATTATTAAAAATCTAGTTTCAATTAATAAACGATACTTAAATATATGAATTGTCTAAACTAGTCAAAGCACGTACCGGGCACAAATAGGCATTGTCCTTTGGCGAGCTTTTTGCAAACTGAGTATTATTGAGTTAAAGACTATATTTTTTATTTTTTCAATTCATTTAGACTCTAGAGGTGGTTTTTTTTTTTAAATAGGCAAACGGGCTCGGCCTCCTGACAGTACATTGCTTACACGTACAGAACAAATGTTGAAACTTTTTTTATTAAAGTTAAGGCACTTTGATTTTTACATATTATACTCTAATATACGTATGATAATTTTAACGTCTTATGTAAAATTAATCAAAAACTGTTATGTTTAAAAATATTTACAATACAATTGTGTTTGCTCGCAAACGAAGAAAAAAGAGAAGTCGAAGAAGTAAGTAGTAGAAAAAATAGTCAAGTAAATACGCGTTATCAAGGATTACTCAATAGGTAGTCATGAGATCTTGATCAAATTTAAATGAGACCACAAAACAAGTTTCAGCTTTTGTTTAAAACTAAAATCATCAAAATCGGTAAACCCAGTGAAAATTTATAGGTACGGTACGAGTATAGTACAACGTAGGTCGATGAAAATATAGTCAATTAAATACGCATTATTAGATATGACTCAAAATTACTTGTCAGATCTCAATCAAATTTAAATGGTACCACATGACACACAACGCCTTTCGATTAAAAAAGTCATCGAAATCGGTCCACGCATTCAAAAAAATACATTCGAATTGAGAACCTCCTCCATTTTTAGAAGTTGGTTAAAAATATCGCATCGACTTCTAAGAGCTTAATAATAACTATATAATATGTTAAGTGTCTATCGATCTGGCAAATATCAAATGAATCAAAGAATGATCTCTTATTTATTAAATAAAAACTGGAAGAATATTTCCTCTTCTCGAATAATAAACAATTATGTCAATGGCAAAAACTAAAACGTTTCACAAGAATTTAATTAAAGAAGACAAAAGTCACTCTATAAATGGTATAAGGAATATAAAGAAAAGCTTTACAATTTTTACTTAATTACTTGAAGTAACTGTAGGTAGTTCGATCAATTTATATTTTACTAGCTTCTGCGCGCGACTTCGTCGGCGTGAACTCCGCTCCTATTGGTCTTAGCGTGATGATATATAGCCTATAGCCTTCCTCGATAAATGGGCTATCTAACACTGAAAGAATTTTTCAAATCGGACCAGTAGATCCTGAGATTAGCGCGTTCAAACAAACAAACAAACAAACAAACAATCAAACAAACAAACTCTTCAGCTTTATTATATTAGTATAGATAATTAATACATTGCAATACAGTTGATTCATTGCTAGAATATAAAAAATGAATACAATAAAGTGACTTCCAAAGTTATGATTCTATACTATACATAGCAATATATAAACATGCCAGGATAAATCCAATGCAGCTAACTTTCTACAAACAAAAAATATTGTGTGGAGTTGGTGAATGAATTCAATTTTGAACAGTATCTGTCACGCTCAATTTAGAAAAGACATTCCCACAAACAGGCATTTTTTTGCAGCTAAACTCGTCGACATAACGTTGAGTCGTAGATTTTCCATAACTTACTAGCTGCGAGCTACGGTTTCACCCGTGGCCGATTTTGTGCAAATCATTTTTGTTACTGTTTACCTTCAATTGTTTATAGAGTGACAATACAACCTAGAGTCTAGACCGTCTATCAAGAAAATTTTCATGATACTTAATTTAGATAGATCCTTAATCAGCTATGAAAACTATTATTCATTAGCTATGAAAACCGTTTCCGATTTCGTGCAATGGACTTTACGGGATGCGTAGAACAAACATACGGACAGAGAGACAAAAAAGTGTGTGTGTGTCATCTCCGACGCACGACTGGAGTTTACTCCTTCAGATTGACTGTCTAAATAGGCACAAAAAAGGCTTACTAGTCTAAGAAAAAGATTAATACCATATATCGACATGTCCTATGTATAAGGGCCAAAGCAACAATTTAAGCATTTTCACTTTTTTGTTTTAAATGCTTCCTTTTAGTCTAGTTTACAAGTTGTTTTAAAAAAAATACACATTTATGGGTGAAAATACTATTTTTTTCTGCAGGTATAAGGGCTTATTTGACATAATTTTTGACGTATAAAGGCCAAACAGTTATTTCGAGACTTGTACGCGGGGGAATCCCGCGTCTAACGGTCTCTCGGATAACGTATAAGTGTCAATGTGAAATAATATGTCATATAAAAATTATATTATTATCATTTATTTAAGTTATTTATTTATGTTAAATATTTGTTATAAAACAAGTGTTCTTTTAAAATTAGTTTTTGCCGAGTTTATTGACCAAAATGACTCATTGGCCTTTTTATTATTATTTTTTCAATATAATTAAATTTAAAAAGTCACGTATATAGACATATCTACAATAAGTAAAAAACTAATAATATACAAATAAGTCAATATAGCTAGAAAAATGAACATTAGGTGTCATAGTAACTATGCAAAATTTCAATTAGATACATAAGTTGAAGCATGTAAAAATTATAGCAAATTGAAACTTTGAGAGCCTCTACTGAAAAGTTGTCATTTTTCACATTGGCCCTTATACATAGGACATGTCGATATATAAAAAAACGAATCAAATAACGCCATCTATCGGAACTCAATTGGGGTAGATGGCTATTGGGCGTTACGAGAAACGTAACGAGGTCATTCGTTCAGTAGATTATACTCCTCATATTTTTTAAGGAGTAAACTCCATAAAAAAAACGATGAGTAATTATTTTGTCTTCTATTGCTCTTATACAATTATTGTACACACAATGTGTGTTTGATATAACAAAAATATAATATAAATAAAAAGATTCTGTACATATTTTACCTATACTTCATCCTCTTAAGAGCTTAGTTTTCACTGTGAATCAAATGTTTATCTATTTCTAATCAAACGCTTGAAATAAAGTTTTAAGCTTAGCTTCAAATTTGGCAAGGTACCGTGCCAACTTCCACTTCCCGTTTCAATTCCTTAAGGCAGCGTGTAAACGACGCCACAGCCTCGAATGCCGAATCGGATAGGCACCGACGCAAATCCGCGTGAGCTCCGCAAACCGTGTAAGGTTTATAAACGGAGCTAGGGTTTGACATTTAACAATAAACCTACAATAATTCTATTTCCCAAATTTTTAAATACTATCTTAAGAATTATCATATGAAAATAAATGTAATATAATCTGTTACTAGTAAGCCTTTTTTGTGCCTATTTACAGTCGATCTGAAGGAGTAAACTTCGGTCGTGCATCGGAGCTGACACACACACTTTTTTTAATACGAAACTTAGGTAGGTATTGACTTACATTTGCAAAGAAAGGTTACTTATGTTTGCTATTTATTAAATATTTTTGACATTACATACAAAAAGTTTGACTAGTATAAACTAAATAAAAAATAATACAGAAAACTATTGTCAATAACTAAATCTCCTCAATACACCGCTTACATATCATACCAAGCTTATGACTTACTTAACAACTTTATGGAGTTAAAATATTTAAATGTTACTTTCAAGTTAACTCTCAAGTTTAAACATAGACGACGATGTCAATTTGCTTTAGTTGGTAATTTACTCTGAAATAAGCTATGTTGCAATTTACCATTAAAGTTGTGCTGTATATAAACGTGCTATCTAGACTAAAATATTATAAACTAGCTGCTGCTCGCGACGTCGTCTGCGTGCGTTCACTGCTCGTTCCCCGTAGGTGATAGCGTGATAATATGTAGCCTATGTTCTGACCCGACTTCTTAATTAATAATATTCGTGCCAAATTTGAAGTAAATCCATGCAGTACTTTTTGAGTTTATCCCGGACATACATTTGAAGAAATAAAGGTTCACTGCTCGTTCCCCGTAGGCGATAGCGTGATAATATATAGCCTATGTTCTGACCCGACTTCTTAACAATATTCGTGCCAAATTTAAAGTAAATCCATGCAGTACTTTTTGAGTTTATCCCGGACATACATACAGACAAACAGACAAACAGACAAAAATTCTAAAAACTATATTTTTGGCTTCGGTATCGATTGTAGATCACACCCCAAGTATTCTTTTAAAAAAATATTCAATGTACAGTTTTGACTTTTCTACCATTTTATTATATGTATAGATAATTATGAGAGACTTGATTTTTTTTGTGTTTCTTTGTAATTTATAAACTCAACAATTGAAACGATTGGAAATTATTTCGCCAGGAGAGAGCTACGTTATCACTAAATAACTTTGCTAAATAACGTAAACATTATTTTAAGGGAAGAAAAGTGAGCAGCCAAAACCGTGTAAACCACGAGGGATAAGGAACGGCTGAGAGCTTTAATTAAAAAAAAACTTCAAGACATTTAATTTGTTATGCTAGTTTTAATTAGTTTTGTAATGTAAATAATACAAAACAGATTAATTGGTTATATGTTTAACTAATAAAAGTTATCCCACATACACGTCCCAAATAAATTTCAAAATAATATCGGTATTAGACCATGTTTGGCTTTGTGATCACAGTACTTAGTGTTGTGCTAGCGGGTGCGAGTTCGATTTCCGCTCATAACAAATGTCTATATAGGCAAAATCATGCAGTATTTAGGTGTTTATGTTAGTGTCTGTCCGGTCCCTCGAAGCGAGATTTTTATCTAATGGGGGTTTGTGAGCGTTGAGCATTTATTTACGTACCGTTCATAAATATAAAATACTAGCTTTAGCGCGCGACTTCGTCGGCGTGGACTCCGCTCCTAATGGTCTTAGCGTGATGATACATAGCCTATAGCCTTCCTCGATAAATGGGCTATCTAACAGTGAAAGAATTTTTCAAATCGGCCCAGTAGTTCCAGAGATTACCGCGTTCAAACAAACAAACAAACAACAAACCAAACAAATAAACTCTTCAGCTTTATATATTAGTATAGATTTGGTAACTTAAATAAATAATTTTCTTATAAGTTATTTACTAAAATCCGCTTGCTGTATGTGTACTAAGCGAATTAAATGTACCTATTTAATTTTACGAGACTTATGTAATTTGATCGGTTTAATATTATATCTTTGAATGAAGGCTTTATTATGTTTAACAGTATTTCTATTTTGAAGAACACTATTTTATTTAGATTTTGCTTAAATCTTTCCCCGTATTTCAAATTAAAAATTTAGTCAGTGAAGCGTTTACACTATTATTATAATTATGTTGAAATTTAATATATTGAGGTACACTTCTAACAATATTATTGTATTAATTACGTAATAAAAGAAGTTCCCGAAAATTAAATTACAAAAATTAAAATTGTAACTCAATTTTAATTTTTTTAATTTAATTTTCGTTCTATCAAACTCTAAAAATAAAACACTTATACAATTTTAAAGACAAACATGCAGATTAACATTAGTTTTAAAAAAGTACGAAATAATAAAATTCGATAATAGCACAACATTTCTTTTTGGTATTTAATATTTTCATTACATCGTTGCTCTCTTTTAAGAACTTCATAAATTTATTATTTGCTTATTTCCATATTTTACTTTATTTTATTCATATCATTCTGTCTCTACATACAAATGGAAAATTCTTTTGTGCAAGACGTCATAAAGAGTACAACAGCTTGAAACGGTTGTTAATTTTACAAAGAACGAAAGATTGTTTTATTTTTTAATTTAATTCTATTTATTTCTTAATAGCTTATTTTGATCTTAAGTATAAACTAGTGGTCGCCCAGAAGTCAAAATTCGATCATAATTAAAATTTTAAATTAAAGAAAACCAAATAATTATGACAATAAAGAACCTTCTTTTAAATACCTTTTTAATTTGACTACAGACTTTGACAATCAACAAAATAGTATAATATATGCGTGTGTGCGTGTGGTAGTGTGTGTAATGCTTTTTTTATTAATTTAATGTATATTTTATGTATAATTTTAAAAAATATTAGAATTCCGCACTCCTTCTCTATATAAACTATAAGTGTGCCAAATTTCTTATAAATATTATAAATTCAATTTATTGTTTACATAATTCCCAAATAGTTCAATTAGGCCTTCAATTAACAGCTTAGGCTGCTTTCGCTGGTCATTCAATTAGCGGCCTGAGCTCTGTTGCAAATAGGCAACTACGAGTATGACTGCGCTTGCTTATAACCTTAAAAGGCTGATTGTAATCTAAAATACATATTTAAGTCGCATATTTTAATTGACATAATGATAAAAACGTATACTTTATTTAGTTTGGAATGTCATCATTCAGTAGTGCATAATTAAAACAGTAAGAAGAGGCACCGGTAATTGGAAATTTCAATGGCTCTTCGAATTCATCTATATCTAAATAACTGGGTTATTAATTAAATATACCTAACTAGACTATGTGTATATTCTACAAAAGATATTTATTTTGACTTATAATCAGTACTGTAATCCATTCAATTTAGTATTATTCATATTCTTACTATACGTTAGAATCGTATTAAGAAATTACGTATACGCATTAAGATCGCCTAAAATATATTCTAATTATTTTTTAGTTTTTAGTACAAATAAAAAAAATACATTAAAGCAATTTTATCATGCATGTGAATGCATACCTATTACATATATATAAAGCGATTTTATAAAATTTTCTATGTTAAAGTCAAAAAGTAAAATAATAAATCTGTCGAAATTTGTTAACGCAAAATCCTATAATTTATTAATTTAGTTAAACGTCCAGCTATTTTAAACAAACGGACATTCCCATCGAACTATTTCGCTAATTAAACGTCCTTGCATTGTTAATTGCATTCGAAGTAAAATTAGTTTGATGGTAAAACGATTGAATTTTAAAACAAATGAATTTGTTAAATCGTAGTAGCATTTATTATGTTCAAAGCTGAACCACATTAGTTATTCTAATTAGGTATACGTAATGAGATAGCAGCAAAGAGAATGTTTGCTGTGATAACAAAGCGAAATTGAGTGTTACATTCAATTATAATATGATGTTTTATATAATTGTCAATGTCTGATCGTATCAAATATTTGAACCTACGACTGAAGCTCCGCAGTGCTGTGATTCAATATTAGATTGGTCGATATTTTTATTATATCGTAGTGAGCGTATCTATTCCTATATCTATCACCTTGGAATTTATAAAGCCGACCGATGGTGGGATAACCATCCAACTGCTGGCTTTGAAATACACAGGCCGAAGACAGGCAGCAGCGTCTTCGGTGCGACAAAGCCAGCACTGCGGTCACCAATCCGCCTGCCCGGCGTGGTGACTATGGGCAACACACATGAGTTCACTCCATTTTTGGCGCTAACTTGTGGAGACCTATCTCCAGCAGTGGACTGTTATATGACGAAATGATGATGATGAATGATGAGCGTATCTATTGCTTACAACGCTCTGTTCTTCTGGTTTACTACTAAGATTTTTTTTAATCTTATTATTAGGTAAACTTATTATTAACACACAAAATGCACAAGAGCAAACGCTCACACCACGACATAGATCTATATAAATATTTGTCACGAGCGGGAATCAAACCCACGATCGCAAGCATCGTCGAAAAACTTTAGGAGTAGATAATTTACTTCTAAAGATTTCATGATCTTAATAATATTTTATTTCTGTGTCTATCGATGTACTATTTTATTTTGCTGTCAATTTAAAGTCAAATTTTTTAAGATTTGCCAAAACTATACATTTATTTTAGTAAAAAACGTGCATTAACGTGTTCTATGTCAAAGATTCCTAACAAATAACGCCTAGCACCTTTATTGTAACAATACAACGTAGCATTTAAATTTTTACATGCGACATGACAGAAGAGTATTGTGACGCAAGTGTAAGGTAGTAAGGTAGCAGCGCTTGCCATTCATAACTTTTATCTAAATCAAAGTATATGTCAAACTAAACGCATAGTAAAATGATATTTACTATAAGCAACTAACTGTAATCGATGACACGGATGTGTAGTAATGCAGAATTTTACTGTCCTACCTTTGGATAGAGGACAAAACAACGTCGTATCGTATAAGGGAGGAAAATCACTAAATTTCCTTATAAACCAAATATGTTTATAGAAATCAATGAAACTAGTATTTACTTTCTAATCAAACATTTCAATAAACAACAACGATTGAAGATAACTCATTATATCTGAAGTTCGTCCTAATTTGTATTATTTAGCTGAAATACAAACAAGTTTCTTCATATACGCAAAAGAAAATATTTTATTAATATAAAAAGAATTTACGTTCGCGATGTTGTTCATTTGCAAAAAGATATTAATTTATTATTACGTTGCCCTGTAAAACTTTTCTTTCAACCGGATCTTGACCGAGTACCCGGATATTTTACGTCATTAAAGCAAGCACGGATAAATAATATTTGCATTTGTATCTTTTGTTTCTGTGTTATTAATGCACCCAGAAATTTGTTTATAAAGATTCTCAGCCTCATTGTTGTATCTTATAGGTATAACAAAATTGTCCATCCATTATCTTCCATCTTTATTTTTGAACTGCTTTTGATGTTATAGGTAATTACATTTATTATCAGACACGCTTGAGAACTAATTAAAAATAAATAAGTAAATAAATATTCCAATTTGCTTTTTGAAGCCTGATCGAAATTGAGCTCTGCGAGTAGTCTGATACTTCCAGCGCACGAACGTCAAATCATAAATTTGGTCTACAAAGAGGTTCTAAATGTTTGTAGGATAATAATTTGATACTACTTTAGCACCTCCTAGTAAAAATAATCAATTCTCGCGTGAGAGAAGCCGCGGGCAACAGCTAGATGAAAACAAAATATGTTTTAATAGGTACCTATTGAAATGATGAATATCAAAGTAAACAAGTGTATTAAATGAATTTGATTGATGGCTATTATTTCGAATATGACCGCAATGAAATTTGTATTACACATAATATTGTAGTTGCTATTTACATATTTGAGAATTGTTCGCATCGTTTTGTCAATATTATATACATATTTAAATTTGAAGTTGTTTAAATGAACCTTCTATTTGTCTCCATTTCACACAAATATATAAGCTTAAACCTATAAATACTTATTATACATATGACATATATATTGGTGACTATGGGCAAAACACATGAGTTCACGTCATAATGTCGGGCGCGAACTTGTGGAGGCCTATGTCCAACAGTGGACTGTGATAGGCTGTAGTGGTATATATATTATTTATACTATTCTAATATTCATTACCTGAGAACAACAAGTATTTTCCCAAACATTGTACACGTTATTGGACGTCCTACGCTTTGTCTTGACAGTTTTTCCATAGCTTTAGTACTTTCATACTAGCAAAGAAGTAATTGATTGATTAAAAACAAATATAATTATGTATGTTAATAAGAAATATTACTTATTTCATTAGCTTTAGAGTTAATTTTTCATAAATTTTGAATATTTTTTTAAATCCGTGTAACAAAGCTTAAGACTTTGTTTGTTATCGGATCGGATTTATTAATTAAATTTTCCTTAGTGGATTATTTATAAAGCAGTTACTATAAATACATATATATATTTACTGAGCGGATTAAAAACCAAAGATTTAACTTTTACGTAAATAAAGTGTAAATAAATATGTGAATGCTTTGTAACTGGGGGCCGCAGCCAAATTATAGCGGTCTCGATTAGTGTTGCGGTCCAGTGGTGCTGTGCTTGGTAATATGGGTAGAGTAGAGAACGTCCTTGTGCAACCTCGTTCGAGGTGTCAATAGTCTAAGGTAATCATTAACCATCAGACGGGCAATAAGCTTGTTTGACGACCTTGAAGACGTGTCCTGGAGTGGAGACCGCGTGTTGGCAAACACAGTGTGGGACGTCCTCCGGCCTGCTGGACCGACGATCTACGTAAGATCGCCGGTGTAGGCTGGATGAGGATTGCAGAAAATCAGGATGTCTGACGTGAACTTGGGGAGGTAGGCCTCCAGCAGCGAACTATAATAGGTTGAACTGACTGACTGACTGAATGACTGACTGTAAACAATATACTGAGAGCCTATATTTTGGTATTTTTACATATTTACTCAAAAAACCTTAAACGTTGACAATCTGTGTAACTATTAAGTTTATATTATTGTAAATTTACACACAATATAATAAATCTATCTACACTATTTATTATGAAAATTATTTACTAAGTAAAAGTTATCTGTATAAATATTCACAAGCAATTGAGCTGCAAGCCCATCGTATGAAAAAATATAAAATATGTATACGAAAAATATCTACACTGTAAAAGTTCGATGCCTAGTTCGTCCGCTCGGAGATATTGCTGGCTTCAAGCCAAGTCAAATACCAACCCGATGTAGAACCGATGGGGAGCGACACTTAAATTTTACATTTCTCTACGAATACGTGATGAGAGCAAGCCTTTTTAAAGTACCGTTGATAAAGTTTGATAACAACTGCTGTGCCAATTTGAGGCACTTTGAAACGTTTACTAATAAAATATTTAAACTCCGTACTGTTCTGTATTTCTCTGACTATACGTGCATAATAAAGGATACTCTTATTGAGGAAGAAGCAACAAATTTATTCTGCCAAGGTGCTCTTTTGCTGATGGAAGGCATTTAACAACAATTATCTCAGAAACATACAGTCAAATTTTTGAAGTAAAACTTCTTTACGCACGCTTGACTTGGGGAGTAAAGCTGGAGAATGCGTGACGAGAGCGTTACGAAAAGTGTGATTGGGCCAGTCGAACGGAAGTTGAGTGTGGGATATAAGTTAAATAGAGCTAAAGAAGTTTAATTTCAGTCGTGTGGTCAAAAGCACACTCATTTTTCTATGACAGTGTTTTCAAATAGCACATTTTTGCTACTAAATGTTTTTAGTGAGCGGTGTATGGGTGTATTTTCTATAAAGAGCTCAAAATAACTCTCAGCTCAACAGAATTCAGCTCAACTTCTCGACAACGTTGGTAATCCGTTTTTATAGGTATTACCTACCCTCCACTGCGTTAGATATCAGTCATACAACTATATTATTTCGTCTTACGTTACACTTACTTTGTTAAATTGATTAAAAAGATTGTAGGAAAACAAAATACAGCCTGCAACAGCCGTGTAAGTCAGAATAAAAATACTAAAAGTTATTAAAGCAACCGCTATAATTTATATCATAAGCGCGTTAAATAGAGCATAAAATTTTGTTCCTCATTAGTAAATAGCACGCGTGCAAAGCTAGGGGTCGTCGGTAGTAATTCACATCCAATTTTTTCGCTTTACATTAATGATGTACGAACAGTATTTCACGTATATGTAAGAGGAAGAAGTATAATGTTTATAATAAATAGTTTTAATTTGTAAATATAGAATTGCAACCTCCTGGGAGAGATCCATTTTGTAATTGGTTGAATGTTATCACGCCATTTACAAGGGTTGAACTTTGATAACCTACTCGAAAACCCTCGGAAGTAAACAAGATAGGGTAAATGTGAGAATTGCGAAGTAATCTAACATTGGTCCCACGGGAGACTCACAATTATGTCAATGTTACTAAAACAGGATAATAATTAATTCAGTATCTAAGATATTTGAGCAATTGCAAAGTGAAAACGAGAACACTAAACAACAATGATCGACGTGGGAATAGTTTCTAGTAGGTTTAAAATGTCGAACGCACCCGACTGAAGTAGAGCTCTTGAAGTATATTTTGGAAACGGAAATCCAAAATTGAAAATTACTTCAGAAGTATGACGACTCGTAAAGACAATTCATACAAACCTTTATCACTGTTATCAAACTTTTACGCTTTTAGATAAAATCTTGGTGAGTTTACTCAACAAATAAACTTTCCAACTTGTTTCAATCAACACTCAGATTAGAAAAAAATACTTGTAAAAACTTTAAGTACCTATAAGTTTCGCAGACCTGTGACTACAAACTTAAATGGCGTTTTTTGCCACACCAGAACATTCTATCATTTTCACGAAGACATTTTAAAACACCCACGCACCTGCCCATAAATAATAATCAGTGTAGGTTAGTTAAAGGTTTTTGACATATCGTATGAAATTAACCAGAAAAAAAGAAGTTTGCAGTTTTCTTTTTTAAAGGGACCTTAATAGCTTTAATAACATCTACATATATGTTTTTGCTCAAATTTGAAATAACCATCTAAAGAAGTCCTCAACCTTACAGTAGAATACTGTCCGGTAATACTGCTCTCAAGTCTTTCTATATGTGGGGAGTAAGAGGAGCCAGAGCTCCTTGAGAGAGTTAAGGATAGAATCGGAAATATGCCTGCAATTCTTGTTGTTGCAGCCGTCCATAGGCTAATGTATGTGCTACCCATAAGGCAGACCGTGCGCTTCTTTGCCAAGATAGTGGGATATAAAAAATATATTAGAAGTGTTTAATATTTAATATCAAGAGTGAATATTTTTTTAGATTTTATTTAATGTACATCATAGTTTCTTCAGTGGTAATTAAATCATATAATTTTTAGTGTATATATTTTCAGAACCAATATTGAATAAGAAGATTTCAATCAACGGTTCATTTGTATGGTTTCTCTAATAGGATTAATTTTCAATCATTTACCTATTTGCTCAATAACATTTAATCAAACCAAATTACATTATATACTATATTTAATCATCTCTATATCGACGTATTTTTATACCCAAACTTACCAAATTAATAATGATAAACTAAAATCAAGCACTAAATAAATATGACTAGTATCCTGCTCTGACTTTGTATTTCATGTAAAAATTTTAGGAACGAAGAATAGATATTTTGGAATTAATATTAGTTAATTCATCCTTCATATATTAATATGTATATAATGGAAATATAATTAGTACATTATATCTAAAGTTTTGATCAACGTATTTATTAATTTTTAATATCAATGTGTGAAATAAATAATATTACGTACCAAATAAAAAACTCGAAAGTCCAGTCAAAGAAAAATGTATACCTAATATGGTATATACAATCATAAATCTAAGAAGTACCTAAAATTAACAAATTAGACCTCAAATAACTGAAATTGAGTAGTTATTTTTTATCGGTAATGCTAATTACATATTGAAATACTAAACTGACACCAAAATGAATTTATAGCAAAGCTTAATATGAGCACGTTTTCTTTCGGGCTTTCCTGCTTTAAATAAAACATGGGTTTCTTTACTACCTTTAAGGTACAACATGTTATGAATTATCCAACCATTGAAGACATGGCAAAGGTAAAAAATTTTGAAATCATAACTTGTAAAGTTTAGAACGGAGCTGCATGAATACGCAATCTTGTGGGATAATGCAAAAGTTTCGTCCTCGAAGGGAACGAGGGATGTCACTCGCCTTTTTAATAATGCAGTCACGTAAGTGCGCCTAATGAAAATTGTTTCGTGACGACTGAATTGGGAGGAATTTCACTTCGTGTTAGGTACATCAAGCCATTTTAAATGGAACTTTCGCTACGGTAATAATCAGCTTGTAAAAGCGTGATGGTATAAATTTTCTCTTAGCACATATTTCTAAATGCTGTTACATATACATTTTTAATTAATAATAACGACTTGATTACAATGAATTATTATATGTTGAAGAATGAGTCTTGGAAATGTGAATGTGCGTGAATATTGGAAATGTGGAAAGCATTAAATGAAATGAATAGAAACAACAACAATATCATTTCGAAAATCTGATCCATTCCTTAGCGCTCTTCACATCTAAAAGCAAATGCAAGATCTCAATATCTGATGTCTGCACTCTGCTAACGGAACGAATAACATCAGGAAAGCATGTATATTTGCTTCACACCTCTCCCGATATTGGATCTCGGAGCGTTTTCTAGGTACTACGTATACAAGCGTCGTTGAAAATTCACTAAGAAGGTTGATCGTTTTTAAAATTTATGATCGATAATAGCCTGTGTAAAGAATTTTATCCATTCATAATATTCAAAAAAAATTAACTTTATAATATATGCGAGACTATATAAATTATGCCTTTTAAAATTAAACGAATTAATCATTTCTCAATGGTAAATATACCTTTTGACCTTCTAGTTAAATTTACATATGTCCGGAATCATAACTATTCTCACTATCTATAAACAAGCTCATCCCACCCACTGATATTCATTTTATAAAAGTTAAAAATTTCTATGCTAAAATAATAACTTCATAAATTTCTTAAAACGAAATTAGGCTAAGTATTTCTCTATTATGCCAGCGGTTATTTTTTGTGGAGACTACAGTAAAATTAGGTTCTTTAGTATTAAAGTGGCCGAGTGGGCGAAATTTAGGTCAAGCGTTGGCCTGTATCGTCAGACACTCGTCCCAAATGTCGCACCTCATTTTCCAACACTTAGCCTAACTTTGGCTACCATATTACGTACATAATATTTAAAAAAAAAAACTAAAAAATGCTACTCTAAAAGTACCACATACGAAAAATACATGCAACATAATTATCAAACACGAATTTAAAAGTATCATTCTTTTGAAATGTTTGTTTTGATCAGAAGTATCAAAATCCCATTTCATATGAGGTACTTCTAATACATACGTATGGAAAAGTTGCCAAGATTTTCAATATTCAGGCCATGTAACACACTTTGATATTTGTTGAGTGTCGTGCTCTCAAAAGCCGAATCCAAAGGAGGCCCGATAGGCATTCCACTCAAGATGCCTCTTTTATCCAATTGTTGCGAAGGACTCAAGGCCAAATAATAATGAAACGATGAAGTAGGCTTGTGAATGAAAAAAGTTATTTTACAAGTATTATTAGATTGGTCCTCCGTAGGTAAACTAATGACATGATATTTAAAAGTATGTAACCAAATAAAGACGCAATTTACATTATTTGATTGGCCTCTTTTGTGCCGCTTCTATGAAAAAGCTAAAAATTTGTTATTTATCTTGGTCTTAGTGTGTTTAGTCACGTAAAACGAATTTATTGAGCCTTCGCGTAGTGTGATAAGCAATAAATAATCAAAGCAATGAAACATCGACCTAAATAATTATTAGGACTTATTTAATTGATTTGTCTGTAGCAAAGAACAATTCTTTCCTTATTTGTATATTATTGTTTGTTTATATTATAATTTAGGGATGAATTATAATTATTTTAATTTAAGAATTAGCTTTATTTAAAGACTTAATTTTTATCTTCTACTTTTAAGGGTTCATAACAAAAAGTTGAAAATTTAAAACCAACTACGGATGTGTTTAAACACTATGTAAACGCATGACTAAACTGAAACTTCAGTAGTGTTTGGCACAGAGCGGTAAAAAAATGTTTGTAGACATTAAAAGTCGTTGCATGGCCAATGAATGTTATTTTAAAATATTGATATGAAATTTTTGTTCTTTTGTTTTAACGTTTTAAATATATCCTAATTTCTTAAGATCATCATCGAGTATTACGATGTCGTACAGTAAATTGACGACTGATGTAAGAAAGATTTTTGTAACTTAATTTAAAAAATACTGGATAAAACGATTCAGCCTGTAATATCCTACTGCTGGGCATTGGCCTCTTTCTCCATATAGGAGAAGTATTAGAGCTTAATCCACCACACTGCTTCATTGCAAAAAAAAAACAAAACAAAAAAAAACCAGATACTTATCACTAAATGTGCTTACATTATTTGTAGTCTATTATTCGGAGCCGTACCTTCTAATATACATTATATACAAAAATCCTAGAAATATAATAACAGTTCCTTTTGTCACAATCTTTATCTTCTTGCTATGTATTAGTGATGGCATGGCGCTATGAATAGGCGGTGATGATCACCTATCACAAAATCAACAGTCAATCAAGTTACGAAGTTTTTATAATATAGTCTCATTGGTTACGGAGCCCTAAAAATTGACACTAATTTCACTCACTTCAGCCTATCGCTGTCCACTGCTAGACATATGCCTCCCCAAGTTCACGCCCAAACTCATGTGTTCAAGCCATTTCAAATCCAGCAGTTGGATGGTTATCCCGCCATCGATCGGTTTTATAAGTTTCAAGGTAGTACTGGAACTGTGTTATCCCTTAGTCGCCTCTTACGACAACCCACGGGAAGAGAGGAGCTGGCTATATTCTTACTGCCGTAACCACACAGCAGGCACAAAGAATTCAATAACGTAATAATGCTATTAACAAATCAAAATAAATGATTTTTCCAAACATTGCTTATAATAATTAAAATAAAGTTCGCAAACGAACTTTATACAAGTAAATTAAATTTCGACTCAATTACGGACTGACTGTTGAAATGTGTTACGCAACTCTCAAATATAGGTAAAACGAATGAATTTTGTTAAATTAATTCCATACATTTAATTTTACCATTTCCAAAGGCTTTATTAAATAAAGAAGAATATTAAGAGTAATATATACGGGGATAATAATCTGCTATTGTTTACTGATTTTTTATTCATTTGGAATTTCATTTGTCGATTCCCTCTTATAATAAATAAATAAATAAATATCTACACACACACACACACACGCGGTCGTCTGTTCCTAAAGTAAGCAACTTAATGCTTGTGTTATAGGTAACAGCCGACTGGTATAGTTACTTTTTTTTTCGATAAACATACATATAAATACTACATATATAAATATATATTACACCCAGGACCCCCCGGAGTAGAAAGCAGGGTCACTACCCACTGCGCCAACGGGCTAGTCAATTTCTCTAGTCTCTTATCTCTCTCTAGTCTCTTATACTCCGGTCAATATAGACATTACAAATTACAAAAACTCCGACAGAATTGAATTTTCGTAGAGACCTTCAAGACACCGGTAGAAATAAAGTGCTAAAATTCCCCATCAATTTCATGTGTGCTAAAAAAGGTATTCAAGGTTAAATGTCAAAATTTTCGATTTTTGGATTGGTCTCGAAAAGTAAATTTAAGCAAAGATATGTCCAATGTCCTTACAAATGTTATAGATTTTAAATTATCTTCAAAATGGTTCTGATATTTTTTTTCCTAATAATCACCATTACAAAATTGTTATCTGCCTTTTTTAATTGGTCGATGGATACTACATTAATTCTAACAAGAAAAAAATAATTAATCGTAATCGAAACAAACAAAAACAAAATTGAAAACTGAATAAACTTCATATTCAGTTTCACAAACAAAACGTAATTGGGGACTGCTATAATGATTAGATTAAAGAAAACAAAAGAAATAATAAAACAATAGCCATAATGACGATATTATTGCTAAGCGAATACCCTCGGGTAACGTATCTAGATTACAATCACTATCTCATTTATCGTGAAAGATGTGATTTTAATAAAATCTTAATAATATATTGAACCTGAAATTTAGATACACTACACCTAGTATAATTTGGCAATATTATGAAAAATCAATTTTCGAATTCCATTTTTTAAGATAAATTTGATTCATTGTCATACACCCGCCCCGGCTTCGCACGGTTGCAAAAACTATCAGTGTTCCTCTACTAATTTATGCATGTATTATACATATAAACCTTTCTCTGGAATCGCTCTATTTACTAAAGAAAACCGCATCAAAATCCGTTGCATAGTTTTGAAGATCTAGCATATATAGGGACAGACAGACAGCGGGAAGCGACATGGTTATAAACTATGTAGTGATTATGTAATGTATTGAGTGACAGAAGTAATACATTATCTAAATAAGATATACCTTACATTATCTAAATTAGTGCTATCGTTCGGAAATATTCAATGTAATTTTACGTTCAAATAAAATCAAACAGTCTCTCTTAATCAGGTTTTTAAATAAAGCAAGATGTGTCAGTGCTGGACCATTTACGTGACAGACAAACGTGACAAATGTGTGATGTTGCGTCCTCATTCCTCTCTTCCCCGTTAGTGTCGTGACATTAACATGCATGGCGTATTGACTGTACTATCACGCTGTATAATGTATTGTTGGTTAAATCAAGTTAGCTGTTTTTATACTTACAATAATTTCACAACTCGACTGTACTTGATTATTAAAAAATCATTTTCAACGTTAAAAAAAAACCTAAATTTTATAAAAGTTATTAATCCTCTCAAGTTTATTGTTTTGCGATTTTAAAGCAAAAAATATAAAAAAAAAAATAATTTTACACATACGCTTACTATAAAAACATTACTACTATACTTTGGATAGCTACTTGTCTTATAAATAAAATTTGTAGACTTCTACAAATCATTTCATAAATCAGAAACTAAAAAATAACTTGGTTGAAATTATTACGTGTCATCTAATCAATAGCAATTGTTTATTTTTTCCTTTTCAAAAAGAAAAATTTTCAAACAAATATTTCGAGTCCAGCTTCGATATCTGCTGATTGATATTAAAAATATGTACACATACAATCTTATGAAGTATTTATTAATATAAACAAACATAAAGAAGCATCGTCACTTAAAAGATTCCCCGACAAGTTTGCCACGAAATCAAACTGGACTTTACGACGTCGCAAAAATGACCAGATGTCAAACGTCAAAATTTGCCAAACAATTTTATACCTTACTTCATAGAGAATAGGGTATTAAAAATACAAAGGAATAAAAAGCAAAATGATATCATAACAGCAAAGAGGGGTCAATAGCTGTATCCGATCGATGCCGGAAGCTACCAGTCGGCAGCCACAGGAAGCGATGCCTGAATGAAGTGAAATTTATTTCATGGCTGTTGCTCAGTTGAATGCCTTTTTTTAGAACTTTATCGAAATTTATAATTGACATTTAAGATTCTTTATTCTTTAAAAACTAACAAGTAGTTGTTCGTCTGTTTGTATTATCATAATTACAAATTGAAAATTAACTCATATATTTAATTTCTAATTATCGCTAGGATTCTGCTCATTATATTTAAGAAATATTTCTTATTTTATTAAATTTATACTTTTATTTTTGGTTTAGCTATGGCCCGCCGTTTCACCCACGTTAAATTGAGAGAAAACGTAAACAACAAAAAGATATTTTTCAATCTGAACCAGTAGTTCTTGAGATAAACGCGTTCAAACAAACAAGCTTTCAGCTTTATTATAATAGTTGGGGGTCCGGAAACACACAGAGTACACACGGAGCACAAACCCCAGACCACGACAAACATCTGTATGGCCAATACAAATGTCAGTTGTGAGTTGGGGTCAAACCCACGACTGCTATGACCGTTTTGCTAACGACAATCTTAGTATAGATTGTAAAGGGTTCATTCGCCAACTCGCATTGGAGTAGCGTGGTGGATTAAACTCTAATCCTTTTCCTACATGGGGAAAGAGGCCTATGCCCAGCAGTGGGATATTACAGGCTGAAGTTGAAAAGAGTTTGATGGAGAAAGATTAGAATAAAGCGTCACGCTATAATTCATAAAACAACTACTTATATGGGTCAACTTACCTGAACATAATTGAAATTTAATGTGCATGAAATTAATTTGATGTAATATATATACAGTTTAGGTATATCGTGGTTAATTTTTATAACATTCTGAAATTCAATATTCAATTAAACAAAATATTTGAAACTAAACAGCATCTGTTAAATCAAAAACAAATATAGAGGATGTGAATTCCCGTATCAAACACTTTAGTCCATTTTCAAAGTGGCAATTTCTCATGCTAATAAGCCGTGGAGAGAACCACACACGATCACCGGATACTCGAAGCGATATATTTAATCTGTCATGTTAGATGTTTTTTGCCTAATTAGGGAATTCAGTCATTTGGCAAAATGCACACGTAAAATATACATCATAGGTAGGGATACTACACTACACACTACCTATCATAGATATCTACCTCAAAATTTATATTAAATATTAATTTAGTTTTATTTACTGCTACAACTATAGTTTTTTAAACATAATTAATATAATGTAAATAATTATTTATTAATAAATTTTATAACAATGAAAAAAAAAACAAATCCTTACTAATAATATTATAAAAGCGAAAGTAACTCTGTCTGTCTGTCTGTCTGTCGCGCTTTCGCGCCATAACTACTAAACCGATTTAAATGGAATTTGGTACACAGATAGTCTAGAGACTGAGAAAGGATATCAGGCTACTTTTTATTGCGAAAATAGGGGTGTAAGGGGTTGAAAGGTGGGGATGAAAAGTTGTATGGAAGTATCGTCACTTTTAGAGCTAGAAGCTTGAAACTTATTTTTTAAGCTGTTGATTCGATATAAATAAATATGACATTCAAAGTTTGTAACATTTTTACCCCTAAGGGTGTAAAATAACAATAGGGAATAGAGGATAAGAGTTTTTATAGAAATATGTAAGGTTTATGAGAATATTTTATAAATTTGCGACAAGAGACCAAATATTAGAGCTATTCTGATGTCCAAAATAAACCAAAAGATATATCCAAAAAATGCTGTGCAAAGTCACTATTCCACGCGGACGAAGTCGCGAGCACAGCTAGTATTAATTATATTCGTATCATATTATTGTTTTTTGTTGCATGCTTCCGAAGGAGGTTGTGCTTTACTCTCGCTAAAGGAAAAATACGGTATAAAAGTGGTTACTCTTAAACCTCTATATTTTTATAAAAACGTTAATTAGCTATAAAATACACAATTTTGTACAGAATACACATCAAGCTATAAAATAAATATCAATTAAAGTGATTTTCGAATACTATTATAGTAAAAAGAATCAATTAAAAATTATTATGTTGGAGGTCTACGTTTTGGATGTACGGCGCGAGAACGCGATTTTATCAAAATTAACGTAAAATAACTTCAATTTACGTTATTTTTTAAAACAACAACAGGTAACGAAAATCAGGAATTTCCAAACTATTTTAGGCTAGAGACGTTTTTCCAAAATTGAACTAATACCTCATACCGCCATAGCAAAATTACTTTAAAAAATTCTACCTCTAGTTTTTTTCTTATTGATACAAAAATAATTACTAGTCCCTGGGTTAAATTAAGTTATTACAAACATAATTAATATATATTCGGGTTTATGCATTTTCTACATATATTACCTACTCTTATATTTTTGTAACTCGCTTAGTTATTGCTTTTGAATAGTAACATATCAGTAATAATTGTACAATCAGTTATGACTTATGAGTCTAGCAGAAGAACTTGTACGCACACATTTCATTTTAAATCATCCTTAAAGCATGACGAAAATTGTAATCAAATTAAAGACATTATCGAAATTTTCTATTATTTATTAATTTTATAACCTTATAAATGAGAAGCTCTTTAATCCTCATAAAAAACTTTCACTTTTGGGCTTACTTCATAACATTTTGATCAATATTAATGACTATCCGGTCTACCGGTCGATTGGGAAAGAAGCAGAACAAATCTGGAATGTATTGAATCACTGTCGACATCCGCTGATATTTGTCCACTATTTTTAACCAACTCCAAAAGGAGGAGGTTCTCAAAACGACTGTATATTTCGTGGATCTGACGAGTACTTTTTGAGTTATTACATAATTGTGTTGGCGAGCAATCACAGTTTACTATTAATATTAATTAATCAAATTATACTGTATACAAATTTTATTTTTCAAAGTCATTTAGTGTGTCATGCCCACGCTTCATCAGCCAAAATACGAAACTCTTCTAAGATGAACTCCTAAACTTTGGATTTCAATTTAAAAAAAAAATGTGGGCGTACAAAGTACACATGTCAGAAGTGAAACTTCAACTAATTGGCAAACTTATTGAAAAAAAAAAGTAATGAAAAAAATTAATTGAAAAAAAAACTAATTGAAAAAAAAAACAAAAAACCAACATCACGCGTTGTTCCCAGGCGGTCACCCATCCAAGTACTGATCGTCCCTGACTCTGCCGCGTTACCGGTCGCTCAAATTTTACCCGTCATGCGCCTAAAGAAGTTTCACTTCAAAAACCTTATCCCTCCCACTCTCTATCTAATTTAAAATTCTTCTTTACTTTGTATCGAATACATTGTCATCAAGAACAAATCATAGCTGATATTGAAAGAAGAGTGAATATAGGAAACATGGTGAATGGAGCTTTGCACTCCTTTATGAGCAGTCGGAAGGTGTCTAACAAGGTTCGTTTGGCTGTGCAGGGGGGGGATGTTGGTTCCGACACTCATGTACGGAAGTGAAAGTTGGGTATGGCAGAAAAAACATGAAAGCAGAATAAATGCAGTTGAGATGAGAGTGTTAAGAAGTATGATAGGAGTTAAACTGACTGACAGGATAACAAATAGTGAGATAAGGAAACGTTGTGGTCTGAAAGAAGATGTAGTGGCAAAAATTGAGAAAGGTATGCTAAGATGGTTTGGCCATGTCGAGAGAATAAACGAAGAACGATTGACAAAAAAAGTGTATAAGGCGAGTGTGAATGGAAGTGTTGGAAGGGATAGACCTAGGCGGACGTTTCGAAACCAAATTAGGGACGTCCTGAAAAAAGGCCAGGTCAAGAGTACCCTAAACCGAAGAGCATGTATGAAAGGAATAATGAAAGTGGACGAAGGGAAACAAGTATGTAAGGATTGTAGCAAGTGGAAAGAAGTGGTCTCTGCCTACCCCTACGGGAAAGAGGCTTGATTATATGTATAGTATATGTATGATATCTTTTGTTTTTTAGAACATTTATTTTAACAGAATTATTAAGTTAATACCGACGTATCATAATTTTCTAAAACATCGATAAATAATAAGAGATTATTACAAACATTAATTCACAAACTCAGTGACAACTTTGGGTATTATGTCAACCTAAATTCACAACAACCGTTACTTGAAACCAAAGAGTAATATCTCACGAACAAATACATTATTATGAATTTTATTACCTGAACATAAGAAGCATAAATCATAATTTAATTATAGAATTTATCAAAGCGTTCTTTGTGTCGCATATGCGTGTCTCCCTTTATTCAGAACCCAACAAATATGACACCACAGTAATTAATAACAACCATATGATTCTCGGACCACCCAACAACATAAATTGTTATTTAGAATTGCTCATAAATTTTAAAGCTACAATTATTGTGTCTAATGAAACAATTATAAAAAAGTGAATTTTTATATCCTGTTCTTATTCTGTTAAATAATTATTATTCATATTCAATATAACTTACTTTATTCATGTTATTCATTAGTAGATTTCTTGCACCTTTATGTAATTAAATAATTTTATAAAAATTTAAAAACAAAATTGGACCGACTAAAATGGATTTAAAAAAATAGGTTACAAAAAATTAAAAATTACTAAATTAAAATGTAACGAATTTTTTGAAATTAGTGACTCCAGCCAAATATTACGTGTCGCGTCATAGATTAAAACAAAAAGGCGCTATTTTGTTTTAATCAAGTGTCGCGTGCGTAAAAATTATATATATATATATGTGACAAGCTGCAGTGCTGTGCCCGCGACTTTGTCCGCGTGGAATTTAAGAAAAAAGTTATTGTAAAATCAAAAATAAAAGTATCCTAAGTTACATCTTATTACATCAGCTATCTGCCAGTGAAAGTCCCGTCAAAATTCGTCTAGCCGTTTCAGAGATGTGATGAAGATTGAATGACAGATTTATTCTGACTAAATATTACATTTTTTTAAATTTTGATTTCATTGTATTTCTATACACTTTCATAGTTAGTATCAAATGAGTGCCAAATCTTCGTATGAGAGAAATTAGTTTGTACATTTTCATTAATATTGTAGTTATAGCTCCTGTCCGTTAAGAATCTACGGCCTTACTCCTCTACTCAGAAGGAATAGATGATGACTCTCAGATACGAAAATTCATACTTATTAAAAAAATACAGGATTTTTTAAGTTTCCTATATTTATTTCCCTGAGATGGCAATATCAGATCCCTACAGGATGGATATAAGACCACTTTTGAGAAATGCATTACAAACAAAAAATTACAAAATAGAGTCTCAATTATGTATTATATCGCATATTTCGGCGAGTCTACATAATAAAAGAACACAAAAGTCGTCTTTTATCTAAAATTAAAGTTGAGCGATATTAGTAAGACTAGAAAAAAATATATACACCGTATGTTAAATAGTTTTATAAATATTTTTATACATGTTATTATTATTTAATACATGTTAATTTTAATGTTAACATTAAAATTTTCTTAGAAAAACGATTATTCTTTTTACGGTCCTTTCATTTTCTTGAAAGACTAAATATTATTTACGCTCTTCCTATGTTTACTTAGATATCTAAAATATATTTCATGTTCAAAATATTTCTCGAAATTGTATCTTAAAAGTATTATAATTCTACGAAATTTGTAGATGTGAATGTTGCGCTACGGTAATAATCGGTGTTACATCCTCCCACATATGCGCCCACAGTACATTTGCTTAATTTTATTTTTCACGCAATATTTAGTGTACCTACTTTCATGTAAGTTCATTAAATAATAATCATGAAATCTTTTAAATGTATATGTATATAGGTACTAATAGCCTACACCTACACCTACTTAGTCATAGTTCCATGGTCTCACGAATCTTTCTTGCCTAATACAGAGGTATTGTATTGTAAATTACTATTATAGAAAATAATTATAATAGTATTATAATACGATAGTTTAAACATAGTGTCACGTAGCTTAAACAAAGATAATAAAATAATTCTATGATACATTTATTTGTTATATCTCAATTAGATTATAACGTTTTTGATAAAAGCTTCCAGGGCGTCTTAATTTACATTTAAACTAATATTTTAATTAGATTTTACAAAATTTTAACAAATTTTGTACCTAAATATTCCGTATGAACCAATCAATGTCTACTTTTAAAAAACAAGATAAAATATGTTTGGTTGCTTAGAACAAACACACGTGGTGGGGACTCTATTTTATGATATGTGATAACTACTTCTCTTTAGTTTTATCAAAACACAATATGTACCTACTATCTTAAAAACTAGAGAATCACTCATTGAAAAAAAAATTCAGAATCACACGAATAGATTCGAATGTTACTTTTAACAGCCAATATTTGTCTGGTAGCTGCTATTTATAATTACGTTTTACGCAAAACTACAAATATGAGTATAATTTCGCAGTTATTAATTACATCAAATAATTTGAACATAAAATCATTGAATTGAGAATAAGAATGACAACAATAGCCAATAACCCTGTTGCAAATAATATTCATCGAACGCATTAGATAATTTGGTACACCTGAGCAAACCCGATGTCCAAAACACAAAGCGCCACCGTCATTCAGTAGCTGCGAATTTTACATCGAAATTCGTACTCCGAAGTTCGTAGTCCCTCGTATTACAACGCCATCTAGTACTATAGCTTTAATTATGTATATATTATATTTATACATATATGATTGGTACTTATCAAACAACAACGTGCTCGCACTGGTTGATTGATTCATATTAAAACTTAATTAATACTTGGTTATGTAAAATTTAATACTTTTAGTCTGTTTTAAGTAGGTATTAGTTTTATTGTTTATGTGTTTAAGTCATGTCCATTTTATCTCAATTAATAATAAAATAATGTATTAAATTTACTTTTGCTACGTTTGTAATTAATCACTAATTTCACCATAATACACTCACATGTATATTTAATATATTATCGTTTCGAAAAACAAAATGTAATCTTACAATTCTGAGGAGATGAGAAAGAGCTGATATATTTCCACGGCGTACATATTATCGGTTATCGGAACTGTTGTATAATCTTGGTATGAAGCAATTTTTCCAATTTTAGTTTCATTCCACAGGCGAATTGGACGCATCCATCGAATCGAAAAGGCTTGTTGAAAATTTACATATGTTGCAAAACGGATAGGCAATCAACCAATGGTAAACATCGTGCAACAACTTATATGTATGTTTCAGCCTAGTCTTAGTTACATGAAAATAAAACGACAATTTGAACTTTCTCTTTCCTGTTACAAAATCGTATATCATTAAATATTAACGACTCTTGTAATACGAGCCATTAAACAATTAATAATGAGAGCAAGAGTTCGAGTCGAGAACGTAACAAAAAGGCAATTGGTTGTGCCCATATATTAAAGTAATGTGTTCTGGCACTAAGCACGCCCTTGACTTTAACGATGTAGCAAAGGCACGAAATAAATTTAAATTGGTCGCTCGTTGGCGGTCTAACTCAATCGACGGTCATTGTGACTGCATTTTAACTAAAGGACACTACATTTTGTTTTTGTACTTCCGATTGAATTGTGGTAACTTGAAATCAGTTATTTTTTCAAAGTAGGCGTTAGTCAGTAATAACAATAAAAATATGATTAATTTTACCTATTATAAAATACCATTACTTATTTGTTAAATATTAAAAAAAAAGTGTAAAAAACATATTAAATTTAAAAATAAAATGAATAATACCGTTTTAATTTCACTTTTAAATTAAATCTTATTCTAAACTTACTAGTCAATGTAGTAAATTGAAGGTATTTCGAGTTAAAATGTACTGCCTCATGCCATAAAGAGAACCTTATGAATAGTTACAAAGTATTTTCCCTTCACCATAACAAGTTTTTCGCAGCATCACCCTCGAAAAATCTGCTCTATAATCAGAAGAGTTATCGCAACGCTAAGATAATATATATCTTAAAAACATGTAAACCAAGGGGAAGGAAATAAATATAATAACTCCTTGAATATCGGTCCATTAATTTTTAAGATTAGGGGACACAAATGCGTTAGTGTGTTAGCAATATATCACATATTTCCTGTAGAGAGAGACGTATACATATTTATAGAAATTCCAAGAAAAAAATTGATGGAATATTATTCTCTGAAAAATATTATCTATTTTTTTTTAAATAACTAAGCTAAATCTAGAAGCAGGATCTGCTAATTTAAATTTAAACTAGCGAGTTGTCTAGTATTAGAAACATACGGAAGATTAATTATCAGTTAACTTCTAAAAAATATTTTAATCAACATATTCTATATATCGACATGTCCTATGTATAAGGGCCAATGTGAAAAATGACAACTTTTCAGTAGAGGCTCTCAAAGTTTCAATTTGCTATAATTTTTACATGCTTCAACTTATGTAATTGAAATTTTGCATAGTTACTATGACACCTAATGTTCATTTTTCTAGCTATATTGACTTATTTGTATATTATTAGTTTTTTACTTATTGTAGATATGTCTATATACGTGACTTTTTAAATTTAATTATATTGAAAAAATAATAATAAAAAGGCCAATGAGTCATTTTGGTCAATAAACTCGGCAAAAACTAATTTTAAAAGAACACTTGTTTTATAACAAATATTTAACATAAATAAATAACTTAAATAAATGATAATAATATAATTTTTATATGACATATTATTTCACATTGACACTTATACGTTATCCGAGAGACCGTTAGACGCGGGATTCCCCCGCGTACAAGTCTCGAAATAACTGTTTGGCCTTTATACGTCAAAAATTATGTCAAATAAGCCCTTATACTGCAGAAAAAAATAGTATTTGCACCCATAAATGTGTATTTTTTTTAAAGCAACTTGTAAACTAGACTAAAAGGAAGCATTTAAAACAAAAAAGTGAAAATGCTTAAATTGTTGCTTTGGCCCTTATACATAGGACATGTCGATATATAAAAGAGATTTCCACCCATTGACTCATCACGATATCTCTGGAACCATAAGACGTAGAGACTTGAAAGGTAGGAATATTCCTTTCGCCGAGTAGAGGTCAGCTAAGAACGGATTTTACTAAATTCCACCCACAAGAGGCGGTTGCGGGGGTTAATAACATAATTATATTATGGCAAAACAACGTTTGCGGGGTCAGCTAGTAATCTATATACTTATATAAAAGAGATTTCCACCCATTGACTCATCACGATATCTCTGGAACCATAAGGCGTAGAGACTTGAAATTTGGTAGGAATATTTCTTTTGCCGAGTAGAGGTCAGCTAAGAACGGATTTTAAGAAATTCAACCCACAAGAGGGGGTTGCGGGGGTTAATAACATAAATGGCAAAACAACGTTTGCGGGCGCAGCTAGTAATATATAAAAGAGATTTCCACCCATTGACTCATCACGATATCTCTGGAACGATAAGGCGTAGAGACTTGAAATTTGGTAGGAATATTTCTTTTGCCGAGTAGAGGTCAGCTAAAAACGGGTTTTACGAAATTCCACCCCTAAGGGGGTAAAATGGGGGTTGGAAGTTTGTATGAAAGTCCTATGTTTTAGAAATAAGAGACTTGAAATTCAAAATGTATGGTCTATAGACGGTGTTGAGGTGTAAATAATTTGTTTTGAGAAACCAACCCCCTTTTGTGGTTAAAACAGAGGATGGTTGTTTGTATGAAAGTCCAATGAAAAATACACCTACAAACTTGAAATTAGGAAAGGCTATAGCTATGATTTTCCTCAAATTAACGCGGGGGTAACCGCGGGGCACAGCTAGTAGAATATATACTAGTACTATAATAACGATATAATAAAACAACTATTTTTGAAGTAACGTTCACATGATTGGAAATTCGTCGAGGATGTACATAATAACTGCAAAGTAGACTATTCGAACGTATATTTAAATAGAACTACTGCTATTACATTTTACATTCCATTTCAATTGGAGCAATTTAATTAAACTACAGAATAACATCTAATTAAGTACTTCCGGTTCACTTTTGGATACCAAAATGTAAAAAAAAATCGTATTAATATAAACTCAAACATTGCACATATAGAAGTAATAATTGTGTTACTTTGGTATAAAGGTTTAATAAAATAAAAATGAAATTACCTTTATATGTTTTAATGCTACCAAACAGATTTTAGAGAAAAATATGTTTAACGACTCCTAAAAAGGTACGACATGTATGTGTATTTAAACACACGTGTTGTGTTTTAACTACCTAAAGTACCACAATTATAAAATCAGTTTAAATTATGACAAAAGATAAAAGAAATATTTGTCTTTGAATTTAGAGAGACTGAATTTACAGTTGAAAAATAGACACACGACGGCGAAAAAGAGAAAATAGGACAACATTTACGAGTAACCAACCCTTAGGGGACTTCAGAGACACAAAAAATGTATCATACGACCAGCATTAAGACGTACTTAAATAAAGCGCTGAAAATGCGTTTTAAAAATATTTTCTTAAATAAGTTTTCAGTTTAACTGTAAACATATACTTAACAGAAAATCCTGTAAGACGATTTAAGACATCCTTATGTGCACATTATATATTTTATATATTTGTAAACACCAAAATTTTTGGTGTAGTAGTGTACTGAATTTTGAGAAAATAAGTTTTGACAGATAAATACAAAAACACAAGTAATTTAAAAGACTCCTTTGTCACATTTCTAGTACAGAACCGCAATATTTGTTTATGGTATTCCTAATATGTTCTCCCTTCCTATAATAACGAAAGCAAGAAAAAATTGCTTTCACGGTCTAATATTAACTCCTCGAACATTTTCCATATATTCCTATTACATTTTAATGTACCAAATATGTGAACGTATGGTACATTAATTTAATACCTTTATCGTGCCGCGTTGATATTGACTATGATGCATCGCCTGCTTTCAGTGATGTTCGATCATTGCACCATCGCTCACGCTTGACATCTATTATGCTTTTCAATTCACACTCTATATACGAGACTCCAATATTTTTAAATACTTTATTCGAAGTAAGCTGAATTTGTAATGAGAAAACGGCTGGAGGAAAAAAAATACGAAAATTAGATTCAAGAACCTAATCTCGTTGTTTGGGTTATCATTCCTTACATAGATAACAATTGTATCGCTTTTTGTTTTTCTTTGTAATTCGAGAGGTAAGCCTAATTATAGAACTGTAAGTAAAAGGTTTTTTTTTTATAATTAAGGAACATGGGCTCTTAACTTTTAAATTGTTTACAATTATATATTTGTATTACATTGAATGAAAATGAATATTTGTTTATTTGAACGCTGTTTTCTCACTAGTGTGAATTTTTGGACCCGAAATCTTATTTTTGTGGTTAGTAGGCTAAAAATATTAAGACTCAATTTAGTCTTACGTGTCTACATGAAATTAATTATTTAAGAAAAAATAAGAAAATAGATCATACTCTTGCGCCTAACTAAATTTTATGTAATAATTTATTTACACATTATAAAAAAAAAGAAGTACTAAATAATTAAATCGTAAAGTGCTTCATTACACTAACGATCCTAGAACAACGATTTCAGCTACCAGGAACATAGTTCCGAACTAATGGGAAAGCTTTGTTAACGCTTAAGTCATTAAAAACCAAATTCGGAGCGCCGATACAGTAACGGTTAATGAACGCAATTTCTTTTAAAATCTCCATTATGCAGAGCCGGCTTATCTCAGAGTCGCTGATTTGCTCTATCTACAGACGCCAGGTATATCCCACTGTAATTAACCACAGTGCCTTCAATTTATTGCGAAGGTATTATCTTTGTTGACCCACGTGCCTTTGCTTGGCGCTTAAATTCATCTCCCTTTACAAGCCTTTTTTACAACGTTAAAAGAATGTAAAAATCGCTCTTAGTTATTATCACTTTCAACTTTATTTGCTATTATTTACTTGTATAGACTAGCTGCTGTGCCCGCGACTTCGTCCGCGTGGAATTTAACAAAAAAGTTATTGTTCAGTTCGCAGTTATTAAAAAGAAATCTAAAATAAAATTAGCCTAAGTTACACCTTATTACATCAGCTATCTGCTAGTGAAAGTCCCGTCAAAATCGGTCCAGCCGTTTCAGAGATTACCCGGAACAAACAGACAGACAGACAGACAAAAAATGTAAAAAATATTATATTAGTATATGTACCGTATATGTAGGTATAGTATAGATCCATATGCATTTAGTAAAAAGTGGTTATTTTAATATTACAAACAGACACTCCAATTTTATTTACTTTTATTATAGATAAGCGGTAAATATGAATGTATTTATGTATGTATGTGTAAAGTTAATTTGTAGGCTTTATTAATTCATAGTTTTGAAAAAATAATAATAAATTCTGTGTGTTCATTTTACGAGAACTATTTCGATAAAATATGACTGTATCACGAACTTAACGTAGAAACTAACTTTCGTGCAAAAAAAACCTAATATTATTAAGGGAAAAGTTTTCACAATTTATTTACTTTTATTGTTTTGGATTTCAGCAAAAACTACTAATGCGATTAAAATAAAACTTTATGACGCTTATATGATTTACGAACTTACAGTTTGAGATAGTTAGACTACTGCGCAATAAAAAATGGTAATAAGTTAAAACCTTATGTATATATGTGTAATGTACATAATTATATTCATATACAATTTAGTGTTTGATGTATTTTTACGTAATTATATAGGTTGTTTATAACTTGAGAATTAAATGGCATAATTTGAGTTCACTCAACATTATTATTAAATTAAGAACTGCGAAAGCAATTTTTTTTATTGGTACATAATTTGACTTAATTTAGAAAACAGTTTAATTACTACATAATCTAATCACGATTCTTATGAAATATTTGTGCATATTTGGTAGGTCTGAGAATCGGTCGTAAACTATTTTTTAAACCCCTAAGTTATAAGGGTGGCCCATTGCAAAATATTCGAGCCGACCCCATCCCTAGTTCTCCCCAGGAGCTCTGGTCACCTCACTTACGAACAGGAACACAACACTGCTTGAAAACAGTTTTATTTAGCTGTGGTCTTCTGTAAGGTCGAGGTACCAGTGGCCCCCAGGACCCCAGTCGGGCTGCTCCATGTTTGAGCATGAAATTTCCTGCTGTGCCCTACCTCAGTTGATCATAATTATTACAAATTTTTTGTATCTTTCGTTCTTTTGTAATTAATTTTTTTAAGACCAGTACCTTTTTAACTAACAGGTCAACCTTAAAATAAGTACTGTGTTTTATATATACAACCCGTTTGTATTTCCAAATCTCAAAAATGTAATAGATCACATAATTATTAAATATATTAAATATATATATATAGGTATAATTATATATAATTTGTTGTGAGAATAATTAAAAATCATCTGGTTAGTTATGTATCTCTTTTCAATTTACTTAAAATTAAATTAATCTTATTAGCTTATCTAAGCACACTACGAATGAAATAACTTGGTAGTAGACCTCTTGAAAACGTGACTCTTAATGCACAAATGAAGTTCCCCACTTTCTGACTCCAGCCTTTACGTCGAACTTCTTTATGCCACTCTAGGTACATCAGCTAAACTTTACAGAATGCCAGAAAAGTTCCCGTGAGACGTTTCAAAGTGAACCTCCGGCGAGACCGGAGACAGGTTTATTAAGAGCTAAAAAATGCTGGGATGTACTTACTTCAAAAATGTTACTTTATTGTATCATACAACTTTCAACAATAACTGACATCAATCAGTTCAATCTTAAAATGATTTTCTTTTTTGATAAAAACCGTATTTATAAGACCTAAATAATTATTAGCAATTTAATAATACTGTGTAAATATTATTATAAATGTTCCAAATCTATGTTTTTAATTTAAACCAAGGATAAAACTTAAATATACATGTATACAGTATATGTAACATAGTAACGTTTAATCTATAAAGCTTAAGCGTGTTCTTCAACAGATAAAAAATTAAGATAAATATCAAATCAAAATAACAATAAAATTTTAACTGAACAATCTAGTAGATTTCTCTTGAGATTTTAGTTTACCGCAGTTGAGAAAACGTAAGATGCACTTCTAAATTAACAACTCGCTTAAAATACTACAGAGGTTACGTTATGACAGGAAATTTTACAAAATAATTTACACGTGAATAATATTCCACTTTTTAATAGAAATATATTACAAAGTACGCTGGGTCGATTTGAAAGGTTTTAAATAAATCACTAGACAGCGAATGAGGTGGCTTGCATCTGCGCCGTGGATAGAATGCCATTGGGGCCCTAATGCATGTTGCATTTTTAATTCGTGTCAAGAATCCCAGAGCTACTGCGATGGTAAGTGCGGGGAAATATGCTTACTGCCCATTGCTGACGTATCGAGAAAGAATGATAAACATACTGGTTAGTTTTTTCAGGCCCTGGCTTATTTTTTCAAAGATTTTATTGATTAAAAATCTATCTTTGGAATGTATTTACGATTTTTTGGAGTTCGAGACTCAAATAAAAATACGCTAATCCCAATTTAAGCACGTCCTATGAGTAATGATTACTGGCACCGTGTATTTATGACAAGAACCTAATGATTTACCTGTATAAATAAGCTTATATGCATAAACATGTGAATGTACTCTTATTAAATTTTTTTAAATAAAATTTACTTAAACTTTTATTCTTGTTATTCAATCGAGAAATTGTATATAATTTTATATAATTGAGTATTGTCATTGAAGTATTATTTAGGCATTATTGTATGATATAAGACACTCCGATAGATCAAGCGCGGGAATGACATGTAAAATACACCCAGATAACACTAAATTAAAGCAAACAATTCATATTCTAAATAAAAGAAGGATCTTAATCCAGTTTGTGGATAAACTATGGGGCTAGTTTAAATTTGTTGTTTAAACGTTGACACGCAAATAGAGCATATTTATTTATAGCTACATCGAGTGTAACCGCCCGAGCGTGGTATCAAAAGCTTGCATTGTTTATAAAATATGTTTTTTTTTTTTTCAAAGAACTATTTTTACCGATAAAAATACGCGTGAATTAACAAAATTCCTTGCATGGATTCGTTCAAAGGGTTACGTTTAAATACGTTATACCCAAACTAAACAATCTTAGTAGATATACAAAATAGTAAAAACTTAAAAGTTGAAAGCACTCAACCGTCCTCCGCGTCTTCTCTTGAGGAAAAACGTTGAAATAATTATAAAAATACATAAGAATAGACCTTTTAAATTGTTTAATTAAATTAGTGTTCTGATAGTAAATCGGATAATATAGAAAGACTCAGACACTCGTACACCGATTTTTTTCTAAAATACACACTTAAAGTAATCAGATTTAAAATACCTACTTAAATATATTTCAAGTGAGTCTAACAATATACATGTTAGAGTTTATTTAACAAAATAAATAATCCTTTAAATTAATTAAGTAAAAAGATGCGTAACGCTAGACAAAACCGAAAAGGGTTGCGTGTTTTGAAATCAATATCCAATCCTATTTTAATCTTCGAAGATTTGTATCCAAAAGATTTTATTTGGATCGGATTTTATTTTACAGACTGTGAATTTATAGACTACTGTGAATGTGTAGTTGTAGACTAAAATGTATTTTAATAAAAGTATTTTTTTTTGTATATAAATATATCACCATATTCTAAGAAAATGAATAACTATTTACTAGCCCTTCGGAACAGAGACCGTGTGTGTATATGTTCAAAATGTGTGTGTTTAAATACCACAAATTCCCTTAAAATCAGGTTATACAATTTTGTTATATATGCATACTCTTACCGATATTTTAAGACGATAAATATCAAATAAAGGATATCACTTTTCCAACGTGTAGAAGCGGTCAGTACATACATACATGAGTATAGTGGTCGTGAGACCCGGCACAAACGATGAATTATTGGGTGTCATCAATTATCGAGACGACGTCAAATACACCGCCACAGATATTTTCCTAGAATAGTCCGCAATGAATATTTTGTATATAATGTCCACATTAAAAAATTGCAACACTTTGCTGTATTTTAGTTTAAGTTTAGATTTATTGTGTAACTAATTACAAAAACTGGCGATACTAAATAACTAAATAAATAGCAATTAAACTCATAGTAATTTGTACATATTAAAATAAAATTTTAAAAACAATGTTTTTACGGAGCTATTCGTTATTATATGAATAAAAACCTTAATATACTTAATTCTTAAATTTATGTATTAAAAACGTAATAACACTTGCATTTTTAGCGTATGTTGATCTGGAGAGGACTATTCAAGGTGGATGAATAATTGAATATGGCAGAAAATGTTTCATTGACAGTCGTGATTTCTAGCTTAGATAATAATATGTGGGTTCGACATCCGCCCGGAGTCTGGGTGTAATATATCTAGACACAATTTTTGTAGATGTACTATTCATACGTGTACTTATCTAAAAATGCTATATCAGTCGTCTGTTACATCTATACTAATATATAAAGCTGAAGAGTTTGTTTGTTTGGTTGTTTGTTTGTTTGTTTGTTTGAACGCGGTAATCTCTGGAACTAGTGGGCCGATTTGAAAAATTCTTTCAGTGTTAGATAGCCCATTTATCGAGGAAGGCTATAGGCTATGTATCATCACGCTAAGACCAATAGGAGCGGAGTCCACGCCGACGAAGTCGCGCGCAGAAGCTAGTCTACAATACAAACATTAAATTGCTTGTCTTAGGAACAGACGACCGTGTGTCTGTCTGTTATATAAAGGTCATTTATTTAAATTTTTATATATAGCATATTAGGTATTTTTAAACCTATATTCCATTTGTACTTTGTATTCAAAAGCAAGAAACTTTGTTTTTAAATTGACTCTGACTGGAGTCGAAAGTAAACGACGGAAAACCGTAATTAAATCAGTTTAATTAATAATTGGAATACTAGAAAACAGACTCGTTTTATTTTTTTTAATAAATACTCTTTTGCTTGTTGTTTCAATATCTAAAAAGCAAAATACTAATTGTATCAATTTTAATTAGATATACTCGAACAATCAAATTAGAATTCAAGTGATCCAGCTGTTGTTCTTAATATAGTTTATTAGACTCATAAGCGAGCTATTTTTAAATATTTTTGTAAGTTAGCTTTATCTCTTCCAGTAAGTATTGTGCATTACAGTCGTATTGCAAGGCGGTGTTTACATCGTCCTTTCACTGAACAGTGTGCCGCTAACAATGCTTGTTGTTCGCGTATTATATCCGTGGTGTTGACGTGATTAATAAGACGTACGAAGCACACCAATATTGTGCAAAATAAATTAAGATAATATATAAATTGATTTGCGTCGATAAAATTGTTATAAAATTTATATTTAAGCAATCTTTTATTATCATGGACAGTGAATATATTATTTAGTAAGAGCATTTGGTTGAATAAGGTTCAAAGATCACGTAATAAATCAATTAAAAATGTTATGATAAATGTTTAAATTTAAAAAAAAAAATACATTAATAAACACCCGGAAATGCTCTTATGAATTACTCGCCACATAAATATCACAAAATTATCAAAATTACATTCCATTTTATAAAAATGTTTTACTGCAACAAGTAAGAGTAAACACCAGTTATACAATGAAAAAATTAAAACACAGATGCGACTGCAAACCCGGGTGTTCTGCAATTAAATCTCAGTAAGTCTAGTTGGTTCGCTATAAATATCTGAAGTGCATATTTATGTACCTATATAATAACGACGGTGGCACAGAGCATTCTCAATACGTGATATTTTTAGCCATGTTTGGTAAAGTGTTCCGTGAATTGTATCGTTATTATAAGTTTCTTCTTTGAAATGCGAGCGGTCGACGTTTTCGCGACAATAACCGTCTGTCCGAGGGACGTTAAATCGGTTACCTAATGATAAATTTCCAGTCTAGTGAGTTCATCTCCATTTTAGTGGCCCTGGCGAATTTTGTCGGCTTAACTGGCATAGTAATAATAACTTTTTTTACATTTTAATACGTACCACCAAAACTTTGTTGTATTTTTATTTATAAATACGGATAGACTATAATATAACTAGTAAAAAAGCTATTAAATACAATTATTGCTTTTATTTTTAATTTTGCAGTAAATATAATTAAATTTTCAAGGGAGTCTTCTTCTCGCGATCGTGATCTTGAAATAAGTTTTTTTTCGCAAAGCTGATCTGACAACAAAATAGTTTGATAGCCAATTCTATCTGTTACTGATGTGCCATATGTCCAATATAGTTTTTGATATGATATTAGAGATCAGAACTTTATCAACAGGAGGAAAACAGACAAAACAAGTTAATTTACGTAAAGAGTAATGAGAGTAAACAATTTTGTGTAAAGTAACGGTATTCATGTAGTACTGAAAACGGAAAATTTTATATAATTAGTAATACTAGTACCTGGGTGACCGAGCTAGCTCGGTATTTTTAGTATTTTTTTTCTCGGTATTTTTATATTTTATTTTTATTTAAATAAGAAATCAAGAGTGAAATTAGAAAAAAAGGGGGAAAAATAAAAGATTGGAGACGGATTTGAACCGTGGTCTTATCGGTTGATCACGAGAGACCGATTTCCCACCTGAGCTATTACAACTTTATTGACAATTGCGAAATTTACTTTCGTATTCCAATGATATTGTAGGCATTTTTTCATTGCCTAAAAACAGGGATAAAAGGACATTTTCTAAAAATGAATCCTAGATAGAGCAATTTATCGCCCCCGAAATCCCCTGCATACTAAATTACATGAAAATCGTTGGAGCCGTTTCCGAGATTATATATATAAGAATTGCTCGTTTAATAGTATAAGATATGGAGGCACAATAGACTAAAGACGCCTCTCGTAAAATTAAATAAAAATAAGTTTGTTACATATTATCCCAACAACCTCGAATCTCGTACCATATCTTATATATCGATATCCTATCGACGATTTTGTGTAATATTACATATTAACACAAAACGACATCAAATTTACAGAATAACCAGACCTTCATAACACTAATGTAAAGGTAAATATTTACTATGAAACAAATACATGCACACAGTTAAATATTAGATTCTCAACTCTATACCGAACACAGTTGTTATTCTATAGTCTTTAACTTCGTAACATAATATTCGTTAGGCTTAATTGTGTAATCCTATATCGCTTTTAGGTACGGTTTACATACTACACTACCGTACCTACTGAAACGTAACAAGCTATATGCTTAAACTGTTGGATTAGGTACAAAGTTATTAATTAGTAACTTCTAATTCCTGTATACCTACCATTCAAAAGCAAAAAGTTAAAATATCATAACACTTTATTAATAACAATATCCCAAAACTGACTAATTCGTCATTGAATAAGGAAATTAATATTATAATTTAAAAAAACATATATAAACACGTATTAATAAATAAATAAGTTAACATTTTCTGAATATTGCACAAAATATTACAAGCCCATTATGTCGTGGTAATATAAAATTGAGAAATTAATATTATAATTTAAAAAAACATATATAAACACGTATTAATAAATAAATAAGTTAACATTTTCTGAATATTGCACAAAATATTACAAGCCCATTATGTCGTGGTAATATAAAATTGAGCGCCTAAGTGACATTGTGTTGAATACCAGCTTAGTCAAACCCGACGATATCATAAAATTTTGTAGGATAAGCCATAATAAGATTGCATTTACATTACTTGTAATATTCACAGTTTTACCTCATTTTTATTCGATAGCTTTTATTATACCAGCACTTTCCCATTTCTGTAAAGAAATGTACCAACCGCAAAAACTCGTAGGAAAAGCGTTAACTGAAATGGTAGTCATTTAAAACTTTGAATAAGACCTCAAGAATTTTAAGTGATAATAAGTATTTAAATTTATATAATTTTCAGCAGTTGTTTTACATAGGAGCAGCATTGATAGTGGTGACTTTAGCTTGGTATGCTTTTCTTCAATTATAAAGTGTTTTTCTAGTATTGGAACGTGGTATACAATTTAATATAATAATTATTTATTCTTATTATGAGTAGAACTAGCAAAAACTGTCTATACAAAACGTCTAACTCATATAAAACCTGCAGTAAAGAAGCACAGTGTCTTATAATTAAAGCCATAACTAAAATTGACACTATCTTTCATCAGTCTTTGTATAGAAATACAAAGACTAATGAAAGATAGTGTCAATTTTAGTCTTAGCTTACAAAATATTCATTTAGAAAATTTTACACATAGCAGAAGTAATGACTGTACTATTTCCGTTATTGTTTTGCACAACAGTTTTTACTACAAAAGACTAGAATGGAAGTTAAAAATGGCGAACTTATCTCAAAAAGAAATCTCTACCAATCGACCTATATATACAGAAGTACAAAATTTCTAACCCTTCCTGGTACTTGTCAGTCATACTCCTAGAGCATTTTTAAAAGCTCGCAAGCGCGGAGGGGAGCAGCTTCTGACTCTTGTAGCTTTTGTTACGCCCAAGAAAGGAACCTACAAATCTCATAGCGCAAAATACGTTAAATAATCTAGATTGTTTTTAATAAATAAAGTTGGAAAATATACTGATGTGACTTTTCTTCAGCTAAAACGTTTATAAGAGACTAGCTTCTGCGCGCGACTTCGTCGGCGTGGACTCCGCTCTTGGTCTTAGCGTGATGACACATAGCCTATAGTCTTCCTCGATAAATGGGCTATCTAACACTGAAATAATTTTTCAAATCGGCCCAGTAGTTCCAGAGATTACCGCGTTCAAACAAACAAACAAACTCTTCAGCTTTATATATTAGTATAGATTATTCTGCGGTATTATCATTATTGTTTCTTTTTATATATAATTCAAAACGCAAGCAGTTCAGAACAGCACTCTAACAATACAATTCAATAATAATTAACTTAAACTTGCATTTGATATCCCTGCCTCTTATACTAGTACATTTGACACAGTATTAAAAAAACTGAAAAATTTTATACATATTTTATATGATACTGACGTCCCATAAAATAATCGCAGTTGATACACAGCTATAAAATAAATAAAACTACTATTACGTTAATTTAAGTGCAAATTCAACGCAATGAAACTTTTATGACACACACCGGTTCAGCGAGGCTGCAATAAACGATCAATTGAATGTTATTTAATAAAATGGTCCCCGTTTATATAATAAACTTATATCACTTGCTTATCCATCAATAAAGTATACGAGGTCGTAGACCTAATAAAGAAACCAGAAGATAAGTAGTTAGAATACGGATAGGCCACTTGACCTCTGTAAACATATTAAGAAATACACAATTAAATTATTACTTATTTGTATACATATATATCATATGAAGTATGAAGAAAATATTTCAGGTTGTGGTGTAGTTTAAAGTGTTGTCAACTACATACGATACAAGTTGTATTGGTTTAAGTTGGTTGTATCATACAACCTACCTACATTCAACATACTTCTTTTTATACCCTGCGTGATCTATATCTATACTTATTATAATTAAAAAAGAAAACAGCAAGCGCACTAAGAAGTATATCTCATGCTTAAAGTAAAAATACTGCATTCTTTTATCGCAATAACCTTAATACAAAAAAGATTGTATCTATAAATCGTTTCAAATTTCATTTATTAAAACTTTCATTTCCTCTTGCATACAATTGTTTTAATAAACATTATTCTTAAAATGATCTAGTGTTTTAGCGTAGTTTAATACATTCATGCCATTATAAATGTGTTACTTAAATTACCAACAATAAGTTACATTTTTATAAAAAATATAAAACATTTACGTTCACTATCTTAAAAGCACTAAACGTAAACTATTAAGTATTGATTGATAATATTTTCAGATCTGCAATGATAATATCTAACATTATTGCCTAAGTAAAGACCTGTACGCACATAAAAGCCGAGTTCCCTGAATCTGAGAAATAATCAAAGTATTATTGAGCTATAAATCTTTATCACCACTTACAACGACGCCGCAACGACCGAATATGTGAATATTTAGACTAACTTTTCTATTGGCTCATATAGAGGAGCCGAATAATCAAGATCATGATATTTTATCTCACCCTTTTACGAACGTATACTTACATTGTATGGAAAATATTACAATATTATATTCACATACGTTATCGAGTTTGTATTTTAATATTTTTTAAATAAATCCGGAATGAAATTATGGTAGCAAAAGTCTTATAGCATATTTCAACTTATGTAAATTAAGTTTAAAGCCTCGTTTCCACTAGGGGACATTTTGTCCCGCGACATGTCGCGGGACAAAATGTCCCCTAGTGAAGACGAGGCATTACCGCAACATGGGACAATTGTTCCGCGTCAGCCCCGTCTACACTAGGGAACATTTTGTCCCGCGACATGTTGGGGGACACGTCCACACACATGTTGCACAGTGTCCCGCAACATGTCCCGCAACATGTCCCACAGTGTGTACGTGTTTAGGGACATGTTGCTTGTTCCCGCTTCGAGATCGAAAACATTTGTTTCGCGTCAATGTCGCATGGTAGGGCTTTTGATATTTTTTAAAATATCGGATTCTCGATGTATCGATATTTTTAAATACATAATCAATATCGGAGTTAGAGATATCGAAAAAAAATCTATATATCGATATTTTTTAACCGACTTCAAAAAATGAGGAGATTACTCAATTCGATTTTAATGTATATTCGGGGATAACGTCGTCGTTTACGAACCGATTTTGATCATTCTTTTTTTTTTGTTGGAAAGGAGATATCCCAAGGGTGGTACCTTGATAAGGAAACCAGGATCTGATGATGGAATCCCAGAAAAATCGAGGGGAACCTTCGAAAGTCGTAGTGACGACAAGTGCGTTACTAAATTTTTTTCGTCTACTTACGTTGTATTATTTGTCGATGTAATTGAAGTCGGTTTTTTTCGTTTGCTAGCAAACACAATTTATCAATTTTATTTCATCGCCTTACAACTCCCAACCTTTTGCAACCAATTTTCAACCGATGTACAAACGGAGGAGGTTATGTATTCGACGCGTATATTTTTTATGTATGACCACGCATAACTTTTTACAGAGTGGTCCGATTTTGATAATTAAAAAAACAATCGTGTCGATTTAAAAAATAATTTACACAGTTTATAATTCAGTATAATATTTGTTAAACAAATTAAATTATCAGTGATTTATTAAAATGTAAGGTTCTCAGTAATTATTGTTCAATTTTAATAAAACAATAATACGTACCAATATTCAGTAAGATTTTAAAAATATTCGTCGTTTTATATGTTCAGTTGTCAAACAACTATTACTATTATTAGGCACTAAAAGATTGATTACAGAAGCAATTCGTTAAGATGCTACAGAAGAAATCAAATATTTACCAGGTATTTCTGAGAGCACCTGAGTGATAATATTGCAATATTTACTATCAATCCAAAATTTTAGTGCGTTTAATGACCTTGAAATATTTGGTTGATCTAAATAAGTAAATACTGTTTAATTCAGCAGGTATTGCAACAAAAATTGTGCCAACAAGTTCATTGGCATTTGACGTATTTTTCATGAGCATATTATTAATTTAATTAAATAAATAAATAAATAAAAATAACTTCACAAATGATGGAGGTGTTTCTTTATCTCTATGAGGAACATGTTGCTGCATTTGTCCCCTAGTGTGGCCTACACAATGTTCGAAACATCTGTCCCGCAACATTGTTGAGGGACAAATGTTCCTCATTTGTCCCCTAGTGGAAACGAGGCATAAATAATATCAATTTGACGCCGCGTTGGCGCAGCGGTCACAGCACTGGATTGAGATTGGCTGTTGCGCGGGCGGTTGCGGGTTCGATCTCCGCACACGACAACATTTGTATTGGCCATACAGATGTTTGCCGTGGTCTGGGTGTTTGTGCAGTCCTTGTGGGTCTCCCCACCGTGCCTCGGAGAGCACGTTAAGCTGTCGGTCCCGGTTGTTATCATGTACACCGATCACGATAGCGATCGTTACTTATAGTAGGGAATATATCCGCCAACCCGCATTGGCGCAGCGTGGTGGATTAAGCTCCGATCCTTCTCCTACGTGGGGAAGAGGCCTATGTCCAACAGTGGGATATTACAAGCTGAATCGTGATCGTGCATATCAATTTTTATTCGGTTTAAACTAGCTTTACATTAATTTGTAATAATACTTATTACTGCAGACTTACTTCCATCCAAACAAATTAGCACTTAGATATATAGGTAAAATTAAAGTATCGAGAAAAGAATTCGATAAATAAAGAATTCACTAATTCAAATTACATATTTTTGCAGCGAATTATAAATATGTATAATATTGTAAAACTTCGAGAAAAACAAATACATTTTTTTTTTAAATGAAAATGTGCCTGAAAGTGTATTATTGAGCTGGGTAGTCTAGGAAACCTGTTTCTAAGGATGACCAATAAATAACTAAAATATTCGTCCATTCATTTATTAATTTTATATTCTGTCATATTATAGTATAATAAGTGAATTTATCGATATCACGTGGGAATAGGATACCTTTGTCAAAGTACATTATCCTTAAAGGCGTTCCAATCTATACTAATATAATAAAGCTGAAGAGTTTGTTTGTTTGTTTGATTGATTGTTTGTTTGTTTGTTTGTTTGAACGCGCTAATCTCAGGACCTACTGGTACGATTTCAAAAATTATTTCAGTGTTAGATAGCCCATTTATCGAGGAAGGCTATAGGCTATATATCATCACGCTGAGACCAATAGGAGCGTAGCACCAATAAATAATGTTTCAAAATCGGGGTTTGTTTCCCTCTTGAGAGCTTCCGCTGCGTAAACGGTTAAAGTTTCGCACAAATTATGTATGACAGAATTGGTCCTATTCCACGCGGACGATGTCGCGCGCAGAAGCTAGTAGATTATTAAACGTTAAGCCAAGTAGAATATTCTCAGAGAGGCATCAGGCACGACATGACAAAACGTATTGACAAAATATTGAAAATATTTAATAGTAAGCACTCAGTGACGTATCTTGGCGTGGGCGTAATGGTCCCTCGCCCACAGTCTCGCATATAAAGGGATATCACGATGCCCCCATACTACCACAGATGATTAGTTTTTAAATATTTTTACAATTAAAAATAATGTCTTAATTTTATTAGTTGTTGGAGCCTCAAGAAAAGCTCTTCTTAAGTGTGGTTGCGGAGCCGTTGTTGACATTTAAAGACTGCAACTATTAGATTGATGGAATATGAAATTTTGGCTGATCTTGTGAACGAAATTAAAGGAAGGCTCCTTTATATCGCTGATGTGAATTCGTCCACGTTTATATTAGTCCACGCTACGCCTTTGTAAGCAATGTACCTATATTCTAGTGCTGTGTAAATGTTGTACTTAGTTATTATGACGGCTTAACCTCGTTGTTTAATATTGAATTCATTAAAAATATTAGAGAAATTAATAGCTTACAATACATACAGCAATAAATAAATAACCACAAAGTAGTATGGTTTTAAATCATTACTTTCATTTTTAAGAAAAGTCTTTACTACACGGAAAAAAAAATTATGTTTGAATATGTCTAAGCATCCAGCCCTGGCTTCGCATGGGTATTCAACAACATATTTTAAATAAAAAAAAGGTGTGTGTGCGATTCACACACGATAGAAGTGAAACTTCTATGGCAAACTAATTAAAAAAAAACTAATTTAAAATTAGCGGCTTGCAGCGCGGCCTGGCCGTCCTTCCCTATTGTTTAGCCGTTGCATCCGGTTTGAAATCACGATTCTAAAGAAGTTTCCCTTAAAAAAAAATCTAATTTTTTTTGAAAATATAATATAGCCTAGGTATATCACCCGCGGACAATGTAACTTCCCAACAATGAAAGAATTTTTCAAATCGGTTCAGTAGATTCGGAGCCTATTCAATGCAAATAAACAAACAATCAAATCTTTCCTCTTTGTAATATTTGTATAGATAAAGGAACTTAGAAGCTTTATAAACATATATTTTAAATAATTTAAAATTAGCAAACCATTTTTAAAAAATCGCAACTAAAGCTTATTTTTGTCCTCGGATATTATTTATCCTAATTAACATCGGTCTGTATGTAGTAAGTAACATCGGAAGAAAAGCAACTACAAATTAAATAAGCAATGATACGGTAATGTTTTTTTTTTGTAAATATCTTTAACATACAAATACATAGCCCTCTGATATAGCTATAAACATTTTTTACACATACTTAAGATACTCCTAAATATATAAACAAAAACATGTAGAATTAAACGTATAGGGGTACGTCGAAGAACAATGAAATCTTTACTATTGATTCAAATTGTTATTGTCACAAAGAAATTTTAACTTGTAACGCAATTTATGCATCACTTCCTTCGGTATAACCCTTCAAGATTTATTCAGATAACGGTACCTTTTTGGACACTATAGCCGTTGGCATTGCTTACGTAATGGAATTTGGAAATTTGTCCAAAGCATCTTAATTTCGTCCTCAAACTCAGTAGTCCTTTTATCTCTAAGATTAATTTTTAATTCGATTAATTTTTAATAAATTAAGATAAATGATTTTATTTAATAATAAACACTTATATACGCTACCATAATAGCTAAAAACAAACATGTTTTATATCCGAAATTGTTTAAAACCGTACATAGAACAGATAACTGGTACGGCTTTTGATATGATACCTGATATATACGAATAATAGTCTGATAGGTTTGATTTTCGCAGACTTTGTGAAGCCAATGTAACTCGAGCCTTTGATAGCCGATATCAGAACGGCATAACCGAACTAAAAAATCTGAAAACAATATTCTGTTCCGGTGAAAAAATTGAATGCATGTAGGTTTTTTTTTAATATGCGTTGTTTCAAAAGTTTTGTACGTACAGTAGCATTCGTATATGCAATAATTTTTTACTCTGATATAATAGGGTGAATTGGTTTTAAATTTTCAATATTTTGCATATAATCAAACTTAATATACAAGTGTGTCAACGTTTTGTTTATGAGAAACGTAAATAGATTTTATGAAAAAAAAAATGATGTTCGACTTAATTTTGATTATTACTAAAATTAATACTATAATTTTTATATCGTCGTAACTTTTAAATTTCTTCAACGCTACGCTATATGTTACAGTTACCTGTAACGGGATAATTTTATGGACATGAAATTGAAACATTACTTAACAAATGAACTAAAGAAACGCTACTTAAATAACCTTGTGTTCCTAATTATACTGGCTTTTGCACCCCTTGCAGCGAAACACAATAACGTAAATCTTTGAAGACAGTCATCGTCTCACCTGATAAGGTTGTTGTTTCTATCTACACAACAGAAGCTGCATACATGTTAATGTTATAAACATGTTACTCGTAGGTACATATTTATTTCTTTGTAATCTGTAACATCTATTTTTACGATTTTAATACCTTTATCATAATAAAACTTAGGTAATAATAATTATATAATTAATTAATAATGCACATAGGCTATTGAAATCAAACTACATTTCGTCGTGTGAATGATATATTAAAAAGTAATATATTAAAAAGTTATGACATATTAAAAAGTAATCGAAAAATATATTAAATACATTAAAGTTTAGTACAAAAACTTTTATTCTATCGCCCCAATATTGTTCGTTCATCTATCGCATGTCGCATATCATAATTATGTCGCATGTTGCAAGTATTCGTGTGTTTTGATCTATGAATTAATGTAAATGTTTTTATTCACTAAAGTTTCACTTGATTGGTGGTTTCATAAAACTTCACAATTACTTTTTAAGCGACTTCCAAAAAAGGAGGAGGTTCTCAATTCGACACGTATGTTTTTTTTTTATGTATGTTAGCTCAGAACTTTTGACTGGGTGGACCGATTTCGATCAATTTTGTTTTAATTGAAAGGTGTTGCGTGTCATGTGGTCCCATTTTAATTTAATTGAGATCTGACTAGTACTTTTAGAGTTATATCTAATAATGCGTATTTACGTGACTACTTTTTCGTCGACCTACGTTATATTATACCGCATAACTTTTTACTCGGTGTACCGATTTCGATGATTCTTACTTTAGTCGAAAGCTAATACTTGTCTTGTAGTCTTGTTTAAATTAGATCGAAAACTGATTACAACTTTTTAAGTAATCTTTAATAGCGCGTATTTACTTGACTATTTTTTCGTCTTATTACGTTGTATTACTTGTCGATGTAATTGAAGTCGCTTTTTTTTCGTTTGCGAGCAAACACAATTATTTATTAAATATTATTATATTCAAATTAGGCTCCAGAAATCCAATAACACTTTTCCCAGTACATAATTAGTGATAAGATTAATTTCAAGAGGATTGTAATAAATATATTTTATTACCGCCGAAGACCAATCACAATTATTATATAAAGTACTGAAGAGGATATCGTTAACAATATTTCACGGTAGCTAAGTAAATAAAATAGATAGCGCATAATCTATTAAAGGACACGTTTTATTATATCATAAAACGATATGTACGTAACTGAGACCTTTTTCTTGATAGCGTAACTCCATAGCAACATAAATCAAATTATTAAAAATAAAATAATTTTTAACAAAAAAAAACCGACTTCAAACAGGAAACTAAAAAGTAACAAATAAATTTACTTAGCACAAAGTAATTCTTATTTTGATTTAGTTAATCAGAAATTATAAAATAAATATTTTATAACTTTGAAGTCGGTGCCTTCAGTACTATATCCACCACAGATATTCACCGAATTTGTGAACTTTATGCCGTGCGCGGTCTCCGAATACTATTTTATGAAGATAATTAATTAGGTACTACAGGATAGATATTCCGTAATAATTACCTGCCAATATTAGCTTGAGGGGTGAGAAAAATTGATAATACCTAAATATACCTAGTTATTGTTTTACTTGGCACCGACTTCAAAATTATAAAATATTTATTTTATAATTTCTGATTAACTAAATCAAAATAAGAATTACTTTGTGCTAAGTAAATTTATTTGTTACTTTTTAGTTTCCTGTTTGAAGTCGGTTTTTTTTTGTTAAAAATTATTTTATTTTACAATTTTTAGTGATGTGTAGACCTAATTAGGATGCTTCTCGGCAGTATTAAGTAAGCCCAACAAAATAAAACACTTCAGCCTGTAATATCCTACTCCTGGGCATAGGCCTCTTTCTTCATGTAAGAGAAGGATAAGAGCTTAATCCACCACACTGCTCTACTGTGGTTTGGCGGATATATTCCTTACTATAATAAACAATGAATAAACGCTTCACACTCAACGGCCCTCAGTAGGGTTTTCTCCTGTGTCGGGAGTCCAGAAACATACACAACACACAAACACAAACGCCCAGACCACGAAAAACATCTATATGGCCAATACAAATGTCCGTCGTGAGCGGGGATCGAACCCGCGACCGCCAGCGCAACAGCCAGTGCTGTGACCGCTGCGCTAACGCGTCGTCATAAGTACCTACTATATATGAGTAAAGATCGCTATTAGGTGTTCGTGATATACAACCGGGACTGACAGCCTAGCGTGTTCTCCGGGACCGAACCGAAACCCACAGACCGAAAATAAATATTTGTATAAACATAAATATACACTCCGAGCGGGAATCAAACCCGCGACCGTCGGTGTTTAGGCGCCGCCGACACGGCACATGCACCATTATATCAAAGCGGTCGTCAAACAACCAAAAGTAACTGCTGTAAATTATTGAGGAATTCCCTCGACTATTTATGGGCTCCATCATCAGACCTGTAAATTGTAATGGCACTTTTAACTCATATGGGTGCAAAGTTCTCATCAATAGAAATGAATGAAGCTCAAACAGCAGGTGATTGCTGTAAATAGTTGAAGATTTCCCTCGACTATTTATGGGCTCCATCATCAGACCTGTAATGGCACTTTTAACTCATATGGTTGCAAAGTTCTCATCAATAGAAATGAATGAAGCTCAAACAGCAGGTGATTGCTGTAAATAGTTGAAGGTTTCCCTCGACTATTTATGGGCTCCATCATCAGACCTGTAATGGCACTTGTAACTCATATGGGTGCAAAGTTCTCATCAATAGAAATGAATGAAGCTCAAACAGCAGGTGATTTCTGTAAATAGTTGAAGATTTCCCTCAACTGTCTTTCGACTCCATCATCAGATCGACTCCAGACCTTCATTAAATAGTAGTGCTTTATAGTAGTTAAGGAAAAAGTGATAAAACGCACTAGTCGTTACTACAATTTTCGAGGGTTCCCCTCGATTTCTCTGGGATCCCATCATCAGATCCTGGTTTCCTTATCATGGTACCTAAGTTGGGATATCTCCTTTCCAACAAAAAAAGAATTATCAAAATCGGTTCATAAACGCCGAAGTTATGCCCGAACATACATAAAAAAAAAAAAAAAAAATATACGGTCGAATTGAGAAACCTCCTCCTTTTTTGAAGTCGGTTAAAAATACCAAGTTACAGAAGTCTACTAAAACAAATGTTGAAATCCTTTTCGTAATATCTCAAGAAATGTTTCTAAAGGTAAATGGGATTTTCCGAGATTGCTACGTAGGTACGAAGAATTGCCGTGTCGCCCGTCGGCAACACATTTGTTATGCTATTATTACCCTTATTTAATACCGCTGTGATAAATAGGACCGCTTTCCGAGTGCCGGATTAAATAATATGAAAGAGTTGGGCATTTTTGGCTGTACTATTAGCCAAGAGTACACAACACAAATGTCACCAATAACCTTATACAGAGGTTCGGGTATACTTTGATAGAGATAGCACGGCTATAATTTACTATAAAAAATATTCTACAAGAAAAATAATTCGTTTCCATATGCGGTTCTTTAGTTGTATGCGGCAGTTAGTAACATTTCACTAATCGACGTTTTTAGGGCTAATAATAAAAAAAATAGCATTGGACGGTTATGCAGAAATATTTTGCCACAATAGCCCGTAACGAGGACAATGTAAAATTTAAAAAGGGCTAGTAATTTTTTTTCACGTGGAATGTGATCTATTAAACTTACGGAACCTCCTATTTAGAGGAACGCAGTGAGGATTCAAATACTACATACAAATATTCGTGATACATATAAAATACAGTAATAATTATGAAAGACGAAAATCTTTTCAAACGAAAATAAAATGATATTCGGAAACGGTAAAACAATTTTGATCTTATGAAACTGTGCTGAAGTGTACCCACACACCCTTCTAAATACTCGTTCACTCAACTAATTGAAAAAAAGCTAACCCTGTAACAGCAAATTAAATAGAACCGAATAGGTATATACTTTTAAACAAAAATTATAGCGTAGGGATCACTCAGAGAAATGAAGTTCATTTTATTGCGGCGACTGAGGCTCCATTCAGATACGATTTGGCTAATGTAATTGCTGAGAGGTGATTCCGTTTCGTGCCCCGCTGAAATGATCTCTAAGCGTTTTGTTATAGCACTGGGGCACGGCATTTTACACCGAAACAACTATGTACGTAGTAAATGGTTTTATACCAGAATAGGGGATATTTTGAATGAAATGTTATCTACAGATATATTAATATAAGTTCGCCTGTTTACTGGGTATTTAACTAAATTAATAGTGTATTTTTAAATTATGTAATGGCTATTTTTAAATGAAGTAAAGAGTATCGTTCAAAATATTTCCTTTTTTGGAATATTATCACTAATCTTGGAAATCATACACAAAGTTAAAATGTATCAATTAAATACCTAAATTATTTTACAACTATTAATTTAAAAACATTCTTACTTTATCGATGATTATTATGTTTTATTTCGCGATTCATTAAAAAGATAAAAAGATCCCAATATGCCTATATATTTAATTAAAAATATTGGAAATCACACACACTTTAAACGAAAACTTTTTGAAACGAAACAACTTTGTCTAATATAAAATTATAATCAAATATTTATCCTTCTTGGGGAAATATTGACACGAAACGGTATTTGTTTAATAATGTTTCATATACTTCGATATATCATATTATGTATGTATTCCGTAATTTTTATCTGAAGTTATTTAATTAACATCCTTTGCAATAATAAAATATTTGCAATTAACTCTAATAAAAAAAGAACCGTAGATTTTTGAAACAAGCAATAAACACTAAGGTCTTTAAGCATAGCGTCCTACCAGTACCAATGATCTATAGGCTTGTCTATTGATTGCTCCTTCATCTAAGGTCAATTTCTGATTTAAAGTCACTTAGCAAGAATTTGAATTTAGAATATGTAATTGAGTCTAGTCACCGACATGTCACGTAAAATCAGTGACGATATAGCAATGATTGAGTAACTGTACCGTACGTTCAGGCGTAGTCGAATTTATGTAATTAAAACAAATAAGCAACGAATAAATCAATGAATATTTTAATTAAACAAACTTTTAGGCAAATTATTTATTGAAGGCGTAATGTTATAACATTATAATTTTACATTTTATTTTTCTATAAAAGGCTATTTTATAGACACCTAAAAGTTACACGTAACTTTTATATCTTGGTAAGTAACAACACACGGCCGGCTAAAATTTCCATGCAAAGGGAACAACCCTCCTTGCTTCACCCCTTTAGATATGGCGTGATGAGGGAGAGATACGTCGTCACCTTTGACTTCAAAGTTTACATATTTGACTGCAGTGTATGCGTATGAGACAGGTGCGTCGTTTGGGGTGTGTGATACGAACTTTATTGTTACAAGACCCTATATATTTATATAGGTACTATTTGTCTATCAATAATATCTATCATTTTGAAGTAATATATGTTTTACAAACCTTTTTTTATATTTTCATAAGGGTTGAAATGACATTTTCGTTGTAAGGTAACGGAAACCTGAAATATAATTGAGAAAGGTTGAAGACGCACGCATAAGCTTCTATCGTATAGATCAGTGTTCCGCAAAGGGTGTACCGCGGCACACTGGTGTGCCGTGGTCGTTTATTGGTGTGCCTCGGAAAAATGAAGTTTACGTTTAATAATAAATATTATTTCAATGATTAATAAATAAATGTTGGTTAATGTTACTTAAAAATGATTTTTCATTTATGGTGTACCTCCAAAATATTTTCCTATTTCTAGGTGTACCTTGAACACAAAAAGTTTGCGGAACACTGGTATAGATCTTATGTAGAACTACTTGTTTTACACGCTATTTAAAACTATTACCGTATTCCTTAAAATTAACTTATAACTTTAATAGGTAAACAAAAAAGTATGCGTGTTACAAATATGAATAGGTAAAATTTTCAAAATTAGTGATTACCATTTTGTTTTTAATTATTTTAGTTACACGTAATTCTAGGGAAAATGAAATAAATTCAACGTTCTAGCTGAGTTGTGAGATACAAACTTTAAGATTATAATAATATAAAATGCGTGTTAAGCTACAAATGAATATTATAAATGTAACGTATAAAAATGACCCTTTAATTCAATTTTCTAATGAAAACGCCGAATAAATTAAATTTTCCGTGCAATCATATGTAGTATCTCGGCTCATTAATAAATTTTTCGTTATTTAATAAAACGGAAACGGAATCATGAAGCAGGGTTTCCTGAAAATAATCAGATAATTAAAACAGGTACAGTGCGAAATAAATAGCTAGACATATAACATACTGTATACATAATTATGTATATGTATCGACTTACTGAAATTTTAGTAAACAAAAGGCAATTCTATATTTATTTACCTTCTATATATACTTTAATATTTTAGGATTACTTTAGAACGATTTTTACTCATGTACTTACTATTGTGTTATCGCCTGAAATATCTTAGGGCTAGGAAATTAGCTAGCCGTTACTATATTTTTGAGCAACTAGTTTAGTATCTAGTTCAGATTAAATTAAAATCAAGTTGTTAAATTGTTTCATCCATATTGTTTTCTAATGTTTACGCAAATTTCACTCATTATATAATATATATATATATATATATATATATATATATATATATCATTAAACAACTTTTTCGGATTTTATTGCGGTTTATTAGCTTTTTTAGATGTCCGACGTTTCGGATTCTTTACAAGATGGTCACGGGAGGACTCAGTCCTAAAAACCTAATCAACTACGAAAAAATCTGAAAGAGTTGTCACATTATTATGTTTCATGGTTTCATCCATCATCGTTATTATATTTTAAAATCACTATAAGATAAGATAAATATAGTACATCACCACCTCAAGCCCTTTTATAAATCTTGCAACAAAATGTTTATTTAGAAGTGGCCATGAATGACATCACGGCTAGTCTATCTGGTTAAGCTAAGTCCTGGCCCGGACTGAATAATACAGTACTCGCCGGATATTGAGTTAGCTAAATCGATAGATAACCTCACAGAACAGAGACAATTAACTTAGTTTACGAACGCTAAGTTTGGCCAAGACTCTGAGTGCTCGACAACATTGTATTCGCATGTTACACGCCAATTAGTTAAATTTATGCAATAAAACTAAAATATAGGACATGTATGACTTTAAATAATAATAAAAATATTAAATACTCTTTATTGTACACCAAAAAGAAACGTAACAAAAAATGATACATACAAAGAAAGATGTACAAAGGCAGTCTTATCTCTAAGAGCGATTTCTTCCAGACAACCTTAGGGTATAAATGTATAATAGGGCGTAAAAAATTAGAAGCGTTAGGGAAGTGTACAAAGAGTTGATGAAGAATTGGCATTATAAGCTATATGATATAAAAAAGTAAATATCCTACATATATATACATACATATACACAAATATATATTTATATATGTTTGGATATATAGGTTGTACAAATATTTATCATACGCGGGCTTCGAACCCGCAATCGCTAACAAAAGGTGACCACTGCACTTAAACGTTAAGCTTTGGAAGAAGGGAACAATTTTTAATTGAAGTTCAGAAGAATTAGTGAAGAATTCAATATTTTTTTTTTCTAATTGAACTATGCTGGAAAACTGTTAACTCTTAATTAATATAAAAATTGCAGACTTTTTATTTCGCATTAGCTCCAGCAACACAATTTCAGCACGCACATTTAGTATTCTTTTAATTTATTTTCACTGTGTACGTTTTTTTTTTTTTTTAATACTGTATATTTTATTAATAAATGAGAGTACTATTTTATTTCCACAATGCTTTAAAACCGCTCGCTATTCAAGCTAGGAATAAGTCACATCGTTTCAAAACTATATACCACACGAAACCTAATAAAATCGAACTAGAACCGGATTAAGCCCGTAGTTAATTCGATGATTCGGAGAACCGTCTAAATGAATTCAGCTATTATTTGTTTTCAGTTAAGCCAATACATATCGTACACGCTGCCTAGAATCAGAGCAAAACCTATTAGGTTAAACCAATGTTCACATTCGCTTAATATGAGAAATTTTGTTTACAACACAAAGCCTGTAACCAAATAACTTATTTAGATTTGACCCAGAAACGATTTAGTCAGCATTGGGAGATATTATGAATAATATAGATTCTAATTTGATCATATATGAAAAACAATTAAGTATATTGAATACATAAAAAATACTTGTTAATATAGTTTAAATACTTATGACTCAGGATTTGTCAAATTGACCAGAATCTTTAATAAATTATATTTGTTTTTAACGTTTCCTCTCCTTTACAAAAATCTTTACCATAAAGCTGAAGAGTTTATTTGTTTGGTTGTTTAATCGCGCTAATCTCAGGAACTACAGGTTCAAAGTAAAAAATATATTTTGTGTTGGACATTCAATTTACATAGAAAGGCTACTATGTAAAAATTTTGTACGCTGTTTCTTCAAAATTACGCAAGAGAAACCGCGGGGCATAGCTAGTCAGAGATAATGATACAAAATGTTTGATGGGCATAAAATATAAGCCAATAATATTTGGTGTATTATTTTAATCTAGTTTGCTCCGTAGGCTGTAATTTTTTTATTATTCTGTAAAAAGAAAAAATATTGTTTGCTATATGAAATTACTTACAGTAATATTTTTGGTTATTATTTGTTTGTCAATTGGTGATTACTGATTAAATCTTTCGCTGATGCTAATGATTATGTAATTTATTTTGTTTCATAATTAGTGGCGTAGAGGTTTTATAGGAATGTTAAAATAGTGTTTGTCGTTGCAAGCGCCGTGGTCGCCAGCCCAGACAAAGTTGCCGATGCTCAACGATTTTCCGTTGATCGGCCGAGGTACGGCAACTAATGCTCGGCCAAGCATCGGCGTTTTTTAACGGCCTGTGACTGGCTTATCGTCGTCCGCCGTGCTATAGAGTTAATGTGGCAAAGTGCGCCTACCGGGCAAGTGCACCTACCACAAATATCTCGAAAACTACCGATTGGATACTAGTAGTGACACTATATATCGATGCTACAAACTAAATCATAGTTCTTGGTGAAAGTCACAGATGGCTCTAGTCATGTGAGTTTGAGATACGCGCCATTTTATTTTCACTGATATTCAAAGTGGTGAGGAGAGATGACTATGGGTTGATCATCTTCGTAAATCTCAAGAAATATAGTTTTTACCAACATACGAGTGAGGTAAATGCACAATTTAAATATTTTTCTTTAAGTTTCTGCCTATATCTCACTCCTATCTAGTGAAATTTATATATTTTTTTGCAGTTAAATATTCTAACTTAAAATTTATATAGTTGGGGAAGTGCGCCATACTGACTTTTTATATGGCGCACTTCGCCGCAATCCAGAGGTTACAAACTTTTTAAAATGTGTCTTTGTTACAAGTCTTTATTTAACTTGCAATGTTTCTTTGCTTGTTTGTATGGTCGAGTCAAATCTTGCAAATTAATTTGAAAAAGAAATCTTGAATGAACACGTTGGTCCATTTATGGTCAATTTGGGTGAGAATGCTATTTTTATGCATGACAATGCCCGACCTCATACATATTGGATTGTGAGTGACTACCTTCAAGAGATGAAAATTACTCGTATGGAGTGGCCAGCACGCAGCCCAGATGTCAATCCGATCGAGCATGCTTGGGACTAGCTAGGGAGATGCGTAAAAAAATTACGCTTCGTGAGCTCAAAATTGCTCTCACAGAGGAATCATGGGAGAATATTCCCCAAAATCGTACAAAAAACTTGGTGTACAGCATGCCAAACTGGGTAAACGCAGGAATGGAAGCACGAGGAGGCAATACGAAATATTAAAATTCGAGAAAATCGTAATGTTGTTCAAAAATGTCGTGTTTCCCATTTTACTTAACAACTAATTTCAATGACTAACTTCTTATTTCAGTCCGTTTATAATACCAAATAAGTAGTTCCATTTACGATGGGAATACCATGGGTATTCCCATCGTAAATAAAAGAAAAAATATACTTGATACTCGATTATCAATATTTGGAAAAAAGGTTCATAGCCTCTGACTTAAGATTGTATGGCGCACTTAGCCGAAATTTGGTTTTAAGTACACAGATTCTTCTAGAATGTGGCTATGAAAAAAAATTAAATGTCATTCGTTTTGTTGCTTGTTTTCTTATAATAATATAAGGCTGTTTTTATTCTAATGCTATAATATTACGTTTTATTAATACATGGCGCACTTACCCGATTTGTCGCAAAGTGCGCCTGGTCAGACTGTTTTCAAATTTTATGCTAAAATTCATTTATTTGCTGTCAGATTCTAATGACACGACATTGGTTGTTGTTGCAAAACATCACAGATCCTTATGGTACCATGACTTAGTATCACTCGTGAACTTAAACACAAGAAATATTGCACCAAAGTCAACTATGAAAAAAGTATGGCGCACTTTGCCCCCCTGACTCTACATCAGTGTTACCAACTCTCAAAAATATTTATCCCTAAAGTTTGTGTCAAAACCCCTAAAATCGCCTTAATTATTGAGTTGTCCCCCTGAAAAATATGTAAATATAAATTCATAATGATTTATAAATAATATACTGTAATATGTTTCAAAAGTCTTTTTATTATAAGTTATTTAATACATAAAATATTTCGTCTTCATCTAAAGATTCAGATTTTTTAAAATCATACATGTTGACATTGAATAAATTTAACATTTTATTGGATGGATCATGGATTAAGCGCCAGTGGCACCAGTATTGCCGCCAGTCGTCACCACAGAGTGGTTGTCACTGTTGTAGAATTATGTACTGTCGCTAGGTTAAAAAATAAATATTAATCCTCCTGGGGGGAATTGGGGGTAGGGTCGGTAACGCGCTTGTGATACTTCTGGTGTTGCAGGCGTCTATAGGCTACGGTAGTCGCTTACCATAAGGTGAGCCGTATGCTTGTTTGCCGGACTCGTAACATAAAAAAAAAAAAAAATTAACATTATCAATTTGAAAATATTAAAGAGTCAAAAAATCCCTGAAAATACCCCTAAAAATTTCAGACCCCTAAAAAAATCCCATCTCACTTATTTACCCCCTAAATCTGGGGGGAAAACCCCTAAGTTGGGAATCGTGCTCTACATACTTTAATAATGTACAGTCATCAGCCGTTCCTTAGCCGTTACGTTATACGCATAATACTTTAATACTTTGCTTAATTTTTCTTTCCATTAGATTATATTTGTAGACTAGAACATTATGGTTGGGTTCAATTTAATTTACTACAGTAATTAATGATTTAATATATATTACAAATGTGGTACAGCTGAAATACTAAGTCATAATTTGTAAATCGCGGCAACTTTCAAGAGTGAAACGAAACCGCACCCGGCATTCCGGCAGGCGGCATTTACCTATTGTTTATATACCTACGGCAACATGCTACTGTGCAATGCGCATTAGCGCAAAACAAAATGCAAATAGCCAAATTAATTCCAAACCTCTTGAATGTATATTTTTATAATAAAATAATAGTACTCGGCAGTGATAATAAAAATAAATGCATGTTATTTGATTGTGATAGCAAAAAGTGTGCTGTGTCTCTAATACTCGAATGATCAAGTAAAATTACTAAGTGTAATATAATATAATGTATAATATTTACTCTAAAAAACTGTATTTGTGTAGTTGTGTTTATTAAAAATAAGGCTAAAATTTAGATTATGGACCGTCGATTTAGATCTTCATATTTTTTCTGCTTATTTACGGTCACATTATAAATTTTGAAGTTAAATAGGTCAGGGTATTTTTTTTGTAACGAAATTATGCAGATAAACAGTCTAATTTTGAAGTTAGATAGGTTAGGGTTATTTTTTTTTTAAGTCCGAAAAATACCCAAAACCGAATCGGAGCACCCCACTATCCACGTGGTCTTGGTCTGTCATACCCCTAGAGTGTTTTGTAAAAGCCGGAGGCGCGGAGGGAGGGCAGACCTCGCCCGCTGTAACGAAACACAGACACCCGGGCGAGCCGGAGAGGCCGAGGCTGGTCGCCGAAGGCGACCAGCAAGCCGAGGCTGCGGAGGTGAGCGTGGGTGTCTGCGTTTTGTTACGCAAGGGCGAAAGGGCTGCCCTTCCGAAGCGCCGGAGCCGTCACGGAATGAATTTATACCGATCAACTGTCAAATTTCGAGGTTAAGTCTATGAGATTCATTTTTTCTATGTTTTTCAAGAACGGCGCATTACCTTGTATCGTGAGTGGTATGGGGGGGTTTAGGGGGACCGCCGCTACCTCCCTCCTCCCACTCTCGCCCTTAAATTCGTGCCAAACGATCTAAATTCTTCTTCTAATCTTAAAACTTTAACCATGGATATCTCCATAACTATGGGTTTCTGGTATGTGGGAGTGGTACTGGTGGGTAGCCCCCCCTCCCCCTCCCCCCCGCATCCCTCAAACCTCCAAAAATCGACGGTCCACAGTCTAAATTTTAACCAAAAATAAAACTATTTTACAGATAAATATTAAAGTGTAAAACTAAAACTCTCAAAGCACGTTTTAACGGGCCAACTTCATTCATAACCTAAAATTACACAATTCATTTTTTAAATAATAAAATAGTACCGTAGAAAACTAATGTTTCTAATAAAATAATAACTGTATATTGATCTCATTTATATTTTTATTATATACTTACTAGGTCCACTTTAAAAAACAAAGCTGTTAAAATTTACAACGTAAGTACATATTTACATATTTTCATGATTTATTAGTATTACTGAGTTTAGAATAATTTAGATTTTAGCCTTTTTTTCACTGATGCGCTGATTCAAAATTATTATTTTTTGCCTGATACATTCACTTTCTATTACTTATGAGTGTAAAGATAAATATTTTGCCGGTTCTAATTATTTTTCTTCAGAATAATATATATATTTTTTTGAATTTCATGATAATTATTCACATGCTATTACTTTGTGGTTGATTTTACGATTTTTCATTTTATTATTTTATTGTAAAACTTATTTTAATGTTCAAACATTGCTATAATTATCAAAACTAAATTTTCTTTCAGATGGTTAAGGGTTGATGATAGTTTAGAAAATCCAATTCAATACCTACGCAGTTGTTTTACATTGCAAAATTTGACTCCCCGAAATCTAAATGGCCATTTTGTGAAATTGAATTAATTTCGTACTGGTAAGTAGCAAATTGATTATTGTTCTCTTCTTTTAATCATTAGATAATTGATCAGTATAATTATATTTACAATATTTAATTACAACTTAAATTCCTAAATTGAACAATTATTTATAATGCATTATTTTGTTATAAATATTTTCGATAAAATCATTGTACGTTAAAAAGAAACAATATGGTTTCAGATACCTACTCTAGAAAGAAGGAAACATCATTTAAAACATACTGAAGTTTCCAGAAAGCTTGATACAGAAACCACCAGCCACTTAGATTCTCCGAACCGTCATGATTCCAATGGTAACAACATTGTTGAGCTTGTGAAGGACGATCTTGCGAAGGAATTAAATGCTGTGGGATCGATGAGCTCAGCTTCTAGTCCGAACTCAAGCTTATTCATTAAAAATAAAAGACCTGCTGGTAAATTACATAAAAAAGGTACGTTTATTATTAATGTTATTGTTTAACTATTACTTTCTATATTAAAGTCGAATAATTATACAATTGCTTCTATTTTTTTTATTGTTGTAAATGATAATAAATTGAATTTTGTGTTGATTGTTCCCCATAAAATATTGATCTTATATATTTCAATATTACATTATTAATTACTTATAGTATTTTCACACATTTTATTATTTGTATTGTTTTAGATCGTACAACGAGTTGCATAGATCATAAATTCAATGAATTACGAGATGAATTATTTGAAAAGATGGATGCTTGTAAATGTAGCACTGAGTATGTCGTCAAGGACGAAATAAAGAAAATTAAAACACAAATTGTCACGAATAGCAGTGAAAGTGTTTCAAAAATAAATAAGACTACAGCAATGGAACCTTTTAAAAATATATTTTCCATAAGCGACTTGTTTGAAAGGTATGTCTCATATTTGTTTAATTCTATATTTAAATAAATTTTTAATTACTGAGGTTAATAATAAATATTTTTGATTGCAGAGGTTGTCGAAGAAAAGTTTGGAGATTCAGAACAATCCAAATCTCCAATGCAGGGGACGGAGATGGAGGTCGACGTCAACGACCTATTAACAATAACTAGTGATTACTAATTATTGTTATTTACGATTTCATTGAAATTTTTTTTTTTCTTAATAACTTTAACTACATGTTTTAATACTTATAAATGTTCTTTTAAAATATCTTATGTTAAAATATAATAATGCTATTAATAAAATTAATGAGTTTTTCAAATAAAGATATATTGTATGTACCAATAATTGTAACTTACTCTTGTATAGAGTTACTGATGTTTATAATAGGCATTTTTTGTCAGTGGATATCTTACTCACAAGAGTTGCCAAGTTTAAATAAAACAAAAATTATTAAATTATTGCAATAACAATATAAACGTAAACAAGTTTACTCAGTTAATTTAAACCAAGCATACAGACTCGGCGTGGGTACCCTAGTAGTTAACTCTGATCCCAAGATGCAAGTCGTAGGGCTAGGGTATCCATATCGAACAAAATGCACCCTATTTGTACTTAGGCTGTGCAATGTACACCATACGGTTAATGTTTAAGAGATGAAAAGATGTATAAATTGTTTGTTTAGTATAATTATATTTCTAGCTAATAATTATACACTAGTGTTTGGTTCATAATATCTAAGAAAATGTATAAATATATATTATACATAGCTACCTACCATTTACTTGATGTGTACTTTTTTTTAACCATTATAAAAATTGTAATCTGGAGTTGACGGTGTTGGTGTCACAACTCACAATTAATAATATTTGTATTGTAAATCTGTATTCTTTATGTAAACATTTATTGTAAATAACTATTTGTCAACTTAAATAAATAAATAAATTTTCTGGATAAAAACTTTTTTTATTGAAATGAAAATAAGTAATAATAATAATAATATACGTTCGGCTGAGGCTCGTACACTATGCTTGGCCGACATTCTATTATTACGATCGGCCGTTGCTTGAACCCTATGCTTGGCCGATTGTAGATGCCGATATCGGGATGGCGTTAACAACCGATGCTTGCCCAATCCTTGACCGACGACATATTCGGATACTCGGCCGATACTTTTTGATCGGCTGCCAATCTTGGCCCAATATCGGGCCGATCCTCACTTTTTGTATGGGAGATTCAAAATAATAATCGCGGTAAATCCCGTATGATCAAAAGTATTTAAGTAGCGGTTATGGATGACAAGTAATAGTAATAAGTATTAATAATAAATGCAGCTTCAAACTCAACGGCCCCGTATGATTTTCTCCTAGCGGGGGTCCGGAAACACACATAATATACAAGCACAAACGTCCAGACCTCGATAAACTTCTATATGTCCAATACAAATGTTTGTCATGAGCGGGGATCGAATCCGCGACCGCAAGCGCAAGGGCCAGTACCTACTGTGACCGCTGCACCAAAGCGTCGTCATAAATAAATATTCGACAACTTGTTTAGTTACCAAATAAGTATAGGTACCTACTCAAATAAAGGCTTTTAATATAAATCAAAATTATATTTAGTTGGTCTACTTATGTTGTTGTATTTTCTAAATAGTTATATTACGATATATTGTATGACGAAAACGACGTTCGGGTATCGTAAGCGAGACATATAAAAATTTCAACCTTATTTAAACATGTCAAAATAAAGTCAGACTTTTATAGATTACTAGAATAAAAATACAACGGTCACTAAAAATAGCCCACAGAATTAGCAAGTTGAAGTGGCAGTGAGCTGGTCACTTATGTCGCAGGACCGATGGCCGATGGAGCAGACGTGTCCTGGAGTGGAGACCGCGTCTTGGCAAACGCAGACGTCCTCCGGCCCGTTGGACCGACGATCTACGTAAGATTTCCGGCGTAGGCTGGATGAGGATTGCGGAAAACCGGGATGTCTGGTGCGAACTTGGGGAGGCCTATGTCCAGCAGTGGACTGCGATAGTCTGATGTAATGATGATGATGATGAGTCACTAAAAATAAGATAGACAGCATATTGTGTTTTTACGTAAAACGTTTTGGACCGACTGAGACAAAGATATTATATACTTCGTCAAATAAAAATATCCCCTAAAAACTAACAACAATTCTATAAAATTGTGTATAAAAAAATAAATAATAATAGATTTATATAAAGAAAAAAATGCGTGCGTACAAAGTACATATGTCAGAAGTGAAACTTCTTTGGCAAACTAATAAAAAAAAACTAATCAACGCTGCAACTTACAATCAATACTTAAGTTTTTTTTGTTTAAGTTTTTTGTTTGAGGATTACCACGTCTACGACTAGATGGCGCTAATAGTAGATTACTTTACGGTGGCAAAATTATTTCTTGTTAGTATAAGGCCACCATACATTTGTGTAATTATTGAACAATCCAATATATTAAGTTGAAGCATCTCTACTAGGTACTGGTTTTATTTGTACTCCTGTTTGTGTTCGACAAGGTTTTGGGAATTAACACTAATTTAAAAAAAAAAATTAAAAAAAAGAATTTAAAATACAAAAAAAAACTAGTAGAAAAAAAAACAAAAAGAAAACCATCGCGGTCACCCATCCACTTTGATGTACTGACCGTCATGACGCTGCCGCGTTACCGGTCGCTAAAATTTTACCCTTCATGCGCCTAAAGAAGTTTCACTTCAAAAAAATACATACCACAAAAATATCAGAACAATAACAGAGATAATAAAGAACCTAACGAAATATTATGTAAAGGCACTTTTAGGACCTATTTTATATGATAAGAAAAGTCGTTAAAAGTTACCTAATTCAAATATAGAAGTAGATGATATCATGTGTAACACGAAAGGTCCATTTTACACCTAATAACGTTGAAAATAGCTCTGTAAATTCGAATGGCAGTCACGAAATGGTGTCATTAACCGAATTACACACGTGACCACATAATTGAAAGGGACTTGAACTTACGAATGGGTCGATCTGGTTGGATTATTATCGATATCCTTCCACCTTATGATAACCTAGTAGTCGAGTTTTATTTATTTCAAAACGTCAAAGAATCATTCATTCAAACACATCATTTGTCTTTCTGTGGTACCGTCTACCGAACCGTGGTTTTGTGGTTCGATAGTTTTATCGAACAGATGATTTTGTTAACATAACAAATGCTAACACTTTTGTAAAGAAAACATAAAAAATATTTACAAGTATATTAATTTATTGGGTTTGCTATTACGAATCATTCGTGGTAGTGGAACTGTGTTATTCCTTAGTCGCCTCTTACGACACCCACGGGAGGGGGTGGCTATATTCTTTACTGAGTAACCACTAACAACACAGCGATTGTATTTTTAGTTATTATATTAGCGAGTACATTAGTAAGTATATTTTATCAACAGTAACCATTTAAAACACTTTCAAATCGAACGAAAATAACGAAGCAGTAACTATTGCCAGTATAACAACGAATAATGAAAGAAGAAATCGAAGATTAAATTAAGTATATTTTATCATCAGTAAATGTTTAACTTTGAAAGCAAAAAACCAACAATATGCTCTATTCTAAAGATTGTAGGTACATGGGAGTGCTGTAGATATGATAATTTCAGTCGAATTATTGATCGCAAACGTATCAACTAAATCGATCTTGATTCAAATGTCAGTTGAAATGTTATTATGTTTAACCGAACGCGATGACTGAGGAATCGTCAACGAGAGGAAATTATGTCTGTAATCAGCTTATTCCGAACGAGTGACAACTGACGCAGTCCCCGGTGTGGTCGGACTGGCAATACAACTTCTATTACTAATTTTATATTGGGAAATAGCTCTTATGTATTTCTTTATAAAGGCTATTATCGAAGGCAACTTTTTTAATGGTCGTAAATAAAAAAAATTGTGTATTCAAAAAAAAATTTGGGCAGTTTTTAAATTTAACTTTATGTATATTATTTTGCGACATGCATAGCATTAATACTAGGAATAAACATAATCTTGTAATGCTTGTAACTCGCTTACGCCGAGTCAGTAATTCCTTATATGGACAATGTATACGCTTATACAACAGGCTCCCAGATAACGTTCAAAAAGCTTCTATTGCCAAATTTAAAAAAATTGTGAAAGAACGTTTGTGTACTAAAGGATTATTCGATTAACGATTTTATCAGACGATTTGACAGTACGCCTTGAGAATGATGTGATCGCCGCCAGGCTATTTCAACCTATAAAATTATTGTAAATTTCAATCTTCTTTGGAAAAAAACATTACGATAAAAAAAATGATAGTCCCGCTGAATTTCTTTCGCCAGTTCTTCTCAGGTCAGAGGCTTTTTCTTTCCGAACTGGAAGTAGACTCATATGACGTTCAGTAAGAAATTGTAATGATTTTATGCTGAATAAAATATTTTGAATTTGAATTTTGAATTCGAATTTGTATTTCGTTGATTTTAAATGTTTATTTAATAATAAGTATTTATATTTACTTTATTTTCGATACACACTTTTTACTAGTTAAACGAGTTTTTGTTTAAGTAAATATTCAATTTAATTGTATACATATTATTTTAATAAAAAATGTATTTCCAGTTCCTAAAGTCTACAGCGGTAATAATTAAGAAAATAGGAAAAGCCGCAGTCGAGACAGTCATACGCCACGTAAAGCGGTAAAAGAAAGACTTTGTAAAACAGGAAACCACAAACGTAAATTTCAACCAAACATTTTATAAATATAAAAATTCCCAGCTGTAAATACCATGAAGCTTTAATTAAGTAGCAATGTTTTAAAAGGCAAGCACTTGCTTTGAGGCCCGCCAAGCCTCCGCTAGGATCTTAATTAGTGTTAATCTTAAGATTAGAGATGGGCGTAACGGCTACATTTTGATATTACGTTATAACGTTACGCTACTTTTAAATCACTTATTATTTTTTACGTGATAATATTTTTTTTTTTTTTACCAAATGTGAAACCCTTGTGAGATCAAATTTTTTTTGGGATTTTTTGACCTGGTAATTACAACCTTTAGGTCAACTCTTATTATTTGTGAGATCAAATGCATATTACATATAGGATACTTAAAATGAAAGACTATCTGTATACAAAATTTCATCAAAACGGTTACAGCCGTTTCTGAGATATCCAAAGTATAACAAAAAAAAGGTGTGTGTGCGATTCAAACACGATAGAAGTGAAACTTCTATGGCAAACTAATTAAAAAAAACTAATTTAAAATTAGCGGCTTGCAGCGCGGCTCGTCCTTCCCTGTCTTTTTGCCGTTGCATCCGGTTTGAAATCATAACGATTCTAAAGAAATTTCACTTCAATAAATACCTACAAGAATTACGTAACTCGTTTACAGATATAAGATAAAATAAACTTACCGCTATTTTCATTCCTGTTATTTTCTCTACTTAGGTATTTCTTCATATATAATTAAATGCTTTTGTTTCATATGTTTTTTTAAATTTGTTATAGTAGTTTTAAATGAAAGTATATTTTTACAATATTTACATTCCGCTTTTTTTGCAATTTCATCGACCACAGTAAAATAATTCCACATTTGTCCTTTTCGTGGCATTTTACTCTACTCACTAAACAACTATACTTAATTATATAAAGAACTATACTTAATTATATAAACAACTTAATTATAATTATTAATTATATTTACAGTTTCTCAAAACGCAACACCGCAATCGTAAAATTCGTAAATAAACTCACGAAAATGACGAACATCATACGAGAACAAACGCGTTGTCCATACTGAAAATTTAACCGTTAATCAAAACGAAATAATATGAAAAAAATAAGTCTAACGTGTAGTATAATAAAAATAATAATACGAACTAAAATATTTTTAAAATTTATTTCAAAAGACATTGAAAGGAAAATAGTTCTTATTTAGTTACAATAGAATACAATTTGACATGAGACTAAGCTAAGATATTATACGCAACGTGAATGTTCTGGACATTCAAAGGAAAATAGTTCTTAGTCCGTTACAATAGAATACGATTTGACATGAGACTAACATATTATACGATGTTCTGGACATTAAAAGGAATTTTGTGACCATAGAGTACAATTTGGCTCTGTGTACATTTGGGGTAAAGTAGTAAAAATAAAAATATTTTTTCAAACCTTACCTGGGAAGCGTGATATTATATCACGCTTCCCAGGTAAAAAAAATAACAGGTGATAAAATGATTTAAAAATAATAGGTGATTTTATCCGCTACCTAATATAACGAACACCTCTACAGTTAAGATAATAAGCCACGTGTTTTTACTAATTGGTACAGATTGAAAAAGTTGTTAAAGTACAAAAATATTTGAAATTACACGGATAATATTTCAAAGCAACCACAAGACTTTCCAAGTAACGAGATTTTAATTGTTTTAACGTCAAAGAAAGAGTAAGTTATTTTTAGGTTACTTATTTTTTGTAGATGAATAGTATTTTATAATTTTATAATTAAATTTTATAAAAAAAATGTGTTTTCTCAACCCCGGAAATCGGAAGTTGTCTATAAAATTTTGATATTCACAAATTTAATGGAGCTCAACGAGTCCAATCTAACGAGCCCAAGCAAGGAGCTCAATTTAACAGCAGGAAATTTCCTGCTCAAAATATGGATCAGCCCGACTGTAAAGTCGGGCTGATCCATATTTCTCTTACATCTTCTTCTGTAAAGAAGATAACATACATACAGCTAATATATAAATATATATACAGCTAAATAACACTGTTTTCAAGCAGTACTGTGTTCCTGTTGGTGAGTAAGGTAACCAGAGCTCCTGGGGAACTAGGGATGGGGTCGGCAATGCGCTTGCGATGCTTCTGGACAACGCATTTGCGATGCTTCAAGACGTCTACGTATAAGCTACTGTAATCGCTAACCATCAGGTGAGCCATACGCTTGTTTACCGATCTAGTTACATAAAAAAGGAGCTGTCGCACGCTTTTATGCGACCAGGCTACCGAGATGTTAAACTTCTTAGTTTTTGCAGAGGTTTTTCAGCCGCCATATTAGTAAAATAGAAGATTGGACATCTCGGCAACTACTGGTCGTAGCCACGCGGTTTTTGCAGTTGACCGTTCCCCTTAAAGGGCCATCCAACGGTGACCTTTGGGTGGCTCTACTTAGAGTCACTAGACATAATTTGAGTTTTCCCTACTTTTTATTAGATTTAATTATAAGTTATAACAGTGTCCTCTGTTGGACCCGGACATATTTGCCTTCTGTTTTGTTGCTAAAGCACTTATTTTACGATCTGCTATTGCAGATATGATATAGATTTAGTTGACTTGCGACTTGCGTGTCGGAGGTATAGTAGCTTAAAAAAATTAAGCAAAAGTTATAAAAACACAACACAAAACTAAAAAGCAAATTTTGTTTGAAAGCTGTAGGTATAAATGTAGCTGTATAGTTATTATTATTAGTTTACAACTAATATCTCAATAACATACGTAATTTGAAAAAAAAGTCCCTGTTTCAAGATATCATTTATTCCTTAAATTTTATCCATTCTTTATTTATTTATTTATACTTTATAGTACACCACAACTACATTTTAAACATTAAACACATTTAAAGATATTTACAGACTGTAAAGTACAATGGGCGGACTTATGGCTATTTAGCCATTTCTTCCAGACAACCCATTCTTTCCCAAAAAAATAGTAATAAACCATCTATACTCAAAAGTAACAGTGTAAGAAACGTTACAACGTATAGTTATGTACACATAATTATGTATCAAGAGACATACACAACATTTCTTCAATGATTTATATACTACATATATATAAAGACAAACAAGTAAATAATTGATCAATAAATAACTTCTGGCGATTTGTAAAACAATGCTATTAAAGAGGCGGTGTGAAAACTTCCTTCAGAGTCAGAAACAAAGCGTTACAGCCGAAGTTGATGTAGCGGAAACTGATAGAACGAGCCTTTGCTACGGAATAATACCGCCCCTCAAGACAACGAAATGCGCAATTTGTTGACACACTTATCGTGATCATTCGAGTGATACTCGGGTGAATATGTTCGTCAATTATATGGATATGTCCTTCAATCCGATAAGGTATACCTTCTACCGTAATTATTTTCTATATTAACACGGTCACGATATAATATTTGCCAAGTTTCCTTATTATAGACATAATGACTGTCTGATATAAAAATAAGGTTAAATAGAGGTTAAAAAGGAAGGAAAAAAGGAGGAAAAAAATAATAATAACACATACATTTCATTTTAATAATTTAATAATTTATTATTACTGCCTTACGTTACGTTACGTTAGTATTAATTATATAATACGTATTAAGTTTTTTTTAAAATTACACGATTATAATTTACAAGATTAACCAATAAAAAGACAAAGCAAAGTAAAAAAAGTTTATAGCAAAATAAAAAATAAAATAAAGCGCTGAAATAAACCTGATGTAAGAAATTTAATAAAAATATTTCTGAACGATTTTGAATTTATCAACGAATCCTTTAAAACTAAATAGTACGCAAGCTTATTACGTTATATATTTATATGCTTTCATCCGAGTTTTTTTTTTTTTAATTGTGTTGGCTGTACTATGTATGTATACTTTATGCCAAACTAAAAATTTATGGCTTCATGTAGCAAAAGTGAAACGATTTGTGTATTTCTTAGACAATCAAATATATAACTTTTAGTATAATGAGATGCCGTCTCGACGTCTGCAACGGAAACCCTGTGAACACACCGACCTTATTGAATTCTGTATGTTGATAGACTACATCAAAGAAATAAGCAATCTTTCAAATTGAAACATAATTGCTTAAACATAATAAATTAAATTAAATTAATTTAGGTAATTTACTCATCGCTAAGTCTTCCCATTACATTTGGAGAGCGTTAATAATATTTCAACAACGTATACTATTGTGTCGCGGTTGCAATTAATTTATTAAGTACAAAATATTTTGATAAAAGACACATTTCGGATTCATCGAAATCTTATTGTATTCGAAACAAATGAACACAGTTTTCCAAACGGAATATCGGGAAAATAAATGGTTTTAAGGATCAAAAATGTTCGAACACATGTTACGAAACGCCAAATTTCCAGAGCCGTTGTTTCAACATAACGATCCGTATGCCGGTGCATTTTCAATCAGATTTATATCGGAGGATTAAACTTTTAACGAGTTGTCCTGACGTGCCTCGCTCCCGTATGAGTTGTTTTTATACTCATTAAGGTAGATGCGAGTTATTTTACGAAAAACGAATATTTTTTTACTAAAACATATTATTCGTTTTGTAGTAATACGATTATATAATAAAATAATTGAATAAAAGAGTTTTATTAACCTCATTTCATTTTCAGTTTAATTGCTGTGTGTGTTACTACTTAATACATGATTAAACTAATAACATGATTTATAATTGTTGATAACGAGTAATAAAACTTTGTTTTTCAGAGCGTATAATGCTCAAAATTAAGACACACAAAATAGGTAGCTATGATATTAACCAAAACAATCTATTCGCTTAAAAATTTTATCTACATTATTTACGGAAAATCTGTAAGACTTAATAAAAAAATGCAGCTTGAGACAGTTTGCAATAGCATTTTCTAATTTAATAGTAATTACAAAAAGCAACACTACTTGGAATTGAACAGGGTAATCTTATTGTCGCTATCACAAAGCCCTTTTATTAGAAAGGCTTTAGCTAAATTATAATAAGTAAAGTTCATTACGCGCTCTTTCTATCCAATTTCACATTATTTACCTTAGATGCAACCATCTATAATTCTATACGAAGAGTAAAATCGTAGCGATGTTATACCGTATGTTGAATATTGTTCTAAAATATATTTTTTTTGTATATTTGTACCACTATCTGTTGTAAAAAAGGTTTTACATTTTTTTACGTTTGTCTAAAAATAGAAACGAATACTGGCCGTTGGCTCAATTGCTTCGAATCTGAATATAATGCTTATATACATTTTATACATACGTATATTTAAACAATATATATGTATAAAGATAAAGCTTCGTACTTTCATTTTTTTTCCTTTCGTACAATTTTTTCTTGATAATAATAAACAAAAAAGAAAAAAATAGAATTATCCTATTTGGTGCATTCTTTCTATAAGTTACGCGCGTAGAGACATTTTGCCGATGAATTTTTTGTTGTTGTATAGATTATGACGTATCAGTGGAACTTAAACAAAGGTATTATAGTAGAGGAGACGTGGAACATCGACCTTCACCGATCTGATAACTCGATAATACATATTTTTTATCAAATACAATTTATAAACAAATATGCCTATGATAACTTGCCTGTCGAAAAGTGGTCTATGCTATTTCTTTTTTTTTATAGTTTTTGCAGGCAAGCCTATATGATTGGTTTTTTAAATACACTATCTTACCTATGATATCAATTTCGATTCGAACAGATCGATGTAGTATGGAATATAGAATATATATATTGACCTACCTGTTCACATCTACTTGCCAGGTAGCCATGACCAAAAATAAGTAGGCAAGCCTACTTAGGCACATTTTGTGTTTTAAAAACTATCAATCGAGATAAAACTCACTCGGTTATCATATGAGTGAAGGTGATTAAAAAATATTGATTAAAATTAATTAAATTAAAAGTAGCTATGACCACTTTTCGATAGGCAAGTTATCATAGGCATATTTGTTCATAAATTATATTTGATAAAAAATATGTTTCATCGAGTTATCAGATGGGTGAAGGTCGCTCTTCCACGTCTCTTAGACCATTAAGTTGACTGTCTCAGGAACAGATGACCGTGTGTTTATGTCAAATTTAAATAGATTTATTTCTTTATACTAAATCCTAATATTACTTTACATTTCATAGTAATTATTATTTGTTATTGTGATTGAAAAATTAGGTAATTACAAATATATATTGATTTGTCGTCTATCACTTATTCCAATGATTGATTTATTTTATAATCAATCTTGTCATATCACGTCATCGTTTAAAGCCCTAGAGATCGGTTAGAATTGGACATGTGCCGAACAAACAATTCCCTACGATCGTCAAATGATACTATGTAACATTGCAAATATTTACTGAAAATTGCCAGCTCAGTTCCAAATTGTTTGGCTCTCTAGTATGAAAATTCCGAATGTAGAATTGTTGGTTAAAATAAGTTTGTCTGACATCGTGGTACCGACTTAGTTGCATTCGTGCTGCCAACTTTCCACGGCTTAAATGTCGTTAAAACAGTGTCCGAATCTACGAGATAATTTGTAGGATTTAATTTTATTTTCCCGAAATGAATAAACGATAAACAAATATGGTACGCACACGTTAGCAGTTAAATATTACGATTGATTTGACTTTTATTATCAACTGAATAATTATCATGAATTTTTCATTTATTTAAGTTAAATAAGTGTACTCTTCTGTTTTTTTTAATACTCATAGTGTATATATACTTCTAATAATTTTGGGATATCTACTGATTGTGTATCTAGCTTAAAAATTAAACTTTAGATTTTTGACCATATATTGGAATTTTTCGACATATATGTTTCTTAAATCTAAGTTTATTGCTTTTAATAAACAAAAATACATTTAAAAAAAACTTCCCTGTTGTAATAAAAAAGTCCTTAAGCGTACGACTTTTCTTTTGACTGTTCTAAGGGGTGATTAATAGTATTGCAAACTAACACGCGACACTGCGTCTAAACCATAAATTAAAGTTTTAATCTTAATATACAATATGAAAATGTTTTTCTTTCGAATGAATCGTAAAAAATTGGATTCAAAGAAAACTTCCCACTTTAATATCAAAATAAGTATAAAATTGATTTAATTTAATGTATGAAACATTTTTTTTTAATATTATTTATATACGCATTAATGAAATCACCAATAAAATAAGTAATTAATAATAATACATAAACATTTTATACGATTTCGATTCACCAATAGTTGAAAACGAGTTAGTATCAATTTCTGTGATTTTGTATGCAAGTGAATCCCGCCTGCTTCCGACTTTCCTTAGGCCTATCTTGATGATTTCTTTTAACAGTCCAAGGTAATTAAATTGTTTTTTCTTCAATTACATACTTTTTAGTTTGTATACATTTCATTCATTGCGCTAAGAACTGGATGTCGCTAGTCTGTAAAAGGATTTTTTGTAAGGTTTTATTTGACTACTAAACTAAATTTATATATTTTACATCCAATGTAATTCAAAACATCATAACTAATCTAATACTGCTGAATCTTTCAGTAAGGTATGACAAATTCGAATTTCCAAAACCCTAGTCTTACCTAGTTTAGACTTTGCCTTATTATTAAAAAAATGTAATAATGTAGCACTTAAACTTTTCTTAAGTCTCTATTACGTGAATATCACAAAATAAGTTTACAAATAAAACCACTCACACCACAATATAAAAATCGTACAAAATAATATATGTGTAATTTTTTCGATATCAAAACGTTACATACTATTAGCGTTCAAGGCGTTTCGGTAAAGATGTATAGAATAAAGCGAACATTGAAACGGGAAATTCCATTAGTGTTATTTGCGTGTGACCTAAAACCACTGTAGACTCGCCTCCTACCTTGTTGGCACCTGTTTGCGAATAAACACACGATAAACAACTTAATTCTCCTCGTGCGAGAACTTTAAAACAAACTCATTGAATAGTTACAGTTTAAGAAAATACAATTTGAAATGACAATTCGTTTTAAAATTTCAAATTTTTATATTGAAATTTTATTTATGGTGAAATTACTGTACTCGCGGTAATATTAGTGCAGTGTTGTTAAATTACTCAAACATTAAGCAAATTACTGATTAAATGTTATACAAAATGCAGTAAACTAGAAGCTACCATAAAAAAGCTATAAATAACATCGAATGATGTAATATTTTTGTAATTTATGTTCAAGTCCGACACTCCCTCACTATACAATATTTATGCCAGTAGCAAAATAAACGTATTTAAAAATTCAGCTCGCGAATAACACAAGCCTTGGTGGAGAGGTATTTTCATAAAATCTTAGCTTCACATTCGTAAAGATATCACGATGGCAAAAACTCAACGCGATATGGCATGTAGGCTTTTTCCTTATCTCAAATGACTTGCCTCGCCTCTGGGTATGTATTCGTTACAATGAAAGCGAGAACTGAAAGATAAATATTGCAAGTTAACGATTTTTACACAACTAATAAATTTTACATTTAAAATTTGAAAGTTTACTAACTTTTTTATTTATTTGTAAGTTAATTAAGTAATTTGCAGCTATACGAAAATTGGTATTTTGTAAAAGATGGTACTTATGATCATTTTAGTATGTTGTACATCGTCCTTCGATAATGGTTCCAATTTAAAGAAAGGTCACGTACAAATAAAACACATGAAACAAATACCTAAGGAGAATAGCTGAAATTCTCTTATATTGCAGAATTTTAAAAGCAAATCAAGTATTATCCTGTTTGGACACCATGAATAATGGATCGCCATCCGTGGCCGAGCTTAGTGTCAATGAGATCACGCGCAGCCGCCTCAATATTGGATTATTGCGAATAAATGACAAAAATGGTTACCGATATTCGGATATTCCAGTATAGCAAACACGGGTTGAAATACAAACATTTTCTTTTAAACCCAATTGGATTTTCTCGTTCGGATTCATTAATTTCGCTTTTCGCCTCTCGAAATTCTTTTAAAGTAAATTCGTATAGGTAATTATGAAAAAAGATTTGGTCGAACGGCCCGCAGCTACACAGGTAAACATCGCCTCGCATTTTCGCTCCCTTGTAATTGAATAACGACCCCCGCCGCTCCGGCGGATGCTCGGAAAAAATAATTCTATTATCTTACGATCCATCTCGCTCGCTCCTGTAATACTCTTTTATAAATTGATGAATTTTTAAAAGTTTGCGTTTTAAGTTGGCCGAAGGTGTATCCAACTACGGTGAATTTTCCAACTGTCTGCGAACAACTAACTCTAAATGAGGTTTTTATAACAAATTTTCTCGAAGTATTGCTAATAAGTTTACTTCATATAATTAATTTATGTTATATATGATTTAATATGAAACTATTCATATATCATTACTGCATGAAATAAAGAATGCGTGATACTCTTTATGATTTCGTGCGTGTTTAAAAAGCGGCACATTTTGTACCATTATAATAACCACAATAACCAATATGACAGTTTTTTAAGTGATATGTTTAATACATCTGTAATTTTCTTTCATTCATATATTTTATATTATATAGCACATAACATTTAAAATAGGAACATACAATATCCTAATTACAATTACAATACTCTAAACAATCTTTTTTTTAATTTTGATCATGAAATCACAATCCGTAAAACAAATTACACGTTAAATTATGACCGAAATGTAAAATAAAATTTACCGACAAAGGAAATCATTACTAGGACGACCTTTGTGTTTTAATTGATTATAACAAGAGCAAAACCCAGAAACTCGCTTTAGAAATATCCGACTAATTACAAAATGCCTAACATTGCGTTTAATTTTTTATTCTTAACGCCGTTTTATTATGAAAGCAGAGGCTTGGGTTTCGCTAGCTGAAATAAAATTGCTACCAATTAGGGAAAACAAGGTAGTCGTGCCTTCGGATTAATAACCTTAATTAACGGTTAAGGAGCTAAGGGGATCATTAAAAGCGTCGTCAGCATCTTCAGAGACATAAACTGGAGTCGTTTTAGTACTAAGATGCTCAGCTACGGGCATAGTAAAGTTGCTAATATAAATTTTATAACTATGGTGACTGTGGCATAAGTAGATTTTTACATGCAATATTTCAAAGTGTAATGAAATGGAGATCGTAACAAGACAATGATCTCATTTCAATAATGAAACAGTGGTTTGGATACGTAACGAATACATTGGTTGACACGGTAACTGGTAAGTTAGATGCTCTTCTGAAAGTTGAATATAAATATATAATACTAGCTGTGTCCCGCAGTTTCACCTACGTTGATTTGAGGGAAAAAATGCTTTCCTTTTTTTCAATAGTATAAGATTTAATTAGATTGATATATTTTCCTTAGTTTACACTAAATAAATTTCTGAACGCACGCATAAATATTTGACCAAAGAGTATATTATAACACTACGTTTTATATTTGACAACCAATATATATTATGTCAATCCGTTTTCATTACTGACATTATTATACATTTTTAAAATGTAAAATACGCCACTATCCGTATATTGTGGATATAATTATGAGACTCTAGACTATCTGTATACCAAATTTTATTTAAATCTGTTCAGTAATTTTGGCGTGATTGCGCGACAGACAGACAGAAAGACAGACAGACAGACAGAGATACTTTCGCATTTATAATATTAGTATGGATATAGTCATAAAACACATACGCATACCTACATAGGTACCTATCTCGAAATGACAAAATGTGAGAAAGAGAGACTTGAAATCCTAAGGAAACATAAAGTTTGCAGTCCACCACAGAATTTATTTTTTACCCAATGATCGCAGCTGTTGAGCTATCGGCGTAATATTTTATATTCATTAAATAGGCTTAAAAAACTTTATTTCCTCAAGAACATAACAGGTTACTTATAGGAGCATACTGCATAGTATTATACATATACTCGTAGATGTTTATCTATCTCTCTATGTTTATCTACGAGTATATCTACGAGTATACATCTATAAAAATAAATAAAATTGGAGTGTCTGTAATATTAAAATAACCGCTTTTAACTAAATGCATATGGATGTATAACACGGTACATATACCAAAATAACATTTTTTTACAATTTTTGTCTGTCTGTCTGTCCGTTTATTTCGGCTTAATCTCTCGAACGATTTAACTATCTGTGCCCGCGTATTCGTCTGCGTGGAATTTAACAAAAAAGTTATTGTTCAGTTCGCAGAGGTATAAAATAAATAAAAAATGTATAGATTAGATTATTAACATCGATTGATTTCACTGAATCATTCCAGTTTATTCTGTCAATCCAGTCAGTATATTATGTAAATATTTTCGTCAAGAAATTGTTTAAGACATGTTTTATTTATCTTAATCTGTATTAAACTATACTTATTTATCTATACTAATATATAAAGCTGAAGAGTTTGTTTGTTTGGTTGTTTGTTTGAACGCGGTAATCTCTGGAACTACTGGGCCGATTTGAAAAACTATTTCAGTGTTAGATAGCCCATTTATCGAGGAAGGCTATAGGGTATGTATCATTACGCTAAGACCAATAGGAGCGGAGTCCACGCCGACGAAGTCGCGCGCAGAAGCTAGTTTATTATAAACCTGAAAAGTTGTTTTGTTCATTTAAACGCGCTAGTCTCAGGAACTACTGGTTCGAATTGAAACATTCCTCCGAGTTGGATAGCCCATTTAAAAAGAAATGTGAGGTATGCTTTAAGAAGAAAGAAGGCTATTTGACCTAATACTAAATTAAGCATTTCGATCATACTATTCCGCTAAAACGAACCAGTAAATATAACTCTAGAAAAGTTAAACCATAAATAAAGTCCTATCAAACAATTCACATAATATTTAGCTATTCAAGAGAAATAATGGCGTCGCAATTATTAAACTAGGGATCGATGTCGTAAAAATAAATGACCGCTTTTATGGCATCGATGAGTCAATTTTATGATGTGGGAATTTCAGTGGCACCATAGATGCATAATACTTATCTGTAACGCTTTGAAGACATCACAATAAAAAAATGTTCAATAAAAAACAAATACAAATAGACATCATAGCGCACAAAACAATATGGTCTAAGATCCGGAATATAACAAAATCTTCCCTCATCTGTTAATTAAATGAAACAATTTTTTATAGGTTTATTTCAATATTGTGAATTTATAAAAAAAACCTCTGCCACCCTACGCCTGCTACAATTGATAATACTTAATTAGTTAATCAGTATTTTTTTATGATCTTTTGCCTCTCATGTTAATTACATGTAGTAAGCTAAAACCGTTAATATTTTATATTATATACCTGACTGTAGCAGGCACCCATCTCTATGATTGCTATACTTACCTGCAGCCAGGTCAGAAAAGGTAGATAAATGTAGATTATTACCCTCACATGTTAATTAAAAAATCCAAGTACAATAATAAACGGCGGCGAATTCTAAACATAATAATGTTTGGCTGCCGTATTAAAAGCTGATGCAGCCAAAGATAAATAGTAAAAAGAAAAAAATTTATGATGACTATGGGAGCTCATTGCGAAGAGTAAGACAGAATAATACTAATTCCTTCAACGAAAAGAGACACAGATCAGACAGAAGATCACAGGCTCATTGAAACATACTAGAAAATTCGAAATTTCGAAATTTTCGAAATCCATAGTATTTTTTTCACCTGATTAGTATCAAGCTAATTTTCCGGGAGTAGATTCATTTTGATGAGACGAACAAAGGAGGATTTTTTTTGTCTTTATCTTTCTTATACTTACTCCAATTCTCATCTTCTCTCTCTCTATTCTAGTATACATTTTTCTTCAATTTTCGAAATTTCGAATTCGCGAATTTTCTAGTATGTTTAATTATTTTTAGTATGCCTGTGATGCGCGCGCATGAATTTTACGCTGTCTCTTTTCATTGAAGGAATTAGTATTATTCTGTCTCATTCTTCGCAATTAGCTCCCATAGTCATCGTAAATTGTATCTTTTTACTATTTATCTTTGGCTGCACCAGCTTTTAATACGGCAGCCAAACATTATTATGTATAGAATTCGACGCCGTTTATTATTGCACTTGAATTTTTTAATTAACATGTGAGGGTAATAATCTACATTTATCTACCTTTTCTGACCTGGCTGCAGGTAAGTATAGCAATCATAGATATGGGTGCCTACTACAGTCAGGTATATAATGTAAAATATTAACGGTTTTAGCTTACTACATGTAATTAACATGAGAGGGAAGAGATCATTAAAAAATACTGATTAACTAATTAAGTATTATTAATTGTAGCAGGCTTTAGGGTGGCAGAAGTTGTTTTTATAAATTCACAATATTGAAATCAACCTATAAAAAATTGTTTCATCTAATTAACAGATGAGGGAATATTTAGCTATCTCGGATCTTAGACCATATTTATCTTTGGCTGCATCAGCTTTTAATACGGCAGCCAAACATTATTATGTTTAGAATTCGCCGCCGTTTATTATTGTACTTGGATTTTTTAATTAACATGTGAGGGTAATAATCTACATTTATCTACCTTTTCTGACCTGGCTGCAGGTAAGTATAGCAATCATAGAGATGGGTGCCTACTATAGTCAGATATATAATATAAAATATTGCCCGTTTTAGCTTACTACATGTAATTAACATGAGAGGGAAAGGATCATAAAAAATACTGATTAACTAATTAAGTATTATCAATTGTAGCAGGCGTAGGGTGGCAGAGGGTTTTTTTATAAATTCACAATATTGAAATCTGCCTATAAAAAATTGTTTCATCTAATTAACAGATGAGGGAAGATTTACCTTCTCGGATCTTAGACCAATACAATAAGTTGAAAGAATTATGAAAATATGTAAAAAATTAAATAAATATATTATTTATAAAAAAAAAACATTTCAAATAAAAAAGCATTGGGGGTACTTTTAAAGAATAGCTATTAAATTAAAAATTTAAAAACTCGATCGATATTTACCTAACATCTAAAAACAACCGCAAGGAAACTCGCTTTTACGTAAAAAAAAAAACCTGCAACAAATTCGGACTATCTATTCGAACGCTACGCTGCCACAGACAGACAGCGTCAAACTCATATTTTACGTTGAGAGTTAAAAATGTACTTTTTTATGAGTTTTTCAGTATATTATCTATACTAATATAATAAAGCTGAAGAGTTTGTTTGTTTAATTGTTTGTTTGTTTGTTTGTTTGTTTGTTTGAACGTGCTAATCTCAGGATCTACTGGTCCGATTTGACGATGACGATGCGATACTATGTGATATAGCGGTAAAATAAACCGGTATTAGAAGAAAAGAATGGTGTCAGAAGGTTGATAATATGGACAGAGGGTCCTATTTGGGTCCAATCATTTTGCAAAAGGCTCTTTACATACCGAGTGTTCTTTAGTATACGCCTCGTTGAGGTTCCCAAACTTTTAATTATAAACGTACAAAAATTTGTATTAACTAGAACCGAATTCTTAAGTTCAGCTAATTATTGGAATGAAAAGCAAACTCGGCGATCACGTATAAAGTTATTCGGCAAATAGGGATTAATTGGGGGTTTTATGTAGGAGTTATTGATGAAAACGAGACGGATTTCATATATATTTTTAATATACCTCTACATTCAATCGTTTCATTACGACCGTAATATACCTGACTTATGATGTATAGAAAAAAAATTAACAAAGTATATACAAATGTATTGTGGTATATTTGTAATTTGGTCTTTTTAAGGTACATACTTGATCATACAATATTTTAGAAAGTAAATTGAAAGTAATCCAATTATAGAATAAACCAAAAATTTATGTATAGTCCTTAAATATATTGACTCGTTTAAAATTCAAAACGATTTAATGACCATCAATTTACGTTATGTATGTACAAGCTTAGTCGATGTTTATAGCAACCACGGCTCAACTGTAATAATTATGTGAGAATGGTAGACCGCTAGACTATAATCACAATTCCTTTTCTAATGACAACGGAATTGAGTTTAAATGGTATCCCGAATTCTTACAAATATTATTAAAAAATCATATTCGTAATTATTTATCGTACACATCTCGCATCACTCATGGACACAAATCATAGCCTATAAAGGGGTATATTTACTTCGTTTACTCTTTAGGTTAAAAACAGATATAAAATTTTAGCGCCATTCATTTCATTTATTAATACGTTAAAAATATACCTTGTCACGTTAGCTTACGCGAAAAAAGAATATCCAATTAACCGTGGCTTCGTAAACAGAAATAAATAACATTTTCCAAATGTTATATCCTCCTTGCTCCGAATCTTACAAAGGGATAGGACACGTTGCAAATTATGCAGCCATAACACGGGTTGCGTACGCGAAAACATTATAATGACAAGTTGTTCATTGCGCAATATCATTTTTCATTCCACAAACGTATTTCGTAAGCGTCGTGTCTGTTTTGAGTTGTTTTTCTGTAGCTTGTTTTTTACCAGTATTTTCGCGCGTTTGATAAGTGGTTTTAATATATCTATAAAAAAATATTGAATGATTTAAGTATATAGTAAGACATCACAAATTCATAATCATGAATTATTGTATGTATATTAATACAGAATATCTTACAGATCGTAGGAGTGACTATTAACAAAGTTATAAGTACAATATGTATGCCAGAAAGATATAAACAAGAATTCTCGCTCAAAATAAAAAATGTAAGAGCTAAATATGAACGCAGTTATTTATCAATTGTGCTGTTTCACTACAGATTGACGGATATATATTTCTCGCGTAAATTTCTCTCGAGAGATTTTGTTGCAATGTTTGCTTCAATACTGACGATGAGATGTTTTTAAAGAAATATATGAATTGATTATTCAGCTATGTAACAATGTAACACTAGATTTGATTCCTTCTGATCATTCGATCTAAACTATGTATCTAAAAATAATTATTTGAATAGTTGTTGAACTATTTGTAAAGCACGAGCTTTCAAATACAAAAAAAATCATTAAATTCAGTACATTCATTATAAGTAAAAAATACAACCGAATTGAAAACCTTCTCTTGTTTTTTGATGTTGGATAATTTTGGCTAAAAACTCTAGCTATATTTTTATTCTTAAACCAAACAAAAATATTTCTCAACATAAAAAAGTCTATAACATAATAATAAATGAAAAATACATCAAATAATTTAAGAGAAATTTAACACAATAACATAACAAAGGCAGCTTTTATTCCAGCTTTTACCCAATCTAATTTTATAAATCAATATACCTAACTGAAATTGTATTTTAACCGCGTATGAGTTAACTTTGATATTTTCAGAAAATAATCTTTAAACTGTAAATATTCAAAACGTTTATTCTAGGATTTAACAATATATTTTTGTAGAACGAGAATAATAATAGAAAGTATCGTAACACAGTTATTATAACGAAGGCAATGAAAATTTTACGAGATAAACATTTACTCTCAAAACTTTTCGTTTACGATTATTCGGAGATAAAAGTAACAGTCTTTACAAATTCAGATAATCTCGAACTTTCCTGTAATCTTTACTTCATTTATTTATAGTAAACACAATAAGAAATTTACATTGCAATAAAAACAAACTTGGATTGATCCCTTCTTGTGTGATATAACTTGAAATATCATCAAATATCATGAGATAAAAACCCTGCAAATTAAATTTAATTTTTTAAGGTTTTTAGTTTTAGTTTCATTTTTTTTAGTATAATATTTTTATAATTAGTTGTAATTTAATAAGCATTTAATCGATATTGTACAACCGTAATATGTTTATATTTTTTACTAGTAATATTAGATTTTAAAGTGAATGTAGACGAGATCGATAGTTAATCTATACTAATATAATAAAGCGGAAGAGTTTGTTTGTTTGTTTGTTTGAACGCGCTAATCTCAGGATCTGCTGGTCCGATTTGAAAAATTCTTTCAGTGTTAGATAGCTCATTTATCGAGGAGGGCTATAGGCTATGTATCATCATGCTTAGACCAATAGAAGTGGAGTCCACGCCGACGAAGTCGCGCGCAGAAGCTAGTAATTAATAAACTTATCGGATCTAAAACTTATCGGATCTAAAACTTATCGGATATTTATCGTTAAATTTCCCCATACTAGTAACAAATTCATAACTGCAGTCACCTAAAATTTCATACAAAAATAGAAATAGTCAATTATAATGACTTTTGCGACTCAACAATTTTTATATTTAAAAATTAAACCTTGAGTAATGACACTCAATTTTTATTGTTTACAAATACACAGAGACGTATAAAAACAAGCTAAACAAATACTCTATTAATAACGTATTACTTCTCATAGCGATAAATTCTAGCTATCTGGCGAAAGTTAGAGGAGTGAGTCGTAAAACACTGTCAGTCGAGGACAGGACACTCGATATATAGAGACAACGAGTATATATTTACTACAGTTTATTAAGGAAGTTCAAGCGACGATGAACAATATCTTATAAATAAATCGTAAGATAATTGCGACTTCCTTCCTCTGACAGGAGCCTTTGCAGGAGTGTCGTCAGACATTAAATGATCAACCGATTTAATAATATTTCCTATTAGAAAGATATTAACTTCCGATGTAATAAGCAATATAAATTTAAGATGGATATGTGTCTGCCTATGGCATTGTAGCGCTTAATAATTAATGAAGAGGAACGATTATAATGCGACTTTTTTTAAGCCAACGTGATCGAGGTGGTTCTTAGCCACAATTGATGAATACTACATGTTTTTTACACTTTATGTTTACACTTTATGTTTAGGAGTTTCATTTCAGTAGAGATCTTACACTCATAATATATAGTTTTTTTTTTGTACTTTCTTAAGACTTACTTTTACAACTCTGATAAGAATATCTTGTAAGGTTTGCTTTAGAAGATGAGGTTGTAGAAAATTCAGAGAAATGTTTATTTACATCTTTAGCCATCTAGCTAAACCTACACGGTATCTTTGATCATCCTCCTTCAACGATGTTCTTGATTTTGACACCGTTTGAACTCATCACTCATTTTAAAACAACCTAAACATTATTTGTAAAATAGTCATAAATTATCTCCTCAGCTTATAATTAATTTGGGAGAGCTAAGCAGTTAAATGCGAAATCCATTGATATTGTTTTGAGATGTCACAGACATACGCTACTTTTGTTTTGATTTCGACACATGAACCTATATTCGCCACAGAACCTATATTCACCAAATCACCACATCACAGAGGTTAACATCACGGATTAAGCGCCGACTCTTCTCCTTTACAATAGTAGAGAACTTTGTCCAGGTATGGGACATTTACAGTTTGTTACAGTACAGTCCATGGTAATATATTTATGCTCATAGTGGATACGACACGGTTCAGGTTTGGCGCATTTCCAGCACGTCTCCAACTTGATATTTCATCATAACGCCACACGATTTAAAACAACAGTCAATTGTTCATGTAAATAAAAAATTCTTTAAAATTGCAATTCCAACTTTTTTATATTTGTTCAGATATATTTGAGAGCCTAAAACAGTATTTTAATATTTTATAGGTTGGTGAAATAATTAATAACACAAAATACTCTAATTTTTAGTTTAGAAACGTATTTATTTTATTATTGTCAACACATCTCTTTAGTCTTTGGCGTCATATATTAAAAGTTGATTCTGTAGCCGATGTACGATATTTATAATTACAAAACTATATTAGTTAACTGAGGTAGGGCACAGCATGAAATTTCCTGCTCAAAATATGGAGCAGCCCGACTGGGGTAGTACCTCGACCTTACAGAAGACCACAGCTAAATAATACTGTTTCCAAGCAGTATTGTGTTCCTGTCGGTGAGTAAGGTGACCAGAGCTCCTGGGGGGAATGGGGATAGGGTCCGCAACGCGCTTGCGACGCTTCTGGTGTTGCAGGCGTCTATAGGCTACGGTAGTCACTTACCATCAGGTAAGCCGTACGCTTGTTTGTCGACTTAGTAACATAAAAAATAATAATAATAATAACTCACCTTTTAAAGCAGTTTAGTCACTACGACAGGTTACATGGAGCCATAAAATCGGAATAGTCATGAACGTCTTCTAAATTTGCATTTTCTTTTATTTTTGATCACCAGACCTGTATTGAATTCACTACGCCACCAGTAAAAAATTAGGTTTAAACCATAAAAGTTATTGGAACTTAATGAAACAGTGTGATCAATTACGAAAAGTGCACATCTGGGAATTGTAAACGTTTTGTTTCGAAGTTACCGCAAAGACAGACCCCACTTATAACGAGCCCCACTAGGCCACTATATAAGTATATGAATGATAATATTAGTATAATGATGATCATCCGTCACGAATGAATACTTGAAGGAAACTAAAACGAATCGATCAAAACGATTTTTTTTTAAATAAATTTTCGATCCCATTGTTTTTAATCCGATGAGATATGAGGTGATCTTTATTTATTTACTTCTATTTGATTTCTATAGTCTACGCAGAAGGCCGTAGTGAGAAGTATTAAAGTCGATTCAGCAGTTTCAGAACTTATCGATTACGAACGAGAAAACTTTACTCTTTACTGTATTAGTTCAGACTAGTTACTATACGAGACTTTATCATCATCTAATAAAAATAGTCTTAGTTGTTTTTTCCATCATCTAACTGCCAGTAAAGTAAAAAAGTACTCTAACATTGGGTCATGCTTTTTCACAGATAAGTCGGACCATTAGGTAGCTAAAATTTTAAGATATTTTGTTCTTTTGACATTTTTCGATATATAAAGATTAAATTATTTATTCAATAATTTATATTTTATAAAACTAAAAATTCTTTGCACAATAAAGTCATAATAATGCGGGAAGCATCGAACATTTACTCGTCGATCCATTTATACCGCCTTCCGAGCACAAATCACGTCGCCCTGGGATTTTTCTCCTCTGTTGTGTACTATCGAATCAGAAAATAACGATGTCATGCTACACTTTGATTTTACGTTTATTTATTTTTTTTTTTTTTTTTTAATGGACGTTTAGAAGTTGATTTTGTCATTAACTCAAAAGACTTTTACTTAAGTAAAAGAGACTGATAGATCTTAATCTAAGGCTAGTGGCTAAAACTTCAAGTAAATTTTTTTAGACAACTTGAGAGGAATTCGAAAACAGGATTTTATTCGTATATTTGCTTAAATACAGTAGAGCAGAGTACCTGATAACATTGATTCAGTTTATTTTCGATAAGTGGTAAACAGGCTGTTCCATAACAAAATTGTTTTAATATATTTGGTTCATTATAATTTGCTACCAAAGTATGATAGAACAAGCTAACTTAACTTTATGTTGTAACTGAATTTGTGTACTTTGCATTATCTAAAGCGATCGTTCCATTAAAACTTATACTAGGAAAACACTTGCGGTGAAATTTATATTTTAACTTAAAAATGCAGTTAAATATAGTTAGTACTAACTTGTCTTATATTAAATACATTTTAATATAATAATCATTTAGATAGAAAATCTGAAGAGTTCTGAGACAATCTGAGAATGTCCTGAATCACTTAACAAAGAAACGTTATTTAACAACTAAACTAATTGAGTTGTTGTATAAAGTAAACACTAATATTAGCCGTAGTTTAAGCCATTTAAGCAAAATGTGTAAATTCCAAGTCATTTACTGCTGGTTTGGGTTGAAAGCAAATGTCTTGAATAGACCATTGCTACGCCTAAGAGCGTTTATTTAGTATTCAAACTTAGTGTAGATACCATTAAAATTGAGAAACATAGCTTTGGAACGTCTTTAGTGCCATAAAATCGTAAACGCTGCCCGATATTCTCTTAAAAGAAGATTTCTCTAAACAGATTTATTTCGTTCACTTTTTATATACAAGCTTAAGAATGGTATACTAAAAGCCGTAGAAGTCTTATTTTGGTCTTTGTAGCAGACTTCCTAAATGAATTGATTTTAAATTAAACAAGTTATTATCCGCCAACCCGCAAAGGAGCAGCGTGGTGGATTAAGAACTGATCCTTCTCCTACATGGGGAAAGAGGCCCACCAGTGGGATATTACAGGCTGAAGCGAAGTGACTATAATTTACTAAATCTTGCAATTTATCTTTTTAATACATAAATAAAACTAAGCGAAGATTATTAAATACAAATGATAGATAGGTACTGATCCCATTATTATAAAAAAAATATCGCGTATATTATGTTGTGATAACTATAGATGCGTTGTGTTGACAACGAGGTTAAAACCGGCAACGTACTTGAGATGCTTCTGGTGTTGCAGGCGTCCGAAGACAACGGTAACTGCTTAACATTAGCAGACCGGATGCTTGCTTACCTCGCTAGTTGTATATGATAAAACAAATATTACGATTTTTTTTTTTTGTTCATGAAAAGATACAAACTTCTTACAATTACCAATAGTACAAGAACATTTTCAACGGGTAAGTATATTTTAAATTTCAATTACACAGATGCAATAAGGGACTTGATAAACTAAGTTTTTCTTTTCCGCAACAAAATACTTAAGTTTTAAGTTCCCTTGCGGTCATTCAATTTGTCCTTCACTACGGCTACAGCGACGGAAGTTTAATAAAAACTTATTCCTAGTTTAAATTTATGCGACTTTTTCCATAATTTTTAATATTTCAAGTTATTTTTTAAAAGAAAAATTTTAAAACTCAACAACACAATAATAATTTAATTTATATTAAGTTCCACAAGTCAGCTTTACTTCATTTTGTACAAAAAGTCTTGTTTGTAACAATATGAAAACAATTTTGTTAAATTAAACCAATATCGACGAAATCCAAGGTCGATTTTTCGGTTTGCGGTCATTTTGAATAATTATATTTATGGAGCTGTGGGAACTTTATACAGGCTACGAAGGCAGAGCGTTGAACGGATATAAATATTAAAAAACTGTAAATTGTTGTGTGTATTTAAAAATAAAATTGAAATCCTAGTGAATGTAAAGCATTATTTACTTGTGCGAACATATAGATTCATTTTAGTTACTTTATATAATATAAAAGCCGGTTAGTGGCATCAGTATTATTGAGGCGTAGCCGTTTAAATCGACGTAATGTTGATCACCCAGTGACATCTAAATTATCGCCCTAGTTTCCAGATAAATAATGAGATACAAATTAGCATTTATGCAATTGCTAACAGTTAAATTAATTCTACTTTCCTTTATTCTGAATCAGGTTTAAAATATGGCTTGTTTTTGTATAGATCGATCTTTAGTGTTTACTTAACGTCCTTATAAACCTTTTCTTTTCTTTTAAAATAAAAACTTCAGAATTTTATTCATAAGCTTAGCGTTTATGAATAAATTTTGGAATTTTAGATCGATGTAACGTTGTATAAATATTATTATAAATTTTTCAATATGATCTCAGCTAAAACGGATTGAAAATTAATATTTATTTTACACTTAATATTTTAGGATTCAGAGCGAACAGACTGAATGGAAGCGACATTACTAAGAGTGGCTATTTCGTATTCAAATCTAGTTTAGCCGTCATTTAAATTGTAATGCACGGATTTGAAAAAGTTTTAAAGCAATAATCTTGCACGTCAAATAATATCATACATTTATTTACTGAAATGAAATGATAAATTTTGGATGTATAAAAAAACATTTACAACGAAACACATATAACATATATACAAAAGTATTTACAAGGTTATGAGCACTATCACTATAGTAGTTTATTCCGTGCAAGTTCAATTTATTGAACCAATCATTTGTATATCAAAAGTTTGATGTTTTTTCATCTAAATTTTAATTACATAGATATTATTCAGATCGTTTTTCTGAATCAAATACTATACACATTTTTATTTTAGTGTAAAATATAAAAAAAATCTGTCGTGTTCATCTATATGTTTAATTTGTTCATTGGTACATGAAATGTGTTAAATTAAATGACAATTTAGCTCTTTACATAATTTAGCACAATCTAATATTGTTATTACAAAACACAGTCAGAATAATAAATAATAAACAGCTATATTTCGAGTACACTTTTATTTTTTCTCTGTTACTATTATTTAATTTTAACTACCCAATGTTTAATATAAAGAAATTGTTTAATATAGAGAAATATGGAACCTAAAAACGGATATATATTACTCCAATGTAAAACATTTCTCAACTACAGGTAAAAATTAATTAAAATGTTATTTTACTTATTCTATTTTAACTAGTCGTTGTCGGTAACTTTCTTCGCGCAAAGTAGACAATAATAAGGTATCAATTTAACAAAGACATCCCATACTTACTACTTCCTCTAATCTCAGTCGTAAACTTTCTTTCCTCACTTTGCCAAATCAATGGTACAATTACCGAAAACGCTGAAACATGTGTGTTTGCATTCATTCATAATTAATCCACTAACTACTCAAGAATATTTTCATATTTTTAACTTAAAAAAAACTTTGACTTTCGTACAAATGTTCGTATCTTAGTTTACCCATTTCAGTGCTGAATTTCTACGAATACTGAAACAACATTAAATTATTACCAATCTAAAACACAAAAATAAAGTTCACCTCAATTAGTATTTTAGTTTAGTCATAATTTACAACCTGTCTTCGTGTGTCGTATTTTATATATATTTTATATATACTTTCTATCATTTTAATTAATTAATTAAATACTATTATATAACTTATAAAGGGTTCCATCATCGATATCACAGTCTCCGCAACCATCTCTATTTAATAGTATCAATATTCAACACAGTTTTCAATACCACAAAAAATTTCCTAGTAAATTTGAAAACGAAATATACTAAGTATATATAGTACTATTAAAATATCTTACTAAACATTTTTAAAATTAAGATCGCGTCCCATTCTAATCGGCCGACGATGCCAGATAGGTAAATGATATTACTGGAGTCAGCTCCGTCTATCGAACACTAGATTAAATCTTATATTTAAATTCAAGGAAAACGGTTTGTAAGAGAGTTTCCTGTAGTACTCGTAGTATATATTATAGAAGACTAACCATCATATAGATTGAAAGAAATTTTATTGTTTGAAATTTTATTTTATTATTGCTGTATGTAGATAGATATAAAATGATACACTTGAATGTATTCAGTAGCTGAAAATTTATAATTATTGTTAAACTTTTAACCTTCGATAGGAAAAAATAAATATTTTTAATTAAAAAATAAAACTATTTTACAGTTCTTAAATTTAATATTTGAACGAAAAATTACTAAGTATTCTTGGAACACGGCAAATTCAATATAAAACTCTATATGTCCCTTAAATTGAATCGTAAAATCTGTTCACGTCTCGTCGTAAAGTGACGAAAGGGCATTAAAATTCATCATTCATTTAGACCTTTGACCGAACGAACATGAAACCTACAAATGAATACGAATATTCCGATTTATTTACAAAATAAAAAACGTATGATTTTGATTTTGTATGAAACCCATCTTAAAGGAAAGGAAATTACGCAGGTACTAACATTAAATTCTCTATATAGTAGGTACTAATTTTATTAAAAAATATTTTTTTACAATGTTTGATGACACGCGTGTCATCATGTCTCGCGGAAATTGTAAGACATAAATTCCAATTAAAAATTCTAGCAAATATTTGTAAGTGGTGTGTGAAGGCGCCTAAACATCGACGGCTTCGGGTTCAATTCCCGATCGGGGTGGATATTTATATTGGCATAAATATTTTTTCCGGTTTGGATGTCTGTCCTTGTGGGCCTGCCCTTGTGAGTCTCCCCTAGGTTCCTCGCAGAGCACGTTTAGTAATCGGTCCTTGTCTTTATCATAAATACCTGATCGTTACTCGTAGTAGGAAATATATCCGCCAACCCGCAGTGGAGCAACGTGGTGGATTAAGCCGATCTTTCTCGTATATGGAAAAAGATACCTATGCCCAGCAGTGGTATGGTACAGGCTGAATCAATAAATCGACTAATATTTATATACCTATGTCTATGTCTTTGTCGTTCTCCCCGCAGTGCTTCGGATCATATATGTAGCATCGAATTTAACAAAAAAGTTTTTGTTTAGTTGGCAGAGTTATAAAATAAACAAATTTCTAAAATAAAAGTAGCCTAAGCTACTCCTTATTATATCAGCTATCTGCCAGTGAAAGTCCCGTCAAAATCGGTCCAGCCGTTTCAGTGATTAGCCGGAACAAATAGACAGACAGACAAAAATTATAAAAAAAGTTATTTAGGTATACGTACCGTGTATACATCCATATGTATTTAGAAAAAAGCGGATATTTTATTAATACAGACACTCAAATTTAATTTACTTGTATAGATAAGTGAAAGTTATCGTTACTTACTGTAGAAAAATTAACAAATCAAGACGTAATAGAGCAAGGTGCTTCAGTCCATCGTATCTTGTAAGTAAGGTAGGGCACAGCAGGATATTATATCTTGCTCAAAAGCCTGGAGCAGTCCGTCTGGGGAAGTACCTCACCCTTATAGAAGATGACGTTAAATAATACTTCACTCAGTGTTGTGTTTCTGTGGTAAGACGGTCAGAGCTTTTGAGGTGGGTCGGTTGTAGAGTCGGAAACGCGCTTGCGACACATCTGGTGTTGCAGACATCTATGGGCTACGATAACCGCTTACCATTAGTTGGACCGTACGCATATTTGCCGACCTAGTTGTACAAAAAAAAAGGCCGCGGATCGGAGCCTTTACCCAGTAGTAGGATGTTAACAGACCAATACAGATATTAACAAACTAGGCCAGGTCAAGAGTACCCTAAACCGAAGAGCATGTATGAAAGGAATAATAATTAAAGTGGACGAAGCGAAACGAGTATGTAAGGATCGTAGCAAGTGGAAAGAAGTGGTCTCTGCCTAGTGCCTACCCTTATGGGAAAGAGGCGTGATATATATTATGTATGTATGTATTTTTTATCAATTGACAACTGTAAAAGTATGTTTTATATAAAGTAACCTTTTTATACCCGAAAATGTCGCTACACATTTAAATCTCTGGATAATATATTTTCGAATGCCCGTGTAGGTAGTGTCGTAGGAACGATGCGGTCGCGTAGAATTGAATCGCTTAGCGACAATATCGCCTCGGTTCGCCTCAAATTACACCAATGGATTTTCGATATACCGCCCATTTGCGAGTCCTCTCAGTTAGGTGAAATCGACTGCCTAAATTATATCTTCTGCTCCTAACATCGCACTTTATCTAATAGCGACCACTCTTTGTCCTACAAATAGTTTACATAACCTTCGATCGAGTAATTAATACATCGCATTAAAGGATATTCTACAGTCCTATTTGTTAATACATGTTTTCGTTATACTAATTTATTCGTTTTTCATGGTTAGCCTACTGTAAACCTTAATATTATCTCAATAACTTTATGAACATATGCTAATATTAAAAAGCTGAAAAGTTTGTTTGTTTGTTTTAGCGCGCTAAGGCTATATGGTTTTTTTTTTCTTTAAATTAACGCATGTGAAACCGCGGGGCACAGCTTTTTATTTTATAAGATGATTAATGTTCTCATAAGTGGGTCTTATTCGCCGTGTACTTCTCTATCTTTACAAAACTCCGGTTTGAGTGTTTGAAGTTTTGCGTTTTCTCACCTCGCCTCGAGTATCACATAAAGCTCAGACAACAATACCAACTCTTGGCAAGGAAATTATTCGCCACTCCGCCATGGAGCAGCGTGGCAGGTTGAGTTCTAACCTTTCTGTTAAAAATCTTACTTTTATGAAAGCTGTTACATTGATTTACGTAATCGTTAAACAATGTAATAACGCAAGTTTAGTAATTGTATAAGGAAGCTAGTCATTAAGTTACACTAAGGCCTATTAAAGAACATTTAATGTTGAGCTATCCTAACACTTACAACGATGAGTCTAGGTATAAACTATAAAGTAGTTTACTAAATATCTTAGCCTTCAAATAAAGCGGCTATTTTAACTTTCTGTTACCTTTAAATATACAAGTGTTAGAAATATGATCAGGTTGAGTTTGGAAATAATAACTATACTTCTGTACTTCTATTCTAACTTATAGAGACAATTATTTATCTAATTGATGGTCCTCCTCAACATTTTGTAAAATGCCATAAAAGTAACAAGATATAATTCATCAAAATCACTCTCTTACTGTAAAGAAAAATACCCACATTTTCTAACACGTTTTTGCCAAAGAAACTTTCAAATATTTTTTAAAGTACTCTACTCTAAAAGATGAGCACAAGCGGTCCCCCAATAAATTCCGCTTGACCGCTCTTCATTAATTTGGCTCCTTCAAGCCTCTATCTCAAATTGTTTATGTTTTGCGCATGTATATAATTGATTGAACCAATCATTCGTACCTTATTTACTACTTGCGTACTTTTGCGGTAGGAACAAAATAAAAACCATTCTAATGTACCTTTTTTTTTCTTTTAAATGTAAGACCAGTAATAGTTTTAGTACTATGTTGTGGTTTATATTTTTATATTTATAGTTTTAGTGTATATGAAGAGGAAATAATTTCACATCACTATCATCTTAATATATATAAATCTCGTCTCACAATGTTTGTCCTCAATGGACTCCTAAACCACTTAACCGATTTAAATTAAATTTGCACACCGTGTGCAGTTTGAGCCAACTTGAAAGAAGATATAGGCTATATTTTATTTTGATATAGGTAATTATTATATTTAAGAAAAAAAAATAAAGCGGTACGAAGTTCGCCAGGTCAGCTAATATTTATTATACCTATAGACCTTTCTTGAAGTTACGTCCACGTTGACAGTTGATTTGAGTTTCCATTATGTCAATCCTATCAGGATATTTTATATCTTACGTTAGATTTTCATTAAAATTGGCTACATAATATATGTAACTTTCTAGCGAGTAACCAAAAACGGCTAATAAAAGTGTACAGTTCTTTTAGGATTTATTGATTAAAAAGAAACAAATTCAGGGCCGCGTCCTACGACAGCGAACGGAGCGACCGCTCCAGGCGCTAGGACCCTGCGGGCCACTCAGTGATAAATAAAATTAAGAAAAAAATACGCCTCTCAATATTTTAACTTCCTTCGTATAGATAGTACGTGAATTAACCAGCTTAACCAGACACTTTATTAGAGCCGATATTGAAAAGCGATTACTCAGTAAATGGAATACGTGACTTAATACTAAATCGCAATTTCAGGCTTTTGAACTTACTTAACAAGATTAACGAAAATACTGCACTTTCTGCAATTATAAATTTCAAAAGTTACTCTGTCTTTGCAAGATATCAAATTTTTTTGTGAACCCTGATCAATAATATAAAACTTAAACTTAAACATTATACCTAGAATCACACATCCGGCCTTGAACTCGCAACCTTAATACTCAGATCAACCTTTTCTATCACTACGACGCAAGATTATCAAGTACTTAAGTTTGAAAAACTTGTTACGGCCCAAGACCGAAACCCAAACCGTCGACAAATAGTGAAGTTACCATGAAAATATTTAATGTTGTAACAACTATATTATACAAGGAATAATATTTTTCCGAATTTTCCCGCAGCTGCTTCCTGAACAAGTTTTCTTAACTTCCTCGCGATCATTCAATTTGTTTGCCGTCCACTCTCTACAGCGATATAAGTTAGATAGAACTTATTCTTTGCGGTAACACTTTGCTCCTTTTTATTGGACTATATAATATATTTCGCGGACTCACTTGAATTTACTGCAGCGAGTGCCAAACCGCAGACGAGTTAATTGGGCTAGAAAAATCTAATACATGTTTGTATGTAAAATAGTTTCGGCTATTTTAAGCTAATAACATAAGATTTATGTTATATCTATTTCTTATATATTAAATGTATGTTGTCTCAAACAAAAATTTCAAAAATAGCTACAGATGACTTGTTTGGGAAACCGAATGTCTCTGGAAATATTCTAAAACATTTATTTCCCACAACGCAGAATGAACTAAATTTCATTTTCTTTTTCTAATACCCCAATACCAATAGAAAATAGTGTTTAAAACTGTACAACAATATGTAAATATTTTGTGATAAGAGAAATGATATGATAAGAGAAATGAAACAATGATCAAGAAGACAAAAATTCCGCAAGAGAATAAAAATGGTAAACTAATTCATTGGCATCCACATGTTGCCTCGAATTAACATTATATTTCTCTGATTAAGTTGAGTGCCCATCGGACCTGAATATCGAATCGCAAGTCCAGACAGGTCACATTGAAATAACTTTGTAGAAATCGCACCAATTCATAACAACACAATTATTAATACACTAAGGGACGACTTGTTTTAATTTCTTTCAGTTCAAGCAATTATTACAGTTTAATTTTATTTTGTTTAATATATATATAGATCAGAATGAATAGGGTACAAACACGATTATTAACAGACATTCAATATTTACAGGATGGAGGATTTTGCAAGGAAGGACATTATAGATGAGACAAACGAGCTTGGGACAGTTGAAAAGGATATGGGATGCTGCATCTTCGTGTAAGCCACATTTTCACAGGGAATGATCACGCACTAATCTAAGATTAGGATCTTAGCCAGATGTACTGGAGTGCACGAGTGTCTAAAACGCAAACGGCAGATTGTAGATGTTACCCAGTGTTCTGCGTGTCTATGAAGAAAGAACCAAGGGTGACTTGGGATAGTAGGTTGTATAGAGGCATAAACTTTGCCCTTGATTAATTTTGACTCACCCCATGATGTATTCACAGATTGATCCAGATGAGTTCGTGCCAGAGCCCGCATATCTAAACTTGAGTTATAAAAATGGTGTAGGCAACCAAGTTGGATTGCTCATTTATCACAAGAGTCAGCAGTGTCGGTTACCTGGAGTACCGGAGTGACCTGGGACCCATATTAATACTACTTGTAAGTCTTTTTGATAACGTGAGTGTAGAGCCTCCCTAATGTCAAAAATTATGGAAAAATTTACTACGGAAAGGGTTATTTTTGATTGCTAACAAACAACTTAGAAAATCGCTGCAAATAATTAATCGTTTTTAAAACGTTCTGTAAATGTGTATAAAAAATTGCTTTTAACAAAGCAACGGCTTCTCCTGTAAATACTGAGTTTACTGGGAGGCATTTATACAGAAGTATAATATTCTGCGATAATTTTTACTACCGTAGATGATATAGGTCTACGACTATAAAAATTTGAGTTTAAGGGGTCTTTGAATGGTTTCAGTATTTGGATAACTATTCGACTCCTCCATGGTTGTGGGACGATTCCTATTGTGAAACAAGCATTGATGATATTTAAAAATTTGCTTTATGCTTTATCATTTAAGTTACAATGAGAGAGATGAGTCCTTAAGGCCATTTAGTTCACACGGTAATTTTGAAAAAGAAAAGGGGGCATCCATCTCATCAGGTATAGATGCTGACGTGAAAGTTATAAAATTGTCCTGGTAAGAAACATATTATGGAGGAGCAAGTATATCTGAAAATCGTTAAGCCATACAGCTGGGTCATTGGATGTAGGATTTTAAGAGTGGAAGAACCGATTCGACCAGACTAAATGTGCAGGATAGTTGGGACTAAGGGATTCACAAAACCTTGTACAGCCAATTTTTTTTATTCTTAATGAACAAACTTTTTATATTTGCTTCAATTTGTCGATATTTGATAAAAATGTTCACTTATCATACATAGATAGTGTGTACTTTTGTTCTGCTTTCATTCTCTCTTCATAAGAGAACTGCATTCCTCGTCCCACCAAGGATAATAAATTAATGTTTCCTTGTGCAATTTGATTTTTCAAAATATTTGTTTGCGGAGGAAATGATTAGGTTATAAAAAATGTTCATAGCTTAATAATTACATATTGCCACAATGTAACATAGCGTAGTCCACATAATATAGCCTAGATTGTCTACGAAGCGGGCTTACAGTTACAAATAAATTTAAACTGAACTTATAATACCCGAGAGTAATCGTTCAACTAACGGACACTTTTAGGATATTAATATAATTTTTACCGGAAAAAGCAATTTATTTATTATCACGAAAAATTACTTCACTTATTGAAATATTATAAATTATTGATACTTTTACATAATTAACCAAAGTTTAAAATCAGTACGCGAAAATTGTTTTAAATAAGTATGTAAAGTAAGAGTGAGATATTTCTAAATAGAAATCATGAAATAAAATTATTTATTCATTGCTATTCAATCTATTTACGCTAGACTCGCTGCAGCGAAGCTTTGATTATTTATTGAAATCTTTCTTTTTTATTTATTACATCTACGTCTTATACTTTGACTAAGATATTTAAATAACTTACAATAAATTAAAAACGTATGTACCCATATAAATAAAAATCATCAAAATGTACGTATGCACATAATTATTTTTATAGTAACTTTAACTGATGTCATAAAGACAGAAAAGAAGCCTAATATGTGTTATTATAGAAAATGAACGGACAAATACACAAGACTAAACCAGTCTTTTGACCTTGATACCTATATGGTCATCTGAGTAATAAAAATTGATGCTAGCAGAAAATAACAAATGGGTGCATTCGGTTTGGACGCTTTCACGCTTTGAGCGCTCACGCTTGTAAGTACTAATTTTTAGTGTTCGTCTTGGCCTATAAGCGCTGAGAGCAATAACTAAATTTAAAAAAGAGTGCGTTCGTTTTGGAAACTGTGAGGCGTGAGCGTCAGTTGACACTTGACAGTTAGCGTCAACATGGCGAATGTGGTAAATGTTTATCAAATAGCAAATAATTTATGTATTAGAAATTATCCATGATGATTCGGATGATAGTGATGAATTTGATATGTTTGAAGATAGTCATAATGATGAGAGTATTAGTGTAATTATTTAGGTTAAAAACGAACCTGTACCAAGAATTAAAATTAATTTTTATGATAAAATGGAGAATTAAAAATTTATTTTATTTTTTATTTTTATGTTTAAATAACTATATATACAACATAATTGTAAATTATTTATTGGATATAATGAAATAAAACACATTTTTCTTTGTTTATAATGTTTTTAATTTTATTCAGTACCAAAAAACTTTTACGTACATATTTGGTCTTATAAACCTTTATCTTATTAAACTTTGAATCCTTTTTGTAACACTTAATAATTACATTTTTTTTAATAATCACTGAGTTCTGTAATAAAATATTGTTTATATAATAAATAAAAATATATTTAAAAAAAACAATAATAATCTATACAAATAAATAAAATTGGAGCTATAGCTGAACAGAAAATAATTGTGGTGTATTGCTTTCCATTTTTATGGGATTGATTGTAAACAACTTAATAATTAATATTGAGAAATTAATAGAATTTGGTTAGCTTACGCTCGCATTCTTTTGAAAGATAGTACAGATTGGCGCTCAGGGGCTGTCTCCACGAGCGAGCGTATCGCCGGCGATAGTATCGTCGTGCCACCTATACACTCTATAGTCTATACACTCTCTATGGAGCTGTCTCCACGAGCGAGCGTATCGCCGGCGATGGTGCCGGTGATGGCCGTGCTCGTGGAGACAGCCCCCTTTTGCTGCCTTACCTCGGTAGCGAAAGCATCTGAGAGCGCGATGTCAGCGACGAGAATGAATTAATGAACGAGATGAACTCAGCCAGAAGCGTGCTTTTTTGACCCACCCAGTAATTAACAAATCAATTTAAAAACTGTAATCAACCTTTAGACGTTTAAGATTTGTCTCGTAATTTCGAAAATTTCGTTTGTTTAAATACATAAATTTTTGTTACAATTAAAAAAATCTAGAGTAAGTGAATGAAAATTACATTTTATAAGACTATAACTGAGTGTGATGAAAACGAGAGAGAGGGGATAGGCGGATTAAGTCGTTAAACGTAACGTCATTCTATTATCTTCAAAGTATAATCGACGTGTCACTCAATAGTCCACTCTCAGTAATGCGAAGTCGATCGATCGAAATACATTTCAGTCTTCTTATAGTAATTCAACCGTTGAACTGTTAAGACTATAATTTTTTTGTTACTAGAGGTAACATGCATATTTTGGCATTTTTAAGCTGCTAAAAGTGTGAACGAAATTCAAGAACTTTAGAATTATTTATTGCCTAGCTAGCCTAGCTTCGCGGTTTCATCGGCATTAAGTTATATCCAGCGAAAATATATTTTCGCAGCGAAAAGATATTTTTTCCATTCGAATAGCGAGTTCCATCAAACAAATAAATACAAGTAAACTCTTCTGCTTTATTAAATTAGTATTGTATAAATTGAAAACAAACGAAGTTATTTCAAATATAAGTATGGATAAATAACAATAATAATAAAACGTTAAGTCTCACTTTCAACAACATCCACTGGGAGTGGAATTCTATGTTGAGGGTCTGGAAATAACACAACTCACAAGTACAAACGCTCAGAAATAACATAATAATTTTATAAGTGAATGATATAAAAAATAACAAATACATCAAGTATTTCACTAAACATCTGTCCGTCCTCATTCTCTTGTAAAATTTAAATATTTACAAGTAGATTTCTTTATTCCAACATTCACTTCTCGTAAAAATTATTCACTTAGTACGAACGTCGGGTTCTCTGTTACGTAACTTAGATTCGCAATAATACTAAGATACCGAGTGAATCACCCGAATAGAACTCCTGCAGGGACTGAAGGCGTTTATTTAGTATTCAAACTTAGTCTAGACCCTATTCAAATGGATATACGCTGCTCGAAAAAGTTTTACACTAATTAAGTTGTACTAAGTGTCGTTCTATAAATATTACATAAGATGAATTAAGTCATCCAAAAAAGACATGAAAATTTCAAAACACTAATATGTATTTCCTAAAGAGTTCAATTTCGTCCTAGTGTCGAAAAAACGTTACGCATTAAATGAACTACGCCACTGTGGAAAGGGTACCAACTACATATTACACACACACATACACACACACACACTACAGCCTATCACAGTCCACTGTTGGACATAGGCCTCCACAAGTTCGCGCCCGACATTATGACGCGAACTCATGTGTTTTGCCCATAGTCACCACGCTGGGCAGGCGGGTTGGTGACCGCAGGGCTGGCTTTGTCGCACCGAAGACGCTGCTGCCCGTCTTTGGCCTGTGTATTTCAAAGCCAGCATGGATGGTTATCCCGCCATTAGTCGGCTTTTTAAGTTCCAAGGTGGTAGTGGAACTGTGTTATCCCTTAGTCGCCTCTTACGACACCCACGGGAAGAGAGGGGGTGGCTAAAATCTTTAGTGCCGTAGCCACACAGCACACTACACAACTACATATTAACTTCCCCTTTATTTACTAAGCGATCTCCAAGAGACTTCTTAATATTGGCTACTGAATAATGAATACTTATCTATGTTATCAAAGCTAAATGTATTGTTAAAAGTATTTAACATTAACAGAATGAATACAGAGTTTCGCTTATTTTGCTCGAAGCATCAAATGTCCGTCGATCTATTTACTTCTCGAGCACAAATCACGCCACGCTGGGATTTTCAACTAAACATTATAGTGCTATGAATCAGAAAATGACCTTTGATAGTTATATTTCCTGTAAGACAATGGAATTATCTTTTCTTTTTAATTTAATATTGATACCGTTGTCGAAAATTTTTCCCAAAGTTGAACAAGAATGAGTTTTCGTGACTTCCACGGTCATTCAATTTGTTGGCCACTTCACCGTCCACTCGCACGGCTCGGCTATAGAAGTTTCTAGAAAATTTATATTTTGTGAGCCACTCGCCCTTGTGACTTCGAATATTTTGAAGGCACACTGGAGTTTTTGACGTGAATAGCAAGAAAATACCATAACCATATTTTAAGCTATAAATTTTGCGAAAAATACTTTTAGAACACGAAAATTTACTCAATGGCTGACTAAACCACAAACCTTTTGTTCATTGTTAATAAAGATTTAGTAACTATCGCTTACATTACTTATGTCACCTTTCAACCAGGTATCTGGGTAGGTCTATGAATCGACTCGTAAAAGCTTTCGACGGACCGCCGTAAAAATGACAAAAGGACTCTATACAAAGATTCGTCTTTTATTTAGGTCGGCAGTCCGCTCGTAAAATGTGAACCCCACTAGGAAAGCGTGCGGAGAGTGTGGATTTCCAAGTAGTTGTTTTTTTTAATGACAATTTTATTCGGACGCAATGAAACGTTACAATATTCTATTCTCGTAGTATATTTTCGTTCACTGAAAGCGAACTGAAAACGGATACAAATTAAACATTGACTTCACCTTTATTTGTCTAACGAAAACTTTAAATACAATCATTACTCTAACCATTCACATTCAACACAATATATTTGCCTACCTCATAATGTTAAATAATTTTATCATATGTAGGTAAAAGGTAAAGGTAGGTAAAGAGTATTCTTTTAAAACGAAATAAGTTCTTAAAAACTAATCAAATTATAACATTTTTTTCTACTAAATGAGCAAATTAGTCCAAATTTTCACTATTATCGAGATTCGAGAGCTATCGAGACTCGCTAAGATATAAAAAAATATAAATAAATTTACTTTATATATATTTATAACCCTTTTCACCCGATTTTCAAGAAAAGGAGGAGGTTCTCAATTCGATTTTTTTTTCTTACTTATGTTACCTCAGAAATTTGGACTGGGTGGACCGATTTCGACGAATTTTTTTTTAATGGAAAATTTGGTGTTGTGTGACATATGGTCTCATTTAAATTTAATCGAAATCTGATTAGTAGGTGCTTTTTGAGTAATTTTTGACAAGGCGAATTTACTTCGTGACTTACTTTACTTTCGTGACGCTACGTTGTATTACTTGTCGATGTACCTAATTAAAGTCGTTTTTTTTTGTTTTCGAGCAAATATGTTTAAAACACACTCATCTAAGTTCTATATAATTGTATATAGAACTTAGACGAGTTTTAAACATATTTAAAAACTTCTCATTAACGGTAAGTATTGCTAGAACGCTTTACGATTAAATAGTTTAGAATTCGTAGATAAAAGCGAAATCAATCCAAGCAGTACTGATACAGTTTATTAATGCAATGAAATACACACAACGCTACAGGCACTACATAATAATTAAAGTTATAATACTCTCATTTATTTCAGATAAAAGTGAGATACAACAAACTTAACAAATTAATCTATCCAAATGCTTAAATATACCCATCAACTCTTGCTTGCAAGTTGTAACACACACAAAATATGACCGGTACAAATTCAGTAAAGTAACATCGTCATCTGGAGTAACTCGATCAAATAATTTAAATGGACTTAACCTTACACGTAATTACTTTATTTAGATCATGTTGTATATGTACTACAAACGATAAATTGCAGTAATGCTCCAATTACTCCGAGACCCGAGTGTCGACGAGATGAAACGTTCAATCCTCAAGAGACTCAAAACACTATAAATAAATAAATAAATACTTTAACATTTCTTGTACACATTTTTTTAGTAATGTTTTTAAATTTAAAAATCGAGTCGAAAGTTTTAATGCGTTTACTTGAATGTTTTTTTTTTTTGGTAGGTATATATAGTCACAGAATAGTTTGTAAAGATCCCTGGTTTTGTTAAAACATAAAACACCGCTACGCTGCTCCAAAGTGACTTAGCGGTTATACGACTTATGTATTTCTCACTATGTATTCTTTCGTCTTTGAATATAAAAATAATTCTAAATTAGTTATACGCTCGAAAAATCAGCGGAGGGAAACCGAATTTCAGACCATTGGTTTCGATGTATGTAAGTGTTGCAATTTGTCCCATATCGACTTTATAGTTTTATTTTTTTGGCTATTCTATATTAACTCTAAATAAACGATAATGAAAACTACAATATAAGATAACCGTTCCGTTAAATTAGAAGAAAATTTTCACGGTGCGCGAACAGTATTAAGGAATGATTGAATAAACTTACTCGTTACTTGTTTCCTAATTCATACTATAATATAGAGTTTAGTCTTGTAAACAAATTTGTTAAGTAATCGTATATTATTTTTTTGCTATTTTCTGTTCCATCAATAAATTTTATACATAAATACTCGTATTTTTGTACCGCTTTTAATTTTTTTTTAACTTGAATTTTTTTTTTGTACAATAAAAATATTATTTGATTTACTACCAATTAGAGCAAAAAAATTCTTGACTACATCGAACGCTACGGATTTAAGTGTATATAAGTACAGTACTTTACAATATACACAAATTATTTTTACGCTTCATTTTACTTGTGTGAAGGACGCACTATAAACTAGTAGTAGTACTTTAGTTAGTAGTACTTTAGCTAGTAGGTACTTTAGTTAGTACTAATAAATAAAACTACAAAAATAAAGTTTTATTCGGCATTTTGAAAGTTTACAAGAACTTATTTGCAATGAGGAGTTCCTTTTTAGTGCATAAGCAATTGTCCATATTATAAGCAGAAGATCCCATTATTCCTTTACCTAAGTGTCCTTACTAATCAAAATGTAAAGACTAGTTAAAAATTGTACTAAATTGTAATAATTAAAAAAGTAATTGAAAAAAAACAACGTCACGCGGTGTTCCCAGGCGGTCACCCATCCAAGTACCGACGCGTTACCCGTTGCTGCGTTGCCTCGGTCACCTATCCAAGTACTGACGCGTTACCCTCTGCCGCATTTGAGAGAAAGGCGATGGCCTTTCTCTCAAATTTTACCCTCATGCGCCGAAAGAAGTTTCACTTCAAAAAAGTAGGTAGTCCTAACAATTCATGTAGCTTACAAGAAGTCATTTTTTGTCTTTTCTCTTTATTTTTATTTTATTAACCGACTTCCAAAAAAGGAGGAGGATCTCAATTCGACTGTTTTTTTTAATGTATGTTAACTCAGAACTATTTACTGGGAGGACCGATTTCGATCAATTTTGTTTTAATTGAAAGGTGTTGCGTGTCATGTGGTCCCATTTAAATTTAATTGAGATCTGACAAGTACTTTTAGAGTTATATCTAATAATGCATATTTACTTGACTACTTTTTCGTCGACCTACGTTGCATTATACCGCATAACTTTTTACTCGGTGTACTGATTTTGGTGATTCTTACTTTAATCGAAAGCTAAAACTTGTCGTGTAGTCTTGTTTAAATTAGATTGAGATTTGATAACAACTTTTTGAGTAATCTTTAATAGCGCGTATTTACTTGACTATTTTTTCGTCTTATTACGTTGTATTACTTATCGATGTAACTGAAGTTGGTTTTTTTTCGTTTGCGAGCAAACACAATTATTTTATTTATCTTTGAATCTAAAATTAGAAAGGGTGAATAAAACCGTAAACGTGTTTTATTGTTATCCTACGAATGCCGAAATATAACGCTCGGTAAGCGTCTGGTACAAACTAAATTTAATATTTGAGCGTCATTGCCAAGAAAGATGGAGTCATTTATTAATTTAATTTTTTCCTGCATAGGACACAAGATAATTCAATAAGAAAACGTCGAATATTTTCCTTTTACAACGTTTTTTACAAAATAAAATGTAACTTACTTTGTATTGACGAGTAATTTAGTTAAGTGCGACAAACAGTTCATAAAAATTCTCAGGTTTGACTCCCGCTTCTATTCTTTGTATTGGTAATCTAGTTTAGTTCAGTAACCTTTAGTCCCGTAGACTACAAGATACATGGTTTTAAAGAAAAATTTGTAATACAAATATCTATATAGAGGAGTGCAGAATGCTAATATTTTATTACAATTATGTATAAAAAATACATTAAATCAATAAAAAAACATTACACACACTACCATGTATTTGACACACTAGCATATTATACTCCTGTTGATTGTCAAAGTCTGTAGTCAAATTGTTTTTTTTTTTTAAGGTTCTTTATTTTCATAATTTTTTGGTTTTCTTTAATTTAAATTTTTAATTATGATCGAATTTCGACCTCTGGGCGACCATTAGTAGATATTAATAAGCTAAGGCTTAAGAAAGCCCTTTGTTTGCTTCCCTTTTTAGAAAAAACCTCCACACCACCAAAATCACTCCACATAAATTATATATCATTTTATAGATTATTGCTTGCTCTACCAGCATCAACAACTAAAACATTTATTATTGCTTTTGTTTTTCTAAATGAATTAATTATTAAAATTATAATTAATTATTAGCTATAATTTTGAAACAACGTCAACCTGAAATGTAAATTTTGTACTTATTTAGTGCGATGTTTTAATTACGTCGACGACAGCTCAAGTATAGTTAGTGATGCATGATCCAGTTAACTGCATAGTTTATTATTTATTAACAATTTCATTGAGTAAGCCGGAGTATTGACAGTGCAAACTTTCAGTAGTGAAACGTTTTCTCTCCATTTAAGCTCTGTTTCCATCTCTTTGATACGAAGTAGCCTTTTTATAACAGAGATATTTTTACAGTAAATAACTACTGAACTAGTAGTACTAACTGGAATCAGGGCAAAAAGTTTTTTCATGGCGAAATATCTTGAACTAGCTTCTGCGCGCGACTTTGTCGGCATGGACTCCGCTCCTATTGGCCATAGCGTGACGATACCTAGCCTATAGCCTTCCTCGATAAATGGGCTATCTAACTGTGAAAGAATTTTTCAAATCGGCCCAGTAGTTCCAGAGATTACCGCGTTCAAACAAACAATCAACCAAACAAACAAACTCTTCAGCTTTATATATTAGTAGGTATAGATATAGTTTCAATCTTTTCAACTAATTGATATTATATTAGGAAAGTGAAGAGTGTATGTTTTACTTTGATAAATTAATGTAGCTATAGTTATATTTTAAAAAGTCAAGGGTCAAAGGCTCGTCACAGTACGTACAGATTACAAATGTAAACACTCCCAGAGAGCACTTGTTTCATGAAAAATGGTTGCAATATAGGATTTTTCATATGTTAAAATAAAATCAATAATTCAATATTGCATCATATATTTACAAACCTCACAAAATTCGGCTAGAAAGAAAGTTCAAGTGATAATCCAACCAATTTTCTAGGCACCAAAAGTTCTTTTACTTTGTTTTCATAATTTTTATACGTTTTTTTATATATATTTATATTCTTTTATTCTGTTGGAAACATATTATAGTTATTTATATGGGCATAAATAAACACGCTAAAAATTTAACCTGTATGTAATTTTTAACGTAGAATCTTAGCTCGGACTAGCTCTAATAAGTTTGTCTTAAGCTTAGAACATCCAGAATAAGAAGAATAAGCCCAAGTTTGGCTTAGAGCTGAGTTTAGCTGTTATATACAGAAAAAGTCTGATTAAAATTTACTATTTTGCGTTACCCATTCACATTAAGACCGACGAAGATTTACGTAGAGTGTTTTCATATATCAGACTCTAATCTGAGGTTAAGTCTAGACAGGAATTTGTATTTCATTCTTGTATTATATTGTACTATCTTCTGCGCGCGACTTCGTCGGCGTGGACTCCGCTCCTATTGGCCTTAGCGTGATGATACATAGCCTATAGCCTTCCTCGATAAATGGGCTATCTAACACTGAAAGAATTTTTCAAATCGGCCCAGTAGTTCCAGAGATTACCGCGTTCAAACAAACAAACAAACAAACAAACAAAAAAACAAACAAACAAACAAACCAACAAACAAACAAACAACCAAACAAACAAACTCTTCAGCTTTATATATTAGTATAGATTATATTTTGACTAGCCCGTTGGCGCAGTTTGTAGTGCCTGATTTCTGCTCCGGAGGTTGTGGGTTCGATTCCCACACCGAGTCTGGGTGTAATATATATTTATTTATATATGTAGTATTTATATGTATGTTTATCAAAAAAAATGTCTATACCAGTCGGCTGTTACCTATAACACAAGCATTAAGTTGCTTACTTTAGGAACAGACGACCGTGTGTGTGTGTTGTAGATATTTATATCTATATTTGAGAACTGATATAAAAATGTTGTCATTACAAATTAATGAAAATCAATTTTGATAATACACGTGGGAGTCTGTGAATTTTTTACTACAATTACTTCTTTATGCCAATATAATAGAAATTTGAGCATAATGTCATATGTCGCTTCACTGCCTAGTTTGGCTAATGTACATATATATGATGCACTAAATCACTATTTTTTTCTTAAACATTCAAATCGTTTTCTTAATTTATAAACTACGAGTAGCACGTAGGGTGTATCCTTGTGTGACCAATGAAAGACTGTACCACTAGTTAACGCTTAGGTTATGTAGAGAAAGATGACAAACAGCTAATAGTCAATTGAATGCCAATTTTTATTACCTAATTCACAAATCTCTATCATACGACTCGATATCTATACAGATATTGCTTCAATCTTATGTCAATCAAATAATCTTACTACCACCTTAACTATTTGTGAATCGCTTGATACTAAACAAGTAGAGCCCTTAAAGTATAAATTACAAATGTATACTCTAAGGTAGAGCCTAAAGCTTGTTGGCCGACGGCAGGCTACAAACGACCCGAGTCACCGTCATTTCAATAATAATAATAATAATCAATTGCATACTCTATATAAAAACATTCCTTAACTAAAACAAAATTAAAACTTCGAATTAAAGTTACAATATTGTACCGAAAATTGACAAAATCTGCCATAATTTTATTATTTAAAAATCAAGGCTGTTCACTCCGCAGAGAAAAAAATCTTGATCAGTTGATTCTTGAAATAGTTTATTGAGTGTTAACTTTTGTATATATGATTTAAGTTATAAATATCAGTTTCTCTCACATTTATTTCGAAGAATCAGTAATTGCTGTTTTGATCATGTGAGCAGTGCGGAAATAGCTACTTGATAATACAAGCGAAATGAATGTTTCGACCGGATATATGGCTTGAATGGTAAAATACTTGACATATTGATAGAAAATATTCTTCTTCTTCTTCTTTTACTTTGGCATAGAAAATATTCAGTGCTCGATTCTATTCAAGCGTCAATTTATTTGCATATGTACCCTTTTTTTGTTTTAAAAATAAATAAGAAAAGTAAAATAGTGCTGCATATACGTAATTGAGTGATTAAGTAAATTTACTAGATTTCCCTTATCGTTAAAATTTTCCATTTTCATATCCTTAAGGGAAATCAAACCAAATTTATTACGATAACTTAAAATATTGCAAAAAAATTATAAATTAATTTTAAGATTTAATTAATTAATTTGGAATGCAGTACAGACGTAAGAGCCCCTTCACAAGTATTTCAACTATTCGAATAAACTAAAATTAGAGCAATGTAGAGCGTTCATTGTGCTGTTATATATTTTGACCGCAGTATATTTTACAATGAAATGTTTGACTGAACTATCATCATATTTTAACCGTAATTTACGGTTTATTATGAAAATTTTGGTAAACGGTCGTAACTTTAAATTGCATAAATAATTTTTAATGTATGTAATGAATATTAATTTAGAGCTCAAAAATAAAATGCTACAAGAGGGAGGCTTAAAAGTGTTTTGGTTTTAAACAATATAACAGTAATTTAAAATTAGTTTTTTGTAACTACTACTACTTTAAAAAAAGTGTGTCTGTAGAAGTTATACTTCATTGGCTAGCTAACTTCAGGGTGTCGGTTTTTATTGTGACCGTATGCGCGCGTATCGTAAAAATTTACTCTCATAATTATTTTTTCCTAACGCGGCAAAAGAAGTATAAATTCAATAACTAGGTATGTAATTTCATTTTATTACACATACGTTCTCGTTTTATACATTTGAAGTTATTAACCGAACTATTCTTAAACTTTTGTAAAATTTCTATACCAAATGACATTTTTGAAGTCTTGCCACAGATTGGAATAAATTAAAACATCTCGTATATAAAAGGTCTTTAACGACACAGATAATAATCAACATATTAATTTAGTTGGTCGATTTTCATCCAGTAAATTACAGAGTACAAATTAATTACGATATCAATCCCACCCTCAGAGCACACGCGGATCAGTCGTGATGTTTGGGATGGTAAATTACCATTTATTAGTTGCAGCCCGAATATGCTTTGCCCGGTTAATATCAAATTCCATTCCTGTGTTGTGTTATGAAATACTGAAAATATTTTATCAAATATTTCAACTACATTTTTTCTGTGTTTGTTTATTTTAAGTAAATATATTGAAATAATTTTAAATTAACATGTTATTTAAAATTCAAAATTACGAGTTATTTTATTTTAAGTAGGATTAAAAACACTTTTGAATCGCCAAATAAAAGTACATTTGCTTTTAATAATAATTAATTATAGATAATGTAAAGTTACAACCGATTTGGAAATAAGTAATAAATGAATAAACATATACGTCATTCATATTTTTCCTTTTTAGCGGGATGTAGCAAAAAACTAGTAAATATGGCATTCATTTAACGTAAAAGATGTCACGACGTGTATAATAATTAATACATCTCTTCAATTTTCTTTAACAAAACGTGAGAACTAATTCAAGTGCCGTGTATTATCGCAACAACGATTATTTCATAGGTTCACATATGTTCGCAATCGCTTTAGTCTCACACATATGACAACCGATAATAGGTCTGTGTTTAAGTAAATTGTTCTTAATGATACCCTTCTCTTAGATAGAAAAAAAGGCATATGCCAATAAAATAAAAAACAAAAAAATAGCGTAGCGCTAAGCGCTTTTAATAGAGAAAGAGGCATATGCCCAACAGTGGAATGTTACAGGCTGAATGTCAATAACTCATCAAATATTAATTATGTGTAATGATAAGATGTAACCTTAAAATTAATTAATAAAACTGAATCAATATGTTATAATTTAATCATATTTTGTGTTCCAAATAGTTTTTTTTTTAAATTTAGTACCATTTGCCATAACGTAGGTTAATTTATAAGTTTTGTAAACAGTAAAAATCAAATACCTACCTACTAGCTTATAGAAAAAAGTCGTACCACTTCATTACAGTTAATTTTCCAGGAAATATATTATATTATGCGGCTTCTTATGTGTCAACTTATGTATATCTTTATTCAACCGTACTTTCTAAACCACTTAGGTACTGCTTGATGTATAATATAGCTGGAATCCTTACAATATCCCCGTATAGTCAAAGGCTAGGTGAAATCCTAAAAAGTACTTCATATGATGATTTAATTAAATCACAATATGAATACTGTAATAGAACTATAGACCTTATTTGTTTCTTGTCAAAATGATAGTTTTTTTTTTTTTTTTGACCCAGAGGAAACCCCTTATGGGGTCCCTCGTGGCCCGGGGGAGCCACAGGGTATGTCCCACTTGCACAGACTAAAACCTCTGATGGGGTGTTCCGCCGACGCGCCTATGGCGGGATCGCGGGGACGCTATAGCACTTCCGCAACCCCGCCGACGCTTGCTTGCCCTTGCGAGCCGTCCGTGGTGCAGAGCACCTCCGGAGTTGCACTTGAACACATAAAGTACGCCTTACTCCTCGGGTCCGATTAGCGCGGACGACGACCACGACGAGACCCATAGATGCTAATGAAATTGTTAAAACTTTTAAAACTTTAGAACTTAAGAACACCGCTGACCTCTGGGGTATATCTGTTAAAATTTTAGGTTCAATTGTAGATATCATAGCACCCCACTTAGCGATAATATTTAATGAATGTATAATGAGTGGTGAATTTCCTGATCTTATGAAGCATAGTAAAGTTATTCCTTTGTTTAAGTCCGGTTGTCATACAGATCCAACTAATTACAGACCTATTGCAATTCTACCTGCCTGTAGTAAACTATTTGAAAAAGTGATTCTCAGTCAACTTTTAAATCATTTCACAAGAAATAAACTTTTACATAATAAGCAATTCGGTTTCACTAGAGGACGCTCCACAACTGATGCCGGTGTTGAGCTTTTTACATCGATTGTCAATGCTTGGGAGGAGTCACGCGATGCTCTAGGTGTATTCTGTGATTTATCCAAGGCATTTGACTGTGTTCATCATGACACCTTGATCAGGAAACTCAGTCACTATGGCATTAAAAATACCGCACTAAAACTTCTGAGTTCTTATCTTAGTGATAGAACTCTGAGGGTTGAAGTAGATGGTACTAAGTCATCTGGGTCTCATATATAGATGGGGGTCCCACAAGGCTCAATTCTTGGTCCATTTTTATTTTTAATATATATTAACGATCTACCATTTTTAGTAGAGAAGAGGCATGAGATTGTATTGTTTGCTGATGATACTTCTTTAATATTTAAATTGCGTAGACAAGAAATTAACTATGACGATGTAAACAATGCTCTCTCTGAACTGGTTCATTGGTTTAGCGCAAATAACTTGCTTCTTAATAGTAAAAAAACGAATTGTATTAAATTTTCTGCTCGAAATGTAAAACAAGTTGATGTGCAACCAGAACTCAATGGTGATAAACTCAACTTAGTTAACTCAACCGTTTTCCTTGGAATCACCATTGATTCAAAGTTACAGTGGGGACCCCATATCTGTAGATTGGCGGATAGACTGAGTTCTGCAGCGTACGCGGTTAAAAAGATACGATTATTAACGGATATCGATACAGCCCGATTAGTTTATTTCAGCTACTTCCATAGCATAATGTCCTATGGCATTTTGCTATGGGGCAATGCTGCTGATATTAGTGTCATTTTTATTCTGCAGAAAAGGGCTATCCGCTATATTTACAAAATGGGATGTAAAGAATCTCTGAGAGAGAAGTTTAAAGAGATCAACATCCTGACCTTTGCATAGCAGTATATTTATGAAAATATAATGTACATACGGAAAAATAGACATTTGTTTGTTAGTCGTAGTGATCGAAATGCCTCAAATGATGTAACACTCAGGAACGACCACAAATTAATATTTCCTAAATGCCGGCTCAAGAAAAAAAGTAGTTCCTTTATAGGAATGTCTATCCTTATATATAATAAGATTCCGGCTGCGCTTCAATCTCTGCCTTTTTTGAAGTTTAAAAAAGTTTTAAGTTTAAAAAAGTTTTTTTTTTCGGCTTTTTTTCTCTCGGCCTACATTAGGGAAATTGTTATTTATTGTAATATTTAATAAAGCCGAGGATAAAGTAGGTAGGTAATGTCTACCGAGACATTATAACTTAATATTTTGACTAAGTTAAGGCTGCTTATAACACTGGGTACATTACGTAAGCTTGTAATGTACCTAGTGTTAAGATATAAATTTTATTTTTTATTGTTTGATTTTTTGCTGCCTTAACTTTTGTTATTTTTGTTTAGTTTATATAAATGATATTATTTTATTTTTTGACTTTCGTTAAGTGTGTGACATGCACCTTATGACGAAATAAATGATTTTGATTTGATTTGACGGGTCCCCCGACCCAGCACCCGCCAGCCCTGCGGGCAGGGAGGGTTTTATGTATTTTTGATGCCAAGTCATAATAATCTTAGGAGTTTAAAAAATAGTTTACGACCGATTCTCAAACGTACTAAATATGCACAATCGGTAAAGCCGTTTCGGAGGAGTTTGGCTCCTAACACTGTGACACACGAGAATTTTATATATTAGATAGAAAACAATAAACACAGTTTGAAAGTTAAGGTAGATTAAAGAAAATAATACTCGTTAGCGTATGAGTCAACGGAATGCTTTTATAATTAAATAATACAAAGTCTTGAGCAAGCTTGCTCACGGGATTGATACGATTAGCTTCTTAGTAATTTGACACCTACTTACCAATACCGCGAAGGTGCTAACATGAAGGGAAAGTAAAGGGAAGAGGATATTACGTAACAAAGTTAAAACATGTGCATAAAGTTTCTGTCGTATACAAAATGTAACCAATCCACATATTTACGCTACTGTAAGTAAAAGCTAAATAATATATTTAATGAAAAGTAAAATGTATTTTCATCACAGTTAAGTTTCATCGCTTATGAACTAAAATATAAACAACTTTATAATCTCAAGAGTACACACCTTTTTTTGCATCGTCCAACACTGGGTATAGTGGAAATTGATAAAACATCGATGAAATTGTGTTAAGATGTACGAAGTTCCGTGAGCTAGGGTTTAACTACGCCGTTTATTTACGCCCTGACAAATTGTAAAAAATAGAACATAAAAAATATATAAAAAATTTATTAATTTCTAAAGTTTCTTAATTAAAATGTACGATGAAAATCTTCAATTCATTTACTTTATTTCTCATGCCAATTCTCCGTTAAAACTATAACTCACTGAACTTTTCTTATCACAAATAATTTAACATTTCGTTCGAAGCCACAGCCCCTATTTAGATTGATATCAACTTATTTGCCGTACCTCCGTCTCCCTAACAATCCCCCGAGGAGCATCGCTGACGTAGGGGGATGAATAAAGGAATAAAAAATTGCCTCACGACTGCCGAGAACATCTGAGCCATGCGGCATGTGCATTCCTTGCTGCAATTTGATAAATTATTTCGACTCGAAACTGATGAAATCGCATCTAAAAGAAAATTACAGGGCGATGCATATTACACAAAATTGCAGACGAGATGTTTACATACCTCATTGAATTTTTTTTTAATTCTGAATTTAAAATGTTGTTCTTAAACATGACTTATTTTATGTCAATTTTGATGTGTCATTTATTTTGTCTACAAAAATAATGCACGCTTCAGCCTTAGGCCTCCTTCCCCATGTAGGAGAAGTATATAACCTATTAACAATATTCCATTTGTGCATATAAACGTGTCCTCTCCTACATCCGAAAATAGTTTTACACATAACTCCTATATTTTCGTTGTTTCAGATTTCAACCAATATACATATAACTCAATTATATTTGCATATTTATAATTTTCTTAAATATATATAAAAATCAATTGCTGTTCGTTAGTCTCGCTAAAACTCGAGAAGGGCTGGACCGATTTTGCTAATTTTGATCTTGAAATGTTTTTGGAAGTTTAGGGAAGGTTTAAACGGTGAGAAACATAAATAATATGTAACGGAAAATACTAAAAACGACGATTTAATTTTCCAATACAAATGTTCCTAGCGGGGAAATTTAATGTCTTTTGTCAAAAACGTTGTCAATTGGTTGTCAAATAATATAAATAGGTGCGTACAGAAAGTGTTTTGTATATTTTTCACAAATATATGTAGGAGATACGAAGTTCACCTGGCCATCTAGTGAAATATAAATATAAATTAATGGCGCTAAGCGCATAACTCGAGAATGGCTCGACTAATTCGGCTAATTTTTTTTTTTTGTGTGTTCCTTAAGGCCCACGGAAGGTTTTAATACAAAAAAAAATTAAAAACAAAAATTGTGTGGACAATTATCATCAACTATTGACAGAACGAAGTCTGTCCGGGCAGCCAGTTAAGAAATAAATATGAATAATTTAAGAAATAATTAAAAACAGTTGATGTTCGAAGTCCATGAAAACGAGATATTTAAAGGTAATATTCATTATTAAAATAGACGCGTTTAATATCAGATAGGTACATATTAAATATTCCTTCCGTAAATTTCGCCTAACACTGATAAATTGTTATTGCTTCATAGCTTATTGTACTTGCTATAAAAATTAATTTACTTTACATTTCGTTTATTTATTTAGTTACAAGCTTAAACTTATAACTGTACAAGCTTCTGCGCGCGACTTCGTCGGCGTGGACTCCGCTCCTATTGGTCTTAGCGTGATGATACATAGCCTATAGCCTTCCTCGATAAACAGGCTATCTAACACTGAAAGAATTTTTCAAATCGGCCCAGTAGTTCCAGACACTACCGCGTTCAAACAAACAAACAAACAAACAAACAAACAAACAACCAAACAAACAAACTCTTCAGCTTTATATATTAGTATAGATTTAATATTTCGTGCTGTCTACGAGATATTCTATCATTTAGCATATTAATTCATTAATAATTCGTTACTTCTGGGAATAATAATTAAGTTAGTTCCAATACTTTATAACACAATAATGAGTACTTTTCTTGTAACAAATTATTTACTAATACGAATTGATAAATGACTGACTTGACTAATTAACTTATCGGAGATCAGAAGTGAGGAGAGGACGACGGAGGGTCGAACTCGTTAATTAACAATGTAATTTAACACAAGATAGTTATACAAGTGAACCGTGCCACGCCAGAGCCAAGACTGCCTTAGCAGACGACAGAATGACTCGAATAATAGAATGAGTGAGGGTAGATGAATATCGACAACATCGCAGGTACCGACATTAATAACTATCTGCATTGATTCTCCGACAAACTTTTAAGTATGTCATTCAATAATAAATATAATAACACAAATCAATTAAATAACTTTCAAGCACTTAAATATTTGCATGTACTTAAATTTTTTTAATTATATTTAATTACACGAGTACATACATATCTATTTATACATTTATACATATTATAAAAAGAGTCCCTCTGAACTTTGTCTGTCTGTCTGAACGCGATAAACTCGAAAACTACTAAACGGATTTTTATAAGGTTTTCAGCAATAGAAAGAGTAAATCTTGAGGAAGGTTTCGGTAGCGGTTAGCGGCGAAAAATTTAAAGCTCGGCGAGCCAGCGTTCTTTCCTTGAGATGCTCGCCGCGAACTAAAGAATAATTTTTTTTTAAATTTGACGCGGACGAAGTCGCGGGCACAGCTAGTTTCAATATAAAAACTGATCAAGTACCTCTAATATACACACGCTAAATAACTAAATCTAACACAAAACTTACCGTTATCTATACATATAATAAAACGGTAGGAAAGTCAACTGTACATTTAACATTTTTTTTAAAGAATACTTGGGGTGTGATCTACAATCGATACCGAAGCCAAAAATACAGTTTTTAGAATTTTTGTCTGTTTGTCTGTTTGTCTGCATGTATGTCCGGGATAAACTCAAAAAGTACTGCATAGATTTACTTCAAATTTGGCACGAATATTATTAAGAAGTCGGGTCAACATATAGACTACATATTAATACGCTAACACCTACGGGGAACGAGCAGTGAACCTTTATTTGCTGTATAGTGTTCACGCAGACGACGTCGCAGGCAGCAGCTAGTGTTAAATAAATACTGTAAACATTTTAATGTTTAATTCAGCGTTATTATCGCAATTGTGAAAACAGAATCAAATTTGGAAAGAAATTTTTAAAAGTTCTGGAAAGTTTTATAAAGTCTCAGAGTCTATTCTTGAGTTCGTTTTGCATTTCGTAGTGATTGGAGAGCAAAAAGTGAAAGTAGTGAAAAATTCAAAAGGCAAAAGTGTTGTTGTGAAAGGCTGAACTCGAAAAGAACGTAATAATACACACGGATTCATTTCTAAAGGAAAAGAATTTCTTCACAGCAATAATACCTTTAAGTTTGCAAGAAAACGAAAAAGATGTAGAGACTCCGTAGAAGTATGCCTGCGAGCTTTACGAGCCGAGCAGTACTAAGAACATGATATCAAACAGAAATGTCATCAAATTAGCGTACGAAAGGTGTGTATATCATAACATAAATATTTAATACCCGTAAGAATGTTGAGTTTTTGCCTCCTTTATATTACATATTATCTGTCGTCTTATATGTTTGTAAATATTTTTGTAACATTTTTATTTCTTCTGTACTCTAAGGTGCTATCAATTGATTTGCATCGCGTCAAAGCACAGCGGGAACTCGATGAGGAATCCTGCGCAATTCATTCTTTCACTACGTCTAGGAATTAGAAGTCAAGTGAATGAAATCTCATTTTAATAGAACTTTTTTGAACGAAATCCAACAAACGTTTCGAACCGATTTGAAAATTAAATTACATTTTTTAATTTTGATATATGAATACAAAACTTTAGGGAACTAAATGTTTTATAATATTAAATGAGGAACTTTAATTTACAGTTTTCTATGGGATAACTAAACTACTTAAGCTATGTTATAATAACTACGAAAAACCATACCTAATTACTTTCAAACCATCACTAAAATACCCTAAAAATTATACTTTTCATCCAATACCCTACCAGTATCATGTAAAATCACTATATATTTGATCGGTTAAAAAAGATATAAAAAAACTTCAATATTTTTAATTAAAAGAGTGAAGTAATGTAAGTAAAATACGAAAATATCTAATTGAATTTTTCACCGCCTTAGAACTTCGGGCTTTATTAAAGTCTTGAATAGGAGCAGCGAGAGGCAATCGTCCCCCCCATTTGCATTGCCGGGATAGGCACCACAAAGCGCTTCTTGGAATCCACGAGGAAGGAATTCAATGCAAGAAAGCCCTGAAAGGACTCACAGACATACTTAGTTTCTTAGAATTTTGATATCAAGGGTAAAATAATGTTATCGGACCTCGTATTCTATGAAGTCGTAAACTACTAGCGTTTTATTAAAATACCTAAGCCAAGTTTAAGGTTATGTTGGGATCTTATTTATGTCATCGTTTCGTACGGCGCTAGTCGGAAGTAATAATTTCAGAGCCGACATTTAACGACACGAGTCGCATTTTAATGGAATTCCAAACATTTGATCTTATGTGAAAGCTTTATACTTCCGTGTAACGTGTATTATATCGTTGTACCGTATATAAGTAACTGCTATCTTGACACAAACAATTACTAACAAATATAATGATATACACAAATATGAAAACTACTATATTCCGAGTAACACTCAATATGCCGTGATAGATAAACGTAAACTTTAATATTGATAATAAATAATTGATAAATTATTACCTATAATAGTTGTGTTTAGTCTCAAAAAAAAAACATCAAAATCATTACTCCCAGTTGCGAAATCTTTGAAGTGAAGACTCGGCGAAGCCTGCCAAATGAATGAATGAATTAGAAATGGGACGTCTTCCGGCCCGTTGGACCGATGATCTACGTAAGATTGCCGGCGTAGGCTGGATGAGAATTGCGGAAAACCGGGATGTCTGGCGCGAACTTGGGGAGGCCTATGTCCAACAGTGGACTGCGATGATAGGCTGATGTGTGTGTGTGTGATGTGTGTGTGAGATCTATTTGAATTACGATTAGTAATTCATATTTAATTGATTATTTTTTCGACTACCTACGGTTAATTACATGTCGATGTAAATTGAAGGCATATTTTTTTTTCGTATACGAACAAACAATTATTATTAGAATATATGAAGTTGATAGCGATAGAAAAATTATTCAGTTGATAATGTTTCTAATTAAATAATACTAATGTATGTATATATAGATATATTCTTTATTGCATATAAAGAACACAACACAAAATATTAATATACCTAATGGCAGTTGGAAAACTCTACCATCTATTTTACATTAACTACTTTTATCTACACTAATGTTGTAACATTCTACTTATGTTTCCAATACTTGACTTATAATTACTACTGTTATAGCGCAGACAACAAAACACTCAATTTAAGCAATTTCACATGATGGTATAATATCCACATCGATATCGTAAAATCTCATTATAACATCGCGCGCATGCGCGCAGCTGCGCTCTCATTGGTTAGATTTTAATGGCGGCAAAATCACTGTGACAATACACGTACGCGTGAATTTAATTTAATAAATTAAAAGTTAAAAATGGATAGCGACGATGGTATTTGTACGCCTCCGGATATTCTAGAATTGGCAACAAAATTAACTCACAATCTTTTGCCAGAAAAATCTAGAAAATTATATGAAAAAGTTTGAACAATTATTATAAATAAACTATTGTCAGCTTTTACTCTTGTTGTTTGATTAATTGCATTAGTGAAGATAAAGTAGTGTATGCAACTGCATATAACACGGGTATTAAAACACTCGTTACTATTATGAAACTCGCTGCGCTCGTTTCATAAACTCACACTCGTGTTTTAATACCCTTCATTATATGACAGTTGCATAAACTACTATAAATAAACCCTGAGTCGATAATGTAAAGCAGTCTAAAGTCGTTATTGTATACAATTTCGCTCAAAGCAAATTGCTTACCTTACCTTAACTAGATTTATATCAGATTTATACATTTTATTGACAATGATAAAGGTCTACAATGAAACTGACATTTCGTTATGTGAAAGTGAAAAATGGCATGTCAATACATACCGTTCTCATGTTGGATTAGTCTTCTTTTGTCAGCAAAATCCGTAACTCTCGCATTTCGATTTTCAACCTTTCAAACTTGCTTACGCTACATAAAAAAATAATATTTAACTAGTGGTCGCCCAGAGGTCGAAATTCGACCATAATTAAAAATTTAAATGAAAGAAAACCAAATAATTATGAAAATAAAGAACCTTTTTTTAAAATATTCAGTTTGACTGCAGACTTTGACAATCAACTAAATAGTATAATATGAGTGTGTGTCGGTCAAATACATGATAGTGTGTCTAATGTTTTTTTTTTTATATTTATTTATTGATTTAATATATTTTTATGCATAACTAGCTTCTGCGCGCGACTTCATCCCCAAGGACCGATTCTCTAGGAAGCTCTCCAAAGGAAAAAAAATCCGATTTTGAAACATTCTTCACTGGTGCTACGCTCTTATTGGTCTTAGCGTGATGATATATAGCCTATAGCCTTCCTCGATAAATGGACTATCTAACACTGAAAGAATTTTTCAAATCGGACCAGTAGATCCTGAGATTAGCGCGTTCAAACAAACAAACAAACAAACAAACAAACAAACAAACAAACAAACAAACAAACAAACAATCAAACAAACAATCAAACAAACAAACTCTTCAGCTTTATTATATTAGTATAGATTTTTAAAAAAATATTAGCACTCTGCACTCAGCAGTCTGCAGTAGCTGTCAGCTAGTTACATATAAATTAAATTAATATAAAAATTCACTTTTAATATTTCTATAAAAAAGTATATCTATAGAAATAAATAAGATTGGAATGTCTGTATGTAATATTAAAATAACCATTTTTTACTAAATGTATATGGATGTATACACAGTACATAAACCAAAATAACGTTTTTTACAATGTTTGTCTGTCTGTCTGTCTGTTTGTTCAGGATGATCTCTGAAACGGCTGGACCAATTTACCGAAGATTCACTGACAGATAGCTAATATAATACGTAGTAACTTAGGCTACTTTTATTTTAAAAATTTATTTATTTTATAACTCTGCGAACTGAACAATAACTTTTTTGTTAAATTCCACGTGGACAAAGTCGCGAGCACAGCTAGTTTGATATATTATTTTAAATTTCTAACTGTGTGGCTTAAACTATTAAAATTAAAGGTAGTAAGTAATTATTGTGTTTTGCTCGCAAACGAAAAAAAAAACCGACTTCAATTACATCGACAAGTAATACAACGTAATAAAACCAAAAATCAGTCAAGCAAATACGCGTTATCAAAGATTACTCAAAAAGTAGTAATCAGATCTCAAACAAATTTAAACAAGACTACATGACAAGTATTAGCTTTTGATTAAAGCAAGAATCATCAAAATCGATAAACCCAGTGAAAAGTTATGCGTTTTAATACAACGTAAATCGACGAAAAAGTAGTCAAGTAAATACGCATTATTAGATACTAGCGACCCGCCCCGGCTTCGCACGGGTGCAAAAACTATAAGTGTTCTTCTACTATATTATGCATGTATTATACATATAAACCTTCCTCTGGAATCACTCTATTACTAAAGAAAACCGCATTAAAATCCGTTGCGAGTTTTAAAGATCTAAGCATGCAGACAGCGGGAAGCGGCTTTTTTTATACTATGTATTTATAATTTAAGAAATAAACACTTCTATTGTGGATTGAAACCAATATAATTCCTTTCAAACCAAGTCTAATATAACGGAATTTTCTAAAAATAATTTTTAATTGTGCCTTGGTGGAATTGTGGAAAAGCTAGTTTTGAAAATGATTATATTGTGAAATAGCTGCTGCCCGCGACGTCGTCTGCGTGAACGTTATACAGCACCAAAAATACCTACCATTATACCTTTTAAAATAACATTCATTTACCCGTTTCTTTTTTACATTTCATATCTACAGAAAGTGCAGTAACAGAGGAGACTGTCTTTTGTAAAATTGACCATCAAAAAGTGCTTATTTTCAGCCTTTTTTTTACGTGGGGAAAATCCATCATGGATACCATCCGGCGCGGGGGCACCAGAGGGTTATGTCAGACTCCTACTGACCAAAAACCATCCACGTGTGAGCAGACATCCGCCTGAGTAGGGCGAGATGGGGTCGCGTTAGCAGTCTCCACCCGCTTATTTTCAGCCTGCTTTGAATAAATGACTTTATGGTGATTCTGCCGAATCAAGTCATAAGTTGTGAGTGAAGTAGATGGAGAAAATAATGAATAAGGAATACAGAATAGGGTAAAAATACATATTTATAGAACTTCTCAGCAGGTGCGCGTGTGGCAAGCTGCGTTTTTGCCATTCCACGGAGTACATATGACATCGGACTGCACCAAATACTTTTGCCTTTGTTAGAAGATCCATAAGGCACTTCAACTTCAGGTGGAATACGCGAGAGATCAAGTCGTGCCTGTCATACGTAGTCTGTCCTGCAAGGAGTTGACCTGTTATTTCAGGCCACTTTCATTGGGTTGGTAGTGATGGTAATGAATAGGTCCGGGCGGCCAAACTTTCGCACGTAACAAAATGCATCTTGGGTCCTCTCGTGCATGTACCGCGGACCTCCTGTGAAAGTGGCGTGTCCGCTGCGTGTACGTCTCTGACGCGCGAGACTCAGCGTGGAGCTCCCGGTCGCTTTCCAGTCGAGCTTCTCGCGCTTCGACGCTCTCACAAAATCGAGCAGCATCTGTGCGAGAGCGCTGGGAAATCAACCTCGTCTCTCGCTGCGTGTACGTCTCTGACGCGCGAGACTCAGCGTGGCGAGACACTAAGAATTTACACACAGATAATGATAGCAGTAGTCCTAGTCCGATTGAAGTTTATTTAAGTAATATAATAATAATTATTTATTTCAGGAAAATGTTTTCACATTAAATTCGACCAGGCACACGATAACTTATAGCAACGCAGGTAACCCTAGTTTCTATAGGTTGAGGCGACGACATTTGTACTCATAACATCACTTTTTGTGAACGAAACTATAGCGCAATTACTACACTCAGTACTCATAACATCACTTTTTGTGAACGAAACTATAGCGCGATTTAATTCGACGCCATCGCCATCTAGTTAGCAAACAGGAAACATTTTTTATATGGTGAAAAATTATAGCACATCTAAGTTATATATGGCTTAACATGATCTTAACATAAAATAAATGGCTGTGTGTGCGTAAAAAAATCTAGCTAGTTCCAAATCTCACTTAAGCTTATATGCGACATGAAAATATATCTATTAATTAAGACGCAATAATTACACCAATAAATACCGAACAAAAATATTAACCGTCAATGTTTATTTTGTACTAACTCTATTACTATTTACTCTGTACTGTAAAAGAAAAAGCATGTCTTATCTTTATTATATATCTACCTATATGTTCGTTTTTTAGCTCAAATTGCTTACAGCAATAGCGTGCCGTTTTCGAGTTTAATTTTTTTTATAAATCTATGCAGTTCATTTTGAGTTCTGTTTGTTATTAGTGTTATTACATATAGACAAACTCGATGAATTTTATAAGACATATATGAAGCAGCTTAAAACTTATATAAACACATTTTTTTTTAATTGTCTGTCTCATCTCTGAAACGAATTAACGATACCTACAATTTTTAAGAAGAAAATGCACAACTCCATTTATGCCTTTTAAAAATAACTAACTGATGTTTTTGACATCTCATAGATGGCGCTGTTTTAAATTTGTCTTGAACTACTGATATTCATTTAATTACGTTTATCGGCCTAAATTACTTATATTGCGTAATTTTTATAGTGTGAAGCTAGCTTGTAACATGATTATTATTAACATAATAACAACATTCAAATATGCGTGGTTAGATTACACGTTGTTACAGAATGCGTTGAAGAAATAAAGGTTCATTGCTCGTTCCCCGTAGGTGATAGCGTTATTATATGTAGCCTATGTTTTGACCGGACTTCTTAATAATATTCGTGCCAAATTTGAAGTAAATCCATGCAGTACTTTTTGAGTTTATCCCGGACATACGTTTGAAGAAATAAAGGTTCACTGCTCGTTCCCCGTAGGTGATAGCGTGATAATATGTAGCCTATGTTCTGACCCGACTTCTTAGTAATATTCGTGCCAAATTTGAAGTAAATCCATACAGTACTTTTTGAGTTTATCCCGGACATACATACAGACAAACAGACAAACAGACAAACAGACAAACAGACAAAAATTCTAAAAACTATATTTTTGGCTTCGGTATCGATTGTAGATCACACCCCAAGTATTCTTTTAAAAAAATATTCAATGTACAGTTTTGACTTTCCTACCATTTTATTATATGTATAGATAAATCTAAAAGTACTTGTCAGTTCTCAATTACATTTAAATGGGACTACGACACACGCAACACCTTTCAATTAAAACAAAATTCATCGAAATCGGTCCACCCAGTCAAAAGTTCTGAGCTAACAAACATAAAAAAATATATAAAAAATACAACCGAAACGAGAACCTCCTCCTTTTTTGAAAGTCGGTTAAAAAGTTAATATTTGTGTTTTTTTTTTAATATGTGATTTGTTAATGACATCGCTGGTCAAATGATTATCAGCGTATTGCATTATTATATTAATTAATGGCCCGTAATATGGTGAGTTTTTTTAGACTGTACTTATACCTACTATTGTATTAACAATAAATTAACAAAAAGTTTAGACTTTACCTATATATTCATATTTTCACATGTGATAACGTTTTATTAAACTAGTATTTAAATATTTATCTTTTAAATTAGCCCTAAAAATATTTTATTTTTAACCGACTTCCAAAAAAGGAGGAGGTTCTCAATTCGACAGGTATGTTTTTTTTTATGTATGTTAGCTCAGAACTTTTGACTGGGTGGACCGATTTCGATCAAATTGTTTTAATTGAAAGGTGTTGCGTGTCATGTGGTCCCATTTTAATTTAATTGAGATCTGACAAGTACTTTTAGAGTTATATCTAATATCTTTTCATAAATAATATTTCAAATGTTATCTCTTCTCCCTACCACCTGTACGCAGATGACTTACAAATATACCGTCATTTCGAGCTGAATGAATTGCATGAGACCATCGAACTTCTAAACAAAGACCTTGCTGCTATACACCTCTGGGCCAAATCGTTTGGACTCCTTATAAACCCAGCTAAATCTCAAGCCATAATTATAGGTAGCAGCCGTCTTAGACACAGAATTGACTGGAATTCAGTACCATCTATCTTGTACTGTGGTATACCAATTCCCTATTGCGACAAGGTCAGGAATTTAGGATTAATTATAGACAAAAACTTCTCTTGGATGGCTCATGTCAATGAAGTCAGCAGAAAAATGTACTACACTTTCCACTCTCTTAAACGTCTCCAATATTTTCTTCCCTTTAGTACCAAAATTTTGCTTGCGCAATCCCTTCTTTTACCCATTCTCGACTATGCAGATGTGTGCTATTTAGATGTGACTCAAGAGCTACTTAATAAGTTAGAGCGCCTACAAAATCTAGCAATACGCTTCATCTTCGGTTTACGTAAATATGATCGTATCTCTCAATTTCGTGCTCAACTTAAGTGGCTCCCAATCCGTCTTCGCCATGACATGCACATCCTTTCCTTACTTTATAATATACTCCATGATCCAAATTCACCTTCTTACCTTCGATCCCGCTTCCAGTTACTTCCGCCCTCATCACGCTCTAGGCGTCCTTGCATTACAACGATGCTCCAGGTCCCTAGGCATAACACTAATTTTCTATTTAAATCTTTCGCTGTACGTGCTGCTACTCTTTGGAACGAACTCCCTAAAACGATCCAACAAAGCACTTCAATAAACGTTTTTAAGAAAAGCTTGAGAACTCACCTACTCTCTAAAGTCAGTCCTAATGTATAAGACGTAGAATATTTACGTATGTATATATGTATGTATGTAGTCTCTATGTATGTATTTTAATTGTTTGTAATTGTATATATTGGTATATATTATTATATTAGCAGTGTATGTGTTATTTAAAAGATACCTTTTTTTTTCTTTTTGTCTTTTGGTTTTTTTTTTGTTCTCTCGCACTTATGTACCCCGCGATAACACCATCATTCACTCCCATGGGTAAACTGGTAGAAATCTCTTTTAGAGATAAGTTCGCCCTTGCAAACTGCCATTGTATTAATATTTTTGTATGTGTTTTTAAGTGCAATAAAGAATATATATATATATATATATATATATATATATATATATATAATAATGCGTATTTACGTGACTACTTTTTCGTCGACCTACGTTATATTATACCGCATAACTTTTTACTCGGTGTACCGATTTCGATGATTCTTACTTTAATCGAAAGCTAATACTTGTCTTGTAGTCTTGTTTAAATTAGATCGAAAACTGATTACAACTTTTTGAGTAATCTTTAATAGCGCGTATTTACTTGACTATTTTTTCGTCTTATTACGTTGTATTACTTGTCGATGTAATTGAAGTCGGTTTTTTTTCGTTTGCGAGCAAACACAATTATTTAAACAAATACTACAGAATTTTAAAATATTTCAACGAATTTTGTAGTATTTGGTATAAAAATAAACCTTGCGAAATATTCGTTTATCAAAACAATATTTTCATTAAGTTTACAATGTATTAAATCATAAATTACATTTAGTTCACGTAATAGAATACAGTTTCGGCAAAATTGTTCATGTTCTGATAGAGGTTGTTTGCACGTATGACGCTACTTAACGAAAATAATACGAATTTCATACATAAGTTTGTGGCACTAATTTGTACTTCATTGTGTGAGCCAGCTTTACAAAATAATCTGCTTTCGGTACAACGGCGTAATATGTAATCCTTTAAAGTTAAATTGCCACGTAGGTTGCCGCAAATGTTGCGTCGCTCTTTAACGCTTGAGAGGCAGCAAATGAATTTTACTACGATACCATACGTACGAGAAGAAAATCACATTAAGAAATAAGTTCTAAAGCGCTTGAGAAATACATTATATTTAGTTATGTTTTATAATTTTAATTGTATCTTCTATAATTATATATGAAATCGTTGAGCCATTGACTCATCACGAAATCTCAAAAACCGGAGGACATAAATATGAAATTTAGTAGGGAAGTAGTTTATAGAAAGTAGACGTCCGCTACGAAAGGATTTTTCGATGCGGCCAGATTAAAGGGGTCTAAGGTCCCTCACAAGTTTTGACAAAACTCCTTTATTTTTTCTGCTATATACTTATAACTTGACACAAAGGTTAATAGTTAGTAGACGTCTACCAAGAACGGATTTTGCTACAGGGCTGGATAAGGCTTGTTTAAGAACTCGAGCAAGTTTGTATGAAAGTTCTTTATTTTTTGTTCTACAAGCTCAAAATTTGGCAGAGTGATAGTTAATTGTTAGTGGAAGTCCAACAAGAACGAATTTTGTAACAGGGCTACAATAAAGAGGTCTAAAATGTGTCAAACAGGGCTGTAAAGTATGTAGTATGGAAGTTCGTAATTTCTGGAATTAAGAGCTTGAAACTTTTTTCTTAGACTTTTGATCACTAATATGAACACATTTATTTCAGCATGAGGGAAAATCACTTACATCAAAATCATTGATATTTTGTATGAAAGTGAGTCTTATTTTGCATTAAATATTATTTCTGGACTGCTTTGAAAATACAATTATTAATTTAATCATTATTCTTAGACCTTAGGTATTGTTTAAAAACAAATAAACAATTAGTCCAGTTTTAATGTCTTAAATGTTTTCCTAAAATATCAAGAATAGAAATTTTAGAAGCATAAAATTTTATTTTTAGGCTTTTAATGGCATATAAGACATCAAGAGCCCGGGAGGGCCAAACTTTCATCATTTCATAAAGATGAAAATTTCTCAGTGCATGCTCTCAACACCGGTAGAAGGAGGTAGAGGCTAAATATGAAGTTTAACTCATAGTGCGTTTGGCAGACTTCGGGTATCAAAGGCAAAAATAATTGTTTCGCGCTCGCACACACGGCCAACCAAAATGTTTGTCAGGCTAGGAGTTGGAACTGTCGAAGTTGTTCGGCTACTGAGGAAATATCCTCTAATAGCCACCCAACTAATATAAGTATAAGAAATTCACTTTTGTAATATGACGTATGCTGAGTTACAAAAGGTTGGAGCAATGGTTGACGTGACTTCTAATAATATTACTTCTTATGAGATTTGTTGTGAGCATGCACTGAGAAACTTTCAGCTTTTATACATAATTATGTAATAAGTAAGTAATCCAGCGTTAGCGGAAAGTATGTATGGTAAAATAGGAGAACGGTTCGAATTTCGTAAAATTACCTAAAAATTTAGTTATGTGCGCTATATAGCACAGATAGTTGTAAAACTATCTATTCGCTGCGACAACGATAGCTAGTTATGTAGCGAAGCAAAACTATCTATTTTCCACAACGTGAACAACGACCGCTGTCTCCGTTTTGTCGCTACCAGTCGCTGCGACAACGAAGCAAAACTATCTATTTTTCACAACGTGAACAACGACCGCTGTCTCCGTTTTTTCGCTACCAGTCGCTGCGACAACGAAGCAAAACTATCTATTTTTCACAACGTGAACAACGACCGCTGTCTCCGTTTTGTAAATTTGAACACTGTATTCGTTGCGACAACGATAGTTAATTATTTAGTGCTATTTAGAAATATCAATATTTACTATTTATTATTTATTACTAACAACAACAAATCTTGGTAACGTCTAAGTTTTATTTTTTGTTTTATATTGTTTCGTAATATTTCTTCGTTTGCTTGTAATTGTAGCTAGAATTTACTTTTTAATTGTTAATGTTTAGTTTTTTAAACAAATGTATTTTTCCTTTAGTTTTAGCGAAATCTGATTGTGTTAAATTTATTTGTGAGCACAGTTTTGGTTTATGTTTTATGTTTGTAAATTTAATTTTAATTTGTGTTGTTTAATTTGTGTGTGTAATTTTAATTAACTGTTTGTGTTCCTTAACAATAAAATAAATAAATACTTTTTTGGAAGATAATAATATATCGAATATCGATAGTTCGATATTGAAATGTAGATATCGACAATTCGACACTCGATATTTTGAAGTAAAACTTCTTTACGTATGCTTGACTTGGGAAGTAAGCTGGTGAGTGCATAACGAGAGCGTTACGAAAAGTGTGATCGGGCGAGGCAAAAGGAAGTTTCGTAACACTTCAGTCGTGTGGTCTAAAGTCTTAGAGTATACATTACAGTACTACTGTAATTTATTCTGTAGTCTAAAGCACAATCGGTTTTTTAAGTAACTTTTTATTTTTGAAGTGAAACTTCTTTAGGCGCATGAGGAGCAAATTTTAAGTACGCCTGTATAAAAATTTAAATATTTTTATAAATATAATTTAATCATTATCACAAGACTGTAAAAGTACGAAGGGAAGTTCTTTGTAAACGTTTTGTAACGTCAAATGATATCAATCAATTATAGTCTTTATAGCAATACAAATAAGAGCCATATTTGATTGACGGTATGGAAATAGATAGTTTTCAAAATAGATAGTTTTTACAACGTTGTTCGCGGGCTCATAGCGGTTACGTTTCGTTATTTGAAAAAGGCATAACGACACATCACTACCTAAAATGTCTTGAGAAGACTTAAGAGAAGACTGTTTTTCACACAACTGTTCTATGATATCTGTGAGCAGTCTGGTAGTTCTAGCATGCACTAAGAAATCTTAAATTGATGTAATTTAATGGTTAAACACAACAAAGAGGGGCAAAAATACCCCTCTTTGTTAATATTATCAATTTCTACGCGAGCAAAACCGCGGGCAACTGCTAGTGTTATTGTAAATATTCAAATTTAAAATGTGTAGTAAAAAATTGTGCCTTCACTCTATTAAGTACTAGATTTGTTTACCTTACATAGTAATGTAACTTCACTCGCGATATCCATACTAATATTATAAATGCGAAAGTATCTCTGTCTGTCTGTCTGTCTGTCGCGCAATCACGCCAAAACTACTGAACAGATTTAAATAAAATTTGGTATACAGATAATCTAAAGTCTGAATAAGGACATAGGCTACTTTTTAATGCGAATAAAAGGGTGCAAAGGGATGAAAGGTGGGAATGAAAATTTGTATGGAACTATGTTCGTGTTTCGTAACTGTCAAACATTTAATGTTCATCCCGTCGATATGGTAAACTCTCCGATAAAATTAAAGAACGTATTTAAATAAAGGTTTCGAATCGACAACATATATCCACAATATACGGATAGTGGCGTATTTTACATTTTAAAAATGTATAATAATGTCAGTAATGAAAACGGATTGACATAATATATATTGGTTGTCAAATATAAAACGTAGTCGTTATGTACTCTTTGGTCAAATATTTATGCGTGCGTTCAGAAATTTATTTAGTGTAAACTAAGGAAAATATATCAAGCTCATTAAATCTTATAGGTACTATTAAAAAAAAGGAAAGCATTTTTTTCCCTCAAATCAACGCAGGTGAAACCGCGGGGCACAGCTAGTATGTTTTATATATATTTTTAATTTTTATAGCTAACCAGTAAACCGGTGTCACGAATAGCAGAAATAAGTATTTAAAAAATTAAAAACTAAAGAATTGACTGTTAGGCGGTACGAAGTTCGCAGGGTCAGCTAGTAATAAATGATTTATATTTCTAGTTAATGTTCTTCTTTTTAGTTTTCTTGCGTATTTTTATACACCACTATCCGTAAAAAAAAAACAAGCTCTCTAACATAAAAAGACAATAATAACAAATTTCCTTATAACAGAAAGAAAAAACTCTTGTCCTACTCATTTATCCTACTTCTCCAACCTTACATTTAACAAGAAGTCATGTTAACGTAACATTTATTGCTAAATCATAATCACGCTTGTATAACGAACTGCTAATCGAGTAACAACAGTTACCTTCAAATTAAGTTAATTGGAGTTGTAATTGGCCGCTCCGTGCGACAATAAAAAGAAAATATCGTCCCTGCCCAAGGATTGTCCAGTTCTCTTATTAGAACCCTTTTTCGTCATTATGACTGCTCATGACTTATGTTCGGAATTAGGAATGAAAATACCGGCAGTTTTTGTAAATGTGTTTTACGAGTATGTCAAAATAGAGAGAAATATATTATATCTATCTATGTAAATAAAATGAATTACCAAAATGTATACGCTCATAACTTAGGAACGACTTCATAAAATTTGATGGATCTTTTTTTGTGTTCGTTAGTGTCATGGCAAGGTTTGTGTGAAAGAAAACAATAAAAGATATATTTACAAAAATATGTGGTACGTAGTACGCCGACTCAGATAGTCTAACCACAGCTTGGGCTGTGGTCTAACTATATAGCTATTAGATATAATTATATGTAAAGACGAATTGCACGGTTTGATCAACCTATTGAGTCGAAGCGTGCCATCATAATATATTATAAGACATCGGTCGGTCGGGGAAAAAGTATTTTCGTATTTTCTAGTAAAAAGTTGCAATAAAATCTTTTTGGTTTGTATTGTTTGTAACCAGCTGGTTTTGATACCATAAAAGGTGACATTTTAAAAATTGAAATTAAAAAGTAAAAAACACAGTATCCCGCCACATTTCATTTGTTTTTGTCCGCCAAAATAAGTGAATCCAACGATAAAATTCAGTACATTTTAGTTTTACTTTAAAAAAAGGAAAAAATGCTTCTCAAACCGCTAAAAAAATTGTGACATTTATGGACGTAATGCAGTGTTAGTAAGACTAGCACAAAATCGGTTTAAACGTTTTCATTCTAGAAATTTTGATGTCAAAAGTGAATTTTGCTCTAGTCACCCAGTTACTAGAGAAACGAGAATATATTTTTGAAATAGTGGAGCTAGATCGATCTATTGAGATACATTTTATGAATATGATAATATAGTTACAGATATTAGATTTTAAAGGAAATGCCAGACTACTTACTACTTACTTTACTTACTATAATGAGTTAATAATTAACATTTATTGTATAAGTTACTGTTACAAATTTTGAATACTTTATGTAAAATAGCGATGAATCCTACCATGATTCAGTTTACCGGACCTTATAGTGTTATTTGACCGGGAAATGTAAAAATATTGCACAAATGTTTGACAACTACATTATTTAAATTCCCTCTGCGATAAATTATTTTAATCATAATGAATGTTTTTTTAAATATACATATTTTACAGCATAAGTATCATAACTAACATTTTTATAAAAAATGAAAAAATTAATTCTCTTCTTTTTCACTGACGCTGAAATTACTGGAGGTAAACTCAGTATAAATCAACGGATTTTTTTGCGACAGGAATTGCGAAGGACGATTTTCCAATATTTATATTTTAAAGTGATGCTAAAATGGATGGCTATCTTCATCTATTGACTTGATATTACACTCATACATGTACGTACACAGGCACCTACGAGCGCATGATCGCACGCTCGTACACACACAAGTATGCATACGCACTCACATGCACGTATGCATAATTATGCATACGCAAACGCACACTTACACATACACACTTGCTCATGGACAGATATAAACATATCTGTGTAGTCATTTACTATAGTAAACATTCATCATAAATAATTATAAAAAAAACCTAGACGTAGTTATATTACACCTCTGTATCTTACGTCTGCTTATCTTGTCTTTTTATGTAAGTTTAATCTCATTAAAATTTACAGCCTTAGTGCAAATTAAGACTTAAATTACGAGTTTGAAATCTTAAATTACGAGTTTAAAATATAATTTGAAACAAAAGTAAATAGTGATGTAAGAGGACGTTAATAAAATCGTATTCCATTTGAATTGAATAGGGCTACCACTTCTACAACTCACCGTTCATACATTTTTCATAAGGCAAGTTAAAAAATAATAACCGTCTGCACAATTGAGTGGCATAATCTAATTAGTGAGAAGCGTAGAACGTTGGAAATAAAAGAAAAATATTATTATTCAGATGGGGAAACCGTACAAGATTGTCACCCTGTTAATAGACCCGAGCCTTTTCCACGGTTTATTTAAAGGGTGGGTTTCATTCGCTTCATTAACAAGAGAACGCAAGTTTACCATTTCAATTGTATCTTATGATTTTTCTTTTTTATTAAGTTTAATATTATGAAAGGGCAACACTACCATGTCATATATGGACTGAAAAAGGATATGTAAAGAGCTTTCTCTAGTGTCTAGTATTCCTCATCTATTTTATTTTATTTTTGTTGTTTTAAATTGCTTTTTTGCGATAAGGGTGGCTAACAAGCGCCTGGCCCTCCTTATAATAAACAGTAACCGTGGCCTACGGATGCCTGGAACACTTGAAGTAACGCAAGTGTGACTCTACCCCCTAACGCACCACAGGAGCTATGGTTACCTTGCGCATTATAGGAACAAATGAGTATGCATTATGCATTTCTATTTAGCTATGATCTTCTGTAAGGCTTAGGTACTTCCCAGTCGGGCTGCTCCAGATTTTGAGCAGGATATTTCCTGCTGTGTCCTATCTCAATGGAAAATATAATTCAATTGCTAATTGCTGAACAAATACCTCGTCTGTTATAATAGCAGAAAGGTTGGAGTTTAGTCGGCCCCACTGATCCACTTCGGGTTGAAAAATCACATAAATAAACGCTTCACGTTCAACGGCCCCCAGTAGGATGTGAAACCTCTGTCATAACAAACGTGTGTATAGCCTATGAAAATATTTGTAGGGATCGAAGTTGCGACTGCTAACACAAAGAAAATATACATAACTAAAGTAACGATTTCTATCTTGTTTTTAGAACAATATCTATATCTATACATATAATAAAATGATAGGAAAGTCAATGTTTGTCCGGGATAAACTCAAAAAGTACTGCATAGATTTACTTCAAATTTGGCACGAATATTATTAAGAAGTCGGGTCCGAACATAGGCTAAATATTATCACGCTATCACCTACGGGGAACGAGCAGTGAACGCACGCAGACGACGTCGCGGGCAGCAGCTAGTAAACTATAATAATAAAACGTTATACAGATAAAATATATTTGTGTTACATGGCAAAGTGAACTAATAGGACACACATCCAGTGGTTTGCGGCTTCATAAATCAGCGAAATGAGGTCTCCGAGGAAGCGACGTCAAATATCGTTATCAGTCGTTTTTCAACTTCATATATTCTCAAAATTTATTTTTTTTATCAGCTGTTTATGACATGAATAACGCTTTAGTCAGATACTCGTACATTGCATTTGATTTTAAAAAAATTTAATACTTGACATTTCTTGAGATGTTTACAATAAACAAGACGTCTCCAGTGGTTTCAAGGATAAACGAATCTTTAAAAACAGAATGTAATTCGATAGTAAGCACATACATTTTTATTTGTGTCCACTATTTAGCTACAAAAGTCAGAGTACGAATCAACTTTTTCTTTACCAACATTTCAAGTTACATCCTTAAACAAATCCTCTTTAAAAGAAATTTTACATAATTATGCTTGGAAATTGTTTCATGGAAGTATTCGTAATATAGTGATTAAATTTTTTTTATAAACCATTTTACGCATGATCATCTACTTAATTCTTATTATAAACATGATCAAAAATCTCAAAATAAATCATTCATTGTTAGATGTTCAATATTCATATTTTACACCTCTAATCTTAAATCTGTAATATAATTTTCGAATTACTGATTAAGCGACATTTAAATATAACCGCATCATAGATTAATGGCACGTATATTACATAAACCATATACGCTATGTACGAATGTTAATATCCGGAGCCACATCTCAATATCCGCTCCATCTGTCAATACTACAGATATATGTACAATTGTACATATATAATATGTTATGTAATTCACGTTACACGTGACGATTTGACGACTCGGGGTTTATGGTTGGAATGAGATTGATTTGAAGAAACCGCTTTCAGTACGCGCAGAGCGTACGATGTAACAAAAATATGTATACATTTGATCATAAAAGGTGTACTTAGATTACGTATTGTTAATGTTCTAATCATGTGAGAATTTATTTATTTATTTATTTAAGTAAAGAAAATATCAAAAGCAGCTATAAATAGTTCTACAATATACACACTGTAATTCATACATTTCTACACCTATAAATTGTTTACAAATTTTAATGAAGATAACTAACTATCAATGTATCCTCCATACTATCCATACTAATCTAAACTAATAAATGGAGAGCCGGTTTTTTTTGTTCGGTTATACTAGTACTTATACGAAAACCACTGAACCGATCGGAATAATACTTAATAAAAAGCCGCGTGTTTCGTGGAAGATTATTAGTATATAATATTATTAGCATTTGATATGTTATAGTGATTACTTATCGTGTAAAAAAATATAGACGGACAGAGGTCGCTAGTATTATGAATGTGAAAGTGAGTTTATTCTTTTGTTTGTTTGTTTGTTCTACTTTTGTTCCACTCAATGGTTCGACCAATCGCCATGAAATTCGGTATGCACATAGCTTGAGGACCCCAAACGGACAAAGGCTACCTTTCATCCCGGAAAAATGCGTAGTTCCTAAGGAAGGAAAAAAAGTTACGGGTGCAACCGTCACTGCCTACTTATTTACGAACATAGAGGCAAAGATCTAACAATTTCAGTTTTTATAATTTATTTATTTAATAATAATAAAAAAATTCTATAAAAATACAGTATATTTATTTAAGTAAATTGGCATTAATGTTTTGTAATGTCAGTATCACTGGTTATACAAAAATTAAGCTATGTATAATTGAATACCTATTGAAGTATTTATTTTAAACTTTTTAAGCCATTAAAAAATTACATATATTTATAAACGAAGTCTCTAAAAGTTTGTTAATTCCTATCTTTTGTAGCCCATCGCAGGCGAAGCCGCGATAAAAGCTAGTATTAGATACGAGCTTATGAGAAAACTCATACGCTGTAGCAAAGATTTAAATCGTCGCTGTAGTAACAGAATATACGCAGTAGAAAAAAGTCTTATGGTGTGTATATTGTCGGTGAATCAATTTCGAACGCCGAGGGTTCCGACAATATGATAATAAACTGTAATAATTTGTTTCTGAATTTTCGCCAACCACTAACATATACCATGCATTCCAATTACAAATGAAAGATTATCTACACTGTAGCTTTCTAGCATGATTGTTTCATATGATGATATTCTTATTATTTACTAGCTGCCCGGACAGACTTCGTTCTGTCTGTTGTTTTTTTTTTAGTATAAAAACCTTCCGTGGAATTTTTAAGGAACATACAAAAAAATAGCCGAATCAATCGAGCCGTTCTCGAGTTATGCACTTAGCAACATCGATTTTTATTATATAGATAGATTATGCTGGTTTTCAGGCGGTTTTCAATACATGTGTAATAAAAGTGTAAATTAATATGTTTGTGCGATTAGATGCGGTTTTCACTAATATATCATGGTAAGCTTCACTTAACATTAAATGTTTGTTTCATGTCAATCGGTGATAGATAAAAAAGTTATACTAATTTACAGAATTACGTTGAACATGTATATACCAAAAAAATAAACCAAAAGATATACCCAAGAAATGCTGTCCAAAGTTACTAATTCCACGCGGACAAAGTCGTGGGCACAGCTAGTGGTAAATAAAAGAGTTGGATACCAACTCCCCTCCCTTTAGAATCCTTGTAGAGCCTCCAATTCTACTTAATCCTTCATCTATACTATAATATAATAAAGCTGAAGAGTTTGTTTGTTTGTTTGTTTGAACGCGCTAATCTCAGGATCTACTGGTCCGATTTGAAAAATTCTTTCAGTGTTAGATAGCCCATTTATCGAGCAAGGCTATAGGCTATATATCATCACGCTAAGACCAATAGGAGCGGAGTTTACGCCGACGAAGTCGCGCGCAGAAGCTAGTTATTCATATTCGGCGACGGTCAATTAATGTTTATTTATTTATTTATTAAAGGATAACCAACAAAAGATACATTAATAATACATAGTTTCTTTCACATGAGGTTACAATAGGATGTCAATGTTCTTTAAATTACAGGTTATCACAACATGCAATATCACGTCAAGTACCTAATACATAGAATTAGTTAATGAGTAAATTTATCAATAAGAAATCATTAATAAAAATTGAAAATAAATATTTCGTTAATATGTAACAAGTTTGATGTGCTAATCCAGTAACAATTTAGAACTACCTGATAAAATACAATGTCAAAAACATACAAATTTAGTATGATCCAATAAAAAAAAGATTCTAAATGAGAAACAAAAATGAAAAACAACACGTTGGAGTCAAATACAATTAACAAATTACCACGTCAGGTCAAAATACAATGTCAACATTATAAAATTATAAAAGGTATTAGAACACAATTAATGCCGAATTCCAATAAAAAGGTTTTTTTATAGATTAACTTTAAATTCGTGACTAAATTGTTAAATTGCATCTAACATTCTCGATCACGTTCATTCTACTTTTTCCACAAGAACGAATTAATTATCCTAAGTGATATTAGATATACCTATATAGGTTTCTAAAATATTAAAGACATATTTTTGTCATCAATCTTCTATAATTTCATATATATTTTTAAAATATATATTTTGAAAGTATTTACTGACGCCAAAAAATTAAATTCGATATTGATTACGAAAATAATATCGTTTATGTGTATCCTTTTCCAACCAATTTGCATGCAAAATTTTCACGCATCGCCCAACCGATAATAACCAGTGATATACATAAGAAACTTAAATAAATCCTAATGAAACTTATTAACAGCGGGGGAAGGAGAAAAGTGAACGGAGTACGAATAAAAAATAGAAAATACCAAAGAAAACCATGTAGGTACATTAAAAGTCTCATCGTACGTGACGCTACTGCCAAACCGTAGGAAACCAGACGTCGACAAGCACACGTATCACAAAAACTTGCACAAATAGACAAAAGGATTGAGGTTAGCAATATTGATATTTTAGTAAAAATCTAAGACTATCTGTACCTAGATTTTAAGGTTTTGTGTAATATACATATTTGATTTTCTTATTAATCAACTTCAAAAAGAAGGTTTTCAATTGCACATTTTTTTTTTGTTTGTTAATATCTTCTTCTTACTCGTTCTAGGAGGTCTTACATCACATCGATGCTTGAAGTCCCCAGACATACTAGCAACACCAACTTACTATTAAACTACGTTGATGGTATTCTCGTTCTCATTCGTCGATGAAAATTAAAGTAGTTTTTTTTTTTCTTTGAGGACAAACACGATTATGCTTGAATTGAATAAGCATCTAAATCATAAATACATATCCACAAAATAAATACACTTTAAATAACTATGAAATAGCGAATCATTTCTATATATCACTGTATTTAGCTGAGGTAGGGCGTAGCAGGAAATTTCCTGCTCAAAATATGGAGCAGCCCGACGAGGGAACATTACAGAAAATCATAGCTAAATAATACTGCTATCAAGCAGTGTTGTGTTCCTGTTGGTGAGTAAGGTGACCAGAGCTCCTGGGGGGAATTGGGGATAGGGTCGGCAACACGCTTGCAATGCTTCTGGTGTTGAAGACGTCTATAAGCTACGGTACCTAGTAATATAAAAAAAATTGCGTGCGTACAAAGTACACATGTCAGAAGTGAAGCTTCTTTGGCAAACTAATTAAAAAAAAAAACTAGTCGTTAACGCTGCAACTTACAATTATTTAAGTTTTTTTAATCAGTCAGTTTTAATTAGTAAGTAGATTAAATCGCGGTGGCAAAATTATTTCTTGTAAGGCCACCATACATTCTGTGAGGGCCGGGCTGTGCTGGCTCTCTGGAGCTTTTAACTCGGTTGTTGGTGCAGTCCGGCGGACCCGTGGGGTAGTTGCCGGGTCGCGCTGGGCTCCCTGGAGCTTTGCTCGGTTGTTCGGTGCGATCCGGCGTTGGAGGTTGGGTGGGCCTGACCCCCAACGCCGTGATGCCAGGCGTTGGAGGTCAGGCCTGCCTGGCTTGGACGGTGGACGCTCCTGGACATGTGTCCCCATTCTGCAGACGGTAGACTGGTCCGGTTGAGCGTCAAGTGGGTTGGCCGGCTAGGGGTCGGGGGATCTTCGGCTGGCATGAGATCGCACGCGTCGTCGGGAGGGGTGGTCTTGTGGGTGCCGCCCCTCTAGGTGCCGGGGCCCGGATGTTTACATTCGGGCCAGCCGCCGGGGCGGGGTGGAGACTGCTAACGCGACCCCATCTCGCCCCACTCAGGCGGAGGTCTACTCACACGTGGATGGTTTTTGGTCAGTAGGAGTCTGACATACTGACTTTATGAATTGAATTGAATTATGATTATGAATGCTTCAAACTGAAATTTTTTTTTCATTTCACTGTTCCTCTCAACTAAAAATTTACCTAGTGATAGTTTACATGCTACTATGAATGAAAATTAATGTCAGCTGGTTGTATCTCGGTGGAAAGTTTGTCAGCTGGTAACTTGAAGGTGTAACGCAGCAGCATTTATCACAGTCAGCCAGCTGATATAATAATCCACCATATTATGGTCTGCTGACATTATTTTTTCTTCAAGATATTAGGTAAACTATAATCTGACAAATTTTAAAGTGAGAGGAAATGACTAAAATTTTTTTTTAAATCTTTCAAGGTACCAGCTGACAAACTTTCCACCGAGATACAGCCAGCTGACATTAATTTTCATTCACAAAAGCATGTAAACTATCACCAGGTAAATTTTTATTCGAGAGGAAATCATTGAAAAAATATATTTTTTTTTTCATGTTCAAGCAGCTAGCTGACGTATAATCCACCATGTCACAGCTGACATTATTTTTCCTTCAAGATATTAGGTAAACTATATTCCGACAAATTTTAAGGTGGCAGGAAATGACTAAAAGAATTTTTTTTCTCGATATTTGGGAGGCTGCCACTGCCCACCCCACCCACGGAGTCGCAGCTGACAAAGACGAAAATTCATTAAAAAAATCCCTAATGCATTTTACTAAGTTTCGATTGGGAGGAAATGATTGACCGAATTTGTACCTGGCTCCTGGACCAGTATTATCTAGTTGTAATCTACTGTAAAGTCGAGGTACTTCCCCGGTCGAGCTGCTCCAGATTTTAAGCAGGATAATTCCTGATGTGCCCTTAGTTACCTTTTTTTAATCTATATATATAAAAGAGTTACCCACCCATTGACTCATCACGATATCTCTGGAACCATAAGGCGTAGAGACTTGAATTTTGGTAGGAATATTCCTTTCGCCGAGTAGAGGTCAGCTAAGAACGGGTTTTACGATATTCCACCCCTAAGGGGGTTAAACGGGGGTTGGAAGTTTGTATGAAAGTCCTATGTTTTTGAAGTAAGAGACTTGAAATTCAAAATGTATGCTCTATAGATGGTGTGGAGGTGTACTAATAATGTATTTTTAGAAATCAACCCTTTTTGGGGCTGAAACGGGGGGTGGTAGTTTTATGTGAGCGAGTTGAAAACTTAAGTATGTATATGTAAGTATATTATTTACATCACAAAAATAATTAACGCCCAACGAAGTGGGCACGGGTCGGCTAGTGTTCTATAAAGTTCGATTTTCTGAAATGAAATTCGTGTACTGATATCGGTTGGTTGGATGTTGGCTGTTTTAGTGTACTAATGTATACCAGTGGTCGCCCAGAGGTCGAAATTCGACCATAATTAAAAATTTAAATTAAAGAAAACCAAATAATTATGAAAATAAAGAACGTTTTTGTAAGTTATTCAATTTGACTACAAACTTTGAAAATCAAAAAAAAAGTATAATACGCGTGTGTGTGTCACATACATGGTAGTATGTGTAATGCTTTTTTATTAATTTAATGTATATTTTATGTATAATTTTGAAAAAATATTATCATTCTGCACTCCTTCGCTATATAAACTGTAAAGTGTGCAAAATTTCATCCTCCTCCGTACGCGCAATTTCCGTAGAAAGGGGTACAAAGTTTTTGCTTCACGTATTAACATATATCTATACAAAAAAATAAAATTTGAGTGTCTTTTTGTAATATTAAAATAACCGCTTTTTACTAAATGCATATGGCCATCTATACACAGTACATATACCAAAATAACATTTTTTAAAATTTTTGTCTGTCTGTCTGTCTGTTTGTTCCGGCTAATTTCTGAAACGGCTGGACCGATTTTGACGGGACTTTCACTGGCAGATAACTGCTGTAATAAGGTGTAACTTAGGCTACTTTATACTGAATTGAACTAACTCTTTTGTTAAATTCCACGCAGACGAAGTCGCAGGCACAGCAGCTAGTAGATAATAAAATTATGAAGTAGTAATAAACCGTCATTTAAAGAGCATGGTCTTTAAAAAAAAGTATTCAATAAATCATGTTTTTTTTTATTAAATTTTAAGCAAAATAAAATATAAGTCAAATTAAAGCAATTGCATAAACATATTATAAGACCCTATGTAATAACGCACACAATTCAAAGAATACAAAATGCAAAAGCGTTTCCAATAAAACCCTTATAACATCTTCCATTCCCATACATTCGGATTTAACAGTATAATATCTTACGTATATCAACGTCCCAGAAACTAAGAGGGTACGACGGCCGGACCTTCATAACCGAGATGCCGAATATTACGGAAGGGGGTGTAAATTAGGATCCCAAAATACCTCTTTATAGAGATTGCCTGCCTGTCCACTTAGAAGGAGAGTCACGTAATAATATTGTGGTCGACCTAATCGCTTTAAATCGCTGTATCGGTAGAGTATTTACTTAATGCTTAAGCTTTAAAACTCAGTTTTCTATCGCTCATTTTAATAACGGGTCAAGTTTGGGCGTAATGCTTGGAATACATATTTATAGGATTTACCTTCTTAGCACTAATTTAGTCTTAAACTTGTTAAACCGAAAATTATAATTTAATAAATTGTGACAATATCAAAACAAAGATAGTTCATATACAATATAATATGTGTATAGACTGTCGAAATGGTATAAAAAAGGATGACGAGCTTAGATTTTTTTATACTTACTGTTAACTTTAATATGTATGACTAGCTTCTGCGCGCGACTTCGTCGGCGTGGACTCCGCTCCTATTGGTCTTAGCGTGATGATACATAGCCTATAGCCTTCCTCGATAAATGGGCTATCTAACACTGAAAGAATTTTTCAAATCGGCCCAGTAGTTCCAGAGATTACCGCGTTTAAACAAACAAACAAACAAACAAACAAAGAAACAAACAAACAACCAAACAAACAAACTCTTCAGCTTTATATATTAGTATAGATGTACATACTCTCTCTCTCTCTCTCTGTCTCTCTTAAATGTAAATTATTGTATTAATGCCAGTGTTTTTAAACTTAATTTTTAAAAAGTAAAACAGTTTTATATTTCGTATAAAGAATACGTTGTAATTATGAAACCTTTTCAACAAGATAGTTCAACAAAATGAAAATACTTTATAACAAAGATTCGCAGGATTAATAGTTAACTAGACGAGGAACATCTGTTTCTTTTCACACATTCATTAGATCCACTATAAACTCCGAAAAAGACGTACAATAGGAAAAATACGTTACACTCCATATTACTATAATAAATACTGAAGTCGAATAAAACATTTTCGTATTCTTTTGTAATCATTTTTTTTTTATAAAAGTACCTTCGTATGACAGACACACTGACTAATTGAACTTGAACTTGATTTTTGAACGCCTAGTATGATTACAGTAAAAAAAAGTGTGTGTGTCAGCTCCGACCCACGACTGGGGTTTACTACTTTAGATCGACTGTTTAAATAGGCACAAAAAAGGATTACTAGTCTAAGAAAAAGATTAATACCATATCAAATGGTAAATAAACCAATCAAATAACGCCATCTATCGATCGATCGATGCCGTTATTAGAAAACGTCGTCTTCTATCGACGACGTTTCCTTACTTTCCGATAGATTGCGTTGGAGCAACTTAATATTCACGCCTGTAAAGTGAAAGGCAAAAAAACGTAACGAGGTCATTCGTTCCATAGATTTTACACCTCATATTTTTTTCATACCGGGGGCCTTATATGAATATCGATTCTCAAGGAGTAAACTCCAAAAATTATGTGGTATTATTGCTCTTCAACACAATAACAATAACAATTATTTAACAAGTTATAAAATTTCATACTTGAACAACGTTAACAGAGCTACTCGCCCTTGTTCACAGTTCCTTTGGGATAGCATAAGATATTGAAAACATCACAATTTTCTTGTAAAGTACCTAAGTCGCAGGTAGGAGCAACTAGTATAAAATTTAAAGAATAAAATATATATGTTACCGGCCAAACCAGGCAGGACAAACTAGTATGGACTAGGCTAAACTAGTTCATCTTATTACGCTTAGGACAAACTAGTTTGGACTAGGCTAAACTAGTTTATCCTATCACGTTTAGGACAAACTAGATTGGACTAGGCAAAACTAGTTTGTCCTGAAATTGGGTTTGGCCGGTAACATATTAATATATACTAAACGAAGAAAACTTACCGTGCAATTCTGATTAAGTGTAATATTGCTATTATTTCTCATAAGACACAACATGATTTTAATTTCAGTAACGAAAATGAACAATAAAAAATAATAAAAATGTTACGTAATTAAGTAACGCTACGGTGTGATGATAATTCTAGTCGCGTGTCGGTTGACGGATGGTCTGAGCAATGTGAATGCAGGATTAATGGTGGCGTGGACGCGCGCTGAGTCCGGAACGGGATTTCTGTCAAAGCTGTCAACAACACGTGTGTAGATCCTTGCTCTTCGCTACAAATGTTATCTATTACCACCGTGGTTATAAGAAAAAAACATTAGTACATAATCATATATACTAATGCAAGTATACCTATTTTCTGTATTAAGTACAAAGATCTACCTAATCAATTGAATTTGGAAACTGTCGAAGAAAAAAGAAACATTAATGTTGTACTTATTTTCTTTTGAATTCTTTTTTTTACTAATTGATTTATGATATTGTTTTAACATTGTAGGTAAGTACTCATAGAACGAAATTGTTGAAATATGTATAATTTCTTTATCAAAAACCGAAGCTACAAACTTTTCGAGAAGCAATTTAAATTATCTCAATTTTATACAGCATATTGTAAGGCTCAGTTTTCAAGCTCCATTTTATCTTATTTTAAGCTCGAGAGGGTCGTTTATATCCCGTCTATTTAGAGCGAAGATCAATCTATCCAGTCATCCATCTATCCGTCAACCATAAGTTCTAGATCTAACTAGGAATTTGATGGTACTAAAGTGATTTATTAAACTTAAACCTGGAAAAGTAATTTGCCACTAGTACCGTCACTTAAAATTAGACAAATAAGTAACACGTTCTTAATATAATATAAAGTATATTTTTTCGTATGGCTAATGTAAATAATAAATACATATTAGTCCAAAGTTAAAACAGATTCAGTAGGTGAAGTAAATTATTATTAGTATATAGACATAATATAGTTAATTAAATGTGTATAGCTAAGCGAATAACAGTTTGCTAATACTGAGAAGGAGGTATAAAGAGAAACGTCCGTCAGTTTGAACCGGAACCTACTTCATTACTTGTAAGTAAATACTTCTATTTTGTGATGCTTACTAGTCCATTCAATCAGATCTAAATCAATACAGATAGAGCAAATGAAGAAAAAAAGTTTGAAAGTATTTCATGGACTGAGAGTGATAGGGAGCTCTACATATAGAGTTGATGTATTTGTTTTAATTTTGTGATAGTGTAGTAAAAAATGTACTACTCCTGAGGTTCTTGGAGTCATACTTCATCATTGTACCCAAATCCATTTATCGCCCGATTCAGGGCGATTTTAGATATACATAACTGTGCTTCTACTAAATTAATTACATATTTATGTATAAACAAAAAGCCTTTAAATACCGACTTCAAAGAAATAACCCTTCAAAGTACTAAGCATTTTTTGTCGTAACACATAACTTCGTAACACATTTTTTTTGTATGTCGATTTTCTTTTTAACTTTCCTGGTCCTGACAATAATGAACACAAAAAATAATAATAATAATAAAAACCTTTGACCTTTTCGCTTGTTATAAAAAACTGTTTTAGTGTATAGCGCCATCTAGCCTATGGTTGTAAACTTAAGAAGCTAACTCAACATAACTTAGGTCAAGTTTACTACTAATTTATTAAAATAATTACTAGATGGCGCTACACGAAAAATACTTTTTTGCATTATTAACTCTGGTCCATTTCGCTGGTCATCAAAAAATTATGTGAATAAAGTATATGATAAATAAAGTACCTATATAAAGTATATTTTGAGTAGCCGTTGGCGCAGTTTGTAGTGGCACTGCTTTTTGTTCTGCGGGTAGCGGGTTCGATTCCCACCTGAGTCTGTGTGTAATATTTGTATTTATATAATTATGTATTATTTCTACGTATATTTATATAAATAGTTATAACAGGCGGCTGTTACTTGTAACACAAGCATTAAGTTGCTTACTACAGGAACAGACGACCGTGATGTTATTATAAGATATTTATTTAAAGTATTTATTTATTTATTGTCTTGATAACTAAATCATTATTCCTAAATAGACTAATGTGTTGTGTATGAGAAGTATAATTTATTTCACCACATTCTTTTTACAAGGTAAGTACTTATTAGATTTCATTTTCATGCATTTTGACTAGCCCGTTGGCGCAGTTTGTAGTAACCCTGCTTTCTGCTCCGGGGGTTGTGGGTTCGATTCCCACCCCGAGTCTGGGTGTAATATACATATTTATTTATATATTTATTATTTATAAGTATGTTTATCGAAAAAAAAATGTAGCTAGAGCAGTCGGCTGTTTACCAATACCTAACACAAGCATTAAGTTGCTTACTATAGGAACAGACGACCGTGTGTGTAATGTGTAGATATTTATTTGGTTTCAATCGATAAAAACGAATAAGAATAATATTCCCAATTTCTGAAATCATACCGAATTGATTGATTAATTTAGTTTCCGCCCAGCGGCAGCACTGACGAACTAACGCCGACTGTAGGTTTAAATTTTTTTTAAATAAACATACCCTAAAACAAACACAACTTAATTTCTTTATATTAGTTACATACTTAAAAAGTCTCCCGAAGTCCCCCGCCATGGCTATCTGTCGATTAGTTCACGATATAAATTCTAAAACTATTAATAATAACATTTAGACCTTGCCCACGAGATTAATAGCATCCATAATATTAAAGATATAAATAAAAAGTGAAGACATGTTTTAATTTCACAATTTATTGAATAAAAACAGAACATTAAATGCTTCCAAAGTAATCTTTCATAATAAACTATACAAAAATTTCACGGTATCACGTAGGCACAGATCTTGTAGGGAGTGATCTGTGCACGTAGGTCACAAGAACATAGAAAAAAAATAATACATAAATACTAGAAGACCTACCGAAATTCGTACTGTCTTATTTCTTTTCGTAAATATAATAATTATAAATATCGAAATAAAATACAAAATATAAAGCCTATATTTTAAGTTGGACAAACTTATATATCTGTGCAAAATTTCATTAAAGCAGTTTAATAGTTTTGGAGATTAGCCTGGACAAACATCGTGACACGAGATTTATATCTATATACAATATATATGTATGGCACGATTTAAATTAAAATGTCAGGGTTAGCTAATAAAAATACATACATGGTCGGCTAGATAATAAAATCGAAACAGTTTTGAAAATGAAATAGTTATTTAATAAAGTCATCAGTTACATGTTACCGAAGGCCTAAGGTGTGGATAAATAAAATAAAAATATAGAATGCGTTGGCGCAGCGGTCATGGTAAATGGCTGTCGTGCTAGCAATCACCGGTTCTATTACAGCTTATTACAAATGTTTATACCGACTATATGGATATTTATCGTGGTCGTCTATACCAAGAAAGCGTTATTAATTAAAAACTAAGTACCGAGAGAGTTAGACTAGGTACTTGAGAGAGTTACTTATTAAATTATTTCATATAAATAATAAATATTATTATTTGACTTTAATAACACACATAAACATAAACGAACATTTAATTAAACGATAGGCAAGTCAAACATCTTTATTAAGATGTTATGTACACGACCATTAGTAATAAAATTTACATACAGCTCTACCTTTCTACCAGCTAAATTACTCTCACTCGATCGCCAGTAGCAGAACGCAATTGAAATAGAAAGTGCACCCAATTTCATTAAAAACTTATTACATGCTCACAGAGCCGTTATATCATTAAGGTGATACGAAAAGTTCGCCTCTGGGCATCGTTCATAGTAAGTTGGGGCAGTGCTGAATGACATATGGGAGAAAACGTGGAAGGTGGAATACCTACTGACACCGATCGTGCGAACCTCCGATTTGACCTGTGTCTCTGAGTGCCATACTTATGAAATACTTTTTTCCTATGAAACTCATACGTCATAATCAGATTTTTTTTTAAATTTTGGTTTCAATCTTTTTTGTAAACTAACAATACCAGATCCTTTGTTCCTTACACAGTTAAAATATTAAGGAGTAGCTTATATTCTTACGTCTAGATTTAGTTACAATTTTACATCTTCACGAGTAATACAGTAACTATATTTCTAATACTGTGCTATTCACAGTTACTTAGGTTTCATTACTGCTATACTTTTTGTTATAGGGCTGCAACTATCTTTTAAATTTTAATGTGTAGAGGCTTAGTATAAACAATTCAAAATAAAATTAAGCTTGTTTTTTAAGCCTAAATTCCTAACCTTAAATTAATAATATAAACATTGGTCACATATTAGAGCCCCACATCTGGAATACATATTTAAATGGCGTTTTCAAAGGTATGATCAAACAAGTCAGATCTCTAAGATATCTAAACTACTAGACGTTTATGTAATTCTGCAGACTACTTCAACTTTTTACTACCTATATCTAGGGAACGGCTTATGGATGTGACTCATCAAAACTATCTCAATTAACTGTACTATAGAATAGTTTTTTAGAACTTGTTCCATCGCACTACTGCACATTAAATTATCATTAATAGAATAAATTTAAATAAAAAATTTGTAAACTTTGTTTAAAATTAGTATTATTTACAATTCAGCCTATAACATCCCACTGCTCTGCACACGCCTCTTTCTCCATATAGGATTCACAGGTTTATCAACCACGCGGCTCCACTGCTGGTTGGCGAATATTTTCCCTATTATGAGTTACGATTGCTATCAGGTGTTTCTGATAACAACCGGGACCGACAGCTTAACGTGCTCTCCGAGGCACGGAGACAACCAAATCGGAATAAAACATTTATACAAATACAAATATCTATCGCGAGCGGCGGCCAACACGCCATTTACCGGAGGATGACATTTACTTTTTAATCCATATTTAATTTTTATTTATTTTTATTTAATCCATATTTAAATCTATAAAAATCTACTTTAATAAAATAGGTGAAAGAACATTTAAATAATTTTGTAAATAATAAAAGTATGTCGTAGAGAAATATGAGTTCTAATTTATAAAAAGTAAACTTACAAAATGCTATATCTTAAATAATTTAAATATACACACAGACACAACTCTACAAGACTGAAATAATTAATCTGCAACATTCAGACATTTAAGAGGAAAAACAAAAAAAAATTAATAACATTAAATTTTATTGCGACATTGTGTTATTGAACACAATCACTTGGAATGCTTTGCAATTTATCAGCCGGCGCCAACAAACTCAGACAAGAGCAAAACGTAACATTGTCGCGAATTGTTACTGTTACTTACATAAATTCTAAGTAAACAGAACATTTAACTTCAGCTCATTGCATTACAATAAAATTGTAAATAGTTGACTTATTTAGAAACGCCAGTTATAATATTGAAAATAAGCATACTTCATAAAAATTATTCCTACTTAAATTTTCTATATCCCTATGGGGTAGTAATATATACAGGAATTCGGGACACATTAGCTTTACCAGAATCCTTTTGGTCACAGCACATTAATTACGTCAATTGTGTTTTAAAAGGATCTCTCCAGGGTCTCTAATAGCCCTTTGTTTGGAAATCTGGAACTGATATCAATACGGATGGTATTGTTTGGGTTTGAATGAAAAATAATAAATCGTTAGCACTCACTGTTATCGCGAACGTCGGAAAACAACTGTTAAGTTTCTTCCCTTTGTGTCCTTCTATTTTATCTTTATAAACATTGCTATCGGTATTCGTAAACTGTCGATTTCGTTAACTGTCTGTTAACACTTAAAACTAAAAGCATGCATACCTGTTGCTTATGGCCCGGGAAGGGTCACATTGCAAGAAATAATTATTGTCTTATACATATACTACTCTTTTGTTCTTATCTTTTGTTAACCTATCAATTCATTAAACTTTCATTTCTTTGTTTTTCTTGTTGTCACCTAAATATTATTAATTTTGAAAAGATCATCGTCGCCAAATTATGTTCGTCCGTTACTAAACATATAAAAATTGCTAAACATATAAAAACATAAAAATTGCGGTTCATCTTTATTTCTATTATCATCATCATCATTTCAGCCTATCGCAGTCCACTGCTGGACATAGGCCTCCCCAAGCTCGCGCCAATAATGGAGTGAACTCATGTGTTTTACCCAACACGCTGGGCAGGCGGGTTGGTGACCGCAGGGCTGGCTTTGTCGCACCGAAGACGCTGCTGCCCGTCTTCGGCCTTTGTATATCAAAGCCAGAAGTTGGATGGTTATCCCGCCATCGGTCGGCTTTTTAAGTTCCAAGGTGGTAGTGAAACTATGTTATCCCTTAGTCGCCTCTTACGACACCCGCGGGAAGAGAGGGGGAGGCTAAATTCTATGTCGTAGCCACACAGCATTATTTCTATTAGATTAAGTATAAATATTTTGAATTGCCAATAACAAGTATAAAATGTCCCGTGACTACTTAAAAAGGGGATTGTTACTTGAATGTACAAAAAAAAAGATATGAAATCAAAAAGTTTGGTATTGGGACTTTTTGTGTTGACAATATAAAAATTTCCTCTGTTGCGATTTTTCTTTGTAAATTATTTAAAACAAATGAAATATAGTTCTACTAACTTGATGTAAGTGGAGCATATCCCAAGCGCGTTATCTATATGGATGGCTAATGGGCGGCTCATATCACGTGGCGAATCTGTTAGGCAACGTGACAGTTTGGTTTACTAGAAATAGATGAATCGTTCCACAATGACGGACAGTTAAACCAGAACAACTTTGAATTATTATATCGATGTTGGCTGTTTTAAGTGATATACATGGGTACATAAAAATACAAACAGTTTGTTTTAGTTTAATCAGCTCAGTAGTTTGAAGTCGTTTAAGTACTCGCATAATATAAATATAATGTCTAATGATGTGTTAGAAAGTAGAGATGGCCCAGTGGATAAAAAACTTGAATAAATAAAACATTATATATAACGGAGCAAGAACAGCTTCAGTGTTTATAAAAGCCTGAGAAATAAAACTCCAAAATAGTTTCCAAAGGTTCGTTTATTAACCTGACAGGGAAACAATGTCTCACAAAGGTCCTTACTGTCCAGGGGCTTAAACCCGAACGAATGATTCTACTGATTCAAGCACTTTTTTTTTCGAAATGAGTCTATTCTTGTTCTTATTTCCTAATTTTTTTTGTTATGTTCCTTATTTTGGTGTACAGAGTTTTATTATTTCTTTATTTACTCTGCTGGCCCTCGCAAAACCAATCGTCTTGATGCTTTCCTTTGTTTGAATTGAGATAAAAATGTCTAAGTATTTATATCATCATATAAATAGAAATAGTTTAACAAAGGTTTAAAATCTAAAAAAAAAATTAAAATTTATTTAGTTCTTAAATTTAGATTCATTACGGATTATAGAACGTTTAAAGTAGGCGATTTGTTTATGTCAGGGTATTCCGGGCCACTGAACACATTGATGTGAAACCAGAAACCACATTGAAGATATGCCAATACGATTTTGTTTTAAATACATTAATCATTTCATACTTTTATGAGGTCTTTTTTGATTGATAGGTATTGGTGGAGTTGTGACCGATAAACATTTTATAATAAATGTTGAATATGGAAGGTTCTGTATACCATTTCATTATAAAATTAATTACAAAGAAATGTACACAGTATTCGTAAATTACTCTGAAAATGTTACAGTATTTCTTTGCGTCATCATTCTCTCTGTATTTATCTATCATATTCATCGTGTTCATGCTCATCGACAAACTGGAAAGAGGTTTTATCAGCACATATTATCATCACTGGAGCATCACAAATTGTCATGCAAAATTACAAAATTAATAAATAAAATAACTATTATAGAGTTACAAAAATTAGTATCTACCATTTAACCCGTTTCAAGTGGCTTTCAGTTGAGCCAGTGGAGCACGGTTGATTCCGCCAATGTCACATAGAGTGGAACAGCTGATCTTATAAACATAAAAACGAGTGTGCTTTAGAGTTTAGACCACACGACTGAAGTAAAACTTACGAAAAGTAACTCTCCCTCTCTTTCTATCTTCACTAACTTATATCTCCTTCTCAACTTCCATTCGCCTCGCCCAATCACACTTTTCGTAACGATCTCGTCACGCATTCACCAGCTTAATCCACAAGTCAAGCGTACGTAAAGAAGTTTGACTTTAAAAAAATGTTTCTGTATACAGTATTGTAAAAATATAATTCATGGAATATAAATCTCGAAGAAGAAGAAGAAGATGTGGTTATGAAAGTAAGAAACGGGATGCTGCGTTGGTTTGGACATATTGAAAGTATGAGTGAGAATAGGGTTACGAAAGGTATTTACAAAAGTAAATTGGCGGGCGTGGTTCCGAAAGGCCGTCCAAGAAAGACTTTCGAGGATCAAATCCGAGAAGTCTTAGAAATCGGCCAAGTAAGAAGTACGCACAATCGCCGATAGTGTATAAGAAGATGTATGACTGTAGATGAGGCACGAGAGGTTTGTCAGGATCGTGGCAGGTGGAGGGACGCAATCTCTGCCTACCCCTCTGGGATACAGGCGTGAATATATTATGTTATGTTAAATCTCGAAGTTGCAAAATGATATAAGATAACGACGCAATTCCGTCGAAACATCGGGCGAAGATGAAAGGTATCTATTTAATATAATTGCGATAACATTCGTAACACATAAATATTAATACGTAGTTGTAGTAATAAAGGCACATTTCATTGATAACACGCCTTTATATATTGACTAGCCAGGGAAATTTTAAAGCCTTAAATACTTATTACACGTAGTCAAAAATATACTGATGTCCACAAAGATATTTAAAAAAATAGGAATGGTAATGAAACAACTTTTTCGAATTTTATCGCGGTTTATAGTTTTTCAGATGCCCGAAGTTTCGGATACTTTACAGCAACCATGATCACGGGAGGACTTGAGTGTTTTCATTATAATGAGTGAAATTCGCGTAAACAGTAGAAAACAATAAGGAATAGTTAATTAAATGTATACTAAATTACTAATATTTTAATCTGAAAAGTTTGTTGATTAGTTTGAAGCACAAAGGGTCAATTTAAATTTTTTTTTTCGCACCTGCACCGCATCTCGCACTGATATCTGTAACTAAGTATAAAGTGAACTTTGTATATAAAAAGTAATAATCTATATAATGTTTTGCTTGGTATGAATCACAAAGAAAATAATCCACGTAATATTTAAAAATTTACATCGTTATGCGTACGTATGTGGTACCTTTTCACCGCTTTTCTTTATTACATACAAAATTTATATGAATCATGTGCTGTCGTCACTGCTGCATTCACGTCCAACATAAATTTCTGTACCTACTTATTAGTTCATCGTGCAGGTTATTATTTCATATTATTTCTCATAAGTATCAAGTAGAAAGCTAGCCCTTCATTAGACGCACAAAGACATAGATCCATTGACCATTCACGTCTCGAGAGTCATTCTGATATTTCTATTTCCATTATAATATGTATAGAGTCGTTGGAACGTCAAAATCGTACTCGGGTCCGAGATTTTACTGACATCCCACGTGTGCATCCCCTTAAGCATGGCGTGTGGTCTCATAGCGCTGACAAAATTATATGCCACGTATAAAACTTTTTCAAACAAAGAGTGAACGGCTTCCGATGACCAAGACTCTATTGTAGCCTTCGCACCCACTTCACTGTGACTCACGTCGCCCACGTTTCTATTACCCAGTTATTAACATTATAATTTTTGCATAAAATTATTCCATGACCTCTAATATTAGGTTTCATTTCAATTGTCGGGTGTCATAGATGCAATTAGCGATTACCCATGACATAATTTTGTCCTGGGTGCTTGATATTTATGCGTAATGTTTTATGACGTCCGGTTATCAAGTCAACGCACGCGACTACCTATAAAATTAGCGAGCGCGAATGCCAGCCACGCTCCTGGCACCGGCGCGCGCGCTGATGCCGATGAGATAATAATTATGTATTTGGCTACATATTCGCGTCTACCGCCCGTGATGCGTGCGCCGCGAGGCGTAAACAGAAGTTTTGATTACACATCTTTAGTTTATTTAACTTTTAATAAGATATTATCACACACAACCACTTATATTATAGTCTTCTACGGGAACTGTAAGATTAACAACGATTATAATAAGATAAGTGATGTTTTATCTAACGATAAGCGTACACACGTATGTTCCGGTTACATAATACTACTTAAACCAACTGGACTTATAACTTAGATCCATTTTCAGTTTAAAATTTTAAAAAATGTTCCATTCAAAGCATGTAACAATTACATGTAATGAAACTATAAATTTTGTTGAAATCAACTTCGGGATTACCTCTCACCTTTAAATTCCTCAATGTCTCCTCAAAATGTGCAGTGAGAAACAAAAACAAAAAAAATTGAGAACACTAAAACCTGCCAACAACGGTCCGTATGAATTTGCGCTTCAACCGGTCTCATTAATCGAAGCTTAGAACTGAGAATTCATCGAAAGTGGTACCTAGCATCTACAACATGTACCTAACTGACAAAACCAAAGCCACGACAAATAGGACTTAAATACATATCAAAATGAAATACTTATTTTTATAGTACACATTTAAAAATCGTTGTGCGTCATGTTTGTATTGCAATCACATTGCAACATACGAGCTTAGCTTTGAGTATGTATTAATTACAGTAGCATTAAAAAAAAGAAAATGCTACACACTTAACTGCCCCGTCTATGATTTACTGTGTCAGGGATCCGGAAACATACACAAACACAAATGCCCAGACCACAACTAACATCTAAATGCCCTATACATCATAATTCATAACATCTATATGTTTGTCATGAGGTGAGATCAAATCTGTCTGTGTCTGTGACCACTGCGCCAACACGTCGTCAAAAAGCGACCAAACCTGAGGCCTTAGACCAACGTTAGACCAAATGTAATTCAGGTACTGGTATCATTTCTGTTCACGGTTTGAGTCAGAGACCAGTTTGGAGGGGATAGTGATTCATCCCATTCCATATCAATGTAGCGTTGAACTTGCTATCACACTACGCTTCTTAATTACAGATACAGTTTCGATGACCGACAAAACACGCTCGCATTACGTTTTAAGACGAACACTTCGAAAGAATCGCTATTTGAGATTGATCCGTAAGTTTAATTGATAACTTTTTTAATTCTTTTTTTTTTTAATTAGACAGGTAACAAAAGTTTTTGAAAAATGAAAAGTTTTAATATAAATCAAATTCTTATGCAATGTTCCAGGCCATTGTAATGTTTACAACAAAAACAAAACAGTGTCGTCTTTAATAATTAATTATAGTGAAATTAAGTAAAAATACCCCTTTGCATTTTCTTTTGATTATTGGTAAGTGTCTAAGCTAGTAGCTGTAGTGCATTCTGTTAAAATAGGTTCCTTAACTACCGCAGTTCTAAAAATCACGATCATGGTTTAGCCTGTAGTATCACACTGTTGGGCCTCTTCCCCATGTAGGAGAAGGATCGGAACTTAATTCACCACGATGCTCCAATGCTGGTTGTCAGATATATTCCCTACTATGAGTAACAATCGCTATCAGGTGTACATGATAGCAACCGGGACCGACGGCTTAACGTGCTCTTCGAGGCACGGTGGGGAGGACAAGGACTGCACAAATACCCAGACCATGGCAAACATCTGTATGGCCAATACAAATGTTGTCGTGTGCGGGGATCGACCCAGCAACCGCCCACGCAACAGCCAATCGCAATCCAGTGCTGAGACCGCTGCGCCAAGGCGTTCTAAAATATAAGTAATGTACTAGCTTCTGCGCGCGACTTCGTCGGCGTGGACTCCGCTCTTAATGGTCTTAGCGTGATGATGCATAGCCTATAAGCCTTCCTCGATAAATGGGCTATCTAACACTGAAAGAATTTTTCAAATCGGCGTAGTAGTTCCAGAGATTACCGCGTTCAAACAAACAAACAAACTCTTCAGCTTTATATATTAGTATAGATAAACAATATTAAATAGTTCTAATATAATTATAATTGTAAGTCAGGTAGAAGAACGAACAGCGATTTCGTAGCGAGTATCGTTGGAAGAAGGATTTCCACCCTTTGGCTATGAAAAAAATATATAAATCCCTAATTTTGTATAGGTACGTTATTCTTAAAACATTAATCAATGTGCTCAAAAATTTATTAAAAAAAATATTAATGTTCGTTGACACAAAATATTACGTCCCACACCTTTTCTTATAGGAAATTAGGTAACCACAAAAGACAACAACGGTAAGACAACAGGTACCACGTGACACAACTAGCACTACCATGAAATAAACAAAAGGAATCAAGGAATTATGCATAATTCATAAGGTAAAGTTTCTTTATGTTATAGACGTCAATCGTTCACGACAACCGATCAGGTTAATAAATATTTAAGGTGTACATTATGTTCATGAACACTAGATACAGGTTTTTTTCCATATGGTATTAAAAACTTTTTTGAACTGACTGGGCTTAGACACCCTGTAATTAAATAACATAGGCATATAAATGTAGATGATGAGATATCTAGAGTTTAATCCGTCACTCTGTTGGTATTCCTCAGTCTGCAAAAACTCTAAAATTATGTACCTCAACCCTCAGGGTATCTGGCGGATAATATCGTTACTATACATAATAACTGGTTATGATAACAACTTGGACCGACGTCTTCACGAGGTTTCCTGCGCACGCACGGTTAGAACTACGGAGACAACCTCCCAGACGAGAAACAATTTATGCAAATACAAACATCCGCTCGAAATGGGAATCGAACGTCAGTATTAATGAAACTGTCGACACTAAAGTGCGGTAATAAAAAAAATCATAAAAAAAAAACAACAAATATAACCTTATAGATGTGTACAATACTTTGGGGCCACAAATGTACTGTCGAGTAATTGTTATTTGATCATATGTATTGAGTAGTATTTGTTTATAAGTTTGTTTTCTTAATTTAAACTATGAAATTGTTAAATTCATATTAATTAGAAATGTTACTTTTCAATTAAATACCTATTCATCATGAAACTGTATTTAAAATGTCAAGCTACGAATCTTCGTAATAGAACACTACATAAAATTGGTAACATACTAAAAACTTTTTGTGAATGTATAATTTTTTTTTTTTTTAAATAGATTATTAACACAATAGAATGAGCTGAATGAGTACAACTATTTGCATTTTCCCTGGCGTTTTGTTAGACACAATATAGAAAGTTAGCCTTCACTAATTAAAATATAATAAAAAAATAAGCCTCTCTTTTGGAGCATCAAAATTCGCACGCCAAAATTATTCCGCTATTAGATAACACTAACAAAGTTTTTTAAACCGTAACAATTACTTATTGATTTTATGTTTTCTTTATTCATTATAAAAACTTTCTATTAATTCTCTTTTATATTAACTGTGGAATTGTACGAAACAAAACGGTCAATGAAAGCAAAGAACATTTCTTAGTATTTATGTTTTATTCTTGTATTAGATCGAAACGCACTGTTGATATATACATAATTGAATCTTCGTCCGTCTAATAATATCATTACTTTCATAGAGTAACAGAATACTTTCACGCTTGTAATGTAATGACAATTAAGAGTCATTATTTCATTCTACATCTGTAGGATGCAGTTGATTCTTGGTTCAAAGTAAAAAAATACTACAGAATATATTATTAAACGCACCAAATAACATAAAAAAAAATATAAAAATAAGTTAATATACTAACAATATAGGTAAACTTTATAAAAAGATATAATAACAACACACACACAACATTTGCTAAAAAAAGTGATACAAAATATTGATTGGTTTAATGGCTTTCAGTTGTGAAAAATATGTCAGCTCAATCGGGTTAATATAATTATATGCTTCAAAATTGAATTGCAAGATTCCACCCTAACAAACATAAATGCATTGCAAGTTAAATTAAAGCTTTTTATAAAGCTTTTAAAATAGTCCATATCACATATGTTTTGTTTTCTGCTTTCTGCTCCGGGGGTTGTGGGTTCGATTCCCACCCCGAGTCTGGGTGTAATATACATATTTATTTATACATGTATTATTTATAAGTATGTTTACCGAAAAAAAAAATATGTAGATAGACCAGTCAGCTCAGTCAGCAGCACAAGCATTGAGGTGCTTACTTTAGGAACAGACGACTGTGTGTGTAATGTGTAGATATTTATTTATTATTTATTTGTTTGTCGTTCTATTGTTTACTTATATTTGAAACGATTAAATGCTCTAAATAAAAAAAATAGCATAATGCTTGCAAATTAATGCAATAACGTGTTTTGTACGTCACACACGCCATATATTATGAAGGCCTTGCAGAAAACTGTTGTCAGTTCCATTTATTGCGTGTATAAATCCATATAAGCACCATACCCCAGAATATTATAAATATTAATATATTACCTACGCGATATATGAACGTACATTGTGACCTCGTTAACACTAAAACACGATAGACAAAGTTGAAAAACATAGAATTTAAGACTGTTGAAAAATAGATTATTTGTAATCTCGCCGTTACGGCAACAATGTTACAGATGCAACAGTCGAGCAATTACAATCGGTAATCAATACTTATCGCAAAATTTTATTTGAGATATGTATACGAAATAGTTTAGTATAGTAGTTTTTTTTAATTTTTTTCTGTGAAAATTTTTATTGAATGGTATTGAAAAAGACATCATAATATGATGTATTTTTATATCACGGTCACGATTCAGCCTGTAATATCCCACTGTTAGGCATAGGCCTCTTCCCCATGTAGGAGAAGAATTTTTATATATTATATATACATATATTTATATTACATCCATAAACACATTTGATAAATTTAGATAGAGTCAAGATTATCACAGCCCTAAGTAAGGATGATAAGCTGTGTGGCTACGGCAGTAAGATATTATAATTATAGTCACCCTCTCTCTTTTCGTAGGTGTGGTAAGAGGCGACTAAGAGATAACCATCCAACTGCTGGCTTTGAAATACACAGGCCGAAGACGGGCAGCAGCGTTTTCGGTGCGACAAATCCAGCCCTGCGGGCATCAACCCGCCTGCCCAGCATGGTGACTATGGGCAACACACATGAGTTCACGGCATTTTTGGCGCGAACTTGTGGAGGCTTATGTCCAACAGTTGATTACAATAGGCTGAAGTGAAGATGAAGTGATGAAGTAAGGATCATTATACATATATCCGAAAAATAATTTTTATTATGAAACGAAATATTCCCTAAAGCTATAAGCGAAAGAAAAAAATATAATATCATCATAAATCCAACTACATAATATTAAAATTATTAACAAATAGAAACAAAACAATTGAAGTTCGAAAATTCAATTACCAAGCATCAGCATATCGAATTATTTGCGGGGTTAAAACAATTATGGAACAGCGGCTTCACGATTAGTAACGACTAACGCGAAATGTACTCCGCGGTGCGGAACGTTGGGCCAGTTCATTCGATCTGTGTCTTTATTACGAAGAGTTAATGTACTCATTGTTCCATGTGAAATAGATAATGCAACACAATACCCATAAGTAGATCGCTTTCAAAGCCAAATAGGCCCGATAACTTAAACGACTGTGATCTAGAAATGTCACTTATTGATAGGTTTTAAAGAATGGTTTGAAAAGGCTGGATCATAAAATAAACTTGATTTCATAACTGTGACCTGTCGTTTCTCGTAAGATGTATCAAATTTACACGTAAATATTTAACTTACTTTACTATATTTATTGTAGCGTATTTTTAATCTCTATATTTATATGAAAATGAATCGCCGATATGTCGCACATCGCGCATCTTCATCATCGCTTCGTAAATTTAATAAAATATCAGCGTTTTCACCTTTATTAAACTTTGTTGAACACCTAAAGAATCTGTTTCTGAGAATATTATTGGTCTATACAAAACTATTATTTTAAACAAACAATTAACTCTATTTGTTATTCACCGCATCAATTGATACTGCTAATTTATCCTTTAAAATTTCATAATGAGCTTAAATAGGTCGTTAAGAAAAAGCTGCTTAGATTAATTAGATAAACATTGATGAAAATACGTAATCCAAATTACAAAATGTATAAAAAAAACTGTTAAAACAATAGATACCAATAGAATCACTATTTCATTTTACAGCCGTACTTGATCTATTATGTTTTGAAATTAAACAATGTTAATTTAAAGCAGGTTAGTGACTAATATTAAAAACAAACATTGTTTGTGATTCTTAAAACTATCACGGATGTAGAGCTGTGTCGTTAACGAACTGTTGACCTATTCGTCTAAGGTTCCCTCAAAATTATAAATAGTTAAGCCACCTCTATCTTTAACCAACTTCCAAAAAAGGACCCTCAGAACCTCAGAGGTTACCTCAGAACTTTTGTATTTACTTGACTATTTTTTCTGCTACTTACGTTGAATTACTTGTCGATCTAATTGAAGTCGGTTTTTTTTTCGTATGCGAGCAAACACAATTATATTATTCAATTTCAATACATCAGTCCCTTACGTTGAGAAGACGGCAGAATGCCAACAAATTGTTTGATTATGACGTATGAACATGTTTACGTTCAAGAAACTAATGCAAGCGTCCTAGTCTATTTCCATTAGTTTTACTACAGATAAAAATACACCACGCACTTTACTATTACGAGTCGTAAACTAAGACCTACGTCGCCGTTTTATAATTAAATCAAGTAATAAAAAGTAACACTAATACTAAAATCACAAGTTGAGGTGTCTTTTAAAGATTACCATTCGCTCTTTTACAACTCTAGATATGTTTTCCACCATCAACAAAATAATAGACTGTTTCACGATCGATCACGATTCAGCCTGTAATATCCCACTGTTGGGCATAGGCCTCTTCCTCATGTAGGAGAAGGATCGGAGCTTAATCCACCACCCTGCTCCAATGTGGGTTGGCGGATAGACTGTTTATTTGAGTCAATATTGATTTACTATTAGGATTTCGTCTTTTTTGGTCTTACACCCCAAGTCATAACTCACTCTAAGTTACATATTTATGTTATTGCGATATGTAAAACACAACACGTTAAAGTTATATTATATTGGTTCGACGATTCCGCCGGTAATATACCACTGTTGGGCATAGGCCTCTTCCCCATGTAGGAGAAGGATCGGAGCTTAATCCACCACGCTGCTCCAATGCGGGTTGGCGGATATATTCCCTACTATGAATAACGATCGCTATCAGGTGTACATGATAGCAACCGGGACCGACGACCTAACGTGCACTCCGTATAGACATACCATTTTTATGAACAACTAGCCGACCCGTGCCCACTTCGTTGGGCGTTATAATCCATTTCACATAAGAAGGGTATGGTGAAATTTGATATGTTCCAATACACTCTCACTATTTTCAGCAAATCAGATAAATATAAATGTTTTAAAATCACCAATTAATTTGTAAGGCAAATAATAATGCTTGATTAGATTGAATTGTTGACAAGGCACGTCAGAGGGCGCAGGTTCAAATCCTGCTGGGTCGAAAATTTTGATAATTTTTATCTTTTTCCTTTTATCTTGTCACTCCTGAATAGCGTAGCTTTCTGTTAGCGAAAGAATTTTCATGATCGGATCAGTATTTGCGAAGATTACCCCGTATATACAAACAAAGTTATAAACTTTACCTCGTTATAATATTAGTATAGATATACTGAATTCGTATGTCAGTAGAGCCTAAGTAAGAAATATAACTACAAAAATATTTATAGATTTTTCTTTAAAATGTATTGATAGAGCTGTGATTTTTTTGCGTTAATCCTAAACCCGTGAGAATTTTAAGATAACGCCTTTCAGCATTCTGCATATCAAGTTTTCTTCACTCACATTAGTAATTTTAACATGGTACAAATAACAAGTGTCCATCTACCTATCTTCACCAACTTTCGCACATAAGATATTTAGTTTTTTCTCACACTATTAGGGTTCCTCAAGAAAAGAGTAGTGTTAGAACCCTATTACTAAGACTACGCTTTTTATCAGTCCATCAGTCTCAGTTTATGTATTACAATAGTAAGTAGCTATAAAGAGAAATAATAATAAAAATACAATATAAAATATAATGAAAATTAGATCTAAACTAAACCGAAGTTTCCCATGCCGAAAATATTACTTAACTCGAGCTTGCAAAATATATATATAATCGTTACGTAGAACAATTCATGTGGAATTCCGAATCGCACTTGACTGCTTTTTAAAACATGTTAGATAATAAATAGTATCTCAGAAAACTCCGCACACCTCGGCAGAAACCGCAGATTATCAGAAGCGCAATGTGTAAATATTATTATTGCGCTGCTCAGTCGAACCGATGGATGGCGATGTTCTTTACGAAATGCCCACTCTAAACATTCCGTACCTGTACCGCTATACCATAATATTGGTAAATCTTAAGCCACCGCAATGAATAGAAGTGTTCATTGTATTTATAAATATAATGTAGTTGTAAACCTATATAGTCTAAATTCTATTACGTGAAAGTTTTGACATATGGCTGAACTGTAATAATAGTGATATAATTTCAATTGTGATAAAAATAATATTATAACCTGAGTGTGTTTTCCAAAACATATTAATATTGTAATTTAATATCTATGTGATAATAATCTCATCACTACATAGTATAAAACAAAGTCGCTTCCCTCGGTCTGTCTGTATATATGCTTAGATCTTCAAAACTACGCAACGGATTTTGATGTGGTTTTCTTTAGTAAATAGAGTGATTCCAGAGGAAGGTTTATATGTATAATACACGCATAATATAGTAGAGGAACACTGATAATTTTTGCAACCGCGCGAAGCCGGGGCGGGTCGCTAGTAATATAATAAAGAATAAAAAAATATATTTTTAAAAAGACCATTGCGAAGTAGGTATAAATAAAATAATATTTTTGTTTGTCTTTATACACGTATTGTCAGTCAGGCCGTGGCATTATAACAATACGTAATGTATATCCCACCAAAAACATTCTGTAAAAAAACTAGCCAAGTCTCGATGGAGCTGCTTGTTTATCTCTAAAAAGTAATGAAATCTAGACAAAGTCGTACCAAGTCTAAGGTTCATTACTGCGATTTCTTTATTATTAGATATAGTTAATGTTGTGTGACTTGGCCGTTAAAGGGTACACAAGGGTACAAAACTAAGAATAATATCCCATACTGGTATTGGTAATTGGACACTAGTGTCTCAATTCTCTCAATGATTAGAAGTCCGCTGGTACTGGAAATAATTTTTTATACAGTTTGTTTTAGGCTTGCCTATACAAAAGTATTATTGAAATACGCAGCTTTATCAAGCCTACAATTGACTGGTTATTCAATCAACGTTTTCCAAGTGGCAATTTTCCATCGTCAATGGGTAGTGGTTCTGGCGACAGATTGGTGCAATGGTGTCATGTAGCACCTGGTTTTGTACCCTTGTGTACCCTTCAACGGCCAAGTCACACAACATTAACTATAATAATAAAGAAATCGCAGTAATGAACCTTAGACTTGGTACGACTTTGTCTAGATTTCATTACTTTTTAGAGATAAACAAGCAGCTCCATCGAGACTTGGCTAGTTTTTTTACAGAATGTTTTTGGTGGGATTTCACTTCTTTTTGTAGAAAGTAGAAACGATGGCATATTCAGGCATATTGATTTATTTTTTAGAATTTCTTATTTGACACATTTTTTTCTTTTTAGTAACAGTTTTTTTTATTATTACAATACAAATATTTCTTTTCCTTTCTTCTGGTTCTGATTCTTGTACTTGACGTGTTGGTATCACCACCACTCTTAGTCCAGTGCATTATATTTTGACCAAATTTTGAGCGAAATTAATATTTTAGTGTAATTTGTGTAATATTCGAGTAGAATTAAGTTAAGAGAGCAGGCAGAGGGGAGGCATTCGCCCAGCAGTGGGACGCTATAGGCTAGATTAAATTAGAAGATGTGATCTGATTTTCGCAATGACAGTCGATTTTTTATGTACCAACTAGCTAGGCCTCGCGGTTTCACCCACTGTGATTTGAGGAAAAAAATAGCCTTCCTTCTTCTTAAAGCATAACCTTTCTCTTTAAATAGGCTATCCACCTCAGAGGAATTTTTCAATTCGAATCAATAGTTCTTGAGATTAGCGCGTTTAAACAAACAAACAAACAATTCAACTTTCAGGTTTACAATATTAGTATAGATTAGTACAGATTAAGATATATAAAACATAATATCTTTTACACTTCCGCGGCGAAAATATTTATATGATTTAAGACTTTGATTGGATTGACAGAATAATCTGGAATTTTTCAAGGAGACCAATCAATTGAACTTTTTTTTTGTATCTAATTCAATCAATTGAACTTTCTTTTTTTGTAATCTAATTCTTTTGTACATTTATTATTTATTGTATATTTAAGTAGCTTGATAATTTTCCTTAGTTTACACTAAATAAATTTCTGAACGCTCGCATAAATAAATATTTGACAACCAATATGTATAATGTCAATCCGTTTTCATTACTGACATTATTATTAATTTTTAAAATCTAAAATACGCCAATATCCGTATATTGTGAATATATGTTGTCGATTCGAAACCTTTATTTAAATACGTTCTTTAATTTAAGGGTAGAGTTTGCCATATCGACGAGATGAACATTAAATGTTTGACAGTTACGAAACACGAACATTATATACATATACTTCCATACGAATTTTCATTCCCACCTTTCAACCCCTTACACCCTGTTTTTCGCATTATATTTTATGTAAAGGTGGTATATCGATCTCTTCTAATAGTTTGATTGGGCTCTTGTGTTTTTTAATCAGGGTCACCAGGTACTCCAGATCTTCGATTATCCTAGTTTTTATAGTTTTCCCTTTATGTAGCCATTAAACCCTATATCTGTACCAAATTTCAGCTCTCTGAGTTTATGGGAAGTACTAGTTCTATTTTGATGATCATGAGTGAGTGAGTGTCGTAAATGTGAAACTTTGCTTTCGCTTAACTTCTGAACTAAATGACCTACAGACTTGAAATTTTGGATTTTAAGTATGTAATTACAGCTTACTCGATGACGAAAATTTCAGCGTTCTGGTCTTATCCAGAGGTTCTCAAATAGGGGCCTGAAAATGCGGCGAAATGGTTCGGGTAAAGGATGGTACGGCAGTGTTTGCTTCGCGCTCGACTTGGCGGGGGCACTGCCGTGCCCCCCGATTTCTACATGTTTTCAAAGAGGTTTTTAATATTTTTTATCTAATTAGTTTTAGTGTGTGGAGGCAACTACAGTAGTTTTGCAAGATACAATCAGAAGCTACAATCTTTAAACATTTTTAATTAAAAGAAATTTTAAAATGCTTAATGGTCCTTTAATGTTGTAATTTATTAACGAGAGCACGTAAAGCGGTTAGGCCCGTTTGTTATCATAGACACCTATTGTCCTGTTAGCTATCGTTACTCGTTTTAGGAAAATTATCTGCCAACCCACAGTGGTGCAGCGTGGTACGTTCAGTTCCAGCCGTTTTATTATATGGAGAAAGAGCCCTTCGCTCAGGAGTTACGTTACAGGACGTTACAGGCTGAATGATCAAAAACAATTTTAAGGAGTTTTTAACTAACTTAATCGATACACTTGTCTTTAAAGATTGAATATGCGTAGTTTGAACATTTTCTTTTTTCACGACAACTTTTAGACAGTTTTTTTTTTTAAGATTAGCTGAAAACTACCTTACCCATTTTTTTTCTTGTGATGACTGATTGTATCGTTTTGATTGCTTTGATTGACACAGACAATCAAAATATATAAGAAACTAACCTAGAACCTCTTTTATTCATATTGGTTTTCTAGACGTAATGAGTACAAAGCCAAATCGCGTGTAATTTGTAAACTTACATACAGGCCTGTTGAGTTAATTTTTACAAAAAGTTAAAAGGTGATTATACAAACAAAGCTTATAACTTTAACAAATGAGGAACATTATAATAGCCTTTAATCTTATTCTCTGTTTTATATCTTTGTATGCCCAATACAGATTAGCTATAATCTAAATAAATCCGGACATTCTTTCGATCTTCTTTGAACTAAAAAAATCTCTAGCTAAAAGTTGCTTAACTTAATGTATCTCAAAAATTTCCGTACCAGTTATAGTTACGACATGAATTTTATCATAAATAATCATTCTAAGGTAGCCACATAAAGGTTATTTTAACAAGAGCCATTTTAAAAATTTCGCGATGTGTATTTTTTATAGAAATCACAATACGGTTTTTTCGTTTACCAACCGTTTCCATTTTTTAAACTAAAAATGTAATGTAGTATGTGCTTGAGATTTAAATCGTAATTTCTAAGTCACTCCTAACCAATTGTTACACGTGCTGTAGGAAAGTACGCAACTATTGGGCAACTCGTCTCATTTGTCCAGATGTCCACACATTACGGTCGTAGATCTAAAAATTATTTTGGAAGTGTTACAAAATTAAAACAGCTTAGTCAAAATTTTAGTATTGACTTTAATGAAGTTAACATACTTAATCCAAGTGGACTTGGACGTGTTACCTAAGAAATATCCTGTTTCATTTTCGAACTCGTTCATTTAGAAAATAAAATACGTTATAAATAAAGTCAGTGCTGGTACCTTTATTACTATCCTGACAATAAAATAAAATCTGTATAAAACAGTGAGATTCGTGTAATTTTACTTTAAGTTTTAAATAACATATTGCTAATAGTTTTTATACAATTCCTTATACCAACCGTATCCTTTAACCTTGAATGTTAGGTATATCCGATGCTAATGAAACCCGTGAGAAAAACGAAACAATAACATTGCTAATTTGGAAGTCAAATACGACAAAAAATAGTACTGTTATTTGATTAAACATTAACTGACTTGACTGATACGAGTAAAACTTCAATATAAAAATAAGTCTTGATACAGGCTACCCAATCACCTAGCGGTATGAAATATACTTTACGACCTATCCTACACCTACGAAATATTCACAAAAAAACGAGTTTGCTTTAGACTACGACGACCGAATAACACGACCGAACTAATTCGACCGAAGTAAAACTTCTTTAGCTCCTACAGTAATATACGAAACGTAACTTTCTCTCTTTCTATCATCACTAACTTATATCTCCCTCACAACTTCCGTTCGCCTCGCCCTATCACACTTTTCGGAATGTTCTCGTCACCCAGACACCAGCTTACTCCACAAGTCAAGCGTGCGTAAAGAAGTTTAACTTCAGTATATAAAAGTCGGCAAAACTTCAACCAAACACCACATTAGATTTTTATATATTAGGCGTAGTTCAAAATTTGACATGTTGCTTGTTCTTAAGAAACTTGATGTCTTTTCCAGTACTCTCATATCTGAGCGGCAAACAATAATGAAGTGACATAACAAAAAGAACCGGCGGTATAAACGAGATGTTAAACAAACTGGACTAAAGTAAATGAATCTTAACGAAAGTAGTATTTCAATTTTAAAAGAGACACGGTTTGTCGCTTTTACTGTGTTGTTGTACATTATTGTAATGTTTGTTTGTTTCTTGGTTAATTTTAATTTTCTTTTTTTTTTCAGTATTGGCTGATTCTGTTATGCTTAAAATTTTTAAGGTGTCTTTTTATCTCAAAGATATTTTATAAATTAATGTAAAGTGATTTTTAAATACTTTAATAAAATTAAGAAATATTCCTTCAATAAAAACAGTAAATTGTAAACAGTTGGCCATGTCGAGAGAATGAATGAAGAACGATTGACGAAAAAAGTGTATAAGGCGAGTGTGAATGGAAGTGTTGGAAGGGGTAGACCTAGGCGGACGTTTCAAGACCAGATCAGAGACGTCTTAAAAAAAAGGCCAGGTCAAGAGTACCCTAAACCGAAGAGCATGTATGAAAGGAATAATGAATGTGGACGAAGCGAAACAAGTATGTAAGGATCGTAGCAAGTGGAAAGAAGTGGTCTCTGCCTATCCCTACGGGAAAGAGGCGTGATTTATATGTATGTACCTATGTACAAAAACAGTTAAGTCTGTCGAATATAAAATTAACAAGTATTTAATATTGAATTCGTAGAACTACAACATGAAAAACCAGACCACTGAAGACAAAATTAAAACGGACTGATTATATAAATTCCAGTTTTGATATTATATTGTATGACTGTGAAAATACTCCGGCCCAACCTTTGTTTACTTGAAGTCGTAATGAACCAGCTATGTAATACATGAATAACGAAACACAAGTATAGGCATATAAGTGGGTTTATTAGCATTTAAAGTGAAAAGCGAATTGAAAGCAGAGACCGGCGTCCCCGGAACACGACACTGGGCCACAAAGGGAAATGTGTCGACACGTCGACCGACAAAGACCGCTCGAGGGACCACGATTAGTCAGTCATACAGATGTACTACGCCAGAATACTGATGAGACCACAGTAATGTAGCTGTCTTTCCAGCTCCGTTAAGCGATGCAGCGCTTGTTAATTCCTTTATTAGCAATAACCGGATTCATTGTAAGCGCTGAAAGGGTTCAACCATTGAAAGATCGTTAAACCCGATTAATAGGAAGTGTTATTCATACTAACTGACTGGACGTTTTAGGTTTAGTTATCGAAGAAAAAAAAACATCTCACTACTCATATTTTTTGGCTATACATTTAACAATTTTGAAACATTTGAAATATTAATAGCTACTTTTAAATTTATCTAACGAATTAATAAAGAGAAAACAAATTACATTTATTCATTTGTAAGCTTACGATTTACGAATAATAATAGCATATGAGATACGTAAATATTAATATGAGAATTGTAGGAGTTATCAGTTGTAATAAATCTTTTGAGGATAGGTTATTGTACGTTTACCTTTTGTGAAGACCTCAAATTTTAGTGAAAGCGAAATTTATAACCTACACTGTAGTATATCTTGTCTCCTAATGCATTAGAACGTGTGTATTTAGAGAGCAATAAATATATAAAAGGGCTTATAAATCAAACACATTCGATGTAACTTTCTTTTACAACACTTTTATGGTCACTTTTAATTCATTTTCACAGACCGTAATCAAGCGTGTTTAATGAAAGTTTAATTGGAAAATAAATTCATAATAAATTATCGTAAAATGTAGCTGTCCAATGCTACGGTAAAATATATTTTAAATCAATTTTTCAATCATGAAATACCTAATCTAAATAGTGAATTTTTAAAAAATAAACTCGATGCAACGTGAAAACTATTATATTACAAGCTTTTTTAGACTCGCAGGTTACCTCGTAACTGGTGGTATTACGGTGAAAATAACTGGTTCAGTAAAAACATTTTCGTTACATAAAGAGAATTATTCAACATTTTATTTACGTAGAACTGGTATCCCTGTGACTACGTTCATTGAGACGTCTCGCACTCTTTAACTTCATTAATTAATCTTAATTGAAGCTCTTTATTTTTCCCAATTATTTTTAATACTCGAATTCCAATTAGTCGTTTTCTCATTACAGCATTCAATGCTGTCATTCTTTCAAAGTAAAATATAATTATTCTTTGAGTGTGCTGTAAGGCCGGTTAAAACAGACATTTACAAAAATTTTAAAATACATAAATACTACATATTATTTAAAGACTGATATACCTTATGATTTTCTTGCTTTAAATATAGTATGAACTTAAAATGTTATCAGAGATGCGCCTTGAAAGAGGCAAAGGTTGGTCTAAAATTATGACGTTGAAATTCTGGAAGATACAGATACAATATATTTTTATTACCTGTGTAGGTGAAAACATATTAATGTTATTCATATAGCACTGAAATGTTTCGAATTCTGCAGACTATTCCCACATAATTATCATGAACGAGCACGTCACGCCATGACTCACATCGGCTCGGGGTCAAGAGCACGCAGCGCCAGCCTACCTGATGAGCTTTTGCGCATGCCACAAGGCTTTAACGAATTTCTGTTTCTCTTGTTTCTGTGAATATGTAAAAATGAAAAAAAAATAAAAAATAAGTAAGTAAATCCTATTAAGTTTCCCCTGATAAGCGACACATGAGATGTAGAGTCGTAAAAACTTAATATAACGTAAAACCAAGTAGTAAATATTAAAACAAAACAATTTACTTTCTAAAACAAATTTATTTAAAATGGGTTAAGACATAAATCTTACTTTATAGACTTGACTAGATTTAGGTAAATATTAATTTAAATTAATACGAGTATTACCGTAGTACATCAACATTTATTTATAAATAAAATGAAGTACCTAGTACAAGCGGTAGCAAGTACTTCTATACAATTTTTAAGTACCTTTTTCAGTTTTAAGATTATAGAACTACTATATGAACTTCTGCAAATTTACCTTTTAGTGGTGACTAAAAAGCCTAAAACATTAGTAATTATTTCTATTCAAAAAACTGATAATATAGTTCCATTCGATCAAATTCACATTTTTTAAACAAACGTCTTCTACTCCTGTTCTATACCCTATCCCTTAGAGGATAGGATTTCCAATTATTTTTTTATTGAACATACATTGTACAAGAGGCCCATTCATCAAAATTCATTTGTCTCGCACTAATGGTTTAGGCTCGGCGATTATGAATCGGATAGTCAGCCGGTCGGGACATGTTCTTTTATGTAGATAGATAGAGTTCGTGAATACTGCTTCCATAAAATTTTATTGTAGGTCAGGCATACGAGACTCTTCATCTTGCAGTGGACACATTATGAAACAACTATCGCATATCAGTGAGCAAACGTGATGTTATCCTGTAATGTAAAACTTGCACGAAGCGCATTAGATGGCCTTTTTTTAATCGCAGGGGAACCCATTTACGTTTGAAATCCAGGACGCCCGGGTAGGCAGTCCTAGACCGTATGAAGGACTCAACATTAGGGGTGCTCACATTAGACGGCCACCCAGACCTCTGCTTTGAAAAATATTTATAGTAAAATGCATTTTAATAGCAAATCTTACATATTTATTGAACCAACGGAAAGATAGAGTTTGTTTTAAAGATTTTATGTGAAGAACGATTAATATAACTTTGTTGCCTTTTATTTGTCCTTGTAGGTGTTATATTAATTTAGAAATAAGCTTATTCAAATAACATTACATAACAATATCGTCAATATCGAAATTTAAGTCGTATCTACATGTCACCACTCGCCAGATGTCTACTTATATGCAATACATTCGCTAAGATATTTTCGAATGTATTGCTGTTTTAGAAAGGTTACACAAAGAAAAATAAAATGACAAAAATCTAAGCAGGCGGATGCATTTCTTTACGAAAAGAAACATTTCTCACGACCATAAGTCTTTATCAATGGACGCCCACGCTGCCACTTTCATCTCGGACCCACAACCACACGAGACCAGCGGACAGGGACGCCATTCTTTACTTATTATTGTACGACCACTCAGAACAGAGATCGAGTACTGCCCATTCGCGACCAAAGGAATGTTTGAAGAGCATCAAGGAGATTTGCATTACTGTCACTCCCATCTATCTTACGTGTAGGCTCAATGGTGTACAATTACTGCGAGCTGTATTAATAGCTGAATACCGTATATGTCAATGAGTATTTCGACATGTGTGAGTTCATTGTACAGACATTCGGAACACCTCTGCAAAGGAGCGTCACTCCTCCAAGGATATTTAAATTATACTAAAATTACAAAGCGTCCTGACCCAAAAAATGAAACTAATATAGAACACAGCTGGGTATAGCTAGAAATACTCATATAAAAAATAGAACAGCTGCGTCGTCGATGCGTAGTCGCACTCGAAATTGATATCTTAAGGAAATATCCGTAAGAGACATTTTAATTCAATTATTCTTCATATAAACTTCAACTTCTTTATTTCAGCTTGAACATCTTTATTTTAGCTTTTACTCTAACAGTTTTTTCATAGCAACGGAAACGAAATTATTATAATATAAACGAGTATAAAACAGTTTGTAAACTGATTTAACATTCATTGTACTACCGGAAGTAGGAACATGGAATTTGACAACTGTTTTATATTGGCGTAGAGGCTGCCAATAAGGTGGCAACAATACCTGCTGGTAAAATATTTGTCTATTGACTTGAAAGTTAGAACGAATTGCTTAAGAATGTATATTATAATAACATATGTACATTGGTTATGTCCATTCAAATTTTGTATTGTACAAATCGTTTTAGGTAAGTAAGTATAAATGGCGTGTATTATCACTATTTTTAGTTGTATCATGTATTTATTTAAATCGCTGATAAATTGAGAGAATGTACAACAAGCACTAGTATATCACGAACGTATTTACAAAGCTCGACAAAACGCGAGAGACCGTTACGACCATTGACTCTACATGCTTCGTTTTATAGTGTCCCGGCGGATTTATGTTGCGATATCGCTTGCGACACGGAGCGTAACTTACGCTGACGATTGTATCACTATGTCACTATGCTATGGAAAGTGAGATCTCTATGAAACGATATAAAGTAGCTACGACTCGTGATGCGGCTCGTTAGTCTTCACCGTTAAAATTTGAATAGTTTTTTATAAAGCCGTGGACAGTGTGGTCGCAGTGAATAAACCTGTTTGCAAGACGACCACACACCTCGCTTGCTACTCATGCTATATATAATAATAAACCATGACTAGTTTGAAGGACATCGTAACATGGGATCCCAAGTCGCGTCGTATCGCATAACCTGATTATTATAGATAGAGAATAACTACACTGGCTATGGCCATTAAAGCTTAATTTTTTTTATTTACACGACCTTGTTGAATTATTATCTACAAAATAAAGGGACTTCCGGTTGAAAACGTAAACACTGATGCTAAGCACCTGCTATTAATATTTAACTTTTTTTTTTCTTGTTTACTTATCTTACTAATATTTTGAATGAGTTAAAGAGGACTGACCACAGACCACAGAAATATACTCCGTGGGACTGACAGATAGAGGTAAATTATAGATGGATTATGAGTATGACCAAAATTTCGTTCGAATCGAGGTAAAGATCCACTTTTATTTCGAAATTCCCAAGGGATCGGAATAACGCAGATGGTCGCGTGGCACGCTTGTTTAAGGAAAAAAATATTTTCGAAAATTAATAAAAAAATTTGAACGAAAATTTCTCTCAACTTATTACCGCTTCTAATGAGTGTAAACTATAAATTAATTCATATCAATAAATAAAATTCTGCTATTTTTAAATAAATTAAGACGACCACATGCCGCTTGATTGCTAAACTTGTATAACGTGATGGGTATCTGAAAGTTATGCAAACAACTAATACACAACAAACATTCGCACACTTTCGCCGAGACAGTTTGGAGTCATATGTGAACATTGCCCAACTTATGTAGAGCTCTTTTAAGCGAAGTACAATTTCCTTTATAGTTCTCATTTAGTACTCTTATGAAGACTGCGTGAGATCGTAAAGTAATGGTTACATATTGTATTGCCGACCACCCAGGAAGGTTCGCGCTCCGCCCGTTCGTTTATTTCCTACAATCTTATCTCTGTTCTAATCAGTACAGGTCACTGCGACACAAAAGGGTGTACCATTGTTGTGTTATTGGTCATTAACAAACACTACACTTTACTGCCTATTGAACAAAATTTAACTGACACTATAAATTAGTGCTATATTATCTATCTAATGTTAACATTTCTCTACTACTACTACTACTACTACTACTACTATTACAAATACTACTAAATAGAATTATATACCTCTAAAAAATGAAAAATTACTTAATTATAATCCACACACTTCTTCTACATATCGTGGTGTAAAGCATCATATATTTTAATTGAATATATATATATAATTAGGTCAATTGCTTTTCCCTCGTGATTTTATTCGAGTTAATATTTATGGAAAGTACTAACAAGAAGTGAATAAATAATAAAAATAGTTCAGTAAGTGACAGTAACTTCACAATTCAACAATAACATACGTACGTATAAATAAAAGTTAACTCAAAGCCGTTCAAAAAATCCTCTCGAGGAAGCTTGCTTGTTTCGGAAGATGTCTGATAAGTACCTGTTTATCCACCCAGAAGCAGTAGTAGGTACCTATCTAGAAAAAAGAATACAATGTCGATGACATGCTCGTCTACAAGTAAAAACAGTATAGTCTAGTTCGCATTATTCAGTGTAGTACAGTACATAAATATTGGACACAGTGTGTCATGCTACTATTGTTTTGTCTGCATATTTAAACAAGATATACAGAAGGAGGGAATAACCTCGCTCAGTTTATGACTGTCTGTCAACCGTCATTTCGTTTAACTGTTCAATTCGCTATGGCCCAAATGTGGTAAAGTTAAAACAATGTCACAGGGCAATGAAGCTGTAACGAAATATTCACATTGCACTTGAATTACAGCGTCGAGTAACGAACGTTGAATTCTCTCAAGACATCTCAAATTCAAGATCACGATTTACTTTGACGTGCAAGTGTTTGTGTCTGGAGGAAAAATATTTATACAACACTTCGCGATCTCACTGTACCGTGCAATTCTCACCGTATTATTATGAATACATAAAATTGAACAGCGTAACTGGTAATGACCTCTGAATAATTGGCGTTAAATTATTTTCGAATATTTAATTATGCTGTATTTATCTTACGGCGAAGCACTTTAGTTTTGATTCAGTACAATTTGTTCGAGGTCAATTGATGGATTGGAGATGATCGGTTTTCATTCATTTAAAAATGTCAAGGTACACAAATATTATTTAATTCCCATCGCCAATTAACCATCGTGTTAAGCTTTGTGACAGATATTGCTAATAAATTAAACATAGCGTTGAGCTATCAGCTATGTCGAATACACAACCACAACGCCATCGACCACGACCGCTGAAATTGATGTTCCACTAACGTAAAAACGCCGCGGGCGTTGGAGGCGATTTTTTTTTGTATGTTCAGAACTTTTGGGTTGGTTGATCGATTTCTCTACTAGCTACCAATTTCGGAGGACAACCTCGCCAGGTTAGCCTCCGAAGCTGTTCAGATCAGAATACTCGGTGCAGTTGGTGTAGTCTCATAGTCATATCATATTTTTATCTACAGATGTGGAGTAAGAGTTTTGGATGCATGGAAACCTAGTCGATTGGCATCTTTGTAATGACCTAAACACACCCATAAACTAATAAGTTGTCTAACTAATAAGTAAACTCTTGTCTTCTGTACAGTTTGCCGCAGAGTATAGTAGCAGGGGTCTCTGATGCATTTGTTGTTTAGTGACGACTCTCTAATCAGATTATGAATATGACTTAATAACGAGGAGCCTCTATAAGTTCTGTATATTCAAGTAATTTGTGTGTGATGATGTGTGAAAAAGGAGTAACTTTGGAGTCTAATAATCTTGTTATTTTGACACCGCGACGTGAGGCGACCATAAGAAAAAACTCAATTGACACAAAATCTAGAATTTGATATCTACGCAACAGACTTACGTCCAACTGATAGCTAACTATCGGCAAATGACGACTTTGAATATTTCTTTTTTTTTAGTAAATATCTAGAAAGCTAAGTTTATTAGTTGGTACCGAAATATAAACTATAATATACCGTGAGAATACATTGAACGATTAGTGGTCAAAATTTTCTCACGCGAATATGGAAAGGAATTTTTTGAAGAGTGTCAAATATTAACCTCTTTGCGTCGCTAATGTTACTATTAAACTGATTAAATCGATACCAGTTATGGCATTATCTATACATCACATTTAAATTATGGAGAACCCAGACTTTTCGTGCTAATTTTAAACAATTTAAAATACTTATCTAATTACTGGCCATGTCGAGAAAATGAATGAAGAACGATTGACGGAAAAAGTGTATAAGGCGAGTGTGAATGAAAGTGTTGGAAGGGGTAGACTTAGGCGGACGTTTCGAGACCAAATCAGGGACGTCCTGTAAAAAGGCCCAGTCCAGATTACTTTAAACCGAAGAGCATGTATGAAAGGAATAATGAAAGTGAACGATGCGAAACAAGTATGAAGGATCGTAGCAAGTGGAATAAAGTGGTGTTTGCCTACCCTTACGGGAAAGAGGCGTGATTATATGTATGTATGTATGTATGTATGTATTACTGGTTATTTTAGTAGGTACCTACTTATTTCTTAATAAATACCGTTATTGAATCTTGTTTTAATCTTTGAATTTTTATTGCCGATTTTATTACCTGACACACATTTTAAAATACAATTCAATTATTTTAAACACTGGCGACAAGCGGGCACAAGGTCCCCGCTAACATTGATCGATTTTCTCGATGGCTCAATTTCCGCATTTTCATCAGCCCACTTTAAACAAAGACTATTGTTTATAAATATATTGTAAATAATTTAAAATCAGTACGAATAGTTTGTCGTATATGGCTACGGAATGCAGTAGCAATCAAGTTTTGTTCCATATATTGCAGGTGATATTGCGTCAGACGCCGTAAGAAGTTGGCGTTTATGCAGTAACTGGGTTCGTTGTACGCACCTCTCACTTCATTAAAGTTATACTGCTAAACGTTTTGGACATAGGGATATAGTTGTGAATGTGTTATCGTGCTTACTAATATCTTTCATTCATGACTATTTATTGTCAACAATAATCATCACTGACAAGTTTTTCTAAGAAAGAAAGGGTATTTAACAAATTATTGTGTCAAGCCGTTAGGATAGTTGAATAATTTTATCAAATTAGTGTATTGTCATCGGTCCTTGATAAGTCTACCAAGTTTAAATGAAACCTGAACGTTAGAAGTGGGTCAAAATAAAGTCCAAAGGAGTCGGTTACAAACTTACAAACATATTAACAAACATACAGGTGAAGCTAATAAAAAGCGTGTAATAAATAAATATACGCTCCACACTCAACGGCTCCCCCTAGGATTTACCCCTGTGTCGGGGTCCGGAAACACACAAAATACACAAGTACAAATGCCCCAATCACGGCAAACATCTGTAATCTGTATGACCAATACAAATGTATGCCATGTGCGGGGATCGAACCCGTAAACACCAGCGAACAGTCATAAGTAAGTCTTTTATGAGACTTTGAAGATCATCGATTTATTTCACAATTTAATTATAGGACACCAAATATATATAAGCATGTACTTACATTATAATTGAAAAGGTAATAAAATTATTAAGTAGACATAATTAAATTTAAATGTCTGAGATTGTTTTCGATTTCTTCTTTAATTTCATACTCATGAAGGTAAATACTGCAGTCCTTGAATCCATTTATTACAACTTTTTTAAATACAGTTGCGATCTTCATTTTATAGCAAATGCCTTGTAAAATTTGCAACGCATACAGGGCTTACCCTATACTTTTTAATTTTTATATCTTTTATATTCTTCCATATATGAACTTTCGGTACCCACGACTGTGCTCGCTTTAGAGATTCTATTTGGATACTAATTATTTTTTTAACTTATTTCAGCTGTTCCATAGACAGCTGTACAGACATTTAGACAAAAAATTTAAAAACGTTTTTATAAAAAAGAATATCGTTTTTTTTTTCGCATAAATCCCGATTTCGTGTGAATCTCGGGATAAAAAGTAGCCTACCTATACGGTGCTCCACAACCTCTTCTATCTTCTAGTGAAAGTCCCTTAAAAATCGCTTCAGACGCTCCGAAGAATATCCCCGACAAACAAAAAAAAGACTGACAGACAAAAATTTTAAAATCGTTTGTTTGTGTTTTAGTATCGTGAGACACAGTTATTTTTAAATTACAGACAGACACTTAAATTTTATTTAAATGTATAGACAACAGAAAAAAAGTAAAACTTTTGTGCTTACCACAAAACTTTAAAGAACAAACCACACCACAGCATTTTTATAACAAAATAATTTATTAAAAAATAAACGAAAAAACTGACTTCAATTATGTAAGTACATCGACAAGTAATACAACGTAATAATACTAAAAAATTGTCAATTAAATACGCGCTATTAAAGATTACTCAAAAAATAGAAATCAGATCTCGATCAAATTTAAAAAAAAAAACTACATGACAAGTATTAGCTTTCGAATAAAGTAAGAATCATCAAAACCCAGTAAAAAGTTATGCGGTATAATACAACGGTGGTCGACGAAAAAGTAGTCAAGTAAATACGCATTTTTAGATATAACTCTAAAAGTACTTGTCAGATCTCAATCAAAGTTAAATGGGACCACATGACACGCAACACCTTTCAATCAAAATAAAATTGATCGAAATCGTTCCACCCATCAGTCAAAAGTTATGAGTTAACACACATAAAAAAATACAGTCGAATTGAGAACCTCCTCCTTTTCTTTTTATAAAATATTAATTTCTCAAAATTCAGTCATATATTCAGACTACTAATTTTTGAATTGACGATAAACGATATGATGGAGCCACTAGGTTTAGCGCGAAACATTATACTGAAAAAACATGAACACAAAATACATGATTACATAATTCGATTGTGTCCCCATATTTACATAATTAAATGTGTGTGTATGATTTTTTAGTTTCAATAAGTTAACTTTAAGTTCTTCCTAAGTTAATTTCTTAGTAAGAAGCAGAAAATACATAGCAAATAATCCTTGAAGTAGTATAAAGTAAATATTGCACTGGCAACACACCTATTAACATTCGCCAGCAAATGTTTAACACTCGTGTTTTCAACACAATATGATGTCTTATTTCAGTTTGTTTGGTTTATTTATAAGTTTACATTTATTTAAAACTAGCTTCTGCGCGCGACTTCGTCCGGGTGGAATAGGACCAAATCTGTCATACATGATTTGTGCGAAACTAACCGTTTACGCAGCGGAAGCTCTCAAAGGGGAAAAATCCCGATTTTGAAACATTCTTCATTGGTGCTACTTTTTTAGACTTAGACACTCGCGGTTTTCAAACTTAGTCTATTTTTTATAATATAACGAGTAAATACCACGATATAGATTTTGATGATTGTTGCCCATATTTCGGACCAGTTACATGGTCCGTGGTCACGACGACATGGTGCTACTTAGCTTACAAAATTTTCGATTAAACGTTTAATTGTAGGCTTTAGTAATGTAATCTTTATAATATAATAAAGCTGAAGAGTTTGTTTGTTTGTTTGAACGCGCTAATTTCAGGATATACTGGTCCGATTAGAAAAATTCTTTCACTGTTAGATAGCCCATTTATCGAGGAATGTATATCATCATGCTAAGACCAATAGGAGCGGAGTCCACGCCGACGAAGTCGCGCGCAGAAGCTACTTAATAATAAAATTAGACACAAACGTGCATATTTTGAAATGAAGTCATCTAACAAAACGACTAGAAAAAACGTACTTATTTTAAACTCTTTTCTGTGTGATTGATTCATTAATAAATACCTTCATCCTCACTATCATTGTCTACTTATAAACTAATCAAATAATCTATTGACAAAACTTGTTTAAGAAATCACGATAATATATCGTAAATACGACGACTTTGTCAATTTTAGACTTTCTATATGCATTTAACCAATAACCTCATAAACTACATTGTCTACCTATAAATGAAGAATGACCGCAACATACAGACATACTTAAATTACCCAATAATAACTGTACCTTTTTTATGTAAATTTGATATAACAATTATTTTGGATTTTAGCGTACAAGTTTTTATCAAATATTATTGGTAGGTTACTAAATGGTGTCACCTTGATCGCCTCCAGTTTATAATGCTAACGTGTCTTCCGGAGACACTAGCCAAACCGAAACTGTATGTTATTGTCACTCACCCAGTTTCGAATTTTCTAATATCTGCATTTTTTACAAAGAGATACTGTGCTGAATAATATTCAATTGAAGTGCGAAAAGTTTAATTAACTACAATTAATATTTTAAGGCAATTAATTATACAAAAATAATACAACTTGTGATAACCGCCGTTATCTCTATTAAAATATAGTACGCGTTATAAATTGATTAAAAAGCAACATACATAATAATTTGCTAAATTACGATTCGGATGTCGAAGCAGTTGGTGGCATCCTTCTGCAATTATTTACGAAACATGCGAGTGGACAGCTCTCCGACAAAAACAATTATTTATCGTCGACCTCGACCTTGCCTGCACGTGCTCCCACGGATTACTGAACTGCTACTAACAACGAAAAATAAACCTCCTCGACGCACCCACAACTGCCATTTTGCGAATCGGTAAACTGGGACACGCACGATGTTAATTTTGATGACCTTTCAATGTTTATAGCCCCAGGTTTCCGTTTAAGGTCAACTCGGTTTTATTTTGTATATTTTTGTAACTAAAACTACTACCTCTGGCACATAATTGCCGTGCAAAGTCCGATACTGCCTTAACGGTACTTTATGGTCACTAAATCGGTAAGAATTGGCCAATTCAATCCTCATAAATGATCGTAGACAAGGTTTAGGAATTGTAACCATTATTAAAGCTACGACCGCGTATTAATGCGACCGCGACGATGCGACATTTTGTTCCAGCGGCATTAAAGTCCTCTTTGATGTCGGCTCGCACGATACATTAAAGTAAACATACAATTAATTTTGACAAGGATATTACTTATCGACATCATGATAATGACTAGTGATCTATCAAGATACGATCACAGTGCGACTCCTACTACATGTCTGAATTACCTAATTGCTGCGCCAGAATTAAATGTTATTATGTCAAGGTTAAACGTAAATTTGTTCTCTCTGATCTCCTAAACGAATTGCTGTGTCGTGCCAAATATAAAACTGTAACAAATTAACATTTGCCTCTAACGGCCTTCTATTGTGATTCTAAAATGGTACAAAAATTAATCCAATCTAATAATGACTTGTTACACAATGTAGGTAGGTACCTACTTTTAGTATTATACGTATAAAAACATTTAGTGAAAATAATCTAAGAGAGGTATATTTATGTATAATAAATAAAAACACTTAAATTGAACAACTACTATTTGGTCCCAATACGTTATTAATACCTTAGCATATACTAACTGTTTCCTCTTCTAACGTTTCGTTACAATTCCCATACACTAGAGTTCCAAATATTTACTAAAACTTTGCCAAAACTACTAATGTATGTTTTAAAACTAGTACAATGGCGTCACTTCTAGGTCATTTATCTTTTAGTTTATTAATTATAAATATTTTGGTCTCACGTTCTCATACCCAACTTTCCAAAGGAGATTAATATTAATCTTAGAGTAGGTACGTTTATGTTATTATCAATAACATTTGACATATGACATTTTGTCATAAATTGCTTGAATTAAAATCAATAAGGATATTATTTAGACAAGTCCAATATTCTCAATGAGTAATACAATTATCCTGCGTAATGCTTACCTGGGTATTTACTCGTAGTAGTAAGCTAATTATACGCAATTCATTAATAGCGCAAGATACATTATGGACTTCTGACTTAACAATTTAATTCTAATTAGCGCTTAATAACAATTGGCTTTATGAAAATTTAACTGATTGAAAAATATAGAAATAATCTGACGTTTTTACACTAACAAAAATATTGAATAAAGTATTATTTTTTTTACGTCTTGAGCAGTTGCTTTTAGTTAAAAGAAAACATTCATTTTATTCTTACATTATATAGATATCCAAATGAATTATAGTGATAGAAATCAATACGATGAATCGCTAAAATAATAAAGAAAGAATCACCAAATTGTAATTGGTATCATTGTCATAACAATAAGCGTCGAAATGGACAACAACCTACGCCTTAATTAACGAACCTTTCTTTTGTATATTATCACACGACTCGGTAACGAATCGACAACAATGATTGCCGAAAGCTTACGTAACTGTGGAAAGTGGACCTGAACGATTTTGTACGATTGATGTTTATCAAGATTCCGATTGGGAAAGGACAAAAAGTGGTTCGTATACCTACACAGAAAGTTGTCTCCAAAATGGGAAGTATCGGACTCACTTTCGACCGACCGATCACGAAAGTACAGTATTGTAAAGCTATCCGGTTTTCTGACCTTGGGAAACAAACAAAATAAATTATAGCCAAACGTGACTAAAACATATAGAGCACAAAGAAACCAATTTGCGAACTTATATCGTGTGAAGTGAAAGTCACATGCTAGTGTGGAGTATGTGCTTACTCATAGGTTATCACATCTGTGATAAATACGCGGAATAAAATGTTGTATTTTGATAAATAAATAAAGGCTTCGTTGATATAATTGAAGCTGTGTGGCTACGGCAGTAAAGAGTATAGATAGGGCTCGCTTTGAAATACACAGGCCGAAGACGGGCAGCAGCGTTTTCGGTACGACAAAGCGAACCCTGCGGACACCAACCCGCCTGCCTATCGTGGTGACTATAGACAACAGACATGAGTTCACGCCATTTCTGGCGCGAACTTGTGGAGGCCTATGTCCAGCAGTGGACTGCGATAGGCTGAAGTGATGATGATGATTATATAATTATACATAAATTCCAAACTTATATAAAAATGACATAGTTGTACTAACAAAAGGGGAAAGCCGAATTTTAAATAACTATATAATAATGCTTATCATCAGAAATACACATAAAAGTGCCAATTTTTTATTTACTCAAGAGATTGATGTTTTTAATAATATCGGTTCGTGTTTTAACTATCATAATTAATGATTTATAATTCGATATATTTTTAAAATAACTAACTAAACATGTTCAAAAGTAATTAGTAATTTATAATAAAATATCACTTTTAAAATTTATAGCATATAGTCAAAGGATATACACATTAACATCAAAATACATTTATAAGCCATTTACATTGGCAACAGCTTTGCTTAAATTTTGGATCCAATCTTTTAGATTGAGAATATTTCAAGAAATTGTTTTTATTGAACATAAAATACTTAAATCGTGATTTACTGCAATTTTCTAAACAAGGCTAATTCACAACGATATTAAAACATTTATCAAAACAAAAAGCGATTGTTGTCCGCTCCAGTGGACTATGACTCTAACATCTTTGAGACATTCGCGTGATATCAGGAGCAGGCATAATTTAAATATGTGAAATAAATTTCACAGCAGTCAAATAACTCGGCTAGTTCGCAACGAATTTGCAATGCAAACAATTCAGAGATATTTGTCGTACAAGTGAACTGCAAACCTAGATTTAGAATGTCCGATAACGTAGTACGCGCGTTTTAATTCAGCAAACTCGTATCTGAACACCTTTCTCATCTATTTTATAGAAGATTCCCATTTGTGAGGTATTAAATCGACCAAATAACCAAATTTAATAGCTTCACACTGCTGATATAAACTCAGCTCGTAAGAGCGGTGTAATTACGACGATTCCATTTGTTTTACCACTAGCTCGTCGAACGGTTTCACATGGAAACCATGACGATTAATATCGATTTGTTCAATTACTTCGATTGTAAAATGTTAAAGGTCGTCGACCTAAGTCTAAATGTAACTCGATACTCGTATAATAGAAGAAAGAAAAATGCCCAAAGCCATTTATCGCCCGAGGAAAGACGGTCAGAAATGATTTCTCTGTGACTTCATAGTTGCATAACGCAGTTTTTCAATTAAGTTTGTAATGAACAGAGTTGTGATAAAATATAAACTTGCCACGCCTTTGTTAGGGCAGAACGAGTTCAGCTCAGCGAGAGTCTCATCATCATATAATATCTTTTAACGAGATTATTCTATTACCGACGTCGTGTCAGCATTCAAATTAGCGAAGCGTGACCGTCGTCTTACAACAATCAACAATACTCGGTGTAGGTCCTAGTTCATACTTTCACCTGGGCCCTTTATAGAAGTTTATCACCCATTTACCCCATTATTAACTTTATAGCGAAACTGACAATTTTGAACGTGATGAAGAAAAGATTAGGTATAATGATAAAAACTTTTGCTGCAAATGAGAAACCAATGTAATTATAATAATCTCACTGCACACAGATAAAGTGTAAAAATGTCCTGACAGTTACAAAATATATTATTTATCTTTACAGTATAATCTTTAATTTCCAAGTGGGCACTTGAAGATATAATAATGCAGCATCCATCTTAATAATCAGTACTCCAATGTCATGATAATCCGATGATTAATAAAGTACGCTTATCTTATATCTCATAGTTTAGTTTTTATTATTAGAAAGAGAATAGGGTGACTCCGACGCCGATCTTATAGGTAGTATGCGAACTATAATTAAGCATGTTTTTAACAAATATGTTGTTTGCACAAAGAGTTCTTAAATATAAAGAAGTTGTTGAAAAATTTACGATCAATAAAAAAGCAATGACCTATATTAATGAGGATATATTTTGAAAATAAGATGATAGGTGATGGGAAACTGGTTTTAAATAGAAATATCACTTATTATTTTTTATAAACTAATTTTGTATGGTTGTAGTCATAGATTGTAAACAAATATTATGTTTTTGGTGGGGTATTATTAAATTACAATTAATTGTAAAAATCAAAGTATTAGGTAAGTGCAGCTTAAAACCTAAATATTATTATTGTAGTTTCTGTTGAATTTATTGAAGCCGTTATCTATATACATATACATATACACTAAGTACAAATAAACAAAATTTGGGATATTTCCACAAGGACCAGTAAATCCAGTAATACCTACAACGTAGCGAGCAACGTAGCGAGACGCAAACGTAGTCAAGTAAATACCTATTTATCAGATTTTTGAGTTATCAAAAAGTACTTAACAAATTTCAATTAAATTTAAACGGGACCACATGACAAGCAAACCCACCTTTCGCTTAAAAAAAGAATCATCGAAATCGGTCCACGCAGTAAAACGTTATGAGGTAACACAACACACATAATAAAAACAGTTGAATTGAGAGCCGTCTCCTTTTTTGAAGTCGGTTAAAATACAATGTAAATAAATAATAAATAAACGCTTCACACTCAACGGCCCCCCAGTAGGATTTTCTGCTGTGTCGGGAGTCCGGAAAACATACATTGACACAAGCACAAACGACCAGACCACGACAAACATCTATATGGCCAGTACTTTTCATGATACCAAAACCAGCTAGTTACAAACAACACAACCAAAAAGACTTTAATGCAACTTTTTACTAGAAAATACCAAAAGCTTTTTTCCCCGACCTTTTTTTATCATATAATGAACAATTATTATTAATTAAGATAATAATTGTGTTTGCTCGCAAACGAAAAAAAAACCGACTTCAATAATTACATCGACAAGTAATACAACGTAATAAGACGAAAAAATAGTCAAGTAAATACGCGCTATTAAAGATTACTCAAAAAGTTGTAATCAGATCTCGATCTAATTTAAAAAAGACTACACGACAAGTATTAGCTTTCGATTAAAGTAAGAATCATCAAAATCGGTACAGCGAGTAAAAAGTTGGGTAGACTGGTAGAGATCTCCTTTAGAGATAAGTTCGCCCTTGCCAACATTTATTATAAACACGATGTATAATTTGTATTTTAAAGTGCAATAAAGAATATCAAAGTTATGCGGTATAATACAACGTAGGTCGACGAAAAAGTAGTCAAGTAAATACGCATTATTAGATATAACTCTAAAAGTACTTGTCAGATCTCAATTAAATTAAAATGGGACCACATGACACGCAACACCTTTGAATTAAAACAAAATTGATCGAAAACGTTCCACCCAGTCAAAAGTTCTGAGCTAACATACATTTAAAAAAATACAGTCGAATTGAGAACCTTCTCCTTTTTTGGAAGTCGGTTAAAAATACCGCAACGCGGATTAGGATTACCATAAAACAAACTGATATGAATCATCAAAGTAGAACCGACCTAAAATAATTTACCAAGATCTACAAGCGTGGTAACACGATATATAAATTAAATTAATTAAACCTTCGCTTGCATCACGGTAACGGTAAAAGCCTTTCATGTCAAAAATAAATTGGGTGAACATCGTACAAATAATTCCCTTTTACCAGTTACGTGAATGAAATAAACTATGTAACACCAACGTAACTTAACATTCTTTCGTGTTTATCGCCTTTGTAAGCGCGTTCGTATGCCTAGGGGACGCTCCATTAACCTTGTTATCTCCATTGCATGTCGGTAAAGGCACCGTTACACGTGACTTATATGCAATCAGAATTTCCATCTAATCTTGAACAACGCTGACAGCCGGTTTTGGGATGTTGGCGTTGCCCAATGTACCTAAAACAGAAATATACATAGCATTAGCATTTCGAAAAATGTAACCGTTACTAGTTTAGTATTCATGTGTATAATTATAGATTCGTACGTAAAATTATTGACACCAACATGCTGTAGGTAATATTATAGGTACTTAAATACAACAAGTTCTTTAAATCACAAAAATATTTACCAAAGATAACGATTCAGCCTATAACATCCTACTGCTGGGCATATTAGTCCTTCTCCATGTATGAGTCACCAAATATAATAACTCATTAATTCTGCGACAAATTTTACGACATAACTCAATCGATCAGACTATTGTGTCATAAAAAATAACTGTTTATCTAAAGAAATATATAAGCACTTCGTTTAGATTCTAAACGAAGTGCTTATAATTTATGCTCCTACTAATACAAAATTTCAAGTTCTTTGTTCGGCCCAAATCGAGCAAATTCATGCGTTTAATATGGTTTAAATACTTATCGAATGGTCATCGATGTTAATGAACTCTACAATTCTTTTGTTCTTTCAGTTTTTAAAAATACAATTTGCTAGTTTTGCTTAACTTTCTCAAATTTGAAATTAATTGTAAATCGCAATAAAAACAAGGACAGAAACAGTTTTGAGGACTTAACTGTTGGTCTAAATATCTTAAGGAAACAATGAAGACTTTAAACAGTAGCTCATCTAAGTAGCACACACGTATTTTCTCAGTTTAACATACCTACCTATTACCTACAATTTAAGTGACCGAGATTTCTACAGATTGACGTCTAATCTTAACAAAAAATTCTGTTCCGTTTGAATTTCTAATAATAGCATTAATGTGGACTAAAACAAATTTGTAATACGAACACAAAAACACTTACCTGGATAAGCAAATTTTGAACCTGAATCCTGAAGAACCTGATCTTCTCACGGACTAACAAGCAAATAACCACGTCATGTTTCAAATGAAATAAAAACGTAACTATTGTTTTTGTTTGTTCACGTCTGCTTTTAACGATGTTTTATATTTTCAGTTTTATCTTAACAGAAAATACTAGATTAATTACATATTAATTCAATATTAGATATTAATAATATATGCGGTACACGTTAATTAATTGCAACCGGATCTATCATAAGATCTAACATCGTAATGGAAATCATGTGTCACAAGTTATACCAGTATAAAAAGCTGATCTTACGTCGATTACAGCACCTGCAACCAGCTCCATTCATCGTTAAAAAGCCAAAGAATAAAATTTGAATAACAGTCATAATCAAGGCATTGAACTTGCTTCTATGAACGACCGTGTGATTATCGAAACCAGAATACTTTCACTTCGATGCGGCAGCCATGCAGCGGATGAGTTTGACTAGAAAAATTATAATAATAAAGAATATTGTATAAAAGATGAGTCAGCTAGATTGTTGATTATATGCCGCCGCCGGTGTCATCACGCTTGTTCGGCCATTGTCGTTAGCGGACTTTTATAGTTTCGTATCAAAAGAAAGAAAGCTAGGATTAACTTCTTATTGTTTAATAATGAAATGACATGGATGATAAGGAATATTTATAAATTTTTTATCAGTTTATATTATCTTACACGTAAATAGCTACATAAGATTTTATCTCTCAAATGTATCAACTATCAACAGATGTGCTTACAATAAATTAAAACATAAAATTATACATTATTTATAATTTTTTTGGAAAAAGAGGAAAGTTATTAGGTTTATTGCTGCTGCGTGGTTACGGCACTAAAGAATGTAGCCACCACCTCTCTTCCCGTGGGTGTCGTAAAAGGCGACTAAGGGATAACACAGTTCCACTACCACCCTGGAACTTAAAAAGCCGACGGATGGCGGGATAACCATCCATGCTGGCTTTGAAATACACAGGCCGAAGATGCCTCCTCCTTAACCCCCGCAACCCCTTTTGTGGGTGGAATTTTGTAAAATCCGTTCTTAGCTGACCTCTACTCGGCGAAAGAAATATTCCTACCAATTTTCAAGTCTCTACGCCTTATGGTTCCAAAGATATCGTGATGAGTCAATATGTGGGTGGAAATCTCTTCTATATGTATAGATATATGCTGTGTGGATGTGTTTACGGCAGTAAAGAATATAGCCATAAGCCACCGCTCTCTTCCCGTGGCTGTCGTAATAGGCGACCAAGGGATAACACAGTTCCACTACCACCTTGGAACTTAAAAAGCCGACGGATGGCGGGATAACTATCCAACTGCTGGCTTTCAAATACACAGGCCGAAGATGCCTCCTCCTTTTTTGAAATTCGGCTAAAAACATGGTAATAAAGTTGTGTATGCTTATGACGATACATGCATGAACAAATTTATTGTACATTAAATATTTATTATTTTTTGGTATCGCAGGGGAACCCATTTAAGGACGCCCGGGTAGGCAGACCTAGACCGTATGTCGGCCTCAGCACCTGGGGGTGCAATACTGACTAAACCCCTGCGGGAGCCTTCAACCGCTTAAAATGGAAGGTCGCAGGTCTGCAGGCAACAGGATCCCTCCAGCGACAGGCTGGCCTCGGCGAAAAGGCCAGACTACTCCTCCATGGGGATTGTCCGGCTCACCTCTTAACAATCCCGACAACGCCCGACACGGGTACAGGGGCGTTACTGGAGGCGCATTAAGTAGCGCCTCCTACCAGCCAGCCAGCGGAGGGAGGCCTTGTTGGCATCCTCCTCTCTAACCCGCTCGTCAGTCTCCTTCTGGGACATTACTGTCCGCAGAAGGAGACCATCGCCTTACAGCTGTATACCACGTATCAATATATCTACAGCAAGACATCCTATAGGTATAGGACATAATATAGGTACATAGTTTATACCAATTAGTCAAACTGTTCCTTTTCAATATTAACATATTTTATAAGAACAAACTGTCATTTACATAATAATAATGTATAACATACATATAAAAACCAATTGTCACGAATAAAACTTATTAAGAAATACTCGTAAGAGGCTAGTAGGCGCCACGAATTTAGCTACCTGTAACCATGGAGCTTGGAACAGTGCCGAAATATTAAACTACAGAAAGATTTACTACAACGGTGATAAATATTCCATTTAACATCTAAATTAGTACATAAAAACAAAGCCCCGAAGCACACACTCACTCAAAATACATTATTGTGACCCGTTATATAATAAGCCGCCTACGACAACGTAAGAGACCTTTGCCTCCCATAAATAATAGTTAATAACTAACCAATTATGAATAATATTATGTTTTGACGAGGTAACGGAGAAAATAAAATTTCATGTGGAATCAGTCACAGTGAACTTACGTAATCTAAAGCCCATAGGCTATTTCTAATTTTGTGAGAAAATTTGAGTGATGAAACGAATTTTTACTTGCTTGGAACTAGACTTGAGAGATAGTGGAGGAAAGGTGAAAGGTGTTTTTAAAAATAACACGAATTTATTACATTTTTAATATGTATTTGTATTATGACTTTATTTACCTATAACGAATAGGGTTTTAATGATTCGATTTTAATAATTTGCGTACCTAATGTATCTTAAGGCAATTATCGGGAATTTTAGAGGGGAAAAGGTAATCAAATCATTTCAAAATTTTGACACAAGTTTATTGTAACATTAAAGCTTAAAACAAAATCCGGATGAAAAATTAGGGCGTTCTATTTTTAAATGTGAGCGAGAGTTTTGTTAAAACTATTTTTTTATTCTTTTAGCTAGTAAATATTTATATAATTTCATAGTAATATTGTCCTACAAATTACGTGGTACGTTATCCCGGTCCTACGCTCACTGCAGCTCTACCCCCAGCCCTGCTATCTCTGTTAGCTACCACAATCGAGAGTTTTCGTAGAGGAATTTTTGTTCGTCTCATCAAAATGGAGCTACTCGCTGAAAATTAGCTTGATACTAATCAGGTGAAAAAATTGTACTAGGGATCCCTACCTATACCTATATTGTGTTTGCTGTTAAAAAAGATTCAGCTAGAGATGTTGATCTGAAAGAGATTTAAGAAATGACATTCGTTTACTAACATACTAAGGGAAGGATATACCTAAAAAATTATGAAAAAGTGCGAAATTGAAAGTTTGGGAGCCTTTTGTCTTTGAATTTAGGATTTACGCCCATTTTTTGACACATTTGATCCCAAAAAAAAATATTTATTTACACACTAAGTACCTTTCAAATTTTAAGTATATCCTTCCGATAACATTACTGAGAGTAGCCTCCCAAAACTTCCTCCCATCATTTACAATATATCTACGTATTCGGATAAAGTAGTGGTTATTGGTAAGAATTAAGGAAAACATTTAAGTGAACAATAATTTTCTTTAGTAAAGACATGAGATAATTTTTTATTCATCAATGGATACGTCATAACATTTATTATATTTTTGCTTAATGAAACAATAAATGCCTTCATTTAACCAATTACATATAGTGAATAAGTGAACAATGAACGTCAACTTTAAAAAGTTTTAATTAGTACATTAATTTCCCTGTCACATTCATTTTATTTTTTAATATTTGACTCGTGTGTTTTCACATGTTACGTATAAATTTATAAACATTTTTTATTTTTTTTTTAATTCGAAGCCTAAGTTTGTCTTGGGGTCACGTTTAAATTTAAGCGAGAAGTAATGAGTAGTTTTTGAGCTTTCTCAAACAATGTGTATTTGTATTATACTTGTCGATGTTGGAACGTTGCCAAGCAACCGTTTTCCATCTATCAAAAATCTATACATAAGTACTACATATAAATTAAATTGAAGTGTCTGTCTGTTATTTAAAAATAGCTGTGTTTTTCAAGTGCATATAGTTATTTAAACGATACTAAAACACAAACTATTAAAAAAAATGTGTATTTCTGTTTGTCCGGGCTAATCTTTGAAACGGCTGAACCGATTTTTATGGGACTGTCATAAGAATATATAGGAGTTTGTGGAGCAACTATAAAAATAAAAATAGGCTACTTTTATCCTGAAATTCTCGCGAAATCTGGATATACGCGGAAAAAACCACGTTTACCGCGCCAAGTAACTACGATATAAAGTAACCACAGACCACAGAAATACTAAAGTAACCAAACATTTTTTTTTTAAATGCGTCACGTACACTTAATTTTATTTTATTCGATGAAATGATCGTTATTATTTTTTACGAAAGTTTTATTACAAAGAAAAATGTTACACCCAGCTTCACACGTAAACAAGGCGGCTTTGTTAAAAAGCGTCAGATAACCTGTATTATAATGTATACTAAATTCAACAGCGAAGGTGCGTTGACCTCATGTCACACTGATACTGCGGGTCAAATGGTCCGTGGCCTAATGATCAATAACAATGCCTTTTGATGCACACCATTCAATTCGCTAATGCCACTTTAAGGTGAGGTAATTGATGTATTCCTGCAAAACACGTTTCTATGAATTCAGTTTTGAAATAGTAAACAGTGAAATTTTTATCTAATAAATTTAATTGATATTGTTGAGGGTATATTCTAGTTCAGGCTTTTGTCGGAAACATGATTTGATAAATTTGGCTCGATAGAATAAATTCACAAAGTTACCTCTTTTCGGGTCATTTTATTTACTATGATTGGGTTTTATTCTTAAAATAACTGATTTGATATTATAAATAAATTACCAAAATAAAGTTCATATATAACTGGAATAATTTGATCAAGTGTTTTTTTTTTTAATTCCATAATTTTTTTTTAATCGATTATTCAAGTGATTTTCGACCGCTTTTTTGCTCTAGCGGCACTGTGCAGTGTCCTGTCGGACGTCATAGACGCTGGACGTGTGAAAAAATTTTCGATTTTTCGTATTCGTATTTCGTATTCCGTATTTTTTAAATATTAGTATGCATTCAATATTCGTACCTACTGAAATTTGAATTCGCTATTTATAAATTTAAATTAATATATTTTGTTGCTGTTTTTGTAAAAAATACCTATTTATCTACATAAAATAAAATTGGAGTGTCTGTTTGTAATATTACGGTTTTTAACTAAATTCATATTATGTAGGTATGTATAATATACATACATTGTATATATACCAAAATAACATTTTTGAAGTGAAACTTCTTTAGGCGCATGAGGGGTAAAATTTGGTAGGTGGCGCTGCTATCGGTATGTAACTCCGAAACTACTGAACCAATTTGTATCAAAATTTGTAAGCATCTGTAATTTGGTCCAACTTGGGAGATAGGGTACTTTTTTCTCAATTAGACCCGGTAGGTGGCGCTGCTATAGGTATGTAACTCTGAAACTACTGAACCAATTTGTATCAAATTTTGTAAGCTTCTGTAATTTGGTCTAACTTGAGAGATAGGGTAGTTTTTATCTCAATTGGACCCGGTAGGTGGCGCTGCTATCGCTATGTAACTCCGAAAGCACTGAACCAATTTTTATCACATTTCGTAAGCATCTGTAATTTGGTCCAACTCGAGAGATAGGGAATATTTTATCTCAATTTGACCCGATAGGTGGCGCTGCTATCGGTATGTAAGCAATCTTTGGTAGCTGTTTTCCGGGCAGGACAACGTCTGCCGGGTCCGCTAGTTTAATATAATTATTTTGTTGCTGTTTAAGTTTTTGTAAACACTATTTATCTATATAAAATTAATAAAAATGGAGTGTCTGTTTGTAATATTACGGCTTTTAACTAAATTCATAATTATGTATGTATATATACACGGTACATATTACACCAAATTAACATTTTTGAAGTGAAACTTCTTTAGGCGCATGAGGGGTAAAATCTGAGCGACCGGTAACGCGTCAGTGTCACGACGAGTACTTGGATGGGTGACCTCTTTTTTTTCAATTAGATTTTTGAAGTGAAACTTCTTTAGAATCGTTGTGATTTCAAACCAGATGCAACGGAAAAACGACAGGGAAGGGTGCGCCGCGCAGCGACTTGCATGAAAAAGGATGACACATTGTAGCGTTACGCTCATTGTGGCGTTACGCTATTTATATCGTTACGCTCATAGTACCGTTACGCTATTTGTAGCGTTACGCTCATGAGGGGAGGAGAGGGAGATATTTTGGTTAAGATAAAATTTGATCGACCGGAAACGCGGCAGCGTCACGACGGTCAGTTCTTGGATGGGTGACCCCTTTTTTTTAACAAGTTTTTTTTAAAGTGAAACTTCTTTAGGCGCACTTAACTTGGAGAGTAAGCAGGCGTGACGAGAGCGTTACGAAAAGTGTGATCCGTTGAGCCGAACGGAAGTTGAGAGTGAGATATGTTAGTAAAGATAAAATTTAATCGACCAGAAACGCGGCAGCGTCACGACGGTCAGTACTTGGATGGGTGACCGCTTTTTTTTCAACTAGTTTTTTTGAAGTGAAACTTCTTAAGGCGCATTACATACACATGAGGTACATTTGAGCGACCGGTAACGCGGCAGCGTCAGGTACTTGGATGGGTGACCACTTGGGAACACCGCGTGACGTTGCCATTTTTTTTTCTTTGTTATAATAAATTATATTTAATTAATATTAAAATAAGAATTATTAAATATACCTACTGTGGAATTTTTAAGGAACATACAAAAATAAATTAGAATCGGTCGAGCCATTCTCGAGTTATGCGCTTAGCAACATTCTTTTTTATTATATAGATTATAATAATAATAATACATAGCAACAAAATAGAGTTTTCAAAATAGAGGTAAACCATTTTTAATATACTATCTAATATATATACTAAATTTATTATAAAGTATGTTTCATTATATTATCAGCTCGGTGAAGATCGATTTAGATTCGGATCTTAGACCACTAGTACTAAGCAGCGCTTCATGACAAACTTTACATTCGTATGTTACACAGCTCAAAATGAATAATTTAAATTATATTTTTATTTCGAGTTAATACAATTAGGTACAAAATTCAAAAGTATAAGTGTGTCTGTTACATTTTTACGCCTATGGCGATGTAGCAAATTAGCAATTTTAAAATTCATCAACATCGGAGAGTTAATACTGCCTACTGTACCTATACAGATAAATTTTATTTAATAATTATTATTTTAAATTTAATATGTAATTTGTTTCATTTAATAGCTCTTATTCCATTTATGTCCAACAGTATTTATACTAAATAACCCTGAAATCCTTTACTTATTTTATTTATTTACGAAAGTATTATTATTTTATCACTACTATAAAAAATGATCATTATAAATGCATTTCTATTTTAAAGCCAAATAAAATTTCATGACGGTCAGTACTGAGATGGGTGACCGCTTTTTTTTTCAACTAGTTTTTTTGAAGTGAAACTTTTTTAGGCGCATGAGGGGTAAAATTTGAGCGACCGGTAACGCGGGACCGTCACGACGGTCAGTACTTGGATGCGTGACGCTTTTTTTTTCAACTAGTTTTTTTGAAGTGAAACTTCTTTAGGCGCGCTTAAATTGGGTAGTAAGCAGGTTAATGCGTGACGAGAGCGTTACGAAAAGTGTGATCGGTCGAGGAGAACGGAAGTTGAGGGAGATATAAGTTACTTAAGATAAAATTTGAGCGACCGGTAACGCGGCAGCGTCACGACGGTCAGTACTTGGATGGGTGACCGCTTTTTTTTCCAACTAGTTTTTTTAAATATTGTAATTGTATTGTGGAATTTATTGAGATACGTTTTATTGAATAATAATTATTTTAAACTACCTATGCCCGCGACTTCGTCCGCGTGGAATTTAACAAAATAATTACTGTTCAGTTCGCAGTTATAAAATAATAATAAAAAATCTAAAATAAAAGTAGCCTACGTTACTCCTTATTACATCAGCAACTATCTGCCAATGAAAGTCCTGTCAAAAACGATCCAGCCGTTTCAGAGATTAGCCGGAACAGACAGACAGACAAATTATAAAAAATGTTATTTTGGTATTTGCACCATGTATATTATATAATATGTAATTTAGTTAAAAGCGGGTATTACAATATTACAAACAGACACTTCAATTTTATTTATTTGTATAGATTTAATATGTAATTTGTTTTATTTTATATAGCTTATTCTATTTATGTCCAACAGTCTTTATAATAAATAACCCTGAAATCATTTACTTATTTCATTTATTTACGAAAGTATTACATATTTATCACTACTTTAAAAAATGATCATAATAAATGCATTTCTATTTTAAAGTCAAATCAAATTAGTTCGCTTTACAGCCACTGACGCTTTCAGGTCACGGACTGAGTTCAACAGCAACGAGTTCGCGCGACGTGTGTCCAAGGGGGACGGGGTAGACGTTAAATGCCTACTTTTGTCATGCGACGGAGCCTTAATTGGTTGAGTGATTCGAAAAGTATCCGGCACAAATTGTTTGAATGCAGAATCAATTGAATAAACATCCTAAATGACGTACCTGCGAACGGTTATGTTAGACTGGAACAACACGAGGTACGAGAACGAAGCGATATCTGTATATAAATAAAAATCTATTTACAAATAAGTAAATTTTAAAAGTAGGGCCAATAATACGAACAAAAAGTATCTAAGAAATTATTGTAAATAAGAGTGGTTTTCAAAATAGATAAATATTAATTCTCAAGGTAAATTTTCTATAATAGAAACTTTAAAGACTCAATAAAACACCCGACACTCAATGTGAATTTAGATCGTTTAAGTTTTAACCCATCATTCAGAAAAACTTTATAAAAAAAATAATCTGCTCGTATCCACAACACTACTTGATATTCGACTTACATAAGACAAACGCACTTTCTTCAACTAATCGCATTCAGCCTGTAACATCCCACTGATGAGCATAGGCCTCTTTCTCCATATAGCAGAAGGATTGGAAGTCACCACGCTGCTCCACTGCGGATTGGCGGATATGTTGCCTACTATGAGTAACGATCGCTATCAGGTATTTATGATAACAACCGGGACCGACGGCTTAACGTGCCCTCTGAGGCACGGTGGGGAGACCCACAAGGACATACATCCAAACCGGAAAGAAATGTTTCTATAAATACAAATATCCATCCCGAGCGGGAATCGAACCCACACACCGCTTGTTAGCGGTTGTTCAACTAATAATAATTAATAAGTCGTAATTTAATGTGACAAATAGCTGCACTTTTTTATCCCTTAGAATTTTAAGTTATACCAGGGAGGTAAATTAACTTTTTATTTAAAAATTAAGAAAGGGTAAAAAATCACTACACAACTTCACACGAATGTGTCATACGGCATACTACTAAAGTTAAACAAATAATTGTGTTACTTCGCAAACGAAAAAAAAACCGAATTCAATTACATCGACAAGTAATACAACGTAAGTAGACGAAAATGTAGTTAGGTATATACGCGTTATCAAAGATTACTCAAAAAGTAGTAATCAGATCTCGATCAAATTTAATTGAAACTACAAGACAAGCATCAGCTTTCAATTAAAACAAGAATCATCAAAATTGGTATACCTACCTAGCGAAAAGTTATGCGGTATAATATAACTAGCGACCCGCCCCGGCTTCGCACGGGTGCAATGATGATACTAAATACTTTCAACAATAAAAGATGCGTCATGCGGGGCAGAGGGGATTGACTCACGCCGCGCAGTAGGCATAGCATAGTAGGCGCTTTAGGAACTTTAAATGTTTCGCTGCTAATTGCTTCTAACGACGATATCTCAAAAAATATTCATCTGATTGATATAGTGTGAAAGGCAATTTTAATCTGCATTAAATGTCTAAGCTAACTAACATATTTATATGGATAAGGATTAATACTGAACTAAAGAAAATAGCTTTGAAAATAACGCAATGTTTTTAATTAAAAATTTGAACATAAACGTGGTTATTGTAAGTCAACCGTAAGAGATAGAGATATGCTCTCGCGGACTTTTTTGTAGAATTTTTATAGATTTTGAATTCGCTAGTACATTACTAAACTGTATCTTTGCTAGTTTACGCGGCGTTTGCGTGGAAAGCTCCCAGTTGGCGCGATTTTTTACGACTTCTTCAACATTTATCGCCGTAATTCTGCTAATTTACATAAAAGTATACTAAATTATATACACAAACCTTTCTCAAGAATCACTCTAGCTATTAAAAAAAACCGCATCAAAATCCGTTGCGTAGTTTTAAAGATCTAAGCATACATAGGGACATAGGGAGTAGGGACATAGGGACATAGGGACAGAGAAAGCGACTTTGTTTTATACTATGTAGTGATGTAGATCGACGAAAAAGTAGTCAATTAGATATAACTCGAAAAGTACTTGTTAGATCTCAATTAAAATTAAATGGGGCCACATGAAATGCATCCACTTTCAATTAAAAAAATCATCGAAATCGGTCAACACAGTCAAAAGTTCTGAGGTAACATATACCTACATAAAAGAATACAATCGAATTGAGAACCTCCTTCTTTTTTGGAAGTCGGTTAAAAATGCAAATGATTCACTACGTAATTAATAAATCGTCCAAGTGCGAGTCGGACTCGCGCACGAAGGGTTCCGTACCATTGACTAGGTAAACAACAGTAGGTACATTGACTTTGATATCAGACAAAAAGCGGCTAATAAATCACTTTTGTTGCACGGGAGCAAAAATAGGCAAAAATGACTTTTTTTGTATGGGAGCCCCCCTTAAATATTTATTTTATTTTAATTTTATTATTTATTATTAAAGTACAAGTACAAATGAGTATTTTGTGAATATTTCAAGTGCCTACCTGTTGCCATTATTGATATCGAGCAAAAAAGGGCAAGAAAATCGCGTTTGTTGTATGGGAGCCCCCCTTAAATATTTATTTTACATATTTTGTTTTTAGTATTTGTTGTTATAGCGGCAACAGAAATACATAATTTGTGAAAATTTCAACTGTCTAGCTATCGCCGTTCTTTAGATACAGCCTGGTGACAGACGGACGGACGGACGGACGGACGGACGGACGGACGGACGGACAGCGAAGTCTTAGTAATAGGGTCCCGTTTTTACCCTTTGGGTACGAAACCCTAAAAAGCAGATGAAATTATTAAGGAAAATTCTGATACGCCTCAAAAACACGATAATCCGTTGTATATGTATATGTTACTGTAAAAGCTCGAACTACTGTACATCCTAAGATTTAAGAGTAAGTCTTAGAATTTACCGACATGAATTGGTGAATGTACCTAAGGATTTATGAAAATGGGACATTTTTTCGGGCTTTTTCTATTAGAATTTAGTACATGCTAGGTTTTACCACTGACGTCTGACAGCTAGTAAAAGTTGGTTTTGGGAATAAAACAAAGATTAATTCTTATTCATTTATTTCAGTCATAAACTTAAATTGGTAAGTCTTTAGATTAAGACCCGTATACCCTTTCATCGGCATAATATCGTTACAAAAAAAAAATAACCCTAACCTATCTAACTTCAAAATTAGACCGTTTATCGGCATAATTTCGTTACAAAAAAAAAACCTAACCTATCTTAATTTTAATTTTCAAATTAGACCGACACGGGTCTTAATCTAGACTAGCCACGTTATAAAATGTCTTTTTCAACATTTACCGTGCCTTTAATGTAAATCCTAAGACTTACCAAGTGAAAATGAATGGTGGAAAATGTGCGAATCACAAAATCGTTCGGGCTTTTACCATTGAGAGTTGGTAAATCTTAGGTTTTACTCTTAAATCTTAGGATTTACCATAATTCGTGCATTTACAGTAACATATATAAGATATACGAAATTTTACATATTGTACCACTATTTTACATTTTTTAATTAGGGGCCGTTCAAGTATTACGTAACGCAATTAGGGGGGGAGGGGGGGTCTTGTAAAACGTTACGATGCGTTACAGGGGGGGAGGGGGGGGTCTCGAACAACTCGTTACGTAACGTTGTTTTTTATTTAAATAAAAAAAACTAGTGTAATAAATCTCCCAAATTGGCAACCCTTTTCGTTTATATCCCTTTTTGTATATATATATTTATACTTACTGCAAACGCGATTTTTTTTAAGCGACTTTTCGGTAGTTTTCGCAACAAAGTTGTGACATTTGGGTAAAAATGGTCAGTTGGGGTGTTACGTAACGTTTATGGGCTGGGGGGGGGGGTACAGGAAAACGTTACGGCGCGTTACATGGGGGGAGGGGGGGTCTAAAATCTTCAAAATTTGCGTTACGTAATACTTGAACGACCCCTTACGGTAAAAATTAATAATTATGATTGGCGATTATTTATGTACAAATCTTGATGTCAAAGTTAAAAACGACTTAAATATGACGTTTATCGTACAAATATGGTAAGGAAATACAAAACAACAAGTTGAGAAGTAAATAGACGGAAGTCGCCGGGACGACGCGATATTTTGAGTAAGGCGCGCTAGGCATGTGAGTTGTGACTTACCTACACAGTAGCCTATAATATAAATATATCTGTTCACTTTTACTACATTAATATTTACCTAGAAATGTAAATAAATATCTGACCATAACAACAAACAAATTACTTTAAGGAGATGTTGTCTACGAACACATTATTTTATTACTTTTTTAAAGAAGTAGAGACAATGTTATATTAAGTATAACGAACGTAAATTAATTAAAAACAATTAATGTTTTCATTGAAATAAACCATTGCTGAGGCGTTTAATTTAATCATATTCGCATATATTTACGTTTAAAGACGAAAATATGTAGACTTTTTATATAACGTTCTTTTTTATATAGAGTTTTAATCTCGATTACTATTTTAATGAAAGTTATAAATAAATTTTCATTAAGTAAAATTATGTATATACTTTTACATTACAAAATAATAAAACGTTTTTTAATTGCTACAACTAACGGTTTAAGTCAAAATAATTATGACAAAAATCAAAGTTTTATATACCTACCTAAGCACATACAACTTATAAAGTCAATTTTTAATTAAAGTTGATTTTGTTGCTTACTATGAATAAAATTAAGCTTTATGACGACCGCTCTGGTGTAATGGTGCGTGTCCCGTGTCGGTGGCGCCTAAAACACCGACGGTCGCGGATTTGATTCCCACTCGGAGTGGATATTTGTGTTTCTACAAATATTTATTTCCGGCCTGGTTGTTACTACTTGTGGGTCTCCCCACCGTGCCTCGGAGAGCACGTTAAGCTGTCGGTCCCGGTTGTTAACTTGTACACCTGATAACGATCGTTACCTACTCATAGTAGGGAATATATCTGGCAGCCCTGACGAACTAACTGAGGTAGGGTACAGCAGGAAATTTCCTGCTCAAAATTTGGAGCAGCCCGTCTGGGGTAGTACCTCGACCTTACAAAAGACCACACCTAAATGATACTGTTTTCAAGCAGTATTGTGTTCCTGTTGGTGGGTAAGGTGACCAGAGCTCCTGGGGGGATTGGGGATAGGCTCGACAACGGGCTTGCGATGCTTCTGGTGTTGCAGGCGTCTGTAGGCTACGGTCTTACCATGAGGTGGGCCGTACGCTTGTTTGCCGAACTAGTTACATTAAAAAAAACCGCATTGGAGCAGCGTGGTGGATTCGAAGCGAGTTGGAAGCTCTGATCCTTCTCCTACATGGGGAAAGAGGCCTATGCCCAGCAGTAGGATATTACAGACTGAAGCGTTATATGAATATAAATCCATAATTTATTTATCTTTAGTCGCAAATTATATAGCCACAAATAACGATGATAATATGACGAAATATTACGAGTTAAAACTATGCAGGGTGCTTAATTTGCATTAACCTTGGACATAAATAGAAAGGATATCCGCTTATATTTGAGTTGACTATACTACAGACGGTTAAACATTTTTTACCATAGGATAACCCTTTTATAATTATGTTGTGAACATCTATACTATAATATTACTACCAATTCCAAATCGAATTGAACTAAACTTGTTACATTTTTACACTTTTAAACATAAACTACTATATTAATTAATAGATAGTTTGCCTTCAGCACAAGTTCACAAACATTCTGGTACAATAGACAAAAATAAACTAAAAACATTAATTCAATAGATATTTTCGGTTCAATTCGCTCTCTCAAGGACGCACCCAGCCGCACCCCATTTCCGTTCGGTAGGTAACATCGGGTAGAGTAAAGGTAGCCTGTTGTGAACAAAAACACAAGCAGATGTCGTTGGCTTTCTAATTCTGAGTTAAGACATAAAGTTTGTTACAAACATCCAAAACTATAAAACAAACAAAAGCGTAAATTACCATTAAGTACTCAATTATAAACTTATAATAGATGTTGTGTACAAAGTTCACAGTCCTTCCCGGTTCGTAATTTTCTATAACCGATACACTATGATCAAGTTGTCGCATTAACACTTCACTTTCCCTGCAACCGAGAATTTCAAGCATTTACTCATCTGCCGGCAAAGTGCGCATAATTACAGGGGTTGTCCGAGCTCCCTCGGCAAGATGCGGAGAAACCTTACGGACTCCTTGATAGATCGTCAATGATGGATTACTTTCTCGAAAATTGAACGAAAGTGTGTCGTGTGAAAATATCGTTTTTATTATGGAATGTGTAAAGTACCTATACAGTTTCAGACGCAAATTAAATCGTGTAAAAGAAGCATGCATGAATCTCACCGCGCCGGGCAAATATAAACAACTTCTAAAAAAGGAGGAGGTTCTCAATTCGATTGTTTTTTTTTATGTATGTTAGATCAGAACTTTTGACTGAGTGGACCGATTTCGAAGAATTTTGTTTTAATTGCAAGGTGTTGCATGTCATGTGGTCCCATTTAAATTTCATTGAGATCTGACAAGTACTTTTAGAGTTATATCTAATAACGCGTATTTACTTGACTACTTTTTTCGTCTACGGGCTACCTACGTTGTGTAAAGGCCAATACATACGTAACGTGGACGGGACGGGACGGGGACGGGACGGGACGGGGACGGGGCGGGGATGGGACGGGGACGGAACGGGGACGGGCCGGGGACGTGAAGTTTTGGAATATCGTTTCATACAAAATGTATAGCAAAGAGCAAGAGATGTGACAATGCATACGCAACGGAATCACGTACGGGACGGGGCACGTGATTTTGTATGAAATGAACTTCACGTCCCCGGCTCGTACGGGAAAAAACACGTTACGTATGCATTGGCCTTTACTTGTCGATGTAATTGAAGTCAGTTTCTTTTTCGTTTGTGAGCAAACATAATTATTTATATTTTACATAAAGACTGCTAATAATAAAAGGTTTTTATGAAAATTTGTGCGCTTTTCGTTTAATGCGACTTGACTCATATAATAATAAACTAAGATATTTAGAATTTATTTTATTTAAAATCTTTGATGTGTTGTATGTACCTTCATTCATACTAAAAGTAACTAAAAAGTACGGATATTTTAAAAAATTGAAGTGTAATAACTAATTAAATATATACCTAGTATTGTGTTATAATTATCCCAAAATTTTTTGTTGCAGTAGAATAGCGAATGCATGCATGTGCATGTAGCTTTAAAAATAAAATGAACGTAACGTAATAATGAAAATGACTTGCGAGACGAAGCAGGAAGGTAGGGAGGGGCGGTAGGAGCGCGCCCCTCCACCCGCCCGTACCCCGCAACACACCCGCAGACCGCGACCGAGCGAGAGGCGACGGCTAGCCAGCTGCGCGTTTGTCTTGCTTACTTGTGTTTTTCGGTTGTCGTAGTGAGATTGACGCTTCATACTTATTTTCTTTCGTTCAACAAGCAACAGAAACAAGTTTCTGTGCATGCGCGTGTGAAAAAAAGTTTATAGATGCGATTGTGTAATAAACTGTCTGAAAACATACCGAATTGGACGTTACAAACCAGTGTCGCTATTCGGAGTTGTTACTTGGATACCAGTGCCTTTTGTCTGTAACAGTGAATAAAACAAGAGTGGTGCTATTTTTGTACGTTCCTGACAGGTTACACGCCTGTGAACCCAGAAGTGTGATCAGTGATTGTTGTCGTGGCCGGTTTCCGTGGAGGAAACTTTCCAAACGTGCATAAAACAGTGGGTAATGCTTTCCTAGCGAATGCGGGCCCTGCCTGGACGCATTCCATAGGGAAGCAAGTGCCGGCATTAAGCATTCTACGGTAAGTAAAGCGCTCTCAAGTTCATCGTACTTTGACCTAAAAATTGTGTAAACGATGTTGACCGACGTCCAAGCTTTGCCGGTGTGGCGGTGTCAAATGTCAAATCATTCAAAGGCCAAGTAACCTATCTGTTTCATGAATAAAAAAGCTACTCCTTTGTTTATTCCTGCATAATATCAAAAAGGTTTTCTTTCAAAAAAATATGAAATATTAGGGCTAAACTTGAAGTTGATACATATTATTTCTAACATTCTTAAAACTCTAATATCGTCTTTTCCTTAAATTAGATTTAAGCCCCTCAATTAAAGTATCTGGCTTGTTTTATGTGACAATAAAAACTTACTGCTACAATAACAGTTGTAACAAAGTCATAATTTATAACTACAATAGTGTCATTCATAGAAAAGTGTTGTTCCTTCGCAAATGTTCTTTAAGTATTTAAATGTAACAAAATTTAACAACCAGTAATCTTACTGTAATCTCCTTACTGTAACTAAGTGAATCATGCAATAGATTATGCTGCTTTTTTAATACTTTATCTTCTATAATTTAAATAACTAACTCATGTTACAGTAGCCATGTAATAATGAAATATCATTTTATATTCGAGTGATTCCCATGGATTATGTTTGTAAAACATACATCTTACCCTGACCCATTTACCGCATATGTTGCTCTTGTTCTATTTTGGAGTAAATATTTTAGTATTGTTGAACAATAAAATTGATGTAAGAATAATAAATAATATCATTTTGGTATATAATTTACTATTTACATATTTAATTATTTGCAGACAAAGTAGTTGCTGTGCTCTTTTTATATTAGTTGATATAATTCTCTCATATATAATTAAGAAGTTATATAAAAATGTGTAGTTTGTATTTGTTTCTATTGTATCTATATTAAAACCAAAACATGAGAAGTCCATTGTGAATTACAATTAGATAACTGGCAATTGTCAGATCAACATTACATACAGCCTTTTGAAATAAATATAAAGATAACGCAATATTAGAATTACCGTATAAAATTATTAAATTAAATAGATCTTACAAACCCTACATATTGTTTTGTCTATAAAGTTTTTGTCTACCTAAGCAGTTTTTGCGTCTTAAATGAGAAAATGAATCTAACCTTCTTTGCTGGCAAAATTTTGTAAACACCCACCAGAGTACAACAATTTATTTTATTATCTGTTGTGTTTACTTAAGCAATTTGCAGATATTGGATAGCCATCACAGGTACATAACCAATTTCAAAACTTAATATTTTAATAATTGCTAAGGATTTAAGTATTTATGTTTACCATCATTGGGCGTGTTTGGCCGAAGTAAGTTCTTACTAAACTTACTAAGCCAGTAAGCATAAAAAATTAAAATCTTACAGGCTGAATAAAGCGCTTTTCGGCCAGGACAGATTTACACTTACTGACTTATCATAACACAAAACATAGGAACATACTTGGAATGATTAAAGAATTATCACTCATTTTTACGTCTAAAATTATTATAATAGTGCTTGTGTAGACGTATCTGAACTGTTAATCTGTTTCTGTTATGGTTTTATTCCAGTTTTATTTACATCAACAATAAGCAAAATGGCGTCTGTCTATTAAGCCATGCTTACTGCGTTAGCACTTATTTTGTGTTCTGGCCGAAATTTTTGTAAGTATAGTGACTTACTAAATTTAGTAAGAACTTACTTCGGCCAAACACGCCCAATTTGTTTTTAATTCTGGTGCCTCCTGTGACAAGTGATACAAGTCAAAATTCATCATTTTACAGATGAGCAAAACCAGGTTAAAAAAATTCTTGTTCATGAAATAAGTGGGCAAGGTTCAATATAGGGATATAATAGGAGTATTATATTTAGTAGAATAAAACATTCTCTTTCAATATACATTTTAGTTTTTTCGGTAATTATTTAAGTAATTTAAAAGTTATTTATGGAATAAAACTTATTAAGTTGTATCTTTCTTCACATTTATTGTCGTACAATTATGTTATAAATAATACTTTGCAGTTAAATTACTTTACACCGATACTTTTGTTTGTCTAAATAATATCTAATGCACTGCGGCTGCCCAATTTCAAAATACAGTAAGGGACAAAAAATAATCTTTTTTTAAATTCAAATAAGTATATCTAAACGAAAAATGATTTCGAAAAATTTGTCCCATACACACACACAATATGTGAAATTTATTACTTACAAAAGTTTTAGGTTCAAAGAGATTATATAACTCTAGCTACTTTAGTATTTACGAAAAATGTACTGAAAATAAATCTGAAATTAAGTACAATTAATTGCATTTAAATCACAAAGCACAAAAAATAGTGTTAAATATTTAGTGATGGATTACTGACCTAGGGCTAAAATTTGACAAATATACTTAATTATCCACGAATTTTTAGAATTATAACTGATATATCATTGTAATAGTTATATCCCTTTGTACAAAAATTATTTCAGTAACGATATTATCATCATTTTTTTCTGATAACTCTCATGATCACATCACAATAAGGATGTAACTCAACACTTATATCACATATCACCGACAGGCACAGAATTATATTAATATTCGTAAAATTTTGGTCAAATCATGTGATTTAGCTAAATTTTTTACGATTCAGTATGAAAGAATGATTAAAAATGATTATTTTTTTAAAATATACATTCTTTGTTTATTTGCATTACTTACTTACATAGGTACTTGTTATATTTTTTAAATAATATAAATTTTGTCAGTGTTTTTCTCATGTATACCTCATGTAATACTTTAAATAAACTCAATTTATTTTTGATTGAATTTGAATGAAAGTTTACATAAATATTTCAAATCACATCTGAGTATTGGAAATATCCAAACATATTTTAATTTATTAACATATTTTAATTTACAAATGCTAAAATAATATTTAGTAGATACCTATTTTTAAATCAAAACTTACTAGATTAATTTGCCATATCCATTAACTAATTAATTAAATTAAAATATTAATTAATACTAAGTTTATTTTCGCTTTTCTATGTAAAATTTAAGTCCATAGATGATGGAATATTATAGTCCATCTGACATTTAAATGTTAAAGTGTTCAAATTATTATGTACTTACACACTTAAAGACGGCCCGTCTTTACCCGGGGGTTCAAGGGGTGTAGCGCACCCGGGCGCGGGGTCCTAGAGGGTGCTGAATACTAAAAATTGGAAATTTTATTGACCTCTACTCATTTTTACACCAGCAGGGGCGCGGGCTGATTATTCTCACCCCGGCGCGGAATATGCTTAAGACTGGCCTGTACAATTACATGTGGATAAGAAATAAATTTTAAAATTAATTACTATAAAACTGTATTTTTCATTTTTAAAATTATTTAATTTTATTAAAACTTCCGTTCTGTCTAACAAACAAATATGCAATTAATTTGTGATATAATTATAATGCACAAATATGCAACACAAATTATATAGAAATTAATTTATTTAAAAATATGGGTTGTCTGGAAGAAATGGCTAAATAGCCATAAGTCCGCCCATTGTACTTCACAGTCTGTAAATATCTTTAAATGTGTTTAATGTTTAAAATGTAGTTGTGGTGTACAATAAAGTATAAATAAATAAATAAATTAAGAAATTGGTCTTTCATTAATTATGTCATTATATTGCTAAAAATATGTTAAACAACAGTATGTACACAAGTAAAACAACTAATCTATTCTAGTTTATTATGTTTGATTAATATTATAAGTAAAAATATATTATATTTTTTATTTGTAGGGAGACAAGCGGAGCGGGTGGCGGGGTCGGCAGCGGCGGGCTGCTGACCATGAACGCCACCCAGGTGCAGTGTGAGCCCCACGACTCGGTGGTACTCATTAAATGTAAGTTTGTACTAAGTAATAATTACTACTCGACTGTTTCTCGACGCCCTATATTATGTCCTTGACGTTTCTCCTACTACAAATACATTAGGGGCCGGTTTCACTGATTGTGGATAAAGTCTATCTTGCACAGAAGCTACAAATAGACTAACAGCAGGAGATAGAACAGGCCTTTAGGACTTGTTTCTCCTCAATTAATAAACTAAAACTTTTAGATTTACATTTGCCAATAGAAATGTCTCTTAAATATAGTGGGATTGGTTAGTAAAAAAAAATAATCTATATATATAAAAATCAATTGTTGTTCGTTAGTCTCGTCTAAAACTCGAGAATGGCTTAACCGATTTTGCTAATTTTGATCTTGAAATGTTTGTGGAAGTTCGGGGAAGGTTTAAACGATAAGAAACATAAATAATAAAATGACGATTTAATTTTCCAATACAAAATGTTCCTAGCACGGAAATTTAATGTCTTTTGTCAAAAACATTGTCAATTGTTTGTCAAATATTTATAGGTGCGTTCAGAAAGTGTTTTGTCCATATTTTTCACAAATATACGTAGGTGATACGAAGTTCACCGGGCCATCTAGTATACAATAAATTTATATCTGTTGTATACCGTAATCCATCAAAATAATAGCGATATCCGCAGCTGGTGAAACAGACTCTAGGTCTTTTACCTGTTCTATCTGCCTGTTATATAATAATTTTCTTTACGAAGCATCTGCTCAAGCAATTAAAAAGCAATTTAAAATGTCATAATAGCTAAATCACGATGAAACGAAATAAGATTATAAAATATATTTCTACATGTCAATGAAAAGTGCGACAATATGTCACAATACCAACACAGACTGTCACCCACGGGCCACGGTACACCAATTTAACATGTTAATTTAATTATTGCATAGGGCTGGTCATTTAGGTTAGAGGCAAGGTCGGCTTGTTGCGTTATTAGATTATTAAATTTAATAAATGAATGGGGCTTTATGTTTAAATAATAATATATTGGTCATCATTTACTTCCATACGAGCTATCTGCTCATCCGATAAGTGATAGTATAAAATTACGAACCTAAATTATAGAGGGTTTATAATTTTAATTAACTTTTATGTATGATCAATGATCATCATTACCGATCGATCGTTATAAACAAAACCTTATAGTAAATTAGTAATAACATAATTATTCTTTTTATTTACATATAATATACGTATATCAATAGTAATCTCGATATCATCTACTCTTTTATATTAAATAATTTGACTTCCTCGCTTTTACTAATTAAACATTCTTAGTTGCTTTTCTTAGAAGTAGAATGACAATGTTGATAACATAAATATGCATTAGAATTTTAACCGTAAACGTTACTGTCGAGTATAAAATCGATCACCTCATATCCACACTCGTCTGAGAATCTTCGACTCTTGTATATTTTTAGAATATTCTTCATTACTGCGTCTACGATCTATTTGCTGGCATAAACATTCGTATATAGTGGCTTGTTATGTTTATAGAGGCAAAAATAATATTTGCTTATGAATATTAACATTAGATGATTATCATTTGTGATCTATATTTAGGTAATAATTATATACATAGTGGTCGGAAAAAAAGTATAAAAATTATGACTTTTATAGACAATCAAGTTAAATATAATTAGATATTTTCTATTAATAAATTCATAAATAAGAAAATACCTATCCCATGGTTTATTCTAAATATAATTTAAATAATAGGGTCACATATCAATTATTAGATTAATTATATCGCTTATTATAATATGTTCCTGATTTGTATTTTCTACAATTGCAAAATAATTGCTCTATCTTGAGACAACTGCGAAATATAAACTATTAGAAATCAAATACCAATAAAATATATAACTGATATGTACATTTCATCAGAATTCGAATCTAACTACGCTGTAGTTTCCAGGAATAGCAAAAGCTAAAGTATTATGTTTATATTCGTCCTCGAAAGTTCCCCCGTTGCGCCGGCGCGGCTCGCCGCTCTCAATTGATGCGGGAGGCGCACATTCACAATTAACTTGCTGAACTTAATAATTGTACGGATGAGCGTCACTGTTTATATTTTTTTTTCCTCACCAGTTTGTTGGTAGGCTTAGCAATTGACACACTTAGCACCAATTATGCAAATCCGGCTTAGTTCTAAACGGACTGTGCAGTGTGCTGCACGTTGCGAACGATGTATTTCTTAATCTTCGGTAATGTGATAGAATTGATGTTTATGTGTTCGTGCAAGTGTCGAAGTTTGCGACAATGCAGTTCACTCTGGTGATCGTCGTCAACAAAGTCCAACTATGCTCCGATTCAGGGGAACCAATCAAACGGATAGGTACGTTAAATGTGACTGACATACATTCAACCCGTCCCGTTAATTAATTAATATGGAAGCACTAAAATTATGAATCACATAGTCGTTGTTTATTAATGAATTATTCATCCAGCGTTTTCCTAGAGGACACTGTTAACATTTATTTGAACGAATATTTGTTTGTCCAACTTACCTCCTCGTTCGAATTTTAATTGCTCACTAGTCCATTGAAATGTTACATGAGCTTTGCATTTGTTAGAGGACGCAATTTTATTTTTGGGACATGTGGGGGGTCAATAGAAGCTTAACCCCAAGTTTGTGGGGTTTCCACCCTTGTCTCCCGGCCGCCATCTTGGAAAAAGGGGTGCAAACACCTTTATCGCGATATCTCGGAAACTATGCGTCCTACAAAAAATTTGTGATAACATTATTTGTAGTAAATCGCTTTGCCTACAAATATGTTCCTATAATTTTTTGCCCTAAATTTAAAATTAAAGAAGTAACAAGCAAAAAAAGTAAGAAAATTTCTATAAAAATTTTCTTTTTTGCTCTATAACTTTTTTTAATACATTTTACAAAAAAAAATATTTCAGACCAATCTTGTAAATGATCTTTTGAGGAAAATTTTTCATTATATATTTTTTTATTTCAAACATTTAAAACGCTGTTACAGCGCTCCAAAGTTGACCGGGTTCGTCAATGCTCATGATAATCCGATCAAAACGAAATGTTTAACTTAGTTTTATGATCTTTTTTTATGTAAATACGTTCTTAAACTTTTTTTGTTAAATCCGTACAACTCCTTATTAATTGCTAACTTTTTTTTGTAAAATGTATTTTTAAAAAAAGTTATAGAGCAAAAAAGAAAATTTTTATAGAAATTTTCTTACTTTTTTTGCTTGTAACTTCTTTAATTTTAAATTGAACACATGTCCCAAAAATAAAATTGCGTCCACTAACAAATGCAATACTTGGTCCTTAAATTGTAACATTTCAATGGACTACACGATTTTCATTAAATGTAATACGAAATTTAATTAACTCAATTTTTTTTTTTTCATTTTGTAGACTTGTCAAGACGTAGAATTATCAAGTATTTATATGTATGGTAGTAACATTTTTCTCGGAGATTATTTGATTTTCAATAGTCCTCTGATTATTTATATAATGGAGAAGGGTCGAAACGTAATTCTCTTTACGCCACAGTGTGTACCTATGCAGGTTGATCCCCTTTCATAATAGATGAAGTATATTAAAAACAATTTAAACACTAAAAAATTCTTTCCGCAAACGTTCTAGATGACGTATATTATTATAGCACTCCGGCCCGTACCGGTTTTTAATATATTGTTTTAAACTAACGCGATCACAAATCATATTAAAGTTATATACTTGCTCGGGTGCTTACCGCGTTTATTGTTTTTTGAGGTCCCTATATTTCGGTGATGTTACAATCACCATGATCACGGGAAGACTGAACTGACTGACTGACGTTATCATCATCATATAATAAAAATATTTTTAATAATTTTTGTACGGAACCCTCGGTGCGCGAGTCCGACTCGCGTTTGCTCGGTTTTTTTCATATTCATTTCTATGGCACATTAAATACGCAAAATAGCCCTAAAAACTTCGGAGGATATAATATACGTACAAAAAGTAAATTTTTAAATGCCATCAATTTCCTGAAATTTATCGTCATATCCTGATATGGAGCATACGAGACCACCTGTGGAGTACGCTCTTTCAGAAAAAAACCAAATCGTCGTACCATTAACGAAGATATCGGCAGACACAAAAAATACGTAAAGATAAACATAGCACGTCTTCTTTTTTGTTTGTTTTCGGTTGAAATGTTCTATGGTACTGAAATTGTTCTCGGAAATCGTAATTAACTTAGTCATTGTGGTTAGATTCGCTGATGTTGCTTTGCGTGGTTTACCAAATACCAACTAAAACTATGACAGTGCCAATTTTTGGACGTCAGCTTAGGAAATGATAAAGTATTGTTATTGTATATAAACCTTTCTTGTAAGAAGCTAGAGACTTATATACTGATATTATATGTAACTTTATCAACAATAATATAACATCGGCAATCTAGCTACGCCGTTTTATTATCTACTCATATCTCAGAGTCCAAGTTTCGCAATGGAAATTATGTCAAAGGCATAACTCCTCAAACACGATTGTTTGCTTGCAACGCCCTATTTGCTGCATTCTTATCTGAAATTGGCAATATGGCGGTATGAATCATAAAGATCTAGCTTCAAACAATGAGTGTATGAGTGACGGGGCGTTAGGGTTGCCAGATGAGAAGACTAAAATGTCTGGACAAATTTTCAAAAAGTCGGGATTTTGGGATTATGGTCGGGACCAACGGTACAAATAAATATTATTACGAAATATAAAAAATCTTTTTTTATTATAAAAATTTTTTCCCGCTCTGCCGATCACAGCGCAGAGACTCGCCAAGCGTGTTTCATTCCGCGTATACCTATACCCCGTCCGGCGACTAATGATCTTTTTGACAGCCCACGCCTATAAATTACAGTTGTTTTTTTTTTCGGAATAACGTACTAAAATTCTACTGTAATGTCATACTTTATTGACGATTTGATTGATTGAGTGAAGTACCCTGTGCATAACATACAACCACAGACTATGAAACAGTTCTTGAAATAATAAGTCGATAATAAATCGATCATATGATAAAAATAATTTTACGTCATGTGATTATTGTTTCTATAAATTTAATACAAAAAAGGAAATAAAAATAGTATCTATGACCCCAAGATTGATTACTTGCAAGGAATTAAGTCGAAATCTTGAAATTTAATTGCAAACCAAGAATAAAGAGCAATAACTCTGTTAATTCATTTATATATTATTTATAATTATATTTCATTTATAATTAAAAAAACTAATAAACGCATAAATAAATAATATTTTTAAACTAAATGTATTTAATTAAATCGATTGAAAGTTCTTCTTAAATAAAATCGATTATTATTTCGAATCGAATAAATAACGTGTGAGGCAGTCACTAATGTCAACATTTCTTGAAGTGTCAAAAAGATCATTAGTCACCGGACGGAGTATAGTAGTTAGTTTAGTCGTCAAGTTGATAATGGTCGAAAATAAAGATACTGCTCTTAAAATTATGTGTGATAGCTTATTGGATCCGGAATGACGCCTAGAAATTTTTTCTAAAAGCTTGTATTTAGTACATAAAAAAATGCACAAGTTACAAACAATTAAAAAAGGAGAAAATGGCCTTTCGTTTTTTGCCAATATTTCATAAACTGTTAATATTTAAGAAATTTCAAAAAAAGATTCTGAAAGAAGAAGAAATTCCCAATAAAAAACTCCCAGCTCCCGGAACTATATCATGGAGATACAAATATCTATAGGTACAAATAAATAAAATTGGAGTTTCTGTTTGTAATATTAAAATAACCGCTTTTTACTAAATGTATATGGATCTATACACGGTACATATTCCACAATAACAATTTTTACAATTATTGTTTGTCTGTCTGTTTGTTCCGGCTAATCTCTGAAACAGCTGGACCTATTTTGACGGGACTTTCACTGGTAGATAGCTGATGTAATAAGGTGTAACTTAGGCTAGTTTTATTTTAGATTTTTATTTTTATAACTGCGAACTGAACAATTTTTGTTAAATTCCACGCGGACAAAGTCGCGGGCACAGCAGCTAGTTATTTATAATTTTAAATTTGTGAAAATGGGGTTTAATGTGAAATGGGTTGCGCGCGCGGCGTCAAAAGCAAGTACGACACATTGATTAATTTATTTAAGGTATTGAAAAGTTAATTTTTCAACAAGTTAAACGATTGTTAACTAACAAAATTTTCTCCAAATCCACGCGGAGACCCATTTTTTTAAAATAATAAATAATAGAGATAGAGTTCTGGGAGCTGGGACTTTTTTATTGGAACTCCTCTTTCAGAATTTTTTTTTTTGAAATTTCTTAAATCAAATTAACAGTTTATGAAATATTGGCAAAAAACGAAAGGAATTCCTTTTTTTCCTTTTTTAAATTGTTTTTAACTTGTGCAATTTTTTATGTGCTTATTACATTAATATTAATACACGCTTTTAGAACATTTTTATAGGCGTCATTCCGGATGAGCAGTATCTTTATTTTCGACCATTTTCAACTTATCGACTAGACTAAGTGGTAATGAAATGATTCTCACTTTTTACGGAATTTTTGATTACATATTATTCGTAAGATTGCCGGTGTAGGCTGGATGAGGATTGCAGAAAACCGGGATGTCTGGCGCGAACTTGGGGAGGCCTATGTCCAGCCTGTGTGATGATGACTGATGATTATGATTACTATCGCGATAGTTTGAGATTTTTGATTAGTTGTTATTTGTCGGGACATTTAGTATTTTTTCGGGACTCTGGACATCATACGAAATGTCGGGACAATCCCGACGAATCCCGACCATCTGGCAACTCTACGGGGCGTGCAGGGCGGCGGCTGTGATCTCGAACCAGTGATCTTTAGATAGGCAAGCGGTACTGACCATCCATAAATCGATTCGTGTTGGACCTGCAATTTTACTGTTTACACTTTATAACGGAGCATTCTATGTAATCAGGTTATCGCACTATAGCTGTACCGCGATAAAGTCGACCCTAGCAATGGCCGCGGGACGCGGGGGCGGGTAGCACTCAACCAATCAGACAGTTTGAATTCTGATGTCGGCCGTCGACTAGGGATGGAGACTGCGTGAAAAAAGTCGACTTTTGACTTTGGAATCGACTTGGAATTTTTTGATTCTCAAAGTCGATTAATCACAGTTAAAAGTCGATTCTCAAGGCGACTTTTTGAAAGCATCTTGTTTTTTTTTGTGAGGACACTGTGGTACTTCGTAAAAGTGATGTTTTCAATAATATTATCATTCCAATATTAAATTTCAATAATAGTAAATTTGTAATGAATTGCTATGTATTTTTGTAATGATTAATTTAGTATAAGTACTTACTAAAAATTTTGACCCTTTGTTCCGCTCTGAATTTAAACTCTCTCGCCTTTAAAATATGTAGTATGTAGTAGTATAGTTCTGGGTATTTGGTTAATTAAAGTGGGTATCAAATATCTATTTGTGCGTTTACCGTAATAGTTACGAACTTTAGGTGTTTTACTAGTTTGTTTTAACATAAGATATCGTTACTCCATAAATGACAGAAACAAGAAGACAAGACAGAATTAGTAATGTGCAATTAAGAGCAAAAACCAAATTAACCGACATCCTGGAAAAAAAAGACCTCCAAAAATGGAGATGGACAGGCCATATGTTGAGATCTAAGTACACAAGAAAAGTGGAGCCAAATAACAACGAATTGGTACCCAAGAGACGGAAAGAGATGTTGAGGACGACAACGAATGCGCTGGGAAGATGAGCTAAAGCTTACTGCGGGACCCAAATGGAGGAGAGTTGCTCAGGACAGGAAGCAATGGAAGCTACTGGAGGAAGCCTTTGCCAGAAGGCATACTGAGTTGAGAGATATCCTATAGCCAGACAAATCTAACAATACATTCATAAAGATTAATCTCAACCAGTATAACGGGCTAAATAATAATAATAATAAATAATAAACTCCATAAATAACGTTGTCTGCCGAGACACGTTAACGTTACCGAATTTTAAACGGTATTCCAATCCCTGGTACAAACTATATAATTATATATACTACCGTCCGTGAGTTTGTGACAGTTGTGTTGCTTAAAAAAAGTCAGTCATCGAATGAGAATCGATTCCAATCGACTCGAGACAGGTTCAAGTGGATTCCAAAAAGTCGATTATTTTTATGAAAAGATCGATTCTTGAGAGTCAACTTTGCCATCCCTAGGCGTTGACATCGAATGACGTACGCACTACACACGAGATTGTTTTACTTGGTTACATCCAACAATAAATATGAAATTACCAAGACGAAAAATGACTAAATGAATGATGATAATGTTAATCTTAAGCAACTTTTTTACATATTAATGTTAGTTTTAGTGCTCAGTATTTAGTATTTTTTTTTCTAACGTAGTTACTTAATTAATTATATATATATATATATAGAAAAACATATAATAAAAATAAATATAGAATCGGTCTATTATTTGCCACACTCGCATGACTCAAATAATTATAATCATTCACCTAAATAATAACTCAGAGAGATATACTTGAGATATCTCAAGATAAATCTCTGTGGCGACAATGCCGTGTGTACCTATGCATACCCCCCGCCCTGCCTCCCATTTGTCATCGCAAGGGTCGACTTTACAGCGGTTTACCTATAAACGATTTGTGATTTTAATGTTACGAGTAGTATCTGCAGCCTAGATTATTTTGGTCGCTCGTGTACCTATTCTGATTAACATGCAAAGTTGTGTGTAACCTAAATTAGCGACGTAGGTAATTTTTTGGTATAGGACATAGGTAGTTTCATTGCTTATAACTAGACATGCGCAAAACAGTGCACTGAAATGTAATGTAATATTACATTACATTTCGTACTGAGTAATATGGCATCACACCATCACACCGAACATTACCCGAAATGTGTACTGTTCGGAGTGAGTTATTTCTTATGAAATTTCCTATAGCACGTAATTTTCATCACACCAAACATTACATGAGATGTTTAAATGTACTGTTCGGTGTACTACGTAGTCAAAGTACGTAGTAGACGAAACATACAGTCACTTTAGCATTAACAAAATTGTAAATGAGTTGGAAACTAGCTGAAAATTCAGTTATTTTTTATTATTTTTTTTTTGGTTTCATTTTCAAGTTTGTTTTAAAATTAGCTTTGATTTGTAAAAAAAGTTGATTTCCTTTCATAATTACGTATTAAGTAACCCCAAGGAAAATTGGGATTTTTTTATTCCAGGATTAGGACACTGGACAGGCAATACACATGGACAAGTTAATTAATACTAGATGCGAACCGCGATTTTATCCGTTTAGTTTCGTTTCCCGTGTGATAAAAGTAATTTGTGTAGCGCATCGCCGTGTCTCATTCAGTACAGTGAAGTTAGACAGAGCTGGATATAGCAAACAGATAAGAAATCCGACATTCCGACCGAACAGAGCGCGTAATGTCAAGTGTGATGTGTAATGCTTCATTTCGTCGAGTAATGTGTGATGCCATATTTCATGTTCGGGTAATATTACGCGTAATGTATCAATTGCATTACTTACACATGTCTACTTATAACCGATTTAGACATAATTATAGCAGAATGCTCGTTGAATTTGTTGAATTGTTTATTTTATATGTGCATTTACAATTTTATAACAATTATAAAAAATGACTGAAATGATGGAAGGTTTTATAAAGGACCAATACTGCTCATATTTAGAATAGTGCGTTTAAGTAATCTAAACTGTACCTACTTAGCTGTTCTGTATCTGTACGGCTTATCGCACTGCTAGGTAACCACCTCTTTTCATACGAGGGAAAAAGGTTGAAGCTTAATCCACCCATTAGCATAATTATATTACTCATACATTCATCAAAACATTTTGACTCACCGCCGAGCACGAAATAATAAATAAACATCACTACTAAGCTATAAAAGGCCAGATTTGAAACCACTACCATCTAGTTCTGGTTCACGTATGCTATCCACTGAATCATCTCTGATACTTACGATTACCGTCTAGTACTTAAATCTCGTAATAGTAAAGAATGTAATGCAATCCTGAAAACAACGTTAATATTGTAATGATTTACAGCAAACTCTTTCGACCTATTGACAGTAGCGGATAGCAGTTGACAATTGACATTAATCAGAGTACCGACGACTTAATTCAGCTATTACTAGCGATGTGCCAAGTACGGCTTGATTCGAGTCAAGACTCGATTCCTTCTTTGGACTCGTATACTCGACTACCAATTTATTTTAACTTGACTACGCCACACTCGAGCCCTGACCCAAGTCCGAGATTCGAGTCCGGACTAAAGCCAAGGATTCGAATCCGAGACTCGAGTCCAGAATTCAAATCCGATGAACTCGAGTCTCGGACTATGATTCGAGTACTAAGTTCGAATCGCGGACTCCAGTCGTGATTTGAATACCGTATACCACTCGAGTTGACTCGAGTCCACAAAACAGCGCCTCGGCACATCACTAGCTATTACGATAGCAGATTCGCTCTGTGTCGTGATTGTAATACACGTATACTAAGTATCGTCACAAGTTACCGCTTTCTCGTATCGTTAAAAGGACCACCACTAATTCCACATTGTTTCTGAATGTTTTTTTTAATGTATGATACAAGTTTAGTCTTACAAATGAATTTATTAACGTTTTAGCGATAAATATTTCCGTTTTACATCTTTATACCTATAATAGGCCAGTCAAATTGTACATTAAAATCGCAAATGGTCTGCTAGTTCTGCTTTTTTCATATGTTGTTAGGTTCAGTACCACTAGTGTAAATCCAGTTTTGTAACTTCGAAAGACCTGTGCTAACTTTGGGGCGCTCGAAAAACCACGAAATTTTGGCACTTGTTTCGGTTTTTTCACTATATCTTCCAAAGTATGCATTTTTAGAGAATACATGTAGGATACATTTTTAAAGTAGTTTAAATTAGCTACAATTTTAGCCCAAAACCAGCTCTGTAGGTCAAATAGAAGCCGAGATACAGCTCTTCAAAAGTTGGTTTTTTCCAAAAAAGTGAAGTTTACAGTTTTGACCAACTTTGGACCCAAATTTCGGTGGGAAATACTCATCCTACGACGAACGTCGAATTAAAAGAGGTTGTAGTAAATTTAATTACCTTTAATTTAAGCACAAAACGGCGTCTATAGGCCCAATAGTTTTTTACAATGTTCAAAAAAACCAAAAATCGGGAAAATAGGCCAGTCAAATTGTACATTAAAATCGTAAATGGTCTGCTAGTTCTGCTTTTTTCATATGTTGTTAGTATCAGTCCCAGTAGTGTAAATCCAGTTTTACAACTTCGAAAGACCTGTGCTAACTTTGGGGCGCTCGAAAAACCACGAAATTTTGGCACTTGTTTCGGTTTTTTCACTATATCTTCCAAATTATGCATTTTTAGAGAATACATGTAGGATACATTTTTAAAGTAGTTTAAATTAACTACAATTTGAGCCCAAAACCAGCTCTGTAGGTCAAATAGAAGCCGAGATACAGCTCTTCAAAAGTTGATCGTTTTTTCCAAAAAAGTGAAGTTTACAGTTTCGACCAACTTTGGACCCAAATTTCGGTGGGAAATACTCATCCTACGACGAACGTCGAACCAAAAGAGGTTGTAGTAAATTTCATTACCTTTAATTTAAGCACAAAACGGCGTCTATAGGCCTTATATTTCCCACCGATATTTGGGTCCAAAGTTGGTCAAAACTGTAAACTTCACTTTTTTGGAAAAAACGATCAACTTTCGAAGAGCTGTATCTCGGCTTCTATTTGACCTACAGAGCTGGTTTTGGGCTCAAATTGTAGCTAATTTAAACTACTTTAAAAATGTATCCTACATGTATTCTCTAAAAATGCATACTTTGGAAGATATAGTGAAAAAACCGAAACAAGTGCCAAAATTTCGTGGTTTTTCGAGCGCCCCAAAGTTAGCACAGGTCTTTCGAAGTTGCAAAACTGGATTTACACTACTGGTACTGATCCTAACAACATATGAAAAAAGCAGAACTAGCAGACCATTTGCGATTTTAATGTACAATTTGACTGGCCTATTTTCCCGACTTTTGGTTTTTTTGAACATTGTACAAAACTATTGGGCCTATAGACGCCGTTTTGTGCTTGAATTAAAGGTAATTAAATTTACTACAACCTCTCTTGATTCAACGTTCGTCGTAGGATGAGTATTTCCCACCGAAATTTGGGTCCAAAGTTGGTCAAAACTGTAAACTTCACTTTTTTGGAAAAAACCAACTTTTGAAGAGCTGTATCTCGGCTTCTATTTGACCTACAGAGCTGGTTTTGGGCTCAAATTGTAGCTAATTTAAACTACTTTAAAAATGTATCCTACATGTATTCTCTAAAAATGCATACTTTAGAAGATATAGTGAAAAAACCGAAACAAGTGCGAAAATTTCGTGGTTTTTCGAGCGCCCCAAAGTTAGCACAGGTCTTTCGAAGTTGCAAAACTGGATTTACACTACTGGTACTGATCCTAACAATATATCAAAAAAGCAGAACTAGCAGACCATTTGCGATTTTAGCCCTTTTTTGTGTACGATTTGACTGCCCTATAAAAAGAAATTATCAATTTTAAATTAATAACCAGTTCCACTACCACCTTGGAAATAATAAAGCCGACGGATGACGGGATAACCATCCAACTGCTGGCTTTGAAATACACAGGCCGAAGACGGGCAGCAGCGTCTTTGGTGCGACAAAGCCAGCCCTGCGGTCAACCCGCGTGGTGACTACATTGGGCAAAACACATGAGTTCGCGCCATTTTTGGCGCTAACTTGTGGATGCCTGTATCAGCAGTGGACACTGCGATAGACTGAAGTGATGATGAAATTAATAAAAGCCTTACACTAAACGGCCAGAACTAGGATTTACTCTCTAGGAGTCTAGGATATTCATAAACACGAACTGTACAAACCACTCCAGGCATGACTAACATCAGTATGATTATATATCAATCTTATGTACACATGTTTGTCATCATCGCACATGAAATGATCGAACCCGCGACCGTCAGCGCAGCAGGCGAGTATCGTGACCACTGCGCTATAGCGTTGTCAAATTTTAAATATATTTTAGGTTGTGGTGTTTTAAAGTTAATTTTTTTTACCTGCCTTGAAAAAAATGGTGTCTTTGTATAATATAATAATAATAATAAACCTTTAAACAATACATTAATGTAAAAGCTATTACATAGTTGTACAGAGAATATGTATAGGAGTTAATTAGTTCACGTTAGTTTAGACACGGTTAAGATAAAGGTGAAGCGTTATCTAATTGAAATTGATAATAGTGTCCGATATACCGGCCGACAACTCAATATGCCTTTGCCATTAACGATTATTTTAGTTGACCTATTATTTGTAGGTACATACTCGCTCATTTAGTACAAAGGTTTATATCAAGTAAAGGTTTATTATAGGTATAATCTATTCATATAAATAAAATTGAAGTTTCTTTCTGTGTTTTCAAAATAACAGTGATTTGTAAGTGTATATAGGTAGTTACCTATTTACATGATACTAAAACACAAACAAGCTATTTTAAAATGTTTGTCTGTCTGTTTTTTGTTTTGTTTTTAGTCTGTCTTGTCTTGTCCGTGCTAATTCGGAATAGCTGAACCGATTTTTTGAAATTTTCACTAGAAGATATAGGAAGTTGTGGAGCAACATATAGGCTACTTTTTATATTAATTACTATTATCTTAATACCCTGTTTACCTCGCACGACTACCTACCGCCCAGATAATATACTTATATGAAATGACCAAATGTTTTATATTAAATGCAATTTATTCGAGCAAATCTATACATCTATGTATCCTATAGTTTTTAATATAATAAAGTTGAAAAGTTTGATTTTTTGCTTAAACGTGCTAATCTCAGTAACTACTGGTTCGAATTTCGAAAAAATCTTATTATGTTAAATATAGGTATTCTATTTTTATATGCTTCTTTTTTCTTGATTTTAGCGGAGTACCTACATTTTTGGGTCATTTTCTTAAATCTGGTGTACATACAACTTAGCACAAAGATTATTAAATAAGGAACTCTTGCTTGCTCTCAATAAAAATTACAAAAGAGTATCCGTTACGGAATACGGACATTTTCAAATTTCTTGCAGGTGATTATTAACATGCTCACCTTTTTTATTTTACATATCACGATCACGGTTCAGCCTGTAATATCCCACTGTTGGGCATAGGCCTCTTCCCCATGTAGAAGAAGGATCGGAGCTTAATCCACCACGCTGCACCAATGCGGGTTGGCGGATATATTCCCTACTATGAGTAACGATCGCTATCAGGTGTACATGATAACAACCAATATGATATTATTTTACATATAAATTTTATATAATTTACGTTTAATTATTCATATAATTTTAATATCGATTCAATCCAGTACGAACATAGTATAATAGATAAACGTAATAGAGATTAGTTTTATATTCATTGTTAACTTCACAGTTCAAACGTGATTGTGTAAATCGCAACCTGATTCTTCAAGGTCACAATAATATAGAAAAGTTTCTAACTACTTACTAGATCTAAAATCAGACATAAGTACATAAAATTATTTACCGTAGCATGCGTTTGAAACTTAAAACGTGAAGAAATACTGCGGTAGCAAACACTGCTTTTAATGTCATAGCATCAATATATATTTAAACATGGTGTAAGATATCGCTTCTAACACACTATTAAAATGTTTATAAACGTTGTATAAATATTTAAGTAAACCGATGTATTTATAACTTCTCGTCCGAATTATCGCAATTACCTAAGTTATTGGCTAATTATAGTAAACAAAATGTTACTGTGCAAACTTGCTTCGCTAACCAATCACCTGTGCAAAATGTTTTGTGTTTTTTACATATGAGTGTGAATGACCCGTCGTTTATTTTAGTACTGATATTTAAATTGCAATAGTTTACAGTTACTATAGATGTGATCCGATCCTTTCCCCTACATGGGGAAGAAGCCTATGCCCAACAGTGGGATATTACAGGCTGAATCGTGACTATAGATGTAGCCCATTACTCGTGGAAAGTAATTCAAATTTACAATTTACTGTTTATATAAAATATGTATTTCAAAAGTACTAAATTGTTATTGTTCAAATATCTTGCTTGTTGTTTTCTAATGTTTACGCGAAGTTAACTCAACAACTTTTTTTTACTGTGACCATGGTTGCTGAAAAGTATCCGAAACGTAGGGCATGTAAAAAAAACCTTAAACTGCGATAAAATCTGAAAAAGTTTTCATTATAATTATCTTGCTTGTATTAATCACTTTCTTGTGACTATTATTTACGACAATTTAACGACTACTTTTATATTCTAATTCCCATGTTATGTATCTTAAATAGACGCCGCGTTGGCGCAGCGGTCACAGCAATGGATTGCGATTGGCTGTTGCGCGGGCGGTTGCGGGTTCGATCCCCGCACACGACAACATTTGTATTGGCCATACAGATGTTTGCCGTGGTCTGGGTGTTTGTGCAGTCCTTGTGGGTCTCCCCACTGTGCCTCGGAGAGCACGTTAAGCCGTCGGTCCCGGTTGTTATCATGTACACCTTATAGCGATCGTTACTCATAGTAGGGAATATATCCGCCAACCTGCATTGGAGCAGCGTGGTGGATTAAGCTCCGATCCTTCTCCTACATGGGGAAGAGGCCTATGCCCAACAGTGGGATATTACAGGCTGAATCGTATCTTAAATAGTGATGATTTCTGTGTTGTAAGTAGGTATATCAAAATCAACTAAACTACTAATTACTCAATTAAACTTTTCGTACATCAGTGTTAGTTATAATAAAAACGACACCATATACACAACTATATAATTATGTATGTAGGTATGTGTGGGATACGTCAGTTTTGTATTTAGTTATACTCTTACTGCCTTACAGTGGTGACATGTGTTCAGTGTTAAAGGCCATTATTTTAACCTTGATATAACTTGTTATATAACAATAGATTCTTTAAACGTTTGTCGCGATGGAGTTCAGTAAGTGTAAAACTAAAATATGAAACGTTCAAGAAAGTGTGACAACAAATTGACTAAAATAAAACACAAATTGATAAAGAAATATAAAAGTACGTATGTGTATGTTTATTTAGCATTAAAAGAAATCCTTATATTTTTTATTTAACATACTTTTCAAAATTAAACAAAGTAGCAAGCAACATGGCAAAAACGTGATCGCCTTGTCGCCCACGCTTCATATTCAAGGTTCTAACTGTTCTAAGGCACATAATTTTGATTCGAAATTCGAGTTGCAGTCGATGTCTAAAAGGATCTCTTATCTGCCTTAAATATGTTCACGTAAAGTAATAATGTATAATACTTGATACAATAAATTTTGTGCTATATTGGTAATAAAATATTTTTTCTGTTTTGCTTCATAATGGAATTCCAGTGGATTTAAAGTAAGTTAAAACACATAAAAAGTTATTAATATGATTAGGAAAAATCCTAAAGATAAATTTAATTGGCAACTATTAAATTGTGCCTTAAAACTTTAAAACTAAAACTTAAACAGCAAATTGTAAATCTTTAGTCATGCGAGTGAAAATACGTTAATAATAAAATAATATTAAATAAATATTGTATAACATACACAGTTACACACACGCTCGTCTGTTCCTATGGTAAGCAACTTAATGTTATGTTACAGGTAACAGCCGACTGTTGTAGCTAAATGTTTTCTTTTTTGGTTAATAGACATAGAAATAATAAATATATGAATACACATAATACACCCAGATTCGGGCGGGAATCGAACCTGTAACCTGCGGAACAGAAAGCAGGGCCTATGAACTGCGCCAACGGGCTAGACAAAAATGTGAACCTTATTGTAAGATACAAGTAACAGTTTATTTATTAATTATTCATTCATTGATTCAATTAATGGCGTCCAATTGTACCAAAATTATGGATTATTTTATCAACAATAATATTCTAAAGCAAAAAGTGTGTTGGTTAGTTTTTGTTTCGATTTTTCAATATTTTTTAATGATTTAGAAAGCGATGATTCTGAATTTCGATTCAGCCTGTAATATCCCACTGTTGGGCATAGACCTCTTCCCCATGTAGGAGAAGGAAAAAAGCATTTACTAAAACGAAACGCTACGACTAAAAGAATCCAGGCAGGAAACGTGTAAAACTACGTCTTCGTTGTCGATCCTCCGGCACATTGAATTAAAAGCTTAACGTTAACCATGAAATAGTTATTACATTGTAGAGAACATGTTAAAGAGTGGCAATGTCTTTCAATCCTCAGATGAGCACCGGTCGGCGGGAGGCAGCTGGGAGGAGCCAGTGCACGCGGTGAGAAACACACCGCTTCGGCGCTCCCAGCGGCTAAACTCAACACTGGACACCAGGTACAATTTATTATAATCATTACTTTACCGTAATATAGAATCATAATTATATTCATATCAGATGTGTTTTTATTATCAATTCGTAAAACAGAAAATGTGGCATTCGTTCAATGGATTCAATTCGTAAAACAGAAAATGCTTTCGTTCAATAGATTGGTAATATTTTCTTATTACTATTTAGAATTAATTTATTTAAATAAATAAGTATAAATTGGGAATCTCATACATACCACAACTAGGTGCAAAAATGTTCAAAAAGTGTATATATATGTATGTATAACTTTTCACCCGTTAACCCAATTTGAATGCAGAGGTAGCAATTAATTTAAACTATATCTTCCTGCATGTATAAATAGTTCGTCAACAAATTACCAAATATTTTTTTATTTGTTTTTGGACTTAAGTCGGTCAAAGTTGTGTCAAGTCCAAAACAATTATTGTGATTTGTGATGTGTTATAATTTCGAACTTATAAGTGATAATTCTGAAGCGATTCGTGGTATTCTTATCTCATCAGATGTCGCCGACCCTGATTTGTAAGACCGATATGAATAGCATCAAAACCTTCTGGAAGAACGTATATTTTTAATAAAATAACAAACGATAAATTAGTCTACAGAGTTCATATTCAGGGCCGTTTGTTTTAAATATCTCGACGAAACAAAGATTTATTTTAACATTAATTTGTCTTAATTTTTTATTCAACGCTCGCAATTTCAAAATATGTCTGTAATTTTTGTAAACTTCGCTGCATTGAAACAGCTTATGTATTAGGTAATTGTTCTCATTCAAGATGGACACTTAAATTAAAACACATATAAAACAAGGTCAATAAATTAATTTATAGAACAAAGAACCATAAGTAGGTACTAAAAATCGCTCAATCCTCGCATTCGAATCAGTTTAAACGAAGGTAAATAGGCTCGGTCTGTCTTTACTAAGTATGATTGATGGCTATTCCGAAATTAGAACCAATTCAGTCGAATGGGGGAGCTTCTAAGTGATACGAACATTTACTAGCAGCTTTAACGTCCCAGTCATTCTAAGATTTTACAACCTATAAAATATTTAAACTTCTCGATCAACAACTACTTACTCGTAAAATTGATGGATAAGTTATTTCAATTGCCTAATAATTGTGTTTACTTATCATACATTCAAAATTAATCACTTACTAAATGTAAAAATGAAAGTTCAATTAATCTAATGCGTTCTAAAAATCTCCTTTTCATTTACCTAAACAAATTCAGTAATTATGTGTTACATGTTTTTTTCCTCGTATAATAATTAATACACTTCCATTGCTCTCTTTTTACAACAAATAAAACATTAAATTACTACACTGTAATTAGTGTTCGACTTTATTATGATGAGCTATGTGTATGTTTTATAATAGCTGCAATTAAAATGTGCCCAACTGAACACGTGCCAACTTTGTGCTGCTGACAGTTGGCAAGTTGGTTACCACTTCCTATCCTATACTAGTGTGGTCTCGCATTCGACAATTAACTTCGCCGCCCTGTCAATTAACACAAATTTCCTGTGTTCAAACTGTAGGGGCCAACAGAGGGCACTGTCTTACTGAGCGACCATTTAACTCTATTATCTTAAATATCTTTTCGGAGCACCATTATAAAAGTGCATTATTCTACTTCTAAAAGACCGCGAATTGAGTACATCCTGTACTCGATTGATTTTTTTGTTTTTTTTTTCTATGGTATAGCATTTGTATAGGTGTATTACTTGATTAATGATTTAATTTAATAACCCATTTCACTTATACTTCAGAGTTAGTCCTTAGTAAAGAATGATGCACTCAGAAAAATAATATTGGTAGGAGAGCCATATTTTTATGTGTTTAGTAAAGTCTTTTAAAAACAATCTATATATCTATGTACCTAATAAAAACGAATCGCTGTACATATTGTACGCACATAATTTCCGAACGACGCGACGGCGTCAAATTTAGTCAGGCACGGTCAGAACGAACCTTGTATAAAAGAAAATTAAAAAATAATAATAATAATCGATATATTCAATAAAATAACTATGACGGCGCGCTGGTATTAAATAAATCACAGCATCACAGCATCATTATGTTCATCCACATAAAATGTATATTAAGATGGGTTATTTATTGCCTCTTTTGATTATTGCATTTAATCATAAGAACAATCGACTCGTGCTATATCTGTCCTTACCGACACATCTATTAATGTGATCCTTGACATGGTTATTACGAAGAAGACATTAAGAAGACTTGTTTCCAGGTAGTAAAACAATTTGTCTCGCACATACATATGTGACACTTTGATTTATACTCGAACCTTGGCAAAAGAACAAAAAACAAAATCCGTTTATTTTTTTACGAATAATTATGTAAGCGTGTTACCTATTTGTTTTAATAAGTCAACATGTAACACACTGCTACACATAGCAAGGGTCGCAACCACGTCGCAACTTATTAGATGGGTTGTTATTTTCACATACCTGAGCTTGTTATTTTAATTAATTAACCCCTCGCACTTAACGCTCCCAAGTATACACTTCACGAGGGGTGCAGAAAAAACAAAAACACCCTACTGTTAGTTACAGTGACTTTTATTGTACTCAACTATACATATAATACAATTGTGTTATATATAAAACTGTAACAGTCATATCTAACAAAACGTAAATATATTTAGTAAGAAGCCATTGTAAGGTCTTTATGAGAGCATTATTGGTCAAAACAATTATTTATTTATACAGATTTTGGCGCGTCTGTATATGTTTTCTAGCTGACCCCGCAAACTTTGTTTTGCCATACATATTACTAGCTGACCCCGCAAACGTTTGTTTTGCCATATTGCCATTGCCATTTTATTAACCCCTGCATCCCCTCTTGTGGGCGGAATTTCGTAAAATCTGTTCTTAGCTGACCTCTACTCAGCGAAAGGAATATCCCTACCAAATTTCAAGTCTCTACGCCTTATGGTTCCAGAGATATCGTGATGAGTCAATGGGTGGAAATCTCTTTTATATATATAGACTAGCTGACCCCGCAAACGTTGTTTTGCCATATATGTCATTAACCCCCGCAACCCCTTCTTGTGGGTGGAATTTCGTAAAATCCGTTCTTAGCTGACCTCTACTCGGCGAAAGGAATATTCCTACCAAATTTCAAGTCTACGCCTTATGGTTCCAGAGATATCGTGAAGAGTCAATATATGGGTGGAAATCTCTTTTATATATACCTATAGATTAACCCCCCGCAACCCCCTCTTGTGGGTGAAATTTCGTAAAATCCGTTCTTAGCTGACCTCTACTCGGCGAAAGGATTCCAGAGATATTGTGATGAGTCAATATAATTATGGGTGGAAATCTCTTTTATATATTTAGATTATCTAGAAGTAAACAATTCTAGTTTAATCGTACTTCGTTACGTTTTGTACATGTTCACTGCGAGTGGAACCGCGAAGCATATTCAGTGGACAATAGTATACCTAAAGGGTACTTATTCAACATTCCACGCCTACGAAATTCCGTGTAAAAGCTTATCTGTGATGTTGAATGAATGTTTATAACATAAATGCTTTAAAATCACCGCCTAAATAGTGTCCAAAATAACAGAAACCTACTTTTACAAAATTGAACGTATCAAACTTTACGCATCAAAAACTTTGTAACGTTATGGATTTTCAAAGTAAATACACGCATATACGCTTTCTAAATTGACTCATAAAACGTTTTACGGGTACTTATATGTATATAGGCTCAAGTCGAAATTCTGCACCAATGACTATACACTGACACACATTTCTAGAAAGCTTAAATTCTTAATTTAAAAAAGAAATTATTAGAATTTTTGTAATTTGTATCAAGCATTAGTTTTTAAGATATCCAGATTAACCTACTTGGGGAAAACTTTAAAATCCCAAGTGACAAAATTAAAATCAACAGAACACACTTTCTGCCCTTTCTTAGTATACAGACGACGCATGTGCCTCCTTTTAATAAATAATGGTAGAATAAAGACACTAAAATCTGTGGAGATACTTAATTGACCGTGTCAAATTAATATACTTTCATAGGTACATCTCGAAAAAAATATATACCTACCCCCTTTTTGTCAGTCGGGTAATAAACGTGTTTAAATACACATAATACCTACATAATACATACATATTCAAGTAAGCATTCAAAATAATGTCAAGGTTGGCGTTACTTTGATTTGCATATTCGTTAAGCGATAATGCCAGATATACTTGAAGTACGGGATAATTATTCTAGCCCCTATTGTCAGCGTTACCTCATGCTGCATACGTTTATATGTTACCCACAATTGTATAAATAACGCCAAGTCATTGCTTTAATTATTTAAAGTTCTAGTAATTCTATTACGAATCTTAACAATGTAAGGCATATTATGTATGCCTATTGCCTACACTTTAATAATACTACGGCGATTGCAAAGCCTTTGTTAATCTAAATTTCATGAACGTTTCTTGTTAGACATAAAATCGTTTGGGATGCTATATTATACAAAAGAACATATTTCATCCATGTTATTGTGTTGTGTTATGACACAAGCTATAGGTCAAACAGATAAGGTGACGAGGCTACAGACAGTACGTCGTCTGTCTTGTTTATCATTGATTATTTAAATGGATGTATTGCATTATATTTTTGCATATTACCTAGCGAATTTATTAATTTTTATTACACTATTAAATTAAGGACTCTTCTGAACATATACTTGATTAGGAATTTTATTCTCTCTGTCATTGTAATATGAAACAGAATCGAATACGAGTGCTATGTAATTTTTAGCGTATAACTAATCGTACAATTCATGTGACAGCCCAATAGTACGTGGGCGATTCACACCACTTAAATGTATTCTCAAGGCTCGACAAAGCTTGCGACATAATATTATTTATTAACTTAACTGCAATTCACAATACGACTATCTTTTATCACTACCGTTAAATTATTAACAGCTACACTCAATACGGTACGCATTACAAGCAACACATAAGTTTAAAACAAGCCGAGGTCTAACAACAATAAACAATATAATCTGTGTTATATTATCAATTCTTTCTTATTATAATTCTTATAAATTCTTTCTTATTATATCTCTTTATTTATAATTCACTTCGAAGATTCCGCAATCCTTAAAGACAAAAGTTTTCGAGCAATGCGTCCTGCCTGTGTTGACATACGGAGCCGAGACGTGGACACTGACGAAGGGACTGGTCCACAAATTCAAAGTCGCTCAACGCGCAATGGAACGGGCTATGCTTGGGGTTTCTCTCAAAGATAGACTTAGAAACGAGACTATCCGCGAGAGAACGAAAGTAACCGACATAGCCCACAGAATTAGCAAGTTGAAGTGGCAGTGGGCTGGTCATCTGTGTCGCAGGACCGATGGCCGTTGGAGCAGACGTGTCCTGGAGTGGAGACCGCGTCTTGGCAAACGCAGTGTGGGACGTCCTCCGGCCCGTTGGACCGACGATCTTCGTAAGATTGCCGGTGTAGGCTGGATGAGGATTGCGGAAAACCGGGATGTCTGGCGCGAACTTGGCAAGGCCTATGTCCAGCAGTGGACTGCAATAGGCTGAACTGATTATATTATAAAACTAGTTTTAATTTAATGATGAACACTTTGTAATAAATTGCGTAATAATGATTGCGCTTTATTATAATTTAACAGATTTTAATCGACTGTTATTCTCCGTTAATTAAACAGTTACGTACATTTAATTCTCATTAGAAGTAATGTATGCGTCTGATTATCATTTATCGCGTTTATGTTTGCATACGCGAACTGACTTGCTTGAATTTGCTTATATTTTTTCCGCGTTGCCTGAAAGGACTAGCTGGGCAGGATTAAAACTAGAAAAATAAAATCTGATAGGAATGTGAAACCGCGAACTCAATTACCTAGACGTGATATAATATAACGCTTATAATAAAATGTAAATCCCTATTCCAGTAATATATCATAAAACTATGAAATATAATGTCGAACGTTCAAACGGCTATAATAAAGCGACGTTCGATATGACCGATTACGTAATCTTTATTACGGTATGGCATAAAATTACCTTACAAGTGTGTGAGATGAATAAATATGATGAGAAGCTTAATCGTTACCTGTCCTTTTGTATTCACACCTTACAAGGCAAAATTGAACAAGATGTTTGTATGAGATTACATATTGATAAAGTGTGATGACATGTTCACTAAGTTTTATTAGGTTTCAAACATTGTGTAAATTTTAAAAATCTGAAAAAAGTAAGGCTTTTTTTGTCGATTTAGAAATTGCAATAAGTAATCTTCTTACTCGAACGGATGTAAATGGGGTTAGAAACAAAAAAAAGTTAAAAAGATTGATTTTATACCTTAATTGAACTCATGCATTCATTACAGTTAGATTGCGCCCTCGGTTGCCTTCAGATCAACGTCTATTACTCGGTTTAAATTAATTGTTCCATTGTCTTTTAAACAGTCCTCTATTAGTCAATGAGACATTTAGTAATATTTGCGAACATCGACTTCAATTACTCGGGAGATGACGGTATCGTTTATTGGTCTGACATTTAATCTAATGTAGCCAAGCGCCTGTTTGTACACAATGCTCCTATTATAATCGAACCTTTGTACTAAGGTATTTGCAACACAAGACTGTGCTAAGATCAGACAACGATCACTTCAATCAGCAACTATTACGAGAGAATGCCACTTGCTCTACAGCTTGCTATATTATCTATTTTACAAAATATGTATCTCTTGTTTACTAGGTTCGAGATAATTTTAACATTTTGTGCTATGTATTTTATATAGGTATAATAATAATATACGTTCCGGAGCTAGATCGTTTGTAGCACGAGCTATAGAAAAAAATCATTCCTAATCGGTAAAGGACGTTGCCTATTAAATCATTTTCAGAAAGTTATCTAACGGGTGTAGTTTCTATTTAGTTTCACCAATACATAAGATTAGTTCTGTGATATTTTTCACTCAATTGAAGTTCTTCCGTATCGAGTAATTGCCAACATCCTTTCAATTATGCTGTTAATGAAACCTAAGTGAGTCAATGATGAGGAACACTATTATTAGGTTTATTTATGTATAACAAATCAATAAATTAGTGAAGGTTTTTTGTCCTATAAATTAATTAAGTTTAATTTTCTTGTATATTAGTTAGTATGTCATAGAGAATAAGTACTAATACAAATTTCCCCTAAAACAGGAGTAGTGGTCAATTGCGGAACACACTGAGCCGGGCGCGCGAGTTGTGCGAGCGATGGCGAAGCGGCGGCAACACGCCGTCTCCCCCCGCGCCGCCGCCCGACGACGAGGGCGGGGGGCGGCTCGCGCGCTGGTTCAGCGTTCGCCGCGGATCCGCGCACCAGTACGACATGCACACACACGAGACTGACAAAATGCCCAAACTTCCTGAGGTTAGTCTCTAATAGTCGTACTTCCTGCATCCCTACAGGATTTTGACTTCAAATAAGACATGTAACACGTGGTTCAATAAGTCCCGAGACTAAGTACTAAAAAAAGGTCTTTTTTATAAAATTAATTTTTATTCATCAACATAGTCTCCTCCAAGAGCGATACAGTCCCTCCAACGCTTTTCTAACTTTTCTATCCCATGTGTGTAGAACGATTTGTCTTTGGCTTCAAAATAAGCCTCCGTTGCTGCGATAACTTCACTATTTGAGTCAAATTTCTTACCCTGAAGCATTTTTTTAGGGTCTGCAAACAGCCAGTAATCGCTGGGGGCCAAGTTTGGCGAATAAGGGGGATGAGGAAGCAATTCGAAGCCCAATTCGTTAATTTTGGCCATCGTTCTCACGGACTTGTGACAAGGCGCGTTGTCCTGGTGAAACACCACTTTCTTTTTGTTCATGTGAGGCCGTTTATCCGCAATTTCGTACTTCAATCGCTCCAATAAGCACATGTAATAGTCACTATTTATATTTTGCCCCTTTTCAAAGTAGTCGATGAAAAGTATTCCATGCGCATCCCAAAATATAGACGCCATAACCTTACCGGCCGATTTCTTAGTCTTTGGACGCTTCGGCCGGCTTTCACCAGCCGCTCTCCACTCCGCTGCCTGCCGATTGGATTCCGGAGTGAAATGGTATATCCAGGTTTCATCCATTGTTACATACCGACGTAAAAAATCCATTTTATTATGATTCATCAGCGCCAAAAATCGCTCTGAATCATTGATACGTTGTTCCTTTTGATCAGTTGTAAGCAAACGCGGCACCCACTTAGAACAAAAGCTTTTTCATGGCCAAATTTTTATGTAAAATTGTGAAAACACTACCAGCTGAAATCTTCACTATCTCGGCTATCTCTCGCACTTTTACCTTCCGATCTTCCAATACGATTTTGAGGACTTGGTTAATATTTTGTTGAGTCACTGCTTCATTTGGACGACCTGAGCGTTCCCCATCATTGGTGTCCATGTGACCGCGTTTGAAGTCGGCATACCACCGACAAATGGTTGCCTTAGAGGGAGCTGATCCTGCATAACATTTTATAAGCCATTGCTGTGCTTCAAGGGTATTTTTTCCCATTAAAAAACAATGTTTTATCAACACGCGAAACTCGTTTTTTTCCATTGTATCGAAATTACAACCGTAGAGTCACTTAAATGTTTCAAAATCAATAATTTTATTGTTCCATTTTTAAAAATTTGACACATATTCTTGTATTGATAGCCAGTACTTTTTAAAAATCAAAAGAGTTTTTAATATATGCGCCATTTCCAGGTTAGTCTCGGGACTTATTGAACGATCTAGTACTATACAGTTGCAAATATAATAACTTACTGTATTAAATAGAAGTGGAAACTTTGCTGGCTTAAGTATTCTTACTAGTTTTGTGATACAATTTTATTGTTTCTGCTGTTGGTTTCCCAATGAAATAAAATAAAATAAAAATAATAAATAAAAATAACATAGTAAAAAAATTAATAAAAATTGGACCACATTGGAGATATTATGTTGCTGCTGAGTTGTCCCGTTATTTTTGTTTTTATTCTGTTCTAAAATTTAAAATAAATCTTAAGACTGTGATAGTAATTTAAAAAAAAAACAGAGTGGCTACATTAAACAGCGCCGTTAAGAGACTTAAGAGTATTCATTAAGAAAACATTATGGGCTGTTAAGAAAATAAGCACTTGAAATTTTGACAGTACTCTACAGACAGTATACTCAACATGATATGGGAATGTTGTCTTTTCGTGATAATTAACGGTTAGTGAACCTCAAACGAGGGTAGTTTATTTATAAAACAAAATTTGGTTTTGTTTCAACTTTATAGTGTAAATCAAATAATATGTGTATACCTTTTTTTTTATAATAGTTGTAACTAAGTCGGCAAACAAGCGTACGGCTCACCTGATGGTAAGCGATTACCGTAGCTTATACACGCCTCCACCACCAGAAGCATCGCAAGCGCGTTGCCGACCCTACCCCCAATCCCCCCAGGAACTCTCGCCACCTTATCTTTCCACTCACAGCAGAAACACAACACTGAATAATACCTATTTGGTATATTAGAATTCTCACACTAAGTATTCCATAAATTTCGAAATGAAATGTTTAACATTTCAGTTTCCCCATGCTGTATTCATACTCATATGGCACCGGCTATTGCATTTTGTATGCAAATCCGGTTTAGGTCCGGTATTCCGGCAGCGGTAAGAGAACGAAACAGGATACTGAACTAGCCGTCGTATGCAAGCAACATTCTTAACATAGATTTACTCGAAAATTCCTCTCGAACCAATTTATAAAGAATTGTAATTGCCTAATCCGTATTGACAAGTATTTGCAATCAAGAAACGAGATACGAAGTCCTTGTTAACGATGATCTAATCTAATAATACAAACAATAGGTAAAGTTAATTTTCTCATTGCTCAATTAATAGTAACCAACGATTAATCACTACAATAAAAAGTTTTATGTTAGCAATTAGTTAAAAAGACAATTTTAAACGCAGCTCAATGAACAGATCTTCTGACTTATCCATTGACCGCTTGTGCGTTGTCAATAATTTCTGGAATTAATGTACGTCACTCGTCGGTCCGCTCGCCATCTTTAACTCCAGCAGCACATGAAGGAACTGTACAATTAAATATGTACATGATTCACATTTATATAGCGATGAATCATGATCGGACGCGCGAGTGTCTCGTCGATCGACAACAAACCGCAGTAACGATGTGGAATCGTCGTCAACGCGTACAGTCTGTTAAATAAATAATATATTTAAACATGTGATATAATGTTACGCGATCGCTGTCCAGTGAGCTACACTAGTGGATACATGTTTACGATTGTAATTTTTTACTTCAGTATATTTTTAGTGAAGCGGCATAAGTAACGTGCTATTCGTAAATGTCAAAAGTGAATTCACATTTTTCTTACCGGTCATCTGAAGATAAGTTTTGGCGAATGCTTTAAAATGTTCTGCGTTAAACTTCTACGTGATAAAGCTCTGTACTCGATGACAACTTTCGATGTATACGTAAGTCACGTGATCGCTTGACGGTTGCGGTGCTTTTGACGTTTACGTGTATCATATTATATCATATCATATAATTTCAAAGAGAACGCTGTCCAAATGAACCGGTTTCGTTCATGTCGTGCCCGTGTATAAATAGAGTAGCGTGATCGACCGGCAATTTTACGAGTTTATACGCGCATGATAAATGCTGAGTGCACGATTCGTCGCGCGCCAGCAGAATTTCATCACATGTTCACGCTCAAGTTTCTAAGCCGATCACAAATGCACGAGTGAAATCGCATCATCTGGATACTGTCAAGGAAACTAAACGTTACATACCACATTCACATTTAGCACATAACGTTGCGATAAAGTGTTTCTTTTAAACATTCACATGAGTTTGTGTATTGAGCGGTACGAAGACATGTGTTGCCCATCTGAAATATTTACTAGGTTAAATAAATTTGTTCTTGTATTAAATTTTACAATTCTTAATGTTTAAAAAATATATTCTAGACTTCTAGAGCCATTACATAAAGAAAGAATTCAAAAACTTTTTTATTCTATGACTGTTGTTTTTCTGTCAATTCTAAAAACCCAGCAAGGAAAATTACTTACACCGTATCGTCTTTAAGTATTGGACTGAATCACTTTGTTTTGAAAATATTTTCCTATTGAATTTAACCATAAGTAGGTCATAGCATCATTTCATTATAAATAATAATTATTATTTTAATACCAATTTGTGTAATTAATGTTCACCATCACTTTTAATGTTAAATTTTCTAAAAACTTTCTAGTAATAAACGTAAACGACCTTTTGCTTCAATTTACTGTCTTTAATTTGGTCGAATGAGATGTCAGATGCATCTAGAGTTATAGGGAATTATTGCTTTTGTTTAGGCAATCCAATTATCATGTTCTCAAAGTAAAACGTAGCTTAATACTAATTTATTAACGATACATAGTCGTTGATAAATTAGTATTAAGCTAAAACAGCTTATTAATATTACGGTGATGGTTATACTAAACAATATTCTTTCTTGATCACCCTACTAATTTTCTCTTGGACTACAAGCTATCACAGAATAATAAATTGTACTGTAGCTGTCTCCGAAAAATAAAAAGAAGAGGAATGTTTGGCGCTAACTTAGGGAGACCTATGTCCAACTGTAGACTAGGCTGAGTTTAGTATAGTAGCTGTCTAAAAATTCCAGCCCTGGACAAAAAATTACTTTTCACTAATATAAAAGGGTAGGAGATAAATCTATTTACTACATTTGGTGTAGTTTGACGAATTCACCTATCTGTTACAGAATAACTATAAAGAAAGTAACATTTAAAACTGAGCTACATTGATAAAAGGCCAACGCCCAGCTGTAAGATGTTACAGGCTGAATGTGATCATGATCAAAATTTAAATGCATTTTTACCTTTTGTTTTCAGTTGGAAGAGGACATGTTTTCCTGCGGCGGTGAAGTACGAGGCGGTAGAGTCCCTCAGCCCTCTCTGGCCCCACCGCCGGACAACCTCACACCTGTCCAATTACGTCGCCGACACGTAGTCGCTGCCATCATACACAGCGAAAACTCCTACGTATCGACGCTCCAAAGACTTATCAATGTAAGTTTTTTTTTAATACAACTAGGTCGACAAACATTCGTACGGATCATCTGATGGTAAAATATTTTAGAACCCTTCAACACTCGAAGCAACGCAAACGTGTTGCCGGCCTTAAAAAGGTGATTTGGTCACCTTACTGATCACAGGAACATAACACTGCTTAACAGCAGTATTATTTAGATTACCTATTTAGTTTTGTGATCATCTCTACATCCCCAGTCGGACTGCTCTAGATTTTGAGCAGCATATTTCCTGCTGTGCCCTACCTCAGTTAAATAATTACTCAATAACTCAATACACCGACAGCTGCATGCTATATTATTTAAAACAAATTACCAACAAAAAACGTACATCCGACTCCCATTTACTTATCGCAAGTTACATAACGCGTGTAATAGAAAGAGTAATAAACGTTTACTTATGTTGATTAAATTATTTTTTCTCTCGTCGATCTTTAATTTTTTCTCCGTCGAAAACCTGTCATTAAACTGTTATATTATTATACGCTATTATAACAAGTTCTACTCCTTTCTATCGATTGTCAACGAGTCTCTTGTCAAGTGTGATAGTTAAGTGGTAGTAGGTAAATAAAGTAAATTATAATAATACTTTACGATCGTGGGAAAACTTCCAAGCAACAGCTGGAATTACTAGATTCCTTTGTAACGACATAACTATTCGAAACGTATAAATTACAATAAATGCAGGAAAACAGTTTTTCATTCTTCGGTGTATATTCTATTATAATTTATATTCTTTAGTCCTAGAAATAATTGTCAAAATATTTATTGAATTTGAATTGTATAATTATCACAGCACATAGGCTTCGATCCGGACACATTCCGTTAAATAGAATTGGCTTCCTAATGAAGAAATTTGATTCGCCATTATGCACAGAATGCGACCGAGTAGAGGATACATATCATGTTTTGATGGAATGTGTGCGAATTGAAGCTGAAAGAAGCTTGTTTTTTATACAGTACCCGGAATATAATGTAAATAATGTGGGGGTATTCAACAGTATCTTGGCTTCACCAACTTCTGAAGAGGCTAGGAATGTTTATAAATTAGTCCTAGTATATTTAAAGAGACGATGTTAATTTAGATAAGAACGATGGAGGTGACGTGGTCACTGTGTGACAAAACCTCCTTTTTTTTCAAATAAAGAATAAAAAAAAAAAAAAAAAAATTATAATGTACATAATTCTTACTAAATGTAGTAATATTATGAACTGAATATTAAATTTTATTTGCATTTTATTACCGTTGAAAATAAATACGAATCAAACAATTTTATGTATTTATTAAAATCTGACTGCCAGTGGGCATTATGCTAAAATATATTAGCAACTCAAGTTCATCGATCATCAATCTGACCTCGACAATTATTTGTTGTTGTGATGTCATATTACCCAATGAATATAAAAATATAATCGTTTTATATAGTTTATGCTTTATTCCGCTTATATAATAACTTCCTATTTAGTTTATTTAAAGTTTTTTCTGGTCTGATATATTTAAGGACGTATTCACAAAATTAATAGGTATAGAATCGACCATTTACACGAGTCACACACACAAGCGACGCAGTACGCACGGTTAGGTGTAAGAATAGTAGTGGATTGAACTACTTTGATACTTTACAATTTTTTATTTATTTATATTTTTTATTTTATTACAATTTATATTTCTTTGTGATACGTAGGTACCTACGAAAATATATTTTATTGGTGTTTGTGTTTTAGTAAATAATAACTATTTATAAATATACCAATACCCACTTCAGTCACTTTTTGATACTATTTGTTTCACTTTGTTAGTTTTTCCTTATGAGGTGTGAGTCATATACATATAATTGTGTGGTATGAGCATAGATATAATAAAAAGAGGATAGGAAGTTAATTGCATATACAATTTTTTGCTATACTTATACCATGTTAATATATACCTCAATAACAAAAGTATATCTGTCTCATTCTAATACGTAGTAATTTACATATTAAAATGAGTATAGAGATAATTTCATTGTTTCAAATTTTTCGTTGTCAGTTTTCATGACATCATCAAACTCCGCCTTGAAGCCAAAACGCCATTTTAAGTCGACATTCCTAAAGGTAATTCGTCTGTCATAAAAACGTTTTTTGGACTAAAGTTGTTACTATTTCTGTTAAACTGTGTGTGTTTTGGTGATTTTGTAAATATATGAAGGATATTTGAGCAAAATTAACATGATAAAGTGTTGCATCAGTGGATACAATTGAAAATCTTGAGATAATGACGGAGGATTATCATTCTTTAAGGTTAGTTGTAGTTTTTTCTTATATCCGTGTATATTTTTCGTGTATATTATTATATGTTATGTTATGTTATTATTATATGTATAGTTGACGCCATATTGGAGAAGCATTTAGCTTCAGATCACGTGACTATAGGGCCTATCCTCTTTTTATTATATCTATGGGTATGAGACGGTTGAGATTATGAAGTAGAGTGGAGAGGGTGAGGGCTGCGATTTGATACAAGTGACACTCTTTCCTCCTCCAAGAGGAGTGGGAGCCCGGCGGACAGCTTGTTTTTAAAGTATTTTTACTCATTTTACGATTTTTTTTGACGAATTCTAAACGTAAAAATTGTGTTTGGCTCGTAAACGAAAAAAAACCAAATTCAATTACATCGACAAGTAATACAACGTAATAAAACAAAAAAAAGGTGTGTGTGCGATTCACACACGATAGAAGTGAAACTTCCGCTACAATGAGCGTAACGCTACAATGAGCGTAACGCTACAATTAGCGTAACGCTACAAATAGCGTAATGCTACAATGAGCGTAACGCTACAATTAGCGTAACGCTACAAATAGCGTACCGCTACAAATAGCGTAACGCTACAATGAGTGTAACGCTACAATGCGCGTAACGCTACAATTAGCGTAACGCTACAAATAGCGTAATGCTACAATGACCGTAACGCTACAAATAGCGTAACGCTACAAACGCGTAACGCTACAAATTTCGTAACGCTACAATTAGCGTAACGCTACAATAAGCGTAACGCTACAATGTGTCATCCTTTTTCGTGTTAGTAGCACGGCACGCCCTTCCCTGTCGTTTTTCCGTTGCATCCGGTTTTAAATCACAATGATTCTAAAGAATTTTCACTTCAAAATAGTCAAGTAAAAACGCGCTATTAAAGATTACTCAAAAAGTTCAATAATCAGATCTCGATCTAATTTAAACAAGACTACATGACAAGTATTAGCTTTCGATTAAAGTAAGAATCATCAAAATCGATACACCGAGTAAAAAGTTATACGGTATAATACAACGTAGGTCGACGAAAAAGTAGTCAAGTAAATAGGCATTATTAGATAAGTACTTGTCAGATCACGCAACACCTTTCAATTAAAACAAAATTGATCGAAAGCGGGCCACCCAGTCAAAAGTTCTGATCTAACGTACATAAAAAAATACAGTCGAATTGAGAACCTCCTTCTTTTTTGGAAGTCGGTTAAAAACAGTACAATACAGTGATTTTCCTACTCACAAACTTTAAAAAATTCAGTACTAGCTCAATTTTAACTTCTATTTTACGTTTTATATACCATTCTCTTCGTCTTATTTTGCTCTTTAATTTGATGTACTCTTTTTGAAAATCGCGACATAAACTATAGTAATACAACAGTGTTTTACTCGCGAAGTGCAAAATTTTTAATTTCAAGTGCGTGCGGCGTCGAAATTAAAACGTCGACCCCCCATTGTTTTTCATATTTAAATAGTGCTCAAGGTCCTCTATGATCATGCGAAAATTCAGATTTTTTAAACTAAAATTAGTGCCCGTTTTCGAACTTTCAAAATTTTTTTCCCACGCTCCATTCCCGGCTATTTTCCACAATAAGCGTGGTACACCCATCTTCGGTACACCACAGGATTCGCTTTGCCTCAGGTAACACTCGTAAACAAAAAAAGGTGTGTGTGCGATTCACACACGATAGAAGTGAAACTTCTATGGCAAACTAATTAAAAAAAAAACTAATTTAAAATTAGCGTCTTGCAGCGCAGCCCGGCCGTACTACGCAGCATACTGCATTTATTATGATCATAGTAGTGATAAATAATACTTTCGTAAATAAATGAAATAAGTAAAGGATTTCAGGGTTATTTATTATAAAGACTGTTTGACATAAATATAATAAAGGCTATATAACATAAAACAAATTAGGTACATATTAAATCTATACAAATAAATAAAATTGAAATGTCTGTTTGTAATATTAAAATAACCGCTTTTAACTAAATTCAAATGTATGTATACATGGTACATATACCAAAATAATTTTTTTTTTATAATTTGTCTGTCTGTCTGTCTGTCTGTTCCGGCTAATCTCTGAAACGGCTGGATCGTTTTTGACGGGAATTTCACTGGCAGATAGCCTGATGTAATAAGGAGTAACTTAGGCTACTTTTATTTTAGAATTTTTATTATTATTTTATAACTGCGAACTGAACAATAATTATTTTGTTAAATTCTACGCGGACGAAGTCGCGGGCACAGGTAGTTTAAAATAATAATTATTCAATAAAATGTATCTCAATAAAGTAGCTTCATATTTTATCAATAATCTAATTCTTATTTTAATATTAATTAAATATAATATATAACAAAGAAAAAAACGGCAACGTTACGCGGTGTTCCCAAGTGGTCACCCATCCAAGTACCGACGCTGCCGCGTTACCGATCGATCAAATTTTACCCCTCATGCACCTTTAGAAGTTTCACTTCAAAAAAACTAGTTGAAAAAAAAGCGGTCACCCTTCCAAGTACCAACCATAAAAGCATCCAACTTATATCTCCCTCTCAACTTCCGTTCGCCTCGACCGATCACACTTTTCGTAACGCCCTCGTCACGCACCTGCTTACTCCCCAAGTTAAGCGCGCCTAAAGAAGTTCCACTTCAAAAATACTAGTAGAAAAAAAGCGGTCACCCATCCAAGTACTGACCGTCGTGACGCTGCCGCATTTCCGGTCGATCAAATTTTATCTTAACTAACTTATATCTCCCTCTCAACTTCTCAACTCAAAACGAGACCAAACTCGGCATACCTAGTCCTACACATTAAGGAGTTCCGTAGCAGTCACAGAAGTATACCTTCAGGTCACTCCATCAAGTCAAGAGGTAAGGTCTTATCATAACTATCAAAACGAGCTCAAACTCGGCACACCTAGTCCCTACACTTCAAGGAGTTCCAGTGACAGCCACTCAAGTATACCTTCAGGTCACTCCATCAAGTCAAGAGGTAAGGTCTTATCATAACTATCAAAACGATACCAAACTCGGCACGCCTAGCTCTATACCTATAGGAGTTCCAGTACAAGTACCTATACCTTCAGGTCACTCCATCCAGTCAAGAGGTAAGGTCTTATCATAACTATCAAAACGAGCTCAAACTCGGCACACCTAGTCCTACACTTCAAGGAGTTCCAGTAACAGCCACTCAAGTATACCTTCAGGTCACTCCATCAAGTCAAGAGGTAAGGTCTTATCATAACTATCAAAACGATACCAAACTCGGCACGCCTAGCTCTATACCTCTAGGAGTTCCAGTACAAGTACCTATACCTTCAGGTCACTGCATCAAGTCTAGAGGTAAGGTCTTATCATAACTATCAAAACGAGCTCAAACTCGGCACATCTAGTCCTACACTTCAAGGAGTTCCAGTAACAGCCACTCAAGTATACCTTCAGGTCACTCCATCAAGTCAAGAGGTAAGGTCTTATCATAACTATCAAAACGATACCAAACTCGGCACGCCTAGCTCTATACCTCTAGGAGTTCCAGTACAAGTGTATATACCTTCAGGTCACTCCATCCAGTCAAGAGGTAAGGTCTTATCATAATTATCAAAACGAGCTCAAACTCGGCACACCTAGTCCTACACTTCAAGGAGTTCCAGTAACAGCCACTCAAGTATACCTTCAGGTCACTCCATCAAGTCAAGAGGTAAGGTCTTATCATAACTATCAAAACGATACCAAACTCGGCACGCCTAGCTCTATACCTCTAGGAGTTCCAGTACAACTATACCTTCAGGTCACTCCATCAAGTCAAGAGGTAAGGTCTTATCATAACTATCAAAACGAGCTCAAACTCGGCACACCTAGTCCTACACTTCAAGGAGTTCCAGTAACAGCCACTCAAGTATGCCTTCAGGTCACTCCATCAAGTCAAGAGGTAAGGTCTTATCATAACTATCAAAACGATACTAAACTTGGCACGCCTAGCTCTATACCTCTAGGAGTTCCAGTACAAGTACCTATACCTTCAGGTCACTCCATCCAGTCAAGAGGTAAGGTCTTATCATAACTATCAAAACGAGCTCAAACTCGGCACACCTAGTCCTACACTTCAAGGAGTTCCAGTAACAGCCACTCAAGTATGCCTTCAGGTCACTCCATCAAGTCAAGAGGTAAGGTCGTATCATAACTATCAAAACGATACCAAACTCGGCACGCCTAGCTCTATACCTCTAGGAGTTCCAGTACAAGTACCTATACCTTCAGGTCACTCCATCCAGTCAAGAGGTAAGGTCTTATCATAACTGTCAAAACGAGACCAAACTCGGCATACCTAGTCCTACATACACGTCAAGGAGTTCCGTAGCAGTCACAGAAGTACACCTTCAGGTTCACTCAAGTCTGAGAGAATATATAGAAACTACTTAGCTATGTACTTTTAGCGAAATAAAATAATGCAATAAAAATGTGTGATTATAAAATGATCTTACTTTGTCAAGTATCAAATTTGGTTTATCGAAAAATAATACGTAAATTTATAAAATAATAATTGTTTTGCTACGTAACCGGTTGCTAACAAAGCGACATAGCGTCCACTCACCACAGCGCCCGAGCGCGGACTAACTTCTCATTCGAAAAATTGAATTATGTTTTAAAACAAAAACCAACAATAAAATAAACCTTACTGCAATGGAATAAGAATCATCTTTAATAGCAAAATGTGTATAAAAATTAGCTCCAGTTTTTATTTTTTTTTAAGACTATTGGTGGCATTTTTGTATTATTTTCAACCTTCCATTTAAAATTGAACATATCCTCCTGCTCATACTATTTTTAGAAAACTTAATATATGTGTATAATAGAACAAACATCACCCGAAAGTCTACACGTTTTGTTCATTTTCTTGAAAATGGTAATGGAAAAACGTTTAATACGATATACAGTTGAATCCGTTTATAATGACATCGAAAGGAATTGACAAACACGTCATAATAAGCGGACGCCATACAAAGCGTTTTGTGAAAAAAAAACGTGTGTCAGCTCCGACGCACGACTGGAGTTTACTTCTTCAGATCGACTGTAAATATGCACAAAAAAGTTTGATTCTCTATTTTCTAATCTGCATATTATTGCACCTTTCTCCTCAATCGTAAATGCTTTACGGCGATGACAGACAGACAGACAGATGACATTTTTTTTCACAGTATGTACAATGAAAAACACAAACGACAAACGAAAAACAATGCGTGACCTTCAAGCGTCAATTACTCACTGAGAAGAACAATAAGTTACTCTATGGACCAAACTGAGGCTCAAAACAAAAACGAGCCACACGTGGCTTACACTTGGCGTCGCGTTCGGCAAGTCAAACGTCGTCGAAAAACTCGAAAACCAATGGAGGTGTAAAGAATCATGTCGGTCATTATAACCGGATATCATTTCTTAAAAATGGGTCATAATAAGCGACATGTCACTGTAAGGGGAAGTCATTATATCCGACTTTTTTATAGAGAATTTTATATGAAAACCAAACTTCGTAGTGTAGTTACGTCATAATAACCGGTTGGTCAATATAGGCGGAGTCATAATAAACGGATTCTACTGTATATATAAGAACTAGATTTAAAAAAAGTCCTTCTGTTTGAAGATGAAGACCCAATCTCTATGAAATAATTATTCGTTATATATTATTTTGTTTAGTTTTGTCACAAAATGACCTGAAAAAGAGCATGATTTTGTCCGATTCGTATAGGCGCCCTTAAATAATAACATTTTTAACCGACTTCAAAAAAGGAGGAGGTTTCTCAATTCGACCGTATTTTTTTTTTATGTATGTTCGGGCATAACTTCGTCGTTTATGAACCGATTTTGATAATTCTTTTGTGTTGGAAAGGAGATATCCCAACTTAAGTACCATGATAAGGAAACCAAGATCTGATGATGGGATCCCAGAGAAATCGAGAGGAACCCTCGAAAATTGTAGTGACGACTAGTGCGTTTTATCACTTTTTCCTTAAATACTATAAAGTACTACTATTTAATGAAGGTCTGAAGTCGATCTGATGATGAAGTCGAAAGACAGTCGAGGGAAATCTTCAACTTTTTACAGCAATCACCTGCTGTTTGAGCTTAATTCATTTCTATTGATGAGAACTTTGCACCCATATGAGTTACAAGTGCCATTACAGGTCTGATGATGGAGCCCATAAATAGTCGAGGGAATTCCTCAATAATTTACAGCAGTTACTTTTTGTTGTTTGACGACCGCTTTGATATAATGGTGCATGTGCCGTGTCGGCGCGGCGGCGCGTACACACTATATGGCCAATACAAATGTCCGTCGTGAGCGGGAATCGGACCCGCACTGAACTGCCAGCGCAACAGCCAGTGCTGTGACCGCTGCGCTAACGCGTCGTCATAAGTACTATGAGTAAAGATCGCTATCAGGTGTAACGTAATAACAACCGGGACTGACAGCCTAGCGTGTTCTCCGGGACCGAACCGAAACCTCCAGACCGAAAATAAATATTTGTATAAACATAAATATAAACTCCGAGCGGGAATCAAACCCGCGACTTCAAAATTATAAAATATTTATTTTATAATTCCTGATTAACTAAATCAAAATAAGAATTACTTTGTGCTAAGTAAATTTATTTGTTACTTTTTAGTTTTTAGTTTCCTGTTTGAAGTCGGTTTTTTTTTTGTTAAAAAATATTTTATGCTAAATAACATTAATCTGTGGGATGGATGTGAATTTAACGTTTTTGTTATTTAGTGAGAATAATAAATTTTAAACAAAATAAACTTAAAATTTTAAAATGTAATATGTATATTATACTATATATAATATGTATGTACAGACGTTATGCATAAGCTAATGCTTAATACAATTGTATTGAATTTCTCACACAATTTCTAGTTTTTAACCTTATTTGTGTTGTGACTGACACTTGGTATCACAAACTGAGTCAGTCCTTGTTATTATATATTAATAGTATTGTAGAATAAAGGATACTTCTAACGAAGATTTTTTATCCCTATGAGTATTTTCTTTTTTATTTTATACTTTTCCAATAATTAACTGTTATTTTGTATTCGATGACAACTTCGTACTGATATATATATATATATATATATATATATATATATATATATATATATATATATATATATATATATATATTCTTTTTTTAGTGAATATATCGACTTTTTTAATGTTATTTAATGCAAACTTTGTCTTGACAATAACAAACACAAATTTTTTTTTATCCAATTTGGTAGAGTCGTTCGGAAGTTACGTATTTTAATAATAAACTATGCCAAAGACTTGCGAGTTGGCTTTTAGATTTAAATATAAAGTCTGTCTCTTAGAAAACATGTGGTTGACTCATTAAAATGTAGCACATAAACATGTGTTATCAATTGTATAAGATAGGGGCTTTTGGCCCTTTTCTGTGTGTGGTTCGAAAAGAGGCAATGAAGAAAAAAACATTTATCAAATAGTCGTTCAGGGCTATAATGTGTAAATTATTTCCTTTTGATTATCAGTATAGGAAATTTTTATAATTTCATACTATGAACAAAAAATTGCTTCCGAAAAATAATAGTGATAATGTTACATAACATCATTTTCATAAAAATGTTTAACTTTACGATTATAGATTTGTAAATCACTACATATTATAAAACAAAGTCTCTTCCCGCTGTCTGTCTGTATATATGCTTAGATCTTTAAAACTACGCAACGGATTTTGATGCGGTTTTCTTTAATAAATAGAGTAATTCCAGAGGAAGGTTTATATGTATAATGCATGCATAATATAGTAGAGGAACACTGATAGTTTTAAAGTTTTGTAATGTGATGTCGTAAATAAACACATTTTTTGCGCTTAGATTGCAAATATTTATTTTATATTTTATATTTAGTATCAGCATTGCACCCGTGCGAAGCCGGAGCGGGTCGCTAGTAATACAATAATAGTAATGCAAATCTTAATACCTCGAAATACGCAACCTTTCTCTTTTTGCATATTTATATTTTTTACCGGCAAATGTTCAAATTAAAATTAGAAAAAAATCATTATATAAAATTATATAGTGACGCGTAATATTATTTTTGTACTTAGTTTTGAATTGAATCTTTTTCTGGCTACGTTAATTATTCCCCATTAAATACTTTTTCGTTGAGTCCATTGCCCTTTGAAGTATTCTCCGTGTTTTTTTTATGTGAGATTCATGTAATGACTCTTTCTTGTTTTTTTTTAAATACATTCTATTATATATTTAATTACTAAATAAGTTTTGCATTTCATATTTATAATATGTACTTTTACCCGAATGAAAGTCTGTCATAATAAATGAGAAATCTACGCATTTTTACTTAATTACTTTACATAATATTATATAACATGATCATAATATATTTTCTATCAATTTTTTTAGGTGATAAGTGTAATGATCCCAGTGATTGTGTGGTTGGTACCAGAGAAGGCGAAACCCTTAAGAAATAGAAAATGGCATATTTGTAAATATTAATAAAGGAACTGATATAATTAAACGATTACCATTTCATTAGCACGTTCGATCGATTTCTATAAAGTAATCAGCTGAGATATAAAATATATTGACATTATGAATAACTTTCAAAAATTATTATGAATATTTATTTATGAAGACGGGCCTAAGCCGCGTCAGCTCAAACGAAATATGTACGAGCTCTAAGACAGATATTGATTTTTTAGAAATATCTTTTCCAAAATCTGATTGCAAATAAGAGTTATCTAGTAGAAATTTTATATTACTAGATTTCTAATAGCATCAACGCTATCGTAAATCGTGTTTATCTCACGTCCAGTTCGAGACTAATATAAATGTATGGAGAGCGCAATTTTTGACCTTTTCTAAAGATAATTTCTAACATCGCGTCTTGTATTAAAATTTATGATACACAGTACAATAGGATCTAGAGTAACATATTGCAAAGTTCCTCTCTTTTAGTGAAATTTTTTTTTCTACAAGAATTTTTTCCACCTACTCAACAGGAAGTAAGAAAGAATTATACGTTTAAAGGTCAACAATGTCAGTGGTTTAATTATTAGAATACCTAAACTGTCAATAACGACCTCTATGAAGTCTGTCTAACTATATTACACAAAAGTAATAGTGAATCCGACCCCCCAGTCTACAGAATCGTAATCGTTTATTAATTAGCTGTCGTAATGGTGTTTAAATACAAGATCGACTACTGAGATAATATTGAATATAAATATTGTAACAAGAATTAATTATGAATTCGCAATGTTTGTCTTGTTAATACAAATATTCAGCAATCACAAGGCCAGCTCCGATGTTTATTTTACGCAATCAATGTCAATTTAAATGATTGCTGTCAGTTGTCCGAGTTATTGCTGACACGCCCACAATTTGGTTAACAGTTACAGGAACCTGTTCGGTTTTATTTATGTAAAATAATGTAATTACACGTGAAACTACCACGGCCTTTAAACAAATTTGTTTCGGCGCTGTTAGTTAGTTGGTATAATAACACTTCTGCTTTGTGTCGATTTAATTAAAGTAATATTTGTTGGCTGTGTTAATATAACTAGTGATTTTATTATTCTGAAAGCAAAAGAACAAATGAAAAATAATATTATTTCAAAATTGCAGTCGACAGCGACATACGTCTTAGTAAATAATATAAATAGTTACGTCCAAGTGTACTAACGATATACAACAAAGTATATTACGCAAATCAATTCTTTTTCATTGTCAATCGAATGCTAAATAAAAAAGTTGTAAAAAAACTTTCAATCGATACGCAAATTAAATTATAATGTGCACTTAGGTTTCGATCGGTCACAATACAAGAGAAAGTGCTTGGACATTGATGGATTTAACTACATGTTGACATTTCTCATGCTCCGAGACGTTTGAGATGAGAGAGGAAACATTTAGTTTGATAGCAATTATAAATTGATGCTTGCTAACTCCGGTACATATTACGCAACTTGGGTTTGTATCAAACAAATTGTTTGACGCTCTTTCAATCACCGTACAAATAAGTCAGAGAACTTGATGAAGCAGCTAGATGACAGTTACAAAATCGTGTATTAATAGCGCTTATCCAGTGTTAATTAGCGAGATTAATAGTTTGAAATGTGTCCGAGGCCTACGATCGGCTTCCGATTTTATGTTATGTAATTGAAAACATCGGTTACAGGGTGAAAGGTGTACGTACGTGTTAGACGATAAATATTAACGGTTTTTTTTTAATAGCTCGTTTCATAGCGGCCGAGAACTATTTACAGAGTGAATGTTAATTACATCGTAATGTTTATCGACTATAAAATTAATATATTAGTATAAAAAATTGTCTGCAATTATTTTTCTTAATTATTGCGATGCAAAATTAACATTCAAATGAGATAAAATATAATAATAAAGACTATTAAGATTTACGTTTTTTAATTACTCATTCGATTTTAAACAAAAAAAATTTGTAAACATATCGATACCTTTGGGTAGAAAGGTCGTATAAACCAAAACACGACTTTTCAGGAGAGCAGAAAAACGATTTTTATTTTACATAAAAATTCATACCTTTTTTGTTTTTGAAGTTATGAAAAAATGATGTATGAGAAAGGTTCTTACAATTTGCGAATGAAAAAGGTTAAATCATCAAAAACTATCTATCTTCTTTAGTTTTAAAGTTAGCTTGGATTTACGTCTAAGAAAAAATCAATTCTTGGTTAATACACCCCATGAAAATGTACTTAAAAAAAACTGTATAGGTCGTATATCCATTTTTGGTAAGCTTATGGTCACATTTACGGTCGTAAAAACCCATAGATGTAGTTTTTTTTGTTTTAAAAACCATTTATAATCATAGATCAATTGAATTCTGGCAAATAAACAATCCTGTTACTCCTACATTTAGCAGGAACTTAATTATTATTATTCTAATACCCAATAATGGTCGATTAAAATAAAATAAAACTACCTGAAATACGAAATCAGCATTAATTATTAAGTATTATAATATTTATAATACCTTCTAATCAACATTTACTATTATTTCAATAATGGTACAATATACCTAAATGATTTAACATTTTTAAATTGAAAAAATAATTATAACAACTTAAACTGAAAAGTGATATAAAAAAATCTACTTAGTCATAAAAACACAAAAATTATTCAAACTTCTTCTAAATTAAAGTAATCAGGAATTTTTATCGTTTATAAAATTATGACTTGATCGTTTTTTTTTAATTTTTGTACATATTTAAATGTAATTCAATAAATTATTGAATTAGGTAAACCTTTGTAGTAATTCTTATCTACTTACTACGTAATTTATTGAATTACAACTAAATTAAAAAACGATCAAACACTAAACTTATATAAGTAACTTATGTACTAAAAAGTAACTTATTTATGATATAAATTTCTATTCATAATTAGTTTAAACAAAGTGACAAAGAATACAATCATTTAACATAGTCTTGTTTTTTTACTAAATAATATTTTGCTAACGAACAAAATGTGAAATTACGTAAATTCGAAAAGTTATTATTTTTTTATAATAATAATTTATTGTACAATTCAATTAGCTCTGCCTTGTCTTCTTCGTCGGTTAGCGTAAGAGAGTCAGCCAAATTTCCATGGGATAAGTTAAATTAATCAGGGTGGTACCTTTTTGGTATAATTCCATTATCACATAGACGCTTTAAATCCCTATATTTTACATCTGATATTTGCAATTTGTTTTTAAAAAGTGCAGTTGGGGACATAGTCATCAGCTTTTCATGTGTGCTTACTTACACCTTGTTCGGGTAATATCGCACGGCTTTTCAATCTTCCTTTACCTCTACCCTCACCTTTTTCTTTATTGCCAGATTTTTTAAATAATATTACTTTATCAGGTGACGTCTCTTCTTTCCTATTTAATGTACATTTCATTTGGATTCTATTTCTTCAACGCAATAATTCAGATGTTTCGCATTTTTAGGGTTTTAGAAGTTTCATTTGTAAATGTCCCATCAGTTATTTCATTCCAATTGAGAAAGAAAATCAGAATACTCCATTACATTAACATTATAAGGCCTAGGATTTTTTCTCGCAGCCTCAATGTATGATGGCCATTGTGTTGGACTCCAGACAGTAATTTTTTTAACTTCACGTTCGATAGTTGCATAAACAGAGTCTACAGAAATGTAAGTGTGCCCTGGTAAAGGATAATTTATCTGAATCACTTCTAAATGCGTTGATTTCATTAAGAACTTAAGAAGTAATGGTTTATACACCAACGGCCTTTGGATATACAACGTCGAATTTAAACTATGTTTAGGTAATGCATTTAATACATTGGGGCGTATAAACCATTTACAATTAACGATTATTTTTACGCCCTAAGTTAATATAAATTATGGTCATTACATCATAACAAAACTACAAAAAAAAAACATTCGGCTTTTACATTGAAAATTTACCTTTTTTACGACGCTATGATCGAAAATTTCTGGGTCGTATTAACCATTTTTGTGCGAATTTCTGCATTTCGTATATACAGATCGATAGAGAAAAAAATGCTGAGAAAAATGGTATATATAACTCAATTTGGCCAAAATGGTTTATACGACCTTTCTACCCAAAGGTATCGATATAATTAGATATATATTTCTCAAAGAAACGAAAAATCTGGTGTCACCAACTATTTTCCGTTGACAATATTTCAATTGAAAAAATACCCGGATACGGCATTTGTTAAAATTAAAAAGGCCACATTACTTTCGCCTGTCATTCATTTACACACCGAAAACAATTATTAGAATAAAACAGTTAGAACATGTCATAAATGCAAAATACGAGTAAATAAAGCTTTTAACGTGCTTGCCCCACTAGCATTGTTCGCTAACAATTTACATGTAACGAATTTGCATATTAGGAAGTGGGACAGTTTTAATAGGCTCTGCTCTGTTAGCAAGTTGTGTCCGAGCCCGAGGTCACAGAGGTATTAAATGACGCGTGTTTGGCTCCATAACCGGACCGCCATCCTATTGTTTTATTATGTTTATGATGCTAGCTGTTTATGATTTATCCCAATGGCTGAAATGTTAAAAATAATTTTACACTTCCTTACTACTTAGTACTTAAACATTTTAAAATTTTATTAAATGTAAAATTGCGTGTGTGTGCGTGATTTTTGTTTCATATACTTTAGATATTTATTTAATACCTACTAGTGACCCGCCCCGGCTTCGCACGGGTGCAATGCTGATAATAAATACTATCTACAACAAAAGATACGTTACAAACCTCTAAAATTATCAGTGTTTCTCTAACATATTATACATGTATTATACATATAAACCTTCCTCTTGAGACTTGAATCACTCTACCTATTAAAAAACTGCATCAAAATCCGTTGGATAGTTTTAAAGATCTAAGCATACATACAGACAGACAGACGAGAAGCGACTTTGTTTTATAATATGTAGTGACTAGCACTAGCGGACCCGGCAGACGTTGTTGCCCGGAAAACAGCTACCAAATTTAAACTAAAAAGAAATATTTTATCACGCTTTTACATACAATAAAAAAAATATTGACAAGTAATAAAAAAGTGTAAAAATGGCAGCATTGCATATTATAAGTGAACAACAAAATAAAATTTATGATTTATGTAAAATGCTTATTTCAAAGACGTAATTTATTTAACGTTACCTACAAACGTCGAGTTCAAAGTCCTAAATGTACACACGTTACACGTTAAATATTAAGAGATTCATAAAACAAAATAGGGTTTCTCATCGTTATTTTATTAACGGACCTCATATTAAATTTATTAAAGACGACGCGTTGGCGCACCTGTCACAGCTCTAGTTTGTGGCTGTTGCGCTAGCTGTTGCGGGTTGGATCCCCGCACATAACAAACATTGTATTGGCCATACAGATTTTTGTCGTGGTCTGGGTGTTTGTGCAGTCCTTGTGGGTCCTCCACCGTGCCTAGGAGAGCACGTTAAGCCGTCGGTCCCGGCTGTTGTCATGTACACCTGATAGCGATCGTTACTCATAGTAGGGAATATATCTGCCAAGCCGCATTGGAGCAACGTGGTGGATTAAGCTCCGATCCTTCTCCTACACGGGGAAGAGGCCTATGCCCAACACTGGGATATTACAGGCTGAATCGTGATCGTAATACTGTATGAACAAATGCGTCGTCATGCAAAAAAAAAATATTTTAAAATGTTACGTAAAATTATAATGATAAATTATGGAAACCCTGAGCAAGAGTCAAGAGTTAATGTTTTTACAGTCAATAAACACGCTAAGTATTCTTAGAGATGACGCACTCCGTCAAGCTAAAATAATGTTTTATTTCCGTATTATAGCGACAACGTAAGGTAACTTAGCGAAATCGCACCTTATTGAACTAGACAGTGACAAATTTATTCAATTAACATAAATTGAACATCAAATTATCAAAATTGTATTTAGAAATATACTAAAGGAAGTTCTTTATAGTAAATGTATTTATGTTTATTGTATTAAGTAAAATCTTGTGTAGGTGCAGCTGTGATAGAGACAACCTTCTGTTAAATCGTTTTAAAATTATTGCCGCCACGACCTACGACGAAAAATACATTTGTAAAATTTTCTGTCTTCTACAGGTACTACTATTATAAAAAGTATAGATTTGCTTAGTGTTTGTTTGTAACGGATAAGCTCGAACACTATTAGACTGATTTTAAAAATTCTTTTACCAGGACAATGCTACGTTACAACTGAGCGACACATGGTATTTTGTAACAGGAGAAAACGGGAAAGCAAAAATCGTGTAGTCCACGCGGAGATCTTATGTTATAAAAACTTTAACTTGATTGCAGTAATATAACTTAACAAAATCACTTTTCTCTCCAGGACTACAAGAAACCCCTCGAAGAGAGTAGTCCAGCTATCCTAAACGCGAGCAAGATTCAAACACTATTCCACCGACTACCCGACATACTACAATGTCACCTGCACTTCCGCACCGCACTCGTGGACTGCGCTCGAACGTGGGACCGCGACGAAAAGATTGGTATGTATATGTGTAAAATATGATTGATTCCGCCTGTAACATCCCACTGCTGCAGCTGGGCATAGGCCTCTTTCTCCATCAAGGAGAAAGATCGAAGCTTAATCCACCACGTTGCTTCACTGTATATATATAAAATGTACAATTAAACTATTCAAATTTATTACTGACTAGCTTCTGCGCCCGACTTCGTCGGCGTGGACTCCGCTCCTATTGGTCTTAGCGTGATGATACATAGCCTATAGCCTTCCTCGATAAATGGGCTATCTAACACTGAAAGAATTTTTCAAATCGGCCCAGTAGTTCCAGAGATTACCGCATTCAAACAAACAAACAAACAACCAAACAAACAAACTCTTCAGCTTTATATATTAGTATAGATTTTATTCTACATTGTGTTAGATTTATCATTATTCATGCATATAGGAATATCCTGTAGTAAATTTTTTGAACTTAAGATAGTCGAAAAATGTTAAGAATGACAACCATATTGTTATAGAGCTATCTATACTAATATAATAAAGCTGAAGAGTTTGTTTGATTGTTTTTTTGTTTGAACGCGCTAATCTCAGGATCTACTAGTCTGATTTGAAAAATTCTTTCAGTGTTAGATAGACCATTTATCGAGGAAGGCTATAGGAGGATTGCACCAAGGAAGAATGTTTCAAAATCGGGTTTTTTTCCTTTTGAGAGCTTCCGCTGCGTAAACGGTTAAAGTTTCGCACAAATCATGTATGACAGAATTGGTCCTATTCCACGGGGACGAAGTCGCGCGCAGAAGCTAGTTAAATTATAAGTTGTTCACTATGGAATGTGTATCAATAATGTATTCTAGTATATGAAGGGTGACACTTTAAAAGTATACTTATAATTAACTAAATATAAAAATCATGTTTTTTTTTTAAATATAAATATTTTTTTGGCGAAAATTCATGGTGGTTTTGCCCATAGTCACCATGCTGGGCTTCGGCCTGTGTATTTGAAGCCAGCAGTTGGATGGTTATCCCGACATCTGTCGGCTTTATAAGTTCCAAAGTGGTGGTGGAACTGTGTTATCTCTTAGTCGCCTCTTAGTTAGGGATCCCTAGTACATATTTTTCACCTGATTAGTATCAAGCTAATTTCCCGGGAGTAGCTTCATTTTGATGAAACGAACAAAAAGTTCCTCTTCGAAAACTCTCGATTGTGGTAGATAATAGAGTTAGCAGGAGATAGAGCAACAGTGAGCGTAGGACCGGGATAACGTACCACGCAATTTGGAAGACAATAGTACCATCAAATTATATAAATATTAATTAACTAAAAGAAAAAAAATTCAGCTGGTTAGTAATCATTTTTGGTTTTTCTATTCAGCTGGTTGGTTTTGGTTTTTTTCTATTCAGCTGGTTAGTAATCATTTTTGATGACCTTACGAGGTCATCAACTTGATGACCTCGTAAGGTAAAAATTGATTTTTTTTTTCTGATTTTTTTTCTTTTAGTTAGTTAATATTTATATTTATTAATAAGCTGTGTGGCTACGGCGTAGAATTTTGCCTCCCCCTCTCTTCCCGTGGGTGTCGTAAGAGGCGACTAAGGGATAACATAGTTTCACTACCACCTTGGAACTTAAAAAGCCGACCGATGGCGGGATAACCATCCAACTGCTGGCTTTGAAGTACCTACACAGGCCGAAGACGGGCAGCAGCGTCTTCGGTGCGACAAAGCCAGCCCTGCGGTCACCAACCCGCCTGCCCAGCGTGGTGACTATGGGCAAAACACATGAGTTCACGCCATTATTGGCGCGAACTTGTGGAGGCCTATGTCCAGTAGTGGACTGCGAAAGGCTGAAATGATGATGATGAATGATGAGTTAATATTTACATAATTTGATGGTAATATTGTCCTACAAATTGCGTGGTACGTTATCCCGGTCCTACACTCACTGCTGCTCTATCTCCTGCTAACTCTGTTATCTACCACAATCGAGAGTTTTCGAAGAGGAACTTTTTGTTCGTCTCATCAAAATGAAGCTACTCCCAAAAAATTAGCTTGATACTAATCAGGTGAAAAATATGTACTAGGGATCCCTACCTATCTTACGACACCCACGGGAAGAGAGGGGGTGGCTACATTCTTACTGAACCACACGTCGTACTTCGAAGATTCCGCAATCATTGAAAACAAAAGTCTTTGAACAATGCGTCCTGCCTGTGTTAACATACGGTGCCGAGACGTGGACACTGACGAAGGGACTGGTCCACAAGTTTAAAGTCGCTCAACGTCCAATAGAACGGGCTATGCTTGGGGTTTCTCTCAAAGATAGAATTAGAAATGAGGCTATCCGCGAGAGAACGAAAGTAACCGACATAGCCCACAGAATTAGTAAGTTGAATTCTGTGGGCTACCGACCGATGGTCGCTGGAGCAGAAGTGTCCTGGAGTCGAGACCGCGTCTTGGCAAACGCAGTGTGGGACGTCCTCCGGCCCGTTGGACCGACGATCTACGCAAGATTGCCGGCGAAGGCTGGATGAGGATTGCGGAAAACCGGGATGTCTGGCGCGAACTTGGGGATGCCTATGTCCAGCTGTGGACTGCGATAGGCTGATGTGTGATATATTTTTTTTTTATAAAGATACATGAAAAAAAAAGATATAAATAAATATAAATTACAATCACAAATAATAAGATGCCACATAAACTCATTCGAGTTTTACCGGACATTAGTATTGTCGACATTATTAGTTGGTAATAATATTTATATATATTTTAAACTCATAATTTATTGAACCTCATGTTCCAGGCGAGGTCTTCTTAAGCGCATTCTCAAAGGCTGTGGTGTTGGACGTGTACTCGGACTTCATAAACAACTTCTCGGTCGCGATGGAGCTGGCCAAGATGGAGTCGAAGAGGAAATCGGCGCTGGCTGACTTCTTTAAAGTCAAACAGATCAGCGCCCACGACAGGCTCTCTTTCTTCGGTCTCATGGTGAAACCGGTGCAGCGGTTTCCACAGTTTATTATGTTTTTACAGGTAAATAAATATGTATTCATGAATTTACAAGCACACAAATTTGTATACATGTTATACTCTATACCACTAATGCTAGTGTCACAAATCTAAACTAACCATATATTGAAATCTGTTGAACCGTTGATCCTCTAAAACTGCGGTCGGCAACGTGCGGCCCGCGGGCCGCACGTTTAAACTACGTATAAACATAATGTAGTATATACGTGTACGAATTAAATTCCGTATGTTATATAATGACCAATTATACATTTATCAGATAGAATCTAGGGTTAATATCATAAGTGCGCCCGCCTTTAGTTTATTTTACCATCTTGTGGATCTTGCCTGCCAAAAGGTTGCCGACCGCTGCTCTAAAATCTAAATGCTGCTGAGAATAAAGACACAAATAAACAAGTACGCTAGGAAACATAATCTTTTCCGTAGTCTTACAAAAAACTGTTTATCACAGAATTATTTCATTATGTTCTAGAATCTTTTTCCTTAAAAATTGCTGTTGAAGTTTAATGTATTTTTTTTTTGTACCAAAACTTAAAAACCGTTAAATACAATTTCTTTTTATACAACTAAGTCGGCAAACAAGTGTATGGCTTGCCACTAATGGTAACCGATTACCGACCCTACCCCCGATCCCTCCCGGGAGCTCTGGTCGCCTTACTCACCACAGGAACACAACACTGCATAAAAGCGGTATTATTTAGCTGTGTTCTTCTGTAAGGTCGAGGTATTTTCCCAGTCGGGCTTCTACAGATTTTGAGCAGGATATTTCCTGCTGTGCCCTACTTCAGTCAAAACTCATTTATTCACACATGATATACCTAACCGTTTTGAACAATTGAAAGTAAAAATTTGTTGCTTTCCAATATCAATATCCAACTTTAGGATTTAAAAACTGTGTAGGTTGTTAGTAATTTATTACAAAAATTTAAATAGAGTTCATTGTAATTTTGAGATGAAGCAATTATAACTTAAAATGTTATGTTTTAGGATCTCTTAAAACATACGCCTCATGGTCACTCTGACCGCGTGGCGTTACAACGTGCGCTGACCAGGTTGGAAGCGTTAGCGGAAGCCTTGAATGAGAGGAAACGGGACGCTGAACAGACTCAGGTACTTTATTTTTACTTTTTCTTTAAATAATCTTTAAAAATCGTAACGTTTCGTCGTAGAAAAAAAAATCAGGCGGTTAGTAATAATTTTTGATGACGTAAGGTCATCAAAAATTGTTTTTTTTTTTCTGATTTTATTTTTCTTTTAGTTAGTTAATATCTACTTATATAACTTGATGGTAATATTGTCCTACAAATTGCGTGGTACGTTATCCCGGTCCTACGCTCACTGCTGCTCTATCTCCTGCTAACTCTATTACCTACCACAATCGAGAGTTTTCGAAGAGGAACTTTTTGTTTGTCTCATCAAAATGAAGCTACTCCCGGAAAATTAGCTTGATAGTGATCAGGTGAAAAATATGTACTAGGGATCCCGTACTAATAACTATAATGATATCAAACAGGCGTTCCGCGCGGCGCTGCGGCGGCTGACACGCGGTGGCGTGGCGGGAGCAGGCGGCGGTGGTGGCGCGGCGCGCTTCGGGGCCGCGCGCCTGCTCGCCTCGCGCGCCGACCGCCGCCACCTGCTGCGCCAGGACGACCTGCTGCAGCTGGTGAGTGCACCGCCACTTCAATATATATCTCTGCCGCGCGGCTGCTCGCCTCGCGCGCCGACCGCCGCCACCTGCTGCGCCAGGACGACCTGCTGCAGCTGGTGAGTGCACCGCCACTTCAATATATATCTCTGCCGCGCGGCTGCTCGCCTCGCGCGCCGACCGCCGCCACCTGCTGCGCCAGGACGACCTGCTGCAGCTGGTGAGTGCACCGCCACTTCAATATATATCTCTGCCGCGCGCCTGCTCGCCTCGCGCGCCGACCGCCGCCACCTGCTGCGCCAGGACGACCTGCTGCAGCTGGTGAGTGCACCGCCACTTCAATATATATCTCTGCCGCGCGCCTGCTCGCCTCGCGCGCCGACCGCCGCCACCTGCTGCGCCAGGACGACCTGCTGCAGCTGGTGAGTGCACCGCCACTTCAATATATATCTCTGCCGCGCGCCTGCTCGCCTCGCGCGCCGACCGCCGCCACCTGCTGCGCCAGGACGACCTGCTGCAGCTGGTGAGTGCACCGCCACTTCAATATATATCTCTGCCGCGCGCCTGCTCGCCTCGCGCGCCGACCGCCGCCACCTGCTGCGCCAGGACGACCTGCTGCAGCTGGTGAGTGCACCGCCACTTCAATATATATCTCTGCCGCGCGCCTGCTCGCCTCGCGCGCCGACCGCCGCCACCTGCTGCGCCAGGACGACCTGCTGCAGCTGGTGAGTGCACCGCCACTTCAATATATATCTCTGCCGCGCGCCTGCTCGCCTCGCGCGCCGACCGCCGCCACCTGCTGCGCCAGGACGACCTGCTGCAGCTGGTGAGTGCACCGCCACTTCAATATATATCTCTGCCGCGCGGCTGCTCGCCTCGCGCGCCGACCGCCGCCACCTGCTGCGCCAGGACGACCTGCTGCAGCTGGTGAGTGCACCGCCACTTCAATATATATCTCTGCCGCGCGGCTGCTCGCCTCGCGCGCCGACCGCCGCCACCTGCTGCGCCAGGACGACCTGCTGCAGCTGGTGAGTGCACCGCCACTTCAATATATATCTCTGCCGCGCGCCTGCTCGCCTCGCGCGCCGACCGCCGCCACCTGCTGCAGCTGGTGAGTGCACCGCCACTTCAATATATATCTCTGCCGCGCGCCTAATCGCCTCGTGCGCCGACCGCCGCCACCTGCTGCGCCAGGACGACCTGCTGCAGCTGGTGAGTGCACCGCCACTTCAATATATATCTCTGCCGCGCGCCTGCTCGCCTCGCGCGCCGACCGCCGCCACCTGCTGCGCCAGGACGACCTGCTGCAGCTGGTGAGTGCACCGCCACTTCAATATATATCTCTGCCGCGCGGCTGCTCGCCTCGCGCGCCGACCGCCGCCACCTGCTGCGCCAGGACGACCTGCTGCAGCTGGTGAGTGCACCGCCACTTCAATATATATCTCTGCCGCGCGGCTGCTCGCCTCGCGCGCCGACCGCCGCCACCTGCTGCGCCAGGACGACCTGCTGCAGCTGGTGAGTGCACCGCCACTTCAATATATATCTCTGCCGCGCGCCTGCTCGCCTCGCGCGCCGACCGCCGCCACCTGCTGCAGCTGGTGAGTGCACCGCCACTTCAATATATATCTCTGCCGCGCGCCTAATCGCCTCGTGCGCCGACCGCCGCCACCTGCTGCGCCAGGACGACCTGCTGCAGCTGGTGAGTGCACCGCCACTTCAATATATATCTCTGCCGCGCGCCTGCTCGCCTCGCGCGCCGACCGCCGCCACCTGCTGCGCCAGGACGACCTGCTGCAGCTGGTGAGTGCACCGCCACATCAATATATATCTCTGCCGCGCGCCTAAAATGTGACACGACACTTTAATTACACTCCTCCCAAACAGTCCTTTTCTTCTTTAAGCAGGATTCCTTCACACTGCTCCCACTGCATTGTTGACGTGACTCATATATTTATTTATTTTTCAGGAATTTAATCAATCAGGAACACTGACGAAGTGCAAGCCACGTCGCCTGCTCCTACTAAATGATCTCGTGGTGTGCGTCTCTGTTGGTACTGGCGGAGACGACACAGAGCGCTTGGGGTTGAAATGGGCATATCCAGTACAAGATGTTGAGGTGCTAGACACGGGGACTTCCCCTACGCTTAGCAGGGTGCTTGCTCAAGGTAAAAAAAAACTTTTAATTTTTAAAAGGTTTATTTTAAATTGGACAAACCTTTTTTCAATTTAAAGAAAATAAATTAAAAATTGTTCATATTAAGTAAGCTGCCGTTTTATCATCATCAAAATTGCTCCAATGCGTATATGACAATCTAGGTATACGCAACGGTATTAGCGTGAAAATCACAAACATTGTTGTTACTTTTGCATTTACGTTTTTGGTATAGATATAATTAATTTTTCATTTACCACGGTAATCAATTGATTGAAACAGTAAATGAGGCCGCACACCACAGCTACATTTGTATTACGATAATTGTAGCGCCACATTTGAAACGCGATACATTTATCGACCCCCTATATTTGTTTGTAAACCCGCACATCAAGGACACATTTGTAGTAGGTGCAGTTTGTGGCAAGATGGCTGCCACGCCACACGAATTCAAGATCGAACACGTTCGTTTTATGTGGCGCGAACATAGAATAAAAACGCGCGAAAATGAAAGAATGTTGAATTTATTGCAGAGATTGAAAAAAATCCTGTTTGAATAAATTTATTGAACTGATTAATTGAACAATTTATAATTTATTGAACAATTTGATTTGATTGAACTAAATTTAATAATAATGACATGTGTTTTCAGACATTCTATAATATAAACGGAACTTTTCTTCGTCGGATCGTAATTCTTGCTAAATTTTGAAATTTCCGTAAACTACAATTTTGATTAAACGGGTGAACCCAATAACGTCTTTTTTTCTCATTAATCGCCACATCAAAAAATCGTCATCGTCAGACGATGATGTCGATATTCTGACTTCTGTTGTTAGTGCCACGCTACAATTGTGCTTCCAATGTGCGCATACACGACACATTTGTGGCCGCTTAAATTGTATCGCAGTAATTGTGGCGCCGTAAATATATGTTGAGTGTAGCGTGTGGCGGCGGTGTGCGGCCTCACTAAGTAATCAATCTGTTAACTGCAGGCATGAACCGCAGCGGCAGCCTGCGCTCCAGCTCGAGCGGCGGCAGCACGTCGACGGGCGACTCGCTGTGCAACGAGATGTCGGCGCTCATGCACGACTACGAGACCGTGTCGCGCATGGCCGACCTCGCCGCCTCGCTGCGCGCGCCCTACCCCGAGCTGGCGCCCGAGACCTTCCGCGCGCTGCTGCAGACCATCCAGCGCAGCATACAGGTACATGCATGCGTGCCTTCTCGCAACTGTTGTTCACTTGCCTTTGGTTGTATAATACGTCAATAGATAGCGTTAGGAGTGAGTTAATCGCGCTAATAAAGTTTCATATCGATGGTTGTTTTTATAATTAACAAATAAAAGATATTTGTTATAGATTTCAAAAATTGGTTTTTGATTCGAACATAGACAATAAAATGCTATAATTTGCAAACCGGATGTGATGAGAATGTTACACAATGTGTGTGTGCAGGCGATTTGATCAGTTGACGCCTGACAAATGACCTGATGCTTCAACACAATCCGTTCATGTTCAACAGTGACAGTATTGAACGCTACGGGGTATAGATATTTTGAAACAAGTAGATTTCTTTAATTGTAACGCTCGTGGCCGTTTTCCGATTGACAGAAGAAGGACGACGAGATGGCGTGGGTGGACTCGTGCTGCCTGCAGCTGACGATCCGCGGGCGCGAGGAGGCGGTGACGTTCCGCGCCACGGAGCCGGGCGCGCGGCGCGCCTGGGCCACGGAGCTGCGGCTGGCGCAGCTGGCGCAGGCGCGCGACAACTGCCCCGCCTGGCGCGCGCCGCACCCGCACCCGCCGCACAAGATGCCGCTCTTCGTCGCCGCCTCGCCCGTCTACTGCTCGCCGCTACTCACAGAGGTAGCCACTGACCCGTTTATAGTTATTACATTTGAGTATGGTTTAACTTTGTAGAAGACTAAAAAAAGTTAAATTTCTCTCGTCCATTTTTTATTTACATTTTTTTACTTTATGCATTTAAATAGAGTAAGCAAACGAAGATACTTTGACCCAGTAATACCAGTGTCTCTCGATTAGTTTTACTACATCAATTTGTAAATCGGCTTTGTTCCACACTAATGTATGAGCGATGTACAAGAACCCATCATACTCTGCCAGCTCCATAACAGCCAGCGTGCACGCAGGTGCGGTGCGGCTGCTTCTACACGTCGGCGGGCAGCCCGCGCGGCGCCACGGCGCGGCGCGCGCGCTCGCTGCTGTGGCTGTGCGCGGCGGCGGGCGCCGGCAGCCACGTGGCCGTGCTCACGCACCGCGCCGCCAAGCTCAAGACGCTCGTCACGCTCGACCTGCCCGACACCAAGGTACCGCCCGCGCCTCACACCTCACACACACAGACAACCTTACTGCGGCGCGCGCGCTCGCTGCTGTGGCTGTGCGCGGCGGCGGGCGCCGGCAGCCACGTGGCCGTGCTCACGCACCGCGCCGCCAAGCTCAAGACGCTCGTCACGCTCGACCTGCCCGACACCAAGGTACCGCCCGCGCCTCACACCTCACACCTCACACACACAGACAACCTTACTGCGGCGCGCGCGCTCGCTGCTGTGGCTGTGCGCGGCGGCGGGCGCCGGCAGCCACGTGGCCGTGCTCACGCACCGCGCCGCCAAGCTCAAGACGCTCGTCACGCTCGACCTGCCCGACACCAAGGTACCGCCCGCGCCTCACACCTCACACCTCACACACACAGACAACCTTACTGCGGCGCGCGCGCTCGCTGCTGTGGCTGTGCGCGGCGGCGGGCGCCGGCAGCCACGTGGCCGTGCTCACGCACCGCGCCGCCAAGCTCAAGACGCTCGTCACGCTCGACCTGCCCGACACCAAGGTACCGCCCGCGCCTCACACCTCACACCTCACACACACAGACAACCTTACTGCGGCGCGCGCGCTCGCTGCTGTGGCTGTGCGCGGCGGCGGGCGCCGGCAGCCACGTGGCCGTGCTCACGCACCGCGCCGCCAAGCTCAAGACGCTCGTCACGCTCGACCTGCCCGACACCAAGGTACCGCCCGCGCCTCACACCTCACACACACAGACAACCTTACTGCGGCGCGCGCTCACACCGAAGGACTTCACGAAACAATTATTTTACTTCTTAAATTAATGTTTTATTTAATTGACACTTAATACTGTTACTAGTTCAAACTTTACATTGTGACATTATTTGCAATTACAGGGAACGCTAAAATAGAAACAACGCTCAATTGAATTTATATGGTTACAATTATAATCCTTTAAGATTATTATATTGACATGCTTATGAACGTGCAATTGTAAATTACAGGTAACGTCAATGGAGTACGCGAAAGGAGTTCGACAAGTGAACACGCTGTGCGGCGACACAGTGTGGCTCGGCACTGAGGACAAGAAGATCATCATTTTCTCTGGCGTAGAACCGGAAAAGCAAGAAAAGTTGACGGAAGTGACCACAGTCGCGCCCGTAACTCAAATTCGGTATCACTGTGATTCTATGTTCGTGGGACTTTCGAACGGAAGAGTATCGGTGTTTAGAAGAAATCATGACGATTCGTGGGCCCTTCAGGAGCCGCTCGCGATTGAACTAGGTGACAAACCGGTACACTGTATATTACCGGTGGACGGTATCGTTTATGCAACGTGTGCGCGCAGAGTGTTCGCTATTAACGCACTCACTGCAGAAATAATGCGTATTCTTGAATTGAAAGGAGAGGGCGATCGTTCAGTTAAATATCTAGCTCATTCTGGAGTTGGGCTCTGGTCCGCGTTCTCAGATTCCACGTACGTGAGCTTGTATCACGCTGAGACATTCGAACATTTGCAGAATATCGACATCGCCGCGGACGTGGCGAAAACTATTGGTGCTAGAGAAGGCAGCAAACCGGCCTACGTATCGGCTTTACTTGCAGGACAAGGGCTTCTATGGGTCGGAACTACTGCCGGTGTGAGTGTCACAGTTCCTTTACCGAAGTTAGAGGGCCTCCCACTCGTTGGTGGACACACTGCCGTGTCGTATCACGCTCACGCGGGTCCGGTTACATTCCTTTTGTCGCTCACTCCAGAAACTCGCGAGGTCGACGTCAACGTCGTTCGACGGAACCTGTCGAACGCCCGCGCTCTCGCTGAAACCGTACAGGAATTCAAAGAGGAAGAAAGTAAAGAAGAAAACGAGAAACACAAGCTCGAAAGGCGGATATCAGAGGAACTGAGTCCGTATCGTCCACAGCGCGTGCAATCCGCAGTCATTCGAAGGAAAAAGCCGGGTGACGTTCGCCTGAGCAAGACGTTACCGAAGTGTGCGAACTTAAACACTTGCGACGTGTACGGACTATTCGGAGATCTCATGTTCGTCAAAGATTGCGTAGGCGAGGCCGACGTCAGCGGCTCGGGCGGCGAATCACTTAGACGTAGCGACCCCGAGCTGGCCGCGATTCCCTACCGCGTCAGCACGCTAGACCGACGGTTACGAATGAGAGCGGGTCGTCCTCGGAGCTTGGATCTGTCGAGCTGGTCGGTGGACTCTCGGGCCTCGAGCCTGTGCACATCCTCCGGAAGCGAGGAGTCCATGGCGCTGAGGGGAGTGTCGCGGACTAGCTCGGGCGCGTCCGGCGCCGCCGGCCTAGCGCCAGTGGCCGTCTCCACACCGGACTCCTCTTCGAGCAAGTCCAGCGCCTCCGACCGCTCCGTCTCCCGCAGCGACTCAGCCAACACTGCGCCAGAGCTCCGTGCCAACAAGAGCGCAGCCCGGAGTCTCCGCGGCGCCGACTACATAGTGGGGGACAGCGTGGCGCGCCGGTCGGTGGTGACGGTGATGGGCGGGCGCGGGTACGTGGACTGGCGGCAGACGGCCGACGCGGCCGAGCGGCCCGCGCCCGCCGCCGACCCCAACCCCAAAGACGCGCATCTCATTCTGTGGGAGATGCGTTTGTAAATACACATGCATTCATAGAACAAGTGTACTGAATATAGTAATGTTCTAAATATAGATAGTTCGCTTCATGTTGGCGCGCTGCGCTGTGTGCATCTTGTAAATATAACTGACTTATGTGATTGACTCGATGTTCTTCCGACGGACACGTATTCTCTTATTGCTTTGTTATGCGAGTAGAGTTAAAAAAACTTGACGTATTTATGCAGATGTTTAATCATAATTTAGAGAAACAGAACAATTGACATATTCAATAAGAATTTTTGCACATAATGTGCACCCATTAACGCACAGTACCGCGCCAAGATGATTTGAAGTGTCTGTACCAAAATCTTCAAGGTTATGTAATAAATAATGTTAATAGTTAATACCCAGAGCACCTGTAATTATGTAAATGTCTCCTAAACAGCTCATAAATGCGATTTCGAACTTTCAATAAGCTGATCTTTATATAATATATAAAGATCAGCTTATTGAAAGTTGTTAATTCCTTCTAAGCTTTATTTATTTATCAATCCGTTCCTGAATTGGTGTAATTTGGAAAATGAAAAATAATATGCGATAAATAAAATTGAATGTTGTGTAATTTATATGATAAGCTTTAAATTATTTTTGGAAATTGGGTCTTGACTATTTGCCCTTGTGCCTGATATTTACAATAGTTTGTATAGCTTTTATTATGTGCAGGTGCATATTTTTGTGATTGTTTATTGTCATGTTATATATTCCATGGGATAAAACCCACGAAAGCATTTTTGCTAGTTATAACAATTTGGCTATAAGCTTGTGTTTTAACAGTCATACATACATATACTTGTAATTATTAACTTATACAACATTTATAAAATTCAGTGTTTCTTTTATGAATCATATCGTTATATGATTAAAAAGGAAACGTGTTTTCCATTTCAAGCATTGTAATTTTATTTAATAACAAACCGCCATATTAACATAGATTAATTTCGTTAAATATAATTATTAAGAATAATTGTAAAAATTATTATTAATTTTGCTATTGTACTTTTATTTTTTCGACTGGTTATTCGAATAGTTTAATCTATCCAAATGGAAATGTTGTGGCCTTATTTTTATAGTATAAATTTTCCAGTGTTTGATTACGGCATTCGTTTAAGCTTTATTGTTAGACATAGTTATGTCGCTTTAAGAATTAGACTGATTTAGCTTAAGCGTTAATACATATTATTAGTTAAATGTAAACGTTAAGCCGATTATACGACACTACGAACGAAAATTATATTTAGTTTAAGAATCTAACCAAATCTTTACCTTAAATTTAATAATAAATTTTGCAAAATCAGAAGGAAATGTTCATTTTTAATTGTTGCACAATAAAATACAAATGGTTGTTCATTCACAAAGTGATTTTTTGTTAAGATCTTTAGCTTAGGCTTACGCATTACAATGTCCTCCAAGACGAGTTTTCAAGTTATCAAGATTGTACAGTTGAAAATCTCAATTCTATTACTGTTAGTCGTTATTCGCAATGTTTTGTTTTTGGTCAGTAGAACAAATAGTATTGATGATTTAATCCAAAGAATGTCATTTAAACAGTTGATGCTTTTGTAAAAACAGAGATCTAAACGTTAACTGTTTATCAAATATTTTTTTATAAAAAAACAAAAAAAAAACTTTGTGCCAAATTGTAAATTATTGATAATTATGTACAGAGAATTAGTAACTATACCATAAACGTTCATTCAATATTATTAAAATTTAATTTTTTTTATTTCCTCAAAGTAATTTTATAAAATTGATTCCAATAAACGATCTTTGTGTGAAAGAAATATCTCGAATATTCTGTAACGCTCGAAACCTCATTTTTTTTTAGTTTTAAAACATGGTTCTTTACACTGAAATGTCACAACATGTATAGGTGTAAATAAATTTTAAGTTTATATGTATACACCTGTATTTTTGTGTTTTCTTTTACAAACCATACCTATTTTCGTAAAAATTTTCTTGGTAACAAATATCTAATGAAATGGAGTTAATGAACTTGTCCCAGATTTCTAGACTGATTTACATAATTTTGTTTTTTACTGAATGTGTACATACTAATTGCAAGATTATGAACTCTGAAATATTCAATAAAACTTCTTAAAAGTGGTTATCAGCTGAATCAAAACTGATTCAAGATTATTTTCAAAAATCGTGTATGTACACTATTACATAATTTAAACATTGCTTATTACTTATTATTCTTCTATGTCTTCATATTAGATATACGTGGAAGAATGTACTCACACAATAAAGGTCTTAAGGATAAAGAATTCCTTCAACGCAAAGCATTACCTATCATAGATTAATTAAAATCCATTAATATTGTATATCATAGAACAAGGAATTAAGCATGTATCAATCAGAGTAACATGTTACGAACTCGGTTTATTGAAAAACCCAGACAAGCATAATTTTTATGAAAACGAATACTCGTAGACTTGAATAGAGGGTTTATTTAATAAAGAACAAAAGCATGTTTTACATATTTTGTATTTAATACATTGTCATTAAAATCTTGTGAAGCTGTCTTTACTGTTTCATGGTAAACCTGAAATATAATAATGGAATCGTGTTCAAAATTACTTAATTCTAGAAATTCGTTCGTTTGAACGCACATAAATTACCAGACCTTTTAAAAAAACTTGCGTTACATGGCCTGGTATTTTATATGCTACGTATACACAGCAGGCAATATCTTGCTCAAAATATGTAGCTGCCCGACTAGGAAAGTACATCAACCTTTCAGAAGACGACAGCTGAATATGCTCTCAAGTTTATGGATAAGGTACCCTAGAGCTCCTGGGGAGGGGAGCGGGTAAGTTCTGCAACGCGCTTGCAATACTCCTGGTGTTGCAGGCGTCCATAGACTATGGTATCCGCTTTCCATCAGACGGTCGGTAGACTGTACGCTTGTTTGCCATACCAGTGGTATAAAAAGAAAATCCTTGTAGAATTGCAACTTATATAAAAGGAGGGGCCAAAAATTTTTGAACTAAACTAACAACTATCGTAAATGAAGACAAATATATGGGAGGTTAACCTACTTTAATAATAACGTTGATTTTAGAAAAAGAACATACGATTTCGACGTTTGCATTCTCTGAGAGCCTCGTTAAAAGCCTCGCATTCTTGCAAATTATCTCTGCTTGAAGCGCATTGCAAGAATTGAGCGATCTCATAAGCACATGGTCCGCTAGGCTCTGTACCCAGATGGTAGTTGCTAGGTAGTGCTTCCTCAACTTCTTGACGCCGTCGACCAGTAAACATGCTCGATATGGCTTCTCCTGCTAAATGTCCCTAAAACCATACATTGTTGGTAGGTGAGATGGGTATAAATTTTAATCTTATACAAATTGTAACTGCAAAGTACAATCTTGTAGATATTGTAATTTTATTTATAAACAAATAATTACTATTATAAACAAGGACACTAACCACAGTAGTACCGACAGTGACGCCCCCTGCCACGGCCGCGGCGTCTCTAAACACCGATCTTCGTGGCATGGGCGATACGACAATGGTGGGAGGGTGCGCTGGTGCGTGTTGATCTGCTCGAGAATAGCGAGAGCGACTGGAGCCGCGACTAGGACTAAACGTGGAAATAAATGTAAATGTTAGACCAATTTGGCAATTTTCTGTATAAATGAAGCTGCCTAGTGTAACAACTGTTCTATCAAGCAAGGGCGGATCCGGCTTTGGCGCCAGGGGGGTCACAGTCATGGGCAAGGCGCCAGGGGGGGGGGTCACATAGTCGTGGTCAAGTAAAAAGAAGTAATAATTTAATTTTTATAATGATAGAAACAGGGAAAAAGTAGGTATTTTATTAATCTATGTAGGTAATGTACTTAAAAATAACTATATTGTGACAAAAATCTTGTTTAACAATTTTAATTAGTGGTCCACCTAGGTCCTGGACACAGCCCAGGGGGGCGTCATGACCCCGTGACGGGTATAAACTGAACTGAAAATGTCAGTTGTAGATTTGGTTTCTACAGTAGTAGATCATGATTCAAGTAACCGAAAAAAAACATATAAATATTACGTCATATTTTCAAATAACCAGATTAAGTAAAAACATAAAAGAATAAAATTTTATCGATAAAAAAAAAATCACGAAATCTTGTCTAGTTTTCTACTATTTTCAATTTATTTTCATTGTATTACATAATACATAGCCAATATTTAGCGTTATGACTCCAATTAATATTAGTAATATATCACATTAGCGATTTTATAAAAAAAACTGTATTTTACGTGCAGAGCCGGATCTACCATATGGCTTTTTGGGCTCCAGCCCAGGGCCCCATGGATTCAAGGGGCCCCTAGCTAAGTCAATTCAAAGTCAAAAATAGACGACAACGCGAAAAAACCAATAATTTTATTAAATTATTTATTCTTATATTACTTCGAACTGACAGTTAAAATGTTCGGCTGCCATTTTACACATTCATCTCAATCGTGGTCAAATTTGGTGGGCCCCTAATTAGTATTAGCCCAGGGCTCCCAATTAGTATTAGCCCAGGGCCCCTGACCTCTCGGTCCGGCCCTGTTTACGAGTTATTAAAATAAAACATATTTGTCGTTTTTTACATTCGTAATGCGCTCAAAACTATATCGTCTATCGCACTCTGACACGAGACTTTGTGTATACTTTGTTTCATCAATTAGTCACGGGCGCGCGGGTGAAATCTGATTTTTTGCTCGCTTAATACGCCCTCTTAAGTGTCTCTACAGAGAAATAAAACCACTAACCAGTACCTACTAGGCTACTAGAGACTCTCTAGTAGGTACTGGTTTTATTTGTGCTCCTGGTTGTGTTGGACAAGGTTTTGGCAATTAACACTAATTTAAAAATATAATACGTACATCATAATCATAAGACGTACAAGAAAGGACGCTCGTATGTGTGCGTGCGAAAGAGGAAGTTAAAAAAATTACACACAAATTATTATAATACTAGCTGACCCTGCGAACATCGTACCGCCTAACAGTCGATTCTTTAATTTTTAATTTTTTTAATACTTATTTCTGCTATTCGTGACACCAGGTTACTGGTTAGCTATAAAAATTAAAAATATATATTAAAAATATTGACAAATATTGACATTAATATTTATATGATACTAACGTCACTCAATTGCCTTCCCGGAACCCCTCCACTAACTCTTAAACTTTATTGTATGGTATTAAAGTTCAAATTGACTTTTAAGTATTATTACGAATCTTTTGTATGGAAATATAGAAAAGTGTTGTTTTTAGACTTTTCAGGCAATTTTTTTAAATTGTTCTCACCGTAACAACCATCCTCGTACTTCAAGGAATATTATAAAAAAGAATTCGTGAAATCGGTTCAGCTGATCTCGAGATTTGCGCTTAGCAACAAATTCAGCGATTCATTTTTATATATATAGAGATATAAAAGGAATGTTGATAAACCCCATTCAATCTGGAAAATATGTAGTTAAAATAGACATCAAGTGATTCCGTTAATAGCAACCAAGAGTACTCTAGATTTCTATAAGAAATTACATAAATAAAACAAAACCATGTTTTGTTACCTATTTTATTTATAATTAAAAAGCATCTAAGAATTTAAAAATAATATACAGGATATTTTTTGCTACATGGTTAATTTATTTAAAAGATAACAATAAAAACTAAAAATTTACTATAAATACCGAGAAGTGTTACTCCAACAATATTACATAACATAATAATTACTGGGTAGATGCTTCATATCTTTATTGCAATGGAACATCTTGAATTTGACGTATAATGTGGCACATATTGATTGGATACAACTTTTGCAAAATAATGCAAAGGATTTTTTATTAACAAAAATCATATTTATTACTTTAAATAACGAAGCATCAAAATTGTTTAATTAAATATGATTGTTGACTTTGCATTGACGCAGAGCTTCATTGAAGCCTTCACAGAGGGAAAGATCGTGTTGCTGTTGGGCACATTCAATGAACTGCTTGATTTCCCAAGCACAGGGACCCTGTGGGGTCTGTCCTTGGACCTGGTCGTATGTAGCCTGTGCGGGTTGAGCTTGTTGCAGCTGAGCAGGTTCGCTGCTGCTTCCACCACCAAACATACCAGTCAATGCACTACCAGCCACATGACCCTGAAAATAAATTATTACATCACTTTACTATATACTATTTATGACATATAAATATTTGTGGGATATGTCATATAAATAAAATGAAAGTTAAATTTCTCCATTTTTCAAACTAACTTGAAAAACTGTGATAGATCTGGAAAAATACAGATGGCAGTCTTAATAATAACTACCTTGATTTGCCCAAATTCCTGTATATTTATTTACAAGTAGGACAAAATAGAAAAACATTTTATAACAAGAATCCCTTTATTTCCAATTGCAAAGTCGATCAACTTTTTCTATAAGATTATCTTTTATTTTTGCTTGATATTTTGACAAACTTGTATCCACCATAAATCAAGAGGTATACTCAGTGCAACTAAGTTATATGCATTAAGCACACATTGGTGTATAAACCATGTTTTAAAATATATGTGCATATATATGTAATTGTATCCGTTAACATCATAGGTAATTATCATCAAAACCAACACATGAATATCTGACGCTTTAAGGTTAACTTAAAAGCTAACACAAATTATATTTCATAAAAAATATTACCAATACATCAGAACATTTCATCAGGAAAGTTTTTTTTGGTTGAAACGGAACACACTCATCATCAAAAAAATACTTTGGTGAAAAGTAGTCAGTATTTGAATAAAATATTTGAATAAAATAAAAATCTTAGTTATACTGGTCCAAACCAGCTAATCAAAATTGAGGAGCGTTTTCACAAAGCGATACATCAAACATTTTTTCAAAATCCTTTTTTTTCCAGTTTTATATGCCTTTCCTAGAGCTAAACACGTTGGCGTTAAGGAATTTCCTGTAGGCGATACAAAAACCATTTTTATTCTATTGCAAAGTTGCTCAGTTTTTTCAAAGTGATACATCTACGAAAGAAGAGTTTTCTCAAAGCGATACATCAAATGGCAAGAAATTGTTTCTACCCTTTTCTAATAATATAGTGCACTGGTCTAACGGTCATAGATTTAAAAATTAGTGCCATTGATCACGTAACGTCATTTTTGCATAAAAAACATGAATTATTGAGAATATAACCCCCCGCAAATAGTCCCGCTGAGTTTCTTTCGCCAGTTCTTCTCAGGTCAGAGGCTTCTTCTTTCCGAACTGGTAGTAGACTCATGACGTTCAGTAAGAAATTGTAATAATTTTATGCTGAATAAAATATATTGAATTTGAATTTGAACTGTATTCTGATTCCTGTAGCAGCCAAAATAAAAATTTCGTTATGCTAACTATGGTGGCAAGTTTTTTTGCTTCAAGTAAGGTATTTAATAAAATAAGTCATTTTTTTCCTATTCGAGGTAATATAGCTTCATGCCCCCTGACAGGTATTTGGACGAGTAGAGAAAGATTACCGTCGAAACGAGTTTCTTATTTCACCGAAACAATGCTACAGAATTTTATAAAAGCATGGCCATGTCAATAAATGGGGTGATGACTGGTTTACATATGATATGAAAACAAAGGCGAAACAAATGTTAAAAGCAAAACTTCCATTTAAAATATCTCAAGCTAGGATTATCCACTTTACTCTAACAGGATCTCGGGCTTCAAAGAAAGTTGAAGTAAGTGTTCAAGATGTGTATTCAGGGGCGCCAGTAACTATTGAAATTAAAAAGAAAGGAGTCAAATCGTTTTCAGGGTTTGAATGATCCAATTGCTTAAAACTAACACGATTTCTTTGAAAAAAAAAGCAGCCGTTGAAAATCTGCTTAAGTTTTGCGATATTTCTGATGATCCCGATGCTCAGATATTTTATGAAGATGTGCTCTAAGGTTCCGGTACTAGAGATGATAACGTTCGAAGTACTTATGATGAAGAGGATCTAGTGATATAATAAGCCTTACGTAAATTAGTTAAATTAGTTAAATGTATGGGGTTTTTTTCATAACGAGACATCATCAGTTGATGTATCATAATTGAAAAAACTCGACATTTTGTGATTCGATTTTTTGATATAAGTTTACTAAATTCTATGTTTTTTACAATCATTCTCTATGGGAAAGTTAAATTACTGTCATTATAATAGAAAAAAACTCATAATATGTCTTTAACATTGCCGAATAATAATTAAAACTGTTTTCTGAAAAATTCGTAGTTTTATTATGTATCGTTTTGTGAAAACGCTCCTCAATTAAAAATGGATTTTTGTTAATTTTTGAAGTGAAACTTTTTTGGGGGATCAGGGGTAAAATTTGAGCGACCGATAACGCGACAGCATCAGGGACGGTCAGTACTTGGATGGGTCACCACCTGGGAACACTGCGTGATGTTGGCTTTTTGTTATTGAAGTTATACTTCTTTTGGTGCATAAGGGAAAAATAATGAGAGTAAATTATTACGATATGCGCGCACACCGAACGAAAAAAAAATGACACATGAAGTTAGCTAGCCAATGAAGTATAACTTCTCATGTGCATATATAAGTACACACACACTTTTTTTTTTTTCTTGTATTTTAAATTTGTTTTTTTTTTAATTACTTTTTTTCAATTACTTTGCCAAAGAGTTTTCAGAAGAAGAAGAAGAAGTTTCACTTTTGTCATGTGTACTTTGCACGCACGCAATTTTTTTTTATTCAACTACTTTGATTTGAATCTTCACCTTCTTAGTATGAGACAGCATACGGTGTACCTTATGATGATTGTTTGAAAATATTTAGTGTGTTACTGGCACTTATTGGAAAAACCATAACTATTAACTAACTAACAGCTATATATACTTTAACATAAAACTCGACGTATTTTTTGGTGTACAAAATAAGTTTTTAAGAACATAAGATTTGTAGTTGTTTTTAGAATTCATTTCTTATGATAAAGCGAGAGATACTATATAATTTCTCTATCATATTAAAAATATTTATAAAAATAAATGTTCATTACATAAACACTAGCATTTTTCTTGTACTTAGTAAAATTTAAGTTAAATGTGACCAAAAAAATATTTGTCTAATTATAAATGGGGTGATTTCTTACACTCATCTAATAAGAATTTATGAATAAGAATTTCAATAAAGAAAAATATTACGCAAATCATGTTTACATGCAGTAACACTAATGTCAAGATGACAACAAAACACTCGCCTCGAATTGGATTATCGCCAAACAAAGAATGAAAAGAAAGTAACCTAAGCACTTTTAGAAATTATTAATTTATATTGCGCAATCACTATTTGCAAAAAATATGGCTAAAATTTAGATTATGGACCGTCGATTTAGATTTTCATATTTTTTCTGCTTATTTACGGTCACATTATAAATTTTGAAGTTAAATAGGTTAGGGTATTTTTTTTGTAACGAAATTATGCGGATAAACAGTCTAATTTTGAAGTTAGATAGGTTAGGGTTATTTTTTTTTTAAGTCCGAAAAATACCCAAAACCGAATCGGAGCACCCCACTATCCACGTGGTCTTGGTCTGTCATACCCCTAGAGTGTTTTGTAAAAGCCGGAGGCGCGGAGGGAGGGCAGACCTCGCCCGCTGTAACGAAACACAGACACCCGGGCGAGCCGGAGAGGCCGAGGCTGGTCGCCGAAGGCGACCAGCAAGCCGAGGCTGCGGAGGCGAGCGGAAGCGGGCTGCCCTTCCGAAGCGCCGGAGCCGTCACGGAATGAATTTATACCGATCAACTGTCAAATTTCGAGGTTAGGTCTATGAGATTCATTTTTTCTATGTTTTTCAAGAACGGCGCATTACCTTGTATCGTGAGTGGTATGGGGGGGTTTAGGGGGACCACCGCTACCTCCCTCCTCCCACTCTCGCCCTTAAATTCGTGCCAAACGATCTAAATTCTTCTTCTAATCTTAAAACTTTAACCATGGATATCTCAATAACTATGGGTTTCTGGTATGTGGGAGTGGTACTGGTGGGTAGCCCTCCCCTCCCCCTCCCCCCCGCATCCCTCAAACCTCCAAAAATCGACGGTCCACAGTCTAAATTTTAACCAAAAATATTAACTGAACGGTGAAATTATGTGCAAAGTTCGCATTACATAACAACTTCACATACCACTGCAGATCCTACTGCAACACCTCCAGCAGTAGCTGCCATTTGACCGAAGAGAGAAGGCTGCTGAGGCTGACCAGCAGCAACCGTAGCCGGCGTTGAGGGAGGAGCACGAGCTGGGACATTGCTTGGCCGTGGCGCAGCTCTGATAAATACAAACCAGGAGGTTATATCACGCAGTAAATTAAAATACAAGCAAAAATCCACAAAAAATAAAACAAAAATAGACTTACCGTCGCTGTGGAGCCGGAGGTGGGCTAGCAGATCTTCCTCGACGAGGCATTTTGGATTATTAAGCACTTAAAACAAATGCAAGTTTTTTGCAAATTACAACACTCGAGATCACGAGCTTCAAAGTTCAACTGAATAATAGACTAATAGTGAATATTTTTATGACAATTGACAGTGACACTTTATTAATGAGTTTCATTCAGTACAATGTTCTAGAAACTATGGAAAATTTAAATTTAGAAACATCTATTTTCGTTTTTACTATGAAATTTGTAAGGGATAGAATATATACGTCGCAAGCTCAAGGCTACCAATATTCAAGACTCAAGTTAAATTGAATGAGAATACCCTGACCACAAAATATAATTATGTGTTTATAGTTTTATGACCATATTACTATCATTTGAATTATTATTTTATCTTGTATTGATTATGTATTATAAGATAAAATTTAAAAGAAAATTTTATTATATTTACCTAGATTTGCTGCGGCCGGGCATTTTTATTTATTTTTTAATCTGAACTCATATTGGATTTTGATTAATTTTTATAATGTCAAAATCAGTTGCTTTTATTTGGTTATTTCAGCCAGTAATAATCTATTGAAATAATCAGCAATTTTTTGCAATTCTTATGATTTTATATACATTCTTTTATAAATAACATTAAATACAATATGTATTGTAGATAATTATGTATCCATCATAGAGCAAAATTTTTAATTTTTAAAGGACAATACCATATCTACCCCACGTCCCAGCCTACAAAATATGATATTTGTAGTAAAAAAAATACTAATCGATAGATTTTCAATTCCTCAATTCAACTAATTTTCCTCCTTTAAAATTGCTTACCTTAAATTATTTAAATAAAAATCAATGAAGTCGTTGAAAAAAAATCATTTTATCAATACTTTCAAACTCCTATATCTTTTGATGTTACATACATATTAATTGCTCAAAGTGTTAAAAAATTGCTCAAGTTGCATTAAATTTATAATTGCTCAAGTACAGTTTGGATTTTGGAACACCACTTTTTTTTATTTTTTAACAGGAAATAAACAGTGCGTTCCATTTAGGTGGAACGACAGAAAGAGTAATGCGGTCGCTGCGGTCGCTTAGTGGAACACAAACGATAAATTTGTTCGAACTATTTTTTATATTTAATTAACAATTAAGGAAAGTGGAAATTTCCAAACTGTACTTGTAACTTGAACAATTTTTTAACACTTTGAGCAATTTAAAATAGTGTTTTTATATTGATAAATGAATATTTTTTCAACGACTTTATTGATTTTTAATTAAATAATTTAAGATGAACAATTTTAAACGATAACGTTGTTGAATGAGTTATTTAGACGCCGCGTTGGCGCAGCGGTCACAGCGCTGGATAGCGATTGGCTGTTGCGCAGGCGGTTGCGGGTTCGATCCTCACACACGACATTTTTGTATTGGCTATACAGATGTTTGCCGTGGTCTGGGTGTTTGTGCTGTTCTTGTGGGTCTCCCCACCATGCCTCGTGGAACACGTTAAGCCGTCGGTCCCGGTTGTTATCATACACACCTGATAGTGATCGTTACCCACACTAGGGAATATATTCGCCTACCCACATTGGAGCAGCGTGGTGGATTAAGCTCTGATCCTCCTCCTACATGGGAAAAGAGGTTTATGCCCAGCAGTGGGATATTACAGGCTGAATCGTGTTCGTTGTTGAATTGAGCAATTGAAAATCTATCGATTAGTATTTTTTTATTACAAATATCATTATTTTGCAGGCTGGTGTGGGGTAGGTCAATACTATGGACATAATAAATCTACATTGCACTGTATCGAAGCCAAATCATAATTTACCTTTATATTATACACTTTGATAATAATTAAAACGTACTCGGTCTTAAATAATTATTGTCACGCAATTATGCATATGAATTTTGAGATATAATACGTATTTATACTTGTAACATTAAACTTTCTGTATATGTTATTTAAACTTTAATAAAAGGATTCATAGTTTCATACGAATACAATTTTTTAAATTATGTGTATGTAGTTTTAGCAAGATTTTTTTCACCCCTACTACAGGGTTTCATCAACTGATTCTTTGCCTTCAAGCATATTCGCATTACACCGGACGAAATACCCAATTACATTTCAACGCCATGCCCTGACTGTACTGTACGTCACGTCCCGTGGTCGCGTCGGTAGGTAATATAGTCCAAGAATTGGCCGAAGATTACTATGTTTATCGAGTAGGTACTTATTTAAATCTATATTTTGGTATGAATGTATACACATTTATATATAAATACATGTACCATCGCCTCACCGAACTTGAAGTAGAACTGAGTCATATTAAGTGGAGCATACTGGGGTTGTCTGAAGTCCGAAGAGAGGGCGAGGACACGATGATCCTGGACTCCGGGCACCTGTTCTACTTCCGTGAAGGTGGTGGGCTTTCCCAAGGTGGCGTCGGTTTTCTGGTCCACAAGACTCTCACTAACAACGTTGCGGAAGTCAGCAGTGTGTCGACCCGGGTAGCGTACCTTGTACTGAAACTCACTGACAGGTACTCTCTGATAGTGATACAGGTATATGCGCCGACCTCGGCACACACTGACGATGAGGTCGAAGCCTTGTATGAAGATATCACAAGGGCCATACATGGCACTACTTCGACTTTCTACAGCGTTGTTATGGGAGACGTCAACGCTAAAGTGGGAGTACAAGACCGCGACGGATCGAGAATCGGACCACACGGATTGGGGCACAGGAATCGCAGGGGGCAGATGCTTGTCAACTTCCTCGAATCGGAGGGGCTCTTCTTGATGAACTCATTTTTCGAGAAGAAGCCCCAAAGGCGGTGGACATGGTAAAGCCCCGATACTGTGACGAGGAACGAAATAGATTTCATCATAGCGGATAAAAGGCATATATTCAGAGATGTCTCAGTGGTTAATAGGTTTAATACCGGTAGCGACCACCGGCTACTACGGGGCACTCCGAATATATGCCGCCGAAAAGAGCGGGCCAACTTAATGAAATCTACTTTCCGACCTACGCTGCCCCAAATACTATGTGGTTCCGAGCAGTTCCAACTGGAACTCCAAAACCGATTCAATTCGCTGGAAACTACTAGCGACGTGGACGAGATGACCGACAACGTGCTGAAAACGGTGTGTACACTGGATCGCAGGCACTTTCCGCCGACGAAGTCAACTAAGCAGTCCAAACTTTCTCCCGAAGCCTTGGATCTGATGCGGTGGAGGCGCGAGTTACCCGCTGCTCAAGCAGCTTCGCCGGAACAGAAGGCTCTTTCCAAGAGGATACGAAAACTTGTACGCCGAGACTTCCGCTACTCAAATACGAGAGAGATCACAACTCTTATTGAGCAGAATAGGGGGTCCAAAGTCTTCCAAAGACCATTGGGGAGAAGCCTTCTTGCGAAGCTAAAAACAGCGGATGGCGGAACCGTTTGCTCTCGCCCTCAAATTCGAGAAGAGGTAGACAAATTTTATGGACAGGTGTACTCGTCGAGCGCAAGCAAGCCTGAGACTTGGGACACCGAAGATCCACGTGCACCACTGGTGCGCCATTATTCGGAGGACATCCCGGACATCGAAGTAGATGAGATTAGTGCAGCGCTCGGGCAGCTTAAAAACGGAAGGGCCCCGGGGGATGACGGAGTTACGACTGAGCTCCTTAAAGCCGCAGGGTGACCTGCCCTAAAAGCCTTGGCAAAACTCTTTAACGCCGTTATCCACCGAGGTACCACACCGGAGGCGTGGTCCAGGAGTGTGGTGGTGCTGTTCTTTAAGAGAGACGATAAGTCTCTGTTAACACTCTCTGTTGTTACAGACCGATCTCACTTCTGAGCCACGTCTATAAGCTGTTTTCGAGGGTTGTTACGAATCGTCTCACCAGAAGACTCGACGAATTCCAACCACCGGAGTAGGCTGGGTTTCGAAATGGCTACAGCACCGTAGACCACATCCATACTGTTCGGCAGATTATTATAAAAACAGAAGAATATAATCAGCCGCTGTGTATGGCATTTGTGGCCTACGAGAAAGCCCTCGACTCTGTAGAGACTTGCGCTGTCCTGGACTCTCTGCAGAGATGTCATATCGACTGGCGATATAACGAGGTACTGAGATGTATGTACGACGCGGTGACGATGACCGTTCATATCCAAGACCAGAGAACGAGACCTATTTTCTTCCGGCGTGGGGTAAGACAGGGAGATGTAATATCACCGAAACTGTTTACCACTGCGCTGGAGGATGTCTTTAAGCAGGGCCGTCTTTAACCTATTGGAGGCCCTGGGCATAATAGGATAATGGGGCCCATATGACTGACAGAACAGAATACTAACTATTTTTAACCGACTTCAAAAAAGGAGGAGGTTACTCAATTCGACCGTATATACATATAATCTAATATATAAAATTCTCGTGTCACAGTTTTCGTTGCCATACTCCTCCGAAACGGGTTGACCGATTTTGATGAAATTTTTTGTACATATCGGGTAGGTCTGAGAATAGGCCAACATCTATTTTTCATACCCCTACGTTCAAGGAGGGGGGGGGGGGGTTTAGGGGGTTGATAATTTATATGGCAAAACAACGTTTGCTGGGTCAGCTAGTTATATATATATATATATATATATATATATATATATACTTATTTTTAATGTATGTTCGGGGATAACTTCGTCGTTTATGAACCGATTTTGATAATTCTTTTTTTGTTGGAAAGGAGATATCCCAACTTAGGTACCATGATAAGGAAACCAGGATCTGATGATGGAATCCCAGAGAAATCGAGGGGTACCCTCGAAAATCGTAGTGACAAGTTGACAACTAGTGCGTTTGTTAATTTTTTTCGTCGGCTTACGTATTACATGTAATTGAAGTCGGTTTTTTTTTCGTTTGCTAGTAAACACAATTATTGTTGTAAGAATAGACAAAGAAAGTAGATGAACAAGGTGAAATATTTATTTTTATTAATAATCACATGAAACGACTAGATAAATTAATGTCATATAATCCACTAAAGTAAGTCTTTGAGCATTTCCAGGATAGTGCTTAAAAATCTATGTTATTTAAAGAGGAACCCTCCTAGATTTTAGATGGGCAAAATCGTTAATCACTTCGTCAAAATCTATGCTTTTTAGCACATCACTTTCTATAGACATCAGTGACAAACTGGTTAACCTCTCTTGAAGCATTGTACTTCTTAATTCATTTTTAATTCTTTTTAATTTCGAGAAGGAGCGTTCCCCACTGCAGTTAGTTACCATCATGCTTAAAAATATTCTTAATGCAATTTCTACATTTGGAAATGTGCCTTCAATTTTGTTATCTTTCAAAAGTTGATATATTTTTAATATACTATCCGTCTTTTCACTGTCAACAATTTTTAAGTATTCTGTTAAATGCAAACATTCTATTTCTAACTCTTTCTCATTAATATCTTCGTAATAAAATTCAGCAAATTCTTTACAACTTTGTCTCAACTCTTCAGAATTCAAAGCCTAATTTTTGGGAGAGAGTATATAGCTATAACGCGTATGTAAAAACTAGTAAGTTAGTTTTGTAGTCAGTAAATTAGGTTCGATACCTTAAAATTATAATTATATGTTTTTTGTTAATAAATATTGGTTATCGTTTGGTAATCTGACAGGAACTAGGGACTTTGTATTTGATCAGAGTGGGGCCCCTATCGATAGCGGGGCCCTGGGCACTTGCCCAGTGTGCCCACTGGGAAAGAGGGGCCTGTCTTTAAGACCTTGGATTGGGGGGAACGAGGCATCAACGTCAACGGCGAATACATCTCTCACCTTCGTTTTGCTGACGATATCGTCATCTTTGCGGAGACGTTGGATGAGCTAGGTCAAATACTGGCCGGCCTAAACGAGTCCTCCCGACGAGTCGGTCTCGGTATGAACTTGGACAAAACGAAAGTTATGTTTTACAACCAAGTCATACCGAGACCGGTATCGGTTGACGGTATCTTTCTTGAAGTTGTTCAGGATTATGTCTACCTTGGCCACACCATTCAGCTGGGCCAAAACAACTTCGAGAAGGAAGCTGATAGGAGGATTCGGTTGGGCTGGGCGGCGTTTGGCAGGCTTCGTCGAGTCTTCACTTCGAAGATTCCGCAATGCTTGAGCCTTGAAGACAAAAGTCTTCGAGCAATGCGTCCTGCCTGTGTTGACATATGGAGCCGAGACGTGGACACTGACGAAGGGACTGGTCCACAAGTTTAAAGTCGCTCAACGTGCAATGGAACGGGCTATGCTTGGGGTTTCTCTCAAGGATATAATAAGAAATGAGACTATCCGTGAGAGAACGGAAGTAACCGACATAGCCCACAGAATCAGCAAGTTGAAGTGGCAGTGGGCTGGTCATCTTTATCGCAGGAGCGATGGCCGTTGGAGCAGACGTGTCCTGGAGTGGAGACCGCGTATTGGCAAACGCAGTGTAGGACGCCTTCCAGCCCGCTGGACCGACGATCTACGTAAGATTGCCGGTGTAGGCTGGATGAGGATTGCGGAAAACCGGGATGTCTGGCGCGAGCTTGGGGAGGCCTATGTCCAGCAGTGGACTGCAATAGGCTGATATGATGATGATGACATGTAGCAGTGCTGCTAATCAAAATGTCGAACCTACGACTAAAAGAAATTTATCCCGTCACCGAATCAGTCTAATAAGAATCAACGTATTATAAGTATTTAATGGAAATAAGAATGAATTATTTCGTTGATATATTTATAATGTTTATATATTTCTAATTGGAAATAAGTAAATAACTATATGCGTGTAACGAATCTTACACAACTTGGCGCGTGTTTGTCAGTTTGACAGATAAGAAAGAAGCATGGGTGTTTTCATTCAATCAAATCAATTTTCAATTCAGTCATAAAGTTCACTCTCAAGCGAGTCGTCAGTTCAGTTAATTTCACAGACTACTAAGGTTAATTTCCATCCGCGTGATTATTGCTGCCTGTTATTTGAAACTTTAAAGTAATCGGTATACTAAATAGTATTTTTCAGTGAAAATGGGGATAACCGAACCGAGTCAAAATATGAATGCTTTTATTTTGGCGGGAATAACTGTTGTCTTCTGTGTGATAATGCACTTTTTATACAGTACCTTCGTCGGCAATAAGAGAAGTGAAGTACAAAATCATGAAGCGGAGAACGTAACAGGTAGAAGAAAAAATATTTCTTGCACTTTATTTATTGAATTATTAGTGCTTCAAATTAAAAAAAAAATGCTTTTTTGTAATGAATTTAAAACAATTGCGAAGTTTTACCATAACAATTAACAGCTATGAGCTACGTTTTTGCTTGGAAATAGCGGTAAGTTACCCTTGACAGTGTTTATTTGAGAGATATTAATTCTACTGTCGACAAAAATTGTTTTAATAAAACTATATATCGACAAATAATATGAATATCGACAAAAAATATTTAGATTAAATTGAATATTTTATAACTATTTATCAACTGATTTTTTCACTGTAGTCTAAACATTATCTTTAAAAATTGCATGAGTTTTTGTATTTTAATAAATGGAAGCAAGATAAAAATAAACAAGATATATAAATAAATAATATAATATTTATAGTAAATACTTTAGTTACCTATATAAATAATTACAAAGTTGCATTTCAAAGTTGCCTCAATGACAGAACAACTGTACAAATATAACAGGGGCTTTGTCACAGTTTCGAAAAAATGAGCCGGTTATCACATGCCATGTGAGTAACGCATGGTGTGCATCTTGGTACCACTACATAATTATTATATTAACCTTAATATTCCTTTTTAGTTATTCTTTTATGATTTAATTTTACTTCAAAACAATATTGTTTTATAAACAATTTTGCATGTTGTAATTCAGTAAAAATTTTGTTTACTTTTTAATTACTCATACATTAAATGTTGTTAATATTTAAATAAAGATAATGTTAATGGAATGCTAGCTTGGGAATACTCTAGTCAGGAGCTTTAAATTACAAAAGATCCTCATAGGTTTTAGTTTTTGACTGTATAAGGCCCTGTAAAATATCAAATAATTTGTCAAAGGCCATAGGACGATAAGCATACCGAATCGGCCCCAGAAAGGTATTGGGCTCATAATTTCAGGAAATGTTGGTACTCATGAGATACTTTGATGCTGCAAGTTTCAGATTTTTATCTATTACCGTTTCCGAAAAAATCCGAAAAAAATGAAAATCAGTAAAAAAAAATTTCTCAGCACCGTGTGAATCGATTGATCTAAATACCGGATATGTTGTGGGGCATGATGGTACCTTCTACGAAAAAAAATATGAGCAATATTGGTTCATAAGAACCTTAAAAAAAACGAGGTCATTTTTTTAATTTTAATTTTTAACTATGTTACGATAACGATAACATTATGAAACTATTTTTTTTTTTCCTCATTTAATTTCCAATGAAATTATGATCTTGGATTTTTTTTAAAAACGGTACGCCATATTGAAAAAAAATAAAAACTGATTTTTTCTTTTTATTATTTAACTCTTGTACTAAGTCTGTACTCTGTAGACCAGTGCTTTTTAATAAGCCTTTGAAAATGGTAAAAAGGGAAAAAAATTATAGTAGGATGAAACCCATTGGAAAAGAAAGAGAATACAATGAAAATGAAAGGAAAATAAATTACGAGCGACGTGAGGTTGGGAAGTGGGGGGGTAAGGGTAAAAAAACGGTTTATCTCGATTTCCGGCTAAACAACAAGTCCTATTGAAAAAAGTTAAATAGCAAAGTTGTAGATAGTAAAAATAATCATAAAGTTTTGTATTTACACCTTTTTCCCATTACCTCAAAATTCATGTGAACAATTCAAAATACCAAGTTTTTGGTTGTTTTTTTGGTTTTTTATTTTTATCTTTTACAATTTTTTTTTATTACGCAGTTTGGTTTAAACTTACTTTTTTATGTCCCAAATACACTGTATTTTTTTTTTGTTTTAAAATATTACTATGGTAAATGTTCTCAGGGATAACACAGTTTCACTACCACCATGGAACTTAAAAAGCCGACCGATGGCGGGATAACCATCCAACTGCTGGCTTTGAAATACGCAGGCCAAAGACGGGCAGCAGCGTCTTCGGTGCGACGGCGCCAGCCCTGCGGTCACCAACCCGCCTGCCCAGCGTGGTGACTATTGGCAAAACACATGAGTTCGCGTCATAATGTCGGGCGCGAACTTGTGGAGGCCTATGTCCAACAGTGGACTGTGATAGGCTGTAGTGTGTGTGTGTGTGTGTGTAAATGTTCTCAGAAAATGCTCGCCATAGCCTGCAGCTATTGTGAGATTGTACTTGAGCCTTCAATATATTGGTTTTATCTCTGACAAACTGAATAGTTATATTATCTGAATCATCCATTGTCTCTGCTAAATATAATATTGCTTGTCTATATCGATGGGAACCCGTAAATAAAAGTTTCAAGTCTTTTTCGGTCATTTCTGGTAAATCTGTCAAAATACTAGACAGAATTGCCTCAAATATAATTGTGTTTGCTCGCAAACGAAAAAAAACGACTTCAATTATATCGACAAGTAATATGTTAGCCGACGAAAAAAAAATACTACGATTTTTGGGGGTTCCCCTCGATTTCTCTGGGATTCCATCATCAGATCCTGGTTTCCTTATCATGGTACCTAAGTTGGGATATCTCCTTTCCAACAAAAAAAAAAGAATTATCAAAATCGGTTCATAAACGACGAAGTTATCCCCGAACATACATTAAAAAAAACACATACGGTCGAATTGAGTAACCTCCTTTTTTGAAGTCGGTTAAAAAAGTTCCGTGTTCAGTGACTGAGGTTACTGACCTGGCTGCAGGTAAGTATAGCAATCATAGAGATGGGTGCCTACTACAGTAAGGTATATGTATAATATAAAATATTGACGGTTTTAGCTTACTATATGTAATTAACATGAGAGGGAAAAAATAAAAATAAAAGTTTTTTTTTAAGTATTATTAATTGCAGCAGGCTTATGGTGGCAGAAGCTGTTTTTATAAATTCACAATATTGAATTCAGCCTATAAAAAATTGTTTCATCTAATTAACAGATGAGGGAACATTTTGCTAATCCCGGATCTTAGACCATAAGAAGATTTTTATCGCTAACAGATTAATATAATTAATACATTTTTAATAGTTCATAATAAATAATAATATTGAAATTATTAAAAAAAACGATTTTTTTTTATATGAGTGGTTCTAATTTATTCTGTTGTTTTCGCTAGTACAAGAGTTAAATAATAAAAAGAAAAAATCAGTTTTTATTTTTTTTCAATATGGCGTACCGTTTTTAAAAAAAATCCAAGATCATAATTTCATTGGAAATTAAATGAGGAATTCAAAAAAAAATAGTTTCATAATGTTATCGTTATCGTAACATGGTTAAAAATTAAAATTAAAAAAATAACCTCGTTTTTTTTTAAGGTTCCATTGAACCAATATTACTCATATTTTTTTTCTTAGAAGGTACCATCATGCCCCACAACATATCCGGTATTTAGATCAATCGATTCACACGGTGCTGAGAAAATTTTTTTTACTGTTTTTCATTATTTTCGGATTTTTTCGGAAACGGTAATAGATAAAAATCTGAAACTTGCAGCATCAAAGTATCTTATGAGTACCAACATTTCCTGAAAATATGAGCCCAATACCTTTCTGGGGCCGATTCGGTATGCTTATCGTCCTATGGCCAAATTTGTTTGGCAAACTTCATGTTTTCATATAACTGAGGTAGGGCACAGCAGGAAATTTCCTGCTCAAAATATGGAGCAGCCCGACTGGGGTAGTACCTCGGCCTTACGGAAGACCAAAGCTAAATAAAACTGTTTTCAAGCAGTATTGTGTTCCTGTTGGTGAGTAAGGTGACCAGAGCTCCTGGGGGGGATTGGGGATAGGGTCGGCAACGCGCTTGCGACGCTTCTGGTGTTGCAGGCCTCTGGTGTTGCAGGCCTGGTGTTATAGGCAGGTCTATAGGCTACGGTAGTCACTTACCATCAGGTGAGCCTTACACTTGTTTGTCGACTTAGTTACATAAAAAAAAATAACAAACACATCAAACAAGCTCACACACGTTCAAAAAATTTGACAAACACATTTGTCAAACAAAAATTTGACAAACACATTTGTCAAACAAAAATTTGACAAATTATTTGATTGTTTACGGGGCCCTTATGATAGGTGGAAACTCTTCCCATACAAGGAGATAGTTACAGACTATAACTGTTCAAAATTTTTACAAAGTTTGCTGTTAGGTAGGGATCCCTAGTACATTTTTTTAACCTGATCAGTATCAAGCTATAATTTATACTAGCTACTGCGCGCGACTTCGTCGGCGTGGACTCCGCTCCTATTGGTCTTAGCGTGACGATACATAGCCTATAGCCTTCCTCGATAAATGGGCTATCTAACAGTGAAAGAATTTTTCAAATCGGCCCAGTAGTTCCAGAGATTACCGCGTTCAAACAAACAAACAAACAAACTCTTCAGCTTTATATATTAGTAATTTATATAATTTGATGGTAATATTGTCCTCCAAATTGTGTGGTACGTTATTCCGGTCCTACGCTCACTGCTGCTCTATCTCCTGCTAACTCTATTATCTACTACAATCGAGAGTTTTCGAAGAGGAACTTTTTGTTCGTCTCATCAAAATGAAGCTACTCACGGAAAATTAGCTTGATACTGATCAGGTTAAAAAAATGTACTAGGGATCCCTACCTATGTGTTTTTATTTACTATAAAACTTCTCTTGTAAATATGTTTTGTATTACAATGTATTTCTTACATTGTAGTTAACATCTAAATTACTGTTTTTATATCTATACAAATAAATAAAATTGGAGTGTCTGTTTGTTAAAATAACCGCTTTTTACTAAATGCATATGGATCTGATACATATACCAAAATAACATTTTTTACAATTTTTTCTGTCTGTATGTCTGTCTGTTTGTTCCGGCTAATCTCTGAAACGGCTGGACCGATTTTGACGGGACTTTCACTGGCAGATAGCTGATGTAATAAGGTGTAACTTAGGCTACTTTTATTGTAGTTTTTTTTTTTGTAACTGCGAACTGAACAATAACTTTTTTGTTAACTTCCACGTGGACGAAGTCGCGGGCACAGCAGCTAGTTTATATATAAGACACTATTTTCAATGATTCTAAAATAAAAAAAAATTACTACATGCTCGTTTTATTATATTTATAAGCCATTTGATATTTTTAAATTTCATATTTGAGTTGTCCTATAAGCTGCTTCATAGGATGTCAATCCCACAGTCTCTGAGTCATAAAGCTTTTAGAGTAACTAAAAAACGATGCTAAGCTTAATTTACTTATGATGATACATTATGAATCATTTGCCATGTCAATAGTGACGTCATATGAACCCTTTTTTTATATGTAGTTCAAAAAACTTTTAATGACATAGTTTTTCCTTATGTTTTAAAATAGACAAATAATATTTTGTCATTTTATGCGACGCCAATAACGCCTAGCCAGTCAAAACCTGCATTTAAGTATAACAAGTCAATTTATGTGTTAAAATTTATATTTTGTTTTATTTTATGCCAAGTAGTAAATCTGTAATAGCTTCAAGGCAAACAAAAATATGCCGGTAACCGGCGTTTTCATGTAGCGTTCGTTCACGTAATTAACAACTAGGTACCCACATAATAAAAATTATAAGATATTTTCGATATTTTTTTCGTATAATTGTGTTTGCTCGCAAACGAAAAAAAACCGACTTCAATTACATCGACAACCGACAAGTAATACAACGTAATAAGACGAAAAAATTGTCAAATAAATACGCATTATTAGGTATAACTCTAAAAGTACCTACTTGTCAAATCTCAAATTTAAATGGGACCACATGACACGCAACACCTTTCAATTAAAACAAAATTGATCGAAATCCGTCCACCCAGTCAAAAGTTCTGAGTTAACATACATAAAAAAAAATACAGTCGAATTGAGAACCTCCTCCTTTTTTTAAGTCGGTTAAAAATGCGAAATGAAGTAATTTGTATCTAATCGAAAAAATAAATAAAATGGTGGGGTATTTGATATCGTCTTACTGGAAATACAAAATATAATAACGGAAAATGCGAATCGTATTTTCGCTAAAGATTTCTCTTTGATTTAAATATTTTAAATTATATCTGGCATAAATAGTAAAACCGAGTTTGCAGGTAAGTTAACGGTAAAGTAGTGAAAGTCAATTTGTAACAGTTTGTAGACTGCAATGACAGTAAACCACAATCGCAAAGTGAAATGGATGGTATTTTTCTTTTATAACACTTCATAAAATATCTATTGCCGCATTTGACAGTATTATTTTATACTAGCGGCGATTTTACCCGTGTAATTTTTGATCCCCTGGGAATGTCGGGATAAACAGTTGCATATGTGTTAATTTCATTCTCCAGCTGTCTAAGCACCAACTTTTATTACAAACAGTTAATTTTTCGTGAAAGAATAGCATCCATCCATCCATCACAAATCTTTGCATTTATAATATTAATAGGATTAACATCACGCGTGAAACTGCAATATAATATTGATAAACAATTTGAGTCCTTAATAGCCAACAAAGGTTAACCTTTCTTTAAATAAAATGTAACCAGCCATAGAATATTTTTGAGTATATTAAATCAAAGTTTTATATTTTAAAAATTATCTCCGTATGTTTTGATCGCTCAAATAATATAGCTTCACGAAGCATTGTCTACTATGGAAAGTCTTTCAAGAAGTAAATAGTAATAATCAAAAAATATTGGATATAGTTTAAAAAGTTTTGATTTGAACCTTTTATTGTCACTAAAAACATTTTCATATAAGCGGGATTTACCCTATGGCGTTTACAATATCCTTAAAATATCGGGACCATTAAAATAAAGTAAAATTAAAATTGTTAAAAGGAAATAGTTTAAATAACGTAATAATTCTGGAACATATCTTGAGCGGTAGTGGTGTAAAAACATATTATGTATATAAAAAAAGATAAATCACGTAATAAATGATCGTGAAGGTATATAATCATTATGTATAACAATTGTAATATACTCGTAATAATCACGTAATTTTACCTTATTACGTTATTAGTGTTGTTATCAATTTGACGTCAAAATGATTATGCTTATAAAAATATACTAGCTGTGCCCCTTGGTTTTATTCGCGTAATTTGAGGAAACGTCATACTAAAATTGTATATATAGCCTTCCTCGGTAAAATAGACTCCAACACAATAATAATAATTTTACAATTCAAATGCGTGATTTCCGCTCCCGTGAGAATTTCGGGATTAAAGTAGCCTATATGTTGTTCTGGAGCTCCAGCTATTTATGTACTAATTTTCATTGTAATGTTAAGCAGATTTTGCAGAAAAGCTATCCATCCTCACAAACTTTTGTATTTATAACACCAGTAGGATATGTGAATGAATATACATACATTTTTAATAATAAATCTTAAATTAAACTGACTAGTATTTTATTGCCCGTTAGTCTTGATTATATATTCATATATAATCAAGACTAACGGACATATATTAATATTTACATTTTCGTCATATGAATAATATACATGGTAAAGTATACTATAACTAAAATAAATAAATTAATAATGTCCGTCAATTTTAATTTATAATTTTTTACTAATTATTATTAATACTAAACAGTAGTTTAGACACAATTTATTTTCATCACGTATTTATTTATCACTAGCTGCCCGGACAGACTTCGTTCTGTCTGTTATGTTTTTTTTTTAGTATAAAAACCTTCCGTGGGATTTAAGGAACATACAAAAAAAAAAATAGCCAAATTAGTCGAGCCATTCTCGAGTTATGCGCTTAGCAACATTCATTTTTATTATACAGAAGATGATAATTATATTATACCCTGAACGTAACAAATATACAAGTTGCCAGTTTAACTAATTTTTGAACCATTTCCTGGTTCGGTGATTTTATTTTAGCTGGCTTCATTTACACACTGGTTTTTAAACTTAATAAAATATTTCTATCATAGAAAGTTCTGTTGTTTTCCAGAAGCTTCACCTGAGGAGAGTACATCTAGGTCTACTGGTGCCGAAACTCGCGCCAGTGGAAAGAGCAAGAAACGTGGACCATGGAAAGGAAAGACGGACTTCAGCCACCCTTGGCTGTTAAAAAATCTTAAAGGACATCCCGGCACCGTTCTTCTAATGGATTTCTCTGCAAACGGGAAATTCATGGCCGCTACATGTGATGGTAAGTTACTGCACTTTTGACACATACAAAACACGGTGGCGGCTTAACTATATGTCTAAAGCAAACTTTGATAAGGCATAACAATGGCCCATCAAACAAGAACATAAAGCATTGATTTTATTCCTCGTTCTATATGTATTCATATCATAGCTCTAAATTCGTTCTCAGTGATAAGATATAAAAATTTAATGCCAGATTTGTTTGAATGTTGATACTACGAATATTGTTTAATGGGTCAACGTATGCGTAATGTGGAGGTATGTACCTATTAGGAAGTGATAATTTTATGTTTCATAATTTCTTTATTTCTTTTATGAGACACTATTATTGGAAAAATTTGATTAAAGCGAACGTAACGCGATAGGAAGTTGCTAAGATAATCACTGTTGAGGTAATAAAATGAGATATCATTAGATAATAATAGAACGGTTGATCGAATGCTTTCCGATAGCGAGCGACACGGTTGACTTGTGTTCCTCTGGTGTGTATTACGTTAACTGCTAGCTGCTTCCTGTCGCTGTGCGGAATCGAGTATCATATTTGATAGAAAAGAAAATGTCAAAGTAATTTCTCCAAATATTTATCGATAGTGCTTGGATTTTGTAGTTTTTCATGTTGAGCGTGTACTGCTGTTACAATGTGAAATGATGTATCAAAATTTAAGGGAAAGTTTGAGAAGACTTAACGAGCAGTAAGCGCTTAATGATCACTTTCTCGTGTTGTTGACGAATTAAAGCTTTATGATTTTCTTTAATTATATTTCTTTCGAGAAATATTATTTTTATTGCAACACAAGCATTAAAACAGTCTCGGGGATTTTTTTACGATTTCATCATGAGAGAGTAATCTTTATCAGTCTAACAGATACACAATCAAACAGAAAGCTTGATAATGCTCTTTTGTCTTACTGTTGTGTGTAATTTAGAGGTCCCTCGGTCATCATCCGTAGACAAATAACTTTATACTTATACGATTATAAAAATGTTTTTCTAGTAAGAATTCAACTAAAATAACAATTACAAAGTTACAAAAAAGACGATTAAATCATTAACAAGATATAAAATAACTTTAAACGCAGCAAAATAACACAATTAATCTACATTTCTGTCCAAAAATATCATTATTTTTAGTGTTATATGAAAACAAAAAATTGTCAAGGCCAGCATTATATCTTGAGATATTCATCTGCATGGATTAAATTCGAGCATACGTAGTTTTTTCACACTACACATATTAATAGGTATTTTGTTATATTTTAGCAAAATATATCAAGATAAATAACCTTATTAGATCCTAAATCCTAAACGAGTTCGTAGACTGCATAATTTATGTTGTAAAACTTATTTAAGTGACTTTATAAACAAAATGTTTCAAGTTTATTCACCTCGGAGGTGAGTGCAAATGTTTTTTTTTTCTTCTTTTGATATTACCTTAAGATAATATTCCAGTTGAGGTGCTAAAATTTCTATAAGAACATTTATTAATTCTCATCTCAAAACGTATTTATAATTGTTGTGTTTAATTGTTTTACAAACAAATTTAAAATACTTAAACAAATAACTGTAAAAATTAAACGAATAAAGTAAAAACAAGTAAAAAAGTCTTGAAATTTTAAAAAGAAAATATTGTGTTCTTATATTAATTGTTATTTTGTATTTACGTAACGTGGAAAATATTATTAAAAATGAATGAAATAAGAATAATTTTTTATTTACATTATTTCACTATACATAATGAAATTTTATAAACATCAGAATGCAGTATTCGTTATAACTTTTAGATTATATTAAAATAGTATTGTAAATTGTAATAAACGTAATTACTAAACCTAAGTTTTCCTCTTAAATCACTAAGAGCGATGAGCTCACACGGCTAACGGTAAATGGTCATACAAGTCTTCTCTAAAGAGAACGATCTCACGGCTCATTATACACTAATATATTAAAAATATAATTAGTGTTAGGTGGATTTGTTTGACGATACCCTTGTTAAAATGGGCAAATAAAATTTGGACCATTTAAAAATGCATCCAGTCGTCAAATATCAGGTTCCCGCTCTAGTTACGCTGCAGAACAGTGACGTATATAATATATTGATAATCCTCTAACCGGAATGATCATCGTGATACCGGGGTCAGTCACCCAACGTCTGCGACCCTGTTTCGACGCTGGCCGCTCTACCACTAAACTAGGTCGGAATTGAGCACATCATTAAAATTTAATACTTATAGGTATATTATTCGTAAGCATGTTATAAAACTGATTATAAAATTTCACATCTATCAAATAACATACTAAGAGGACTAAGGTTAAAGAACGAATAAATGCCAAAAAAAGCTTACTACCGTTATGTCGATTACGAGTTATGACATTTAAGGAATGTCGTGTCGGGCCGATTTTATTTCGTCGCTGTATTTGCAATCCAAATATCTGGTAATAGTGTTAAGATGTAAATATCGAATATTATCTTAAATTTTCATAATAGTTAAATATTCTATTAAAAGAATAAATGTATATATAATCGCTAAAGGTATAAAATATCGATATGGTCGGTCGGAATCGAGGACGCTTGCAAGCCCTAGGTCCCGTCACGGTCACGATGCGTCACGCCTCATCACGTAGTGGTTTATGCTCATTGCTCGTGGTGATGCCACTCGTGACTCGAAGACTTGAAGTAACTCACCGATGCAGATAACAGACTACAAAACAACGTAATTTGTAACATTGTAAATAAATATTAAAATGTTATAAAAGTATGTTTTTTGTATTGTTATAAGTATATATGAAAATTTTTTCATGCATAAAATATTTAAAATATTATTGTCATTTGTTTATCCCACCCAGACACATTTATTTAAATAAATTAAACGCTATTCTTTTCCGCAAATACCGGACGTCGTCGTAAAGTATACGAATCATGATCAGACTCTCAATGAATACAACGAACGTCTGTTGCCATTATTGTAACATAATGTACACATTGACACTCATCCGATAAATGTTATACGTATTTCAATAAGAATTCACCTAGTAAGGTGTCATATTTAGTGCACCATTTGTACAAATATCGTTAATAATAATATTCGTCAAAATCCATTAAAAATAAGTTATTTAAATATTATGTTTCAATGTGGTAAGAAACATAATTGATTTTTGCATAATTTTAATAAACGGAATTTGGGAATTATTTATTTGAAAACGCTTTTTCCTTGATATTATTGTCTTACTGGAAAAATGATTCATTTTATTAGCGCTATCTGTTGCGTATTCTTGTAAGTATTGCTATTTCATTATAAATTTTGTCTTGTATTACGTATACTTATAAAAAGTAATGAAATCTGATAGATTTCTAGGAAACGTGTACGTAAAGATTTTTTGATATCTTATCGATTACAAAATGTTTTTGAATAAATTGAGTACGTTAATCTTACGATTTTTACTCAATCTTTTCCGTTTTCGTTTGTTGCAATTACTCAAATACGTTATAAAGTCATTAAATCTTGAGACAAGTCTAGATAAGCATGATGAGAAATATAAGTTAAGACATATCGCAAAACCTTTTCTTCCTTGTAGTATCATTGTACGATTTGATTACGATACTTCAACATCAGCGTCTAGCATGGGCGTACCCAGGTTCTGGGCCAGGGGGGGGCAAATAAAATTTTATAAGCACCTAGTCAAATAAATAAGCATAAATTAAAATAGGTAATGTTTTATTTAAATACTTTAATTATTTCTCTGTCTAATAATTAAAGAAAGATAATGATAGGAAAAATAAATTACGGGCGATCTGAGGTCGGGAAGTGGTAGGGATATTTAAGTACCCTTAAAACGGTTTATCTCGATTTCTGGCTAAACGACAAGTTCATTGGCAAAGTTGTAGGTACTAAAGAGATCCACAACTTTTGTATTTATATATTTTTTTCACATAACCTCAATATTCATGTGAAAAATTAAAAAAAAAAACTAGTTTTTTGTCTAAATCTCTTAGAAAATTCTTTTTTTTTTTACAAAATTTGGTGATAACTTACCTTTTTATGTTCCAAACACACTGTAATTTTATTAATTTAAAATATTTATTTTTTCATTTTGACCTCAATATCGAAAAGCACCCTCACTTTCAATCGAAAATTCTCACGTCAAAATATCAGGTTTTTAAAAAAATTGGGTGGCGTTTTTGTTCGTTGAAATCTCTACTTTCTCATGGTGTAAAAAATATACATTACTATCGTAAATGTTCTCAGAAAATGCAAAGAAATGCTCAGAAAATCATTGCTCTCCAAGCTCCAGCTCATTTTCTGAGAACATTCACCGTATTAATGTTAAAATAAAAAATTTTACACCTTCAGAAAATAGAGACTTCAACGAACAAAAAGCTAACCAACTTTAAAAAAAAAACTGATATTTTGACGTGAAAATTTTCAATTGAAAATGAGGGTACTTTTTCGATATTGAGGTCAAAATAAGGTGAAAAAATAAATGTTTTAAATCAAAAAAATTACAGTGTATTTGGGACGTAAAAAGGCAAATTTTCACCAAATTTCGTAAAAAAAAATCTAAAAGAAAAATAAAAAACCAAAAGCTTGATTTTTTTAGTTTTTCGCATGAATTTTGAGGTTATGCGAAAAAAGTGTAGATACAAAAGTAGTAGATCTTTTTATTTGCTACAATTTTGCCATTGAACTTTTTTCCATAGGATTGTAGTTTAGCCGGAAATCGAGATAAACCGTTTTTTATCCTTTTTGTAATTTAGGGGCTATAATGTTTAATTATCTGAGCAAGGGGCACCAATGAAATAGTAAACGCTGGTGAATGATCTTTGCCGAACCTCACCTCTAATGAAGATGATAACGAATCTAAATAGGGCACGTATAACGACCGACGAAAATATTCGCTAAGGGAGCAGCTGGTTGATTTGCCCTATGTTGTTGACGGCTTGCTGTTCTAGGTAAACGCCGCTCAAGGTTCAAAGCCTTAGCAATTTCTTCAGCTGATTTTATTAAATCTCCACTCCCTTCTTCCGCAGAATGCCTGTGTTCTGCAACTGCAGTGGTTTGTATATGTTCTGCACATCTTATTACGTCTAGCATTTTAGACTGTAATATGTTTGCGACTGGTAGTCGGTGGTGGATTTCACGTATTATACTGGATTGAAAATAGGAACTTTTATCGACAACAGTAGATAGTTAGTAGGGAGGTTAACGAAATCCAGGGGGGGGCAGCTGCCCCCCCTTGCCCCCCCCTCGGTACGCCCATGGCGTCTAGCAAGTTGTTATAAATGTAACAAGCACTCAAGCAATTAAATTATGTGTAATAAGATATTGTCTTAATAATACGTTATAATGTTTAATTGGTCTTTGTTATCACGTGTTCGTCGTTTATACGTTTTCTTATCATGTAGTTTTCATTTATTAAAAATTTTGACAGTTTTGAAAATGTAGATGCTTATCTCTATATCTATATATGTATATAAAAATGAATCGCTGAATGTGTTGCTAAGCGCAAATCTCGAGATCAGCTGAACCGATTTCGCAAATTCTTTTTTTATAATATTCCTTGAAGTACGAGGATGGTTGTTACGGAGAGAAAAATTTAAAAAAATCCCTGAAAACATCTAAAAACAACACTTTTCTATATTCTTATACAAAAGATTCGTAATAATACTTAATAGTCAATTTGAACTTTAATACCATACCATAAAGTTTAAGTGTTAGTGGAGAGGTTCCGGGAAGGATAAGTATTTTAAAGAATCGACTGTTAGGCGGTACGAAGTTCGCCGGGTCAGCTAGTTAGAAATAAATGTTTAAATATATGCAATTTAATTTCATATTATGGATTTAAGTGACGACGCGTTGGCGCAACGATCAGAGCACAGTTTGTGGATGATACGTTGGCGTTTGTGGGTTCGACCCCCGCACATCAAAAATATTTGTATTGGCCATGCATATGTTTGCCGTGGTCTGGGTGTATGTGCAGGACTTGTAGGCCTTCCCACCGTGCCTCGGAGAGAACGTTAAGCCGTCGGTCCTAATTGTTATCATGTACACCTGATAGCGATCGTTACTCATAGTAGCGAATATATTCGCCAACCCGCATTGAAGCAGCGTGGTGGATTAAGCTGTGATCCTTCTCCTACATGGGGATGGAGGCCTATGCCGCCTGTGCCCATCAGTGGGATATTACAGGCTGAAGCGTATATTTAAGTAATCAAGTACACGCCAAACTAGTACACCCAATAGTCGGCAGTAACGAGTACTAAATTATTACAAGAAGCGTTTGTCTAAAATCTTCAGCTACAACAACCTATATTATTACCATTTACTGTGGAGTCTTATTGTCAAACTATTATAATATGGTAGATTTTATACTCTATATAAATCTAACAAGACCACTACTTTTAACATTCTAAGTTATGAAAAATTTGAGAGTCGAAAAACCAAGCATCTATTTTTTATATGTTGTTATACTTGTACATGTCATTAATAACTAACTACGTTGTCTAGTAGGTAATAATTCATTTATGTATAATTTTATTGATTCAACAATGTCTTTTAAGTAGTAAATTATACTTGAAGAGTACAATTATTTTCATCGTAAGTAACAGTTAATGTTCATGACAATTGTCATCGAAAGCCTGTCAACAAAGGAATAAAATAGCTCATTAACTGTTCTAGTCTTCAGGCGACCCTGTCGTCGAGACACGCAATAACAGTAACGTTGAATATAACAAGTTTTACTAAGCAATACCTACATAATATTTATTTCCTAGCTTCTGCTCGCGACTTCGTACGCGAGGAATAGGAACAATTCTGTCATACGTGATTTTTCCGAAACTTTTAACTGTTTACGCAATGCACGCAGCGGAAGCTCTCAAAAGGAAAAAACTACCCCAATTTTGAAACATTTTTCATTGGTGCACCGCTCCTGTTGGTCTTGGCGTGATGATATATAGCCTATAGCCTTCCTCGATAAATGGGCTATCTAATATTGAAAGAATTTTTCAAATCGAACCAGTAGTTCCTGAGATTAGCGCGTTCAAACAACAAACAAACAAACTCTTCAGCTTTATTATATTAGTATAGATTATATTTCTTTATAAAATTGTTTTTCTGACGACGTCGCTCGCAGTCTCCCTTACATTGATTTTTATATCTACTGTATTGTATTACTTTTATGAGAAGTAGCGCTAATTAAGTACTATTTATAACTTAGAATCCAACATTATATTACTATTTTCTGATTATGAGAATCATTAAAACTGGTTAACTAGATCGACTCGTGATTTCGTATTCAATTTAGTAAGGCTATTCATTAAATCTTGTCAAAATCACTACATTGAAGATTAGCCGTAATAAACCGCCAAACTCGACACACATACTTTTTTAACCGACTTCTTTTAGGTACAGTGTACCGTTACAGAACGGTGTAAACAACCACGTGCATTTCGTAAAATGCTATTATTTTACTATACAACACTTGACTACCTAGGTATCTAAACACATTTTAAAATATAGTTAAACTTAAAATGTCACTGTATTATTGAAAATACTTACGAATATCATATTAAATAGTTCTTATTGGATTCACTACAAAAACTAGTCGCGTTTTTAACACACTTGAACGCAATCAGCAATATTGTTACGGCCTCTTTAAATATTACATACTTATAACTAATGTATATATACTATGTCCTCACATCCATTCGGTGTTATCTTTTTAAAGAGGAAAATGTTCTCTACCTCAATACTGTCCTGTGTCCAAATATGAATGTCGATCCCTTTTTATTGTATAGGTATGAAAATATATATAATACTAGCGACCTCTGTCCGTCCATATTTTTACACGATAAACAATTACCCACATTCCAACATATCATATAGTAAAACCTTCTCCGAAACACGCTGCATCTTATGGTATAAGTATTATTCCGATCGGTTCAGTAGTTTTCGCAGTATAACCGAACAAAAAAATCGGCCGTGCGAGTTGGACTCGCGCAATAAGCTCTCCATTTATTTGTATAGATTTCAATTTTTTATAATACATAACATGTTTTGTTTATTAAATGATGTTTTGTATGTAAAAGGTTTGATAAAACTTTTTGTAAGCTTAGTATAATTTAAACGAAAATATGCTAAAGAAATTATACCTATCAAATGTCAAAGCTTGTTACTGAACAATGTTCTATCCACATGGAAACATAAAATACGTAGTTTGTATGATTATTACAAAAGGAAGTAGATATACGTATAAATTAAATTAATATTATCTAAAATTTTGTAAGTGATAAAAGATATACATGGTTGTAACACGCGCGAAGGTGTGACAAAATTGTGTATGGATGATTAAAAATTAACTGTATCTGATTTATTTCATTCTACATTTTTGTTTCGGAATACAAATTAATGTGTTAAAAGCGTGAATCAAATAACTTTTTTAAGATTAACACTACACGGTGAACACTTAACTTGTATCTTTTCTCTAAATACGTACTATTTTCTATTCTCTAAATAGATTCTTAATATTAAATAATAAGAATATAAATATTATATAATACGGTTTTTGATGAAGAAAATTCCTAATAAGAATTTAATTTGATTTAATATTCTAGAAATTGTCAAATATAATAATTAAAAAAAAAAAACAAACTTCGATTACATCGATATGTCATACTCATAGGTACAACGTAGGTAGACATAGTATTATTAGATATAACTCGAAAAGTATTAGTCAGATCTCGGTTAAATTGAAATGGAACCACATGACAAGCACCACCTTTCGATTTAAAAAAAAAGAATCGGAATCGAATCATCGAATCCGGTTCATCCATTAAAAAGTTCTGAGGTAACACTCATAAAAAATACGATTGAATTGAGAACCTCCTCCTTTTTTGGAAGTCGGTTAAAATGACCTTAATCGATTTTAGTTTTAATACTGTTTTAGTATAAATATTTTTTTGGACTATTTGCATGTTAATTATACTAGTGTATGTATACTCGTTTACGTAATCTCGTTATGTCTCTACATTATTTAAACAGTGTGTACTTGTAATACTAACAAGGACGCACTTCCGCGTGTGCCTTAAATTTACTAAAATAAACACTGATACCGTGGTACGATAAATTTAAATAAAAAATTGTTTTTATCGTCACAAAAATAGTATTAAAACTATAAAAGTAATTCATTTAATATATCTAATAATGTTTATAGGCAAATTGCAATATTTTTAGGTTATCGTTGTGTTTTATTCCATTATATGATTAGCCCGCTGTCACAGATTACTCTGACCCATTTTTCCTTCCCTTTCTGCTCTAAAGGTATCGGATGCGTTTTTCGCCCCGATTTTGTGTGTAATGTACATACATATTATAATTTTATTTATGTAATGTAGTATTTATCATTACATAGTATAAAGCAAAGTTGCTTCCCGCTGTCTGTCTGTCCCTATATATGCTTAGATCTTCAAAACTACGCAACGGATTTTGATGCGGTTTTCTTTAGTAAATAGAATGATTCCAGAGGAAGGTTTATATGTATAATACATGCATAATATAGTAGATGAACACTGATAGTTTTTGCAACCGTGCGAAGCCGGGGCGGGTCGCTAGTATTTACATATTTTACAAAAAAAAAAAAAACTATCAGCCGGCCTAAATCAGGCATTAAAATACCTTTATGCTATGTATCCACTAGGGGACAAATGAGGAACATTTATCCCCTAGTGGATGCGACATGTCGCGGGACAAAATGTCCCCAAGTGGAAACGAGGCATTACCTACCATAGGAACAAACGACTGTGAGTGTCTGTTAAACATATTTATGTACTAAGCGCGATAACTGAAAAAACTAATAAAAAAAATTTTAGAGCATAAAATCAGTAACGTATCATGAAGAGTATTTGTAATTAAGTACCTACATAATTATGTACATTGAAGTGGAACACGGTGATCTTGTTGATGCTTACAGATTAATACAAGCCTTCGAGTCTTCTTCTATGTCAGTGTTGACAAGTTTTTGTTGGTGCATAAAAAAAAATTTACATTCATACACCGCAAAAAAAATGTAATCGATTAAATAAATTGTGTTGAAAAATGCAAAATATATGACATAATTTATTATATAGAAAACAAATTTTATTATATAGATATTCTGATACTGTACAGAACAATTCTTTCCTTGGTTTGTATGTTGGTAATATTTAAAAAAAATGTATAAATAATAATAAATAAATAAAATAAATGTTGATAATATAAACCGTAACTGACCTTAATGATTCTTTCGATTATTCAAAAATATTGTAGGTTGGAATATTATGCTGCGATTTCAAACAGCGAAATAAATAAGCCATTAATGTAATCGTGATGAAAACCGCAAGCTACGTCTAGTTCAGTAAATTGTCCACACTACTATCATTGACACTATTATAGCCTTATGTAATATTTAAATACAGTGATAGGCACTAAGATGACGTATGATTTATATTTTTCGTGTTTTTACCACGGTTCTGGTGTAATTTGGTATCTGTACCTAATCGCCTAATCACCGGCATCGGGGGTTTGTTTCGGATCTTTCCATCCAGGCATGCGTTCTATAAAAAAGGTTTAGCCTTCATAGTCTACAGTTTTACAGAGTTCATTATCCAAGATCATTTCTGAGTCATAATATGAATATGACAATAACAAACCTTGTGCCAAGTAAATATGAAGGTTTAATGGATCTTTTTGGAAAACTTACATTATACGGCCCTGAGATTTGACTATTATATTTAATGAGACATGTAAAGAGCTAAAACATTTATTATCAATTATTTATCATACAAATATTTCATAATTATGTGTTTTCGTAATTGAACATTTTAATCAAATCTTCATACGGTACATATACGTTATGATTACTTATCTTATACTATTAAACGAGCAATTCTTGTATATATATATATATATATATATATATATATATATTTTCTGAATCTCGGAATCGGCTCCAACGTTTTTCGTGAAATTTAGTATGCAGGGGATTTCGGGGGCGAAAAATTGATCTAGCTAGGATTCATTTAAAAAAAATGTCGTTTTATCCCTGTTTTTAGGCAATGAAAAAATATCATTAGAATACGAAGCTTAATTTCAACATTATTATTACAGCTGTAATGGCGTAATTAGGAAAGCGACGGATTTCAAATCGTTTTGACCCGGGTTCGAATCTCAGTCTCCAGATTATTATTTTTTCTTTTTTTTTTTAATTTCACTCGTGATTTATTATTTAAATAAAATATGTATAAAAATACCGAAAAAAAAAAACAAAAAATAAAATAAAAATACCGAGCTGGGCTCGGTCACCCAGGTACTGAAAGATAATAAAAGCTTAGAAAATAGTATTTCAATTATTCGTTTACCTTTACATACTACATTGCGTAATAAAATAGAATATGAAATGATAAGAACAATAATTGTAACTTTATCTTTAGTATCTGTGCCTGAGATCTTGCGTGTTCATTATGAGATCAGCTATGACGCCGCCATTTTTAAGGTCATCGTCATCATATTGTATAGTTTCTTGTAGTTTTTATATAGGTACATATATACATATATATATATAAAAATAATACAATGCTATCTTATTAAAGAATGTTATTATATAATATAGGGATATGGAATAGAATTCTGGCCTTTCCAACGTCTGGAGAGGCAAGAATGCTATATAAATTAGTGTTGATAAGATTAAGACGTCGACATTTTAAGAAATAATTATTTGATTTTAGAGATTATAATAGATAATACTGTAAAGAAGCTCCCATAGGAAGGACATGATCCCTTTTTTTATTTATTATTTTATTAAACATCCATGGGCTCAAAGTGCCCATGCCTTTTGTTAAACATGCATGCTTTAATTATCACTACCGGAGGCGATTTTACATTAGAACTACAGATCGACAGTCCTGTGACTGCGTAGTAAGACTAGGACGTGGTCCGACGCTGAGGGTTTTTTTTTTTCCTTTACAATAATTAATTAATCCTGTTATGGAAATAGTATGCACATCGTTTCTTGAGCATATTGTTATTGTTATGTTCATACACTTATTTGCTAGTTATCATATATATATACACTTATTTGCTAGTTATCATATATGTACACTTATTTCCTAGTTACCATATATGTACACTTATGTTCTACTTACAATATACACTTAACCTATGTTACTGTTAGTAAAGGTTTTTTTTTTTTTTTCAATATACACTTACTACTTATTTTTTTACTTACAATCTACCTATTACATTCTATATATATATAGGACATGATCACTTTGTGACCAACTCCTTTAGTTAGATAAATATTAAAAAAAAAATGTTATTATATTTTAAAGTAGTGTGTGTTAGGCAATCATCGTATATGTGTGGAAACAAACATTCTTCATACGTACAGACGTATCTAAAAGACTTGTTCCATGAAAAATATGTTTAATCTAACAAGATATAAAAGTAAGACAAAATTTTCAATTGCTTCTAGATCTTTTTGACCTCTGAGACCACGTGTCTAAGTTACCAGCCAAGTCAGTAATTGAAATTGCATAATCTATATATATAAAAGAGATTTCCACCCATATATTGACTCATCACGATATCTCTGGAACCATAAGGCGTAGAGACTTGAAATTTGGTAGGAATATTCCTTTCGCCGAGTAGAAGTCAGCTAAGAATGGAATTTACGAAATTCCACCCACAAGAGGGGGTTGCGGGGGTTAATACCATATACCTATAGCAAAACAACGGTTGCGGGGTCAGCTAGTCTATATAATATATAAAAGAGATTTCCACCCATATATTGACTCATCACGATATATCTGGCACCATAAGGCGTAGAGACTTGAAATTTGGTAGGAATATTCCTTTCGCCGAGTAGAGGTCAGCTAAGAACGGATTTTACGAAATTCCACCCACAAGAGGGGGTTGCGGGGGTTAATAATATATATGGCAAAACAACGTTTGCAGGGTCAGCTAGTATTTGATATAGTAAGTCAACTTAACATTTTAGTAGCCTTTCAGTATTAATAGTAATTCAAAATTTTATGTAAGCTTTAAATAATTTTTTACTTCTTTACTTTAGATATATGTTTTAATGAAATATTATAATAAACGACAACGACGAAGTCTAAGTGTATGTATATTAGGTAGCAGTGCAAGCGTTAAATGAGATCAGCAATGACGGCGCCAGCTTCGCTTCTCTAAGGTCATCGTGCTGGCTATAGTTTCTCGTGCTAATACTCGTATATTACATTTAATTATATTATATTATCGTAAATTTAATTTTTAAGCTGCTGTCTTATAACGTCTACGCTTCGTTAAACGTTGAATTATTTTTCTTATAAAGAGTGAAATTAAAACCACGTATCGTTAAATGAAAATAATGTTGACAGTGAAAAAGTCGTATCTTTATCTTGAGAATATGTCTAGACAGAAAATACACAAAGAAGGATAAAAAGTAATCGCCCTTTGAATAGATGTTTATCATGTTGTTATTTCATGTCATAGATTTTCATTGTTCATTGTCTGTACAAAAATATTAGTCACAAATTGTACCTAGTTGGATTGAAACGGGGATGTCTAGTTAGGATTTCGTACAGAATACCAAAGGAACTATTACTAATTATAAGACTACTCTGCATCTGGCTGTTCGTTTGTGTATGTTACTGAGCTACATCTTTAGAACTAGATATATATTTTAATTTTGCAAACAAAATAATAAATGTGGTAGTTTTACGTACAAGTAGTAAAGTTAAAGAATAAAGATAAGGGAGATGCCTGTACTTAGTATTGATTTCGGACGAATTTACTTTTAGCTTGCCATAAAAACGTGTAGCGTAGTGTTGTACGGTGATACGAACTATGCATACGAATAATTTATTAAAGAAGAAATCTCAAACTCTGTTGGACTATAATGGTTTATACCGTACTATATTATAAATTCCATAAAATTTTGAATGTTTTAGGTAAGCATCTAGCTTGCATAAACTAAAGATTGTTTAATTAACAAATAAACTTTGTTTATTTTAACTGAGGTAGGGCACAGCAGGAAACATCCAGCTCAAAATCTGGCACCGCCTGACTGGGTTTTAGGTGGGACCTTGGTCTTACAGAAGATCACAAAATAATACTGCTTTCAAGCAGTGTTGTGTTCCTGTGGTGAGTTAGGTGACCACAGCTCCTGATTTTAGACAAACACCTTATGTTAGGCCAATAGACAGATAACGATTTAAGTAGTTGTCAATCTTGTATGTCTAATCATATTCGAATTGTAAGGAAATAATCCCCTCATCAGAGTCTTCATTTGTATGTATCGATAGGCAGATTGTGACCTTCCATTGTTCGATCTGTAAATAGGCGTGTTATATTGTTAACACATGGATACGCTAATTTGGCGCGCACGGACGCTATTTCCGCGTCTGCGTTAAATATTGAAAGGGAAAGCAGATATTTTCAATGTAACACTTGTAAAAAAAAAACTTGTAAAGAAATAAACATATATCTATCTATACATGTATTTACCTAAAATGAATCCCCAAAATGTATGTACGCTCATAACACCCGAAAGGCATTTACATAATTCTTTTTTTGTTCTTTCGTTATCGTCAGTGCAAGGTTTGTGTATAAAGAAGTGTAGAAAAAATTAATATAAACATTAAGAAAAAAATATGGTGGTACTAAGATCGTCGTAGCTAGTAAAAAATATATTTTTGTTAACAAAATTTGAAGTAAAATGACTTATTTGGTATTGTTTATACATAAGCGGCTTTGTTTACCTCGTGATATAATCCAAAGTCCGGATAAAGTGATATAATGTATTCGCCGGGCGCCCCGCGGACTACTTTCTCTCGAATTTGGCCGCGAAAGTTGTCTTGTTACACACTTTCTACAGTTCAGTGCATTCACGACTCCCCGATGTTCGTTTATTTGTTGTCTTTCAGTATTTTTAGCTTCGCAAACTATGTACTGCATTGTAAGGACCTGTTTTATTAGCTGCCGATTAGGTCGGAAGTGCAGTCTTTGTGGGTCTCGGTCCCGGTTGTTATCATGTACACCTGATAGCGATCGCTACTCACTTCAGCCTATAACAGTCCACCGCTGGACATATACCTCCCCAAGTTTGCGCCAAAAATGGCGCGAACTCATGTGTTTTGCCCATAGTCAGCAGCTGGGCAGGCGGGTTGGTTGGATCGTTTCTCATAGTAGGGAATATATCCGTCAACCCGCATTGAAGCAGTGCGGCTCTGATTCATCTCCTACATGGGGAAAGAGGCCTATGCCTAGAAGTGGGATATTACAGGCTGAAGCGTAGGTCGGAAATCGGTATTCAACAGATAAAATTTATTGATTTTTTCAATTTCCCGACTAAAATCAATTCATCTGATTTTATTGGCAACCTGAAACCATTAGTTGCAGCTAATAAGTTGTAGTGAAACGAGCCCTTCGAGATAAAAAAATCAGCAACCGGTGAAACAGGCTATGGAAGTTATTTTTTTGCATAGCATTTAAAAATCAAACCTAAGCTACATTCGGCGTATGTCAAATTTTCTACATTTCAAAGCTGCATAAAGCGTTCTATATCATCATATAACATGCCTAAAAATGGTCTTTTTGGATAAAATAAAAACATTATCCGTCTAACGGTCTAAATATCTAATATTTTTTATGGAAATACAGAGACATTTTAATTTATGTTTAGGATTTAGGTACATCATAATTGTTTACCAACATTGCATTATAAAAGTAAAAAATAAAAAGATTTTGTTATATTTTTCAATAATCCCGCACATTATTTATTAATACCTCGTAACAGGTATAGGTAGGGATCCCTAGTACATTTTTTTAACCTGATCAGTATCAAGCTAATTTTCCGTGAGTAGCTTCATTTTGATGAGACGAACAAAAAGTTCCTCTTCGAAAACTCTCGATTGTGATAGATAATAGAGTTAGCAGGAGGTAGAGCAGCAGTGAGCGTAGGACCGGGATAACGTACCACGCAATTTGTAGGACAATGTTACTATTAAATTATATAAATATTAACTAAATAAAATAAAAAAAAATCAGAAAAAAAATCAATTTTTGATGACGTAAGGTCATCAAAAATTATTGCTAACCAGCTGATTTTTTTTTCTTTTAGTTACTTAATATTTATATAATTTGATGGTAATATTGTCCTCCAAATTGCGTGGTACGTTATCCCGGTCCTACGCTCACTGCTGCTCTACCTCCTGCTAACTCTATTATCTATCACAATCGAGAGTTTTCGAAGAGGAACTTTTTGTTCGTCTCATCAAAATGAAGCTACTAACGGAAAATAGCTTGATACTGATCAGGTTAAAAAATGTACTAGGGATCCCTACCTAGTACAGTAATACCTCGATAAAAATATGTAATTATTAAAATGAAACAACTTTTTCAGATTTTATCTCGGTTTATTAAGTTTTTTTTGCATGGCAAATGTTTCGGATACTTAACAGCAACCATGGTCACGGGAAGACCATGACCTCGCGATAAATCTGAAAAAGTTGTTTCATTATTATGAGTGAAATTCGCGTAAACATTAGAAAACAATATGTATTGAATTAAAATAAAAAAATACATATTTAATGATAATAAATTATTTAAAGCAAATAGGTATCATATAATTAATTATATGTTATCGTTTAGCTCTATCAGATATATCAACATTTTTGCAAAGTAACTATCGTATTACTACTTGAAATTATGGTAGTAAATAGCGTGATTTTAATATATAAAGTGATAATGATTATTGATTCGTAGTAAGATTATAATGAGTAAAGAAATGAATTGTAATTGTGCAATTAACCGACTTTAAAATAATATAATTGTTTGCTAGCAAACGAAAAAAAAACCGACTTCAATTACATCGACAAGTAATACAGCATACGACTTTCGAGGGTTTCCTTGATTTCTCTGGGATTCAATGATCAGATCCTGGTTCCAAACTGGGGATATCTCCTTTCCAACAAACAAGTAATATAATTAAAAGAAAACAAAAACCCGCCTGCGTAAAAAACGGAAAGAGCAAAGTCAACATTTTTTAAACTTTCTTATTGTATTTCTTTATTATTATTACAGTAATAATAATCATAATATACATTTTTGAAATCCTTGTATTAAGCCCTTTAATTTGATACCCATACTATAGTATTCTAAAAAAAAAAATATTTCTTCATTAACTACAATGGCTTCGCACAGCCGCCATGTTTGTTTTTTTTTTAATGTCACCTATCTAAGAACACTTGGGCTGCTAAGACAAATCTAACGATATCTCAATTAGGCAAATCCGTTCAGCGGTTCTAGAGAAATGAGGTAATTAAGAATATTACATACATACATACATACAAGATACGCGCGAAAAACATAACCCTTCCTTGGCAGTCGGGTAAAAAAGAATTATCAAAATCGGTTTATAAACGACGAAGTTATCCCCGAACATACATAAAAAAATATAATATATTTTGTCGAATTGAGTAACTTCCTCCTTTTTTGAAGTCGGTTAAAAAGGGGGGAAGTTTTCAATTCAACTGTATTTTTTAATGTTCATAACTTTTTACTAGGTGTACCGATTTTGATGACTCTTTTTAAGTTGAAAGCCGGCGCATGATATTTAAATTTGATCAAGATGTGACGAGTATTTTAACCGACTTCCAAAAAAAAGAGGAGGTTCTCAATTCGACGGTATTTTTTTAAAATGTATGTTACCTCAGAACTTTCGAATGGGTCGGCCAATTTCGATGATTTTTGTTTAAATCGAAAGGTAGTGCGTGTCATTTGGTCCCATTTAAATGAGAATTGAGTTTGAGAATGATTTGTGATCTAACAACCTACTTTTCGAGTTATTCCTAATAATGCGTTTTTACTTGACAATTTTTTCGTCGACCTACGTTGTATTATACCGCATATCTTTTTACTGGGTTTACCGATCTTGATGATTTTAAGTAATTCAATCGAAAGCTGATGTTTATCATCTGGTTACATTTAAACATCGAGATCTGATTACAACTTTTTGAGTAATCTTTGATAACGCGTATTTACTTGACTGTATTTTCGTCTACCTACGTTTTATTACTTGTCGATGTAATTGAAGTCGTTTTTTTTTTTTTCGTTTGCCAGCAAACAATTATTTGAGTTATCCTTATTAAGGCGTATTTGATTAACTATTTTTTTCGACTACCTACGTCGAAGAAATACTTTGCGATGTAAATTGAAGTTTTTTTTTGTTTGCGAGCAAACACATATAACGGAAACGTCAAATGTTTTTGTCGTATTGTATGGTATTACGTAAAGTAATAAAAGTTAACGTAGAATAATATTATTGTAACCAAAACTGACAACACAAAAAACTTAATTAAATTTTATAATTAAATTTGAACTTTATTTTGGTAGTCTTAATCTGTTTTGTTATTCGATACTCTTTTATCTATACTAATATTATAAAGAGGAAATATTTGTATTTTTGTGTGTATGTCTGTAATGAATAAACTCAAAAACTACTGGTCCGATTTAAAAAATTCTTTCACCATTGGAAAGCTTAGTTATCCCTGTGTAACATAGGCTATTATCCCGGCAAAATAATAGGTTCCCACAGGAAATTGTTTCAGCACACGGGTGAAAGCCGTTGAGAATAGCTAGTGTCTTATTTATTTATTTTTTTATGTAACTAGGTCGGCAAACAAGCGTACGGCTCACCTGATGGTAAGACCGTAGCCTATAGACGCCTGCAACACCAGAAGCATCGCAAGCGCGTTGCCGACCCTATCCCCAATCCCCCCCAGGAGCTCTGGTCACCTTACTCACCAACAGGAACACAATACTGATTAAAAACAGTATTATTTAGCTGTGGTCTTCTGTAAGGTCGAGGTACTACCCCAGTCGGGCTGCTTCATATTTTGAGCAGGAAATTTCCTGCTGTGCCCTACCTCAGTTAAATACCTACCTCAGTTATATTTTATGTATACTTTATCAGACTTGTTTCATTGATATCTTTAACAATTAGATATAGGTTAGTTACAGGAATAGCTTTAAAAATTATTGTAAAACTTCATAATATACACACGAATTTTCCCTAAATGAGTAATGTTTAGTATGCCAATGTACTTTAAAATTTCGGCAATTTCAACGACAAACTTAGAACGAGCAGTGTTGACAATGTTGATATACATCTTGAATCGTAATTGATATGTATAATAAATCGGTAATTACACACATTATTACAATAACTTTCAGTAGATTTCTAAATTACTTAACTTGTATTGAATAATCCTGCTATTATCCTCTCAACGCTAAGCCGTTTGGAAAGCTCGGTGAAATGCGTAATCCACGTGTAAGCTAAACAGGTCAGACCACTTTCACTCTTGAAATGTTGACTTTTCGCCAACGAATTCAATTATTTGTCAATCCTTGCGTTTCATCGTCAATTTAAGCTAATTTTCCGGGAGTAGCTTCATTTTGATGAGACGAACAAAATGTTCCTCTTCGAAAACTCTCGATTGTGGTAGATAATAGAGTTAGCAGGAGATAGAGCAGCAGTGAGCGTATGGCTGGGATAACGTACCACGCAATTTGTAGGACAATATTACCATCAAACTATATAAATATTAACTAACTAAAAGAAAAAAAATCAGAAAAAAATCAATTTCAAGTTGATGACCTCGTAAGGTCATCAAAAATTATTAGATACTAACCAGCTGATTTTTTTTTACTCCCGGAAAATTAGCTTGATAGTAATCAGGTGAAAAATATGTACTAGGGATCCCGTACTACTATGCTCGATGCATATAATTGGCAATAAAATGTTTCTTAAAAATAGAAATGTGTTATAGGTGAATTCCAAGTTAACAAGTAAGGTTATTAATCTGTTATAAAAATGTTCATCGCTGTTTACAATGATTATAGCATCAAGGCAGTCACAAACGTGTTGTTGGCTGAGGAAATTCAACTCTCACCATACGAAATCCCGCTATAACCAAATCGGTAAAACGATGGTCTAAAATATATTCAAACAAAATATTGCTGTTGAAGAAAGAGCAACTCATATAAACTACTAGCTGCTGCCCGCGACGTCGTCTGCGTGCGTTCACTGCTCGTTCCCCGTAGGTGATAGCGTGATAATAATTATGTAGCCTATGTTCTGACCCGACTTCTTAATAATATTCGTACCAAATTTGAAGTAAATCCATGCAGTACTTTTTGAGTTTATCCCAGACATACATTGACTTTCCTATCATTTTATTATATGTATGAGTCATTCCATGTCAAACCAACCAATAAAAAAATGTTTTCAACCTGACCCTTTCAGTTTTGGCTGAAACTTTGTTTATTTATACTCTCTGACATCCTGAACTCAAATATAGTTTTCAAATAATTTAATCTCTGATAGTTTTTTAGTTATTAATTTTAAAAAATCACAAAATCCGCGTTTTTTGACGTGTACTAAAATCTAAAATTTGCAATAACTTTGGTTCTATTAGAGGTAAAGAGCTGAATGATAGCTCATTTTAAAGAGGGTTTAATGGGCTTTAATGTGATATCCAATTTGAACACATTAATGTACAAAATATTTTTTGTGTGAAACTCAAAAATCGTTTTTGAAAAATCTTTGTGTTGGTGTTTTTTAATTTTTTTCAAATTAATACATGTTTTTATGTGTAATTTTATAAGTACACCATAAAAATTTCAGAGTGGGACCATGATGGGATCAGGAGATATGTTAAAAATACATCACTGAAGCAGGGACCGGCCGGGTACTCGTTGAAAGGGTTTTTGAAGGGGTATTTTGAAGCGCTAAAAAAATAAAGCCTTTGATGCATGTAACACCGGCGAACGGCTTAAACCAACCCTTTTCCGATAAGGGATACCCTTTTAAAACCCTGTAACACTGTAACATGGTAAGCCAATCCAACAATGTACATTAAATATGTACTCTTCGTAGTCGACATTAGATTGAGAATTGCTTAACCACTACCACACGTGGCATTTTCTCGCCGCGCCGACGCTCGCGCCGGTTTTTTCGTGTCTGAACTTGTTCATTCTCAGAGTTATTATTATAATATTATTATCATTTCAATTAGAAAATTGGAAGTCGTAACTCGGACGAAACTACGGAAGGAATTAAAAACTATTTAGCAGTGATTTTGTTTAAGTGTGTTTTGTAGTGCCTACTTCATTTTTTTATTAGTTAATTCAGGGTAACCCGAATAAAACCCTTTCGTGTAGGTAACCTCCTCATAGGCTTAAGCCACTGAAGGGGTTAACCCCTTCAGTGGCTTAAGCCACTGAAGGGGTTAACCCCTTCACGTGGTTACTATATTAAAGGAGTTACCCGTTTCGCTGGGTTTTGAGGTGTAACTCGAATAAAAGGATACTCTGCGATAAGGGCTACACCATGTAGGGGTTACCCTGCGAAAAGGCTTAACTCTTAAGCGGTGTTGTCCGGTCCCTGCACTGAAGTACCTTTCACAAATTTTTCAGTGCTAATAGCCTGGTTCTGATACATAGGCTATATGAAACATAACTTTGGAAATGAAAAACAAAGTTTTATTTTTATTTTTAACCGACTTCCAAAAAAGGAGGAGGTTCTCAATTCAATTATATTTTTTTAAATGTATGTTACTTTAGAACTTGACTGTCTGAACCGATTTTGATAACAAATGTTTTAATAGAAAGGTGGAGCGTGTCATTTGGTCCCATTTAAATTTATTTGAGATCTAAGAAGTACTTTTCGAGTTATATCTAATGATACGTTTTTACTTGACTATTTTTTTGTCGACCTGCGTTATATTATACCGTATAACTTTTTACTGGGTGTACCAATTTTGATGATTTTTTATTTAATCGAAAGTTAATGTTTATCATGTGGTCACATTTAAATTTCATCAAGATCTGATTAGAACTTTTTGAGTAATCGTTGATAACGCGTAATTACTTGAATATTTTTTCGTCTACCTACATTGTATTACTTTTCAGTTAATATAAAGTGTAATATATTTAAAATATATTATTTTTATATTTAAAACATAAGAATTAGGCCTGCATAACTTAAATTATTCAAATTAAATTGAAATAAAAAAAAATGTAATACTTCAGTGATATATTTTTAATATATCTCCTGATCCCATCATGGTCCCACTCTGAAATTTTTATGGTGTACTCACAAAATTATACATAAAAACATATATAAATTTGAAAAAAATTAAAAAACACCAACACAAAGATTTTTCAAAAACGATTTTCGAGTTTCACTCAAAAAATATTTTGTACATTAATGTGTTCAAATTGTATATCACATTAAAGCCCATTAAACCCTCTTTAAAATGTGCTATCATTCAGCTCTCTACTCTAGCTCTTTAATAGAACCAAAGTTATTGCAGATTTTAGATTTTAGTGCACGTCAAAAAACGCGGATTTTGTGATTTTCAAAAATTAATAACTAAAAAACTATCAGAGATTAAATTATTTGAAAACTATATTTGAGTTCAAGATGTTAGAGAGTATAAATAAACAAAGTTTCAGCCAAATCTGAAAGGGTCAGGTTGAGTGCCTTGTTGGTTTGACATGGAATGACTCGTATAGATAAATAATATTTAAGTAAAGTTTTCCAACTTTTAATCGACATGTGCAAATTATGTTAGCTATAAAGCTTATCACTTTAAAATATAGAAACGGCCTGTTTTACCGGTGATGGTAGTTTCGTTTAGTATCAAACAAAAGCAAAAACGCATTATTAGACTGATATAACTTGAAAAGTACTAGTTAGATCTCAATTAAATTATATTTAAAGTGGACCACATGACACGCACCATCTTTCGATTTAAAAAAGAAAAAAATCATCTGAATCGGTCTACCCAGTCTAAGGTTCTGAGGTAACATACATAAAAAGGTGTGTTATACTTATGTACGGACGTAAGCAGTTATACTTCATTGGTTCGTGTGAGTGTCGGTTTTTTTCGTGACGGTGTGTGCGCGAATCGTAAAAATTTACCCTCATAATTTTTCCCTAACGCGCCAAAAGAAGTATAACTTCAAAATGCACACGAATTGAGAACCTCCACCTTTTTTCAAAGATGTTTAAAAAAAAATACTGAGCAGAGCTCGGTCATCCAGGTACTTTCGCGATAATACCCGTGTTAACTGAAGTATTAATATTTTATATCGTAGATCAAAATTCGACGATTGGTTTCTTATGAAGTTCTTGCTTTATCATATTGCGTATTTGCGATATCGATATTGATAGTCTTAATTTTTCTTAAAGATTTCATCAGGGTTTTAATTTTCAATTTAATAATCAACATGATTATGTCTACTACATACTTCGAGGCTACTATGATAAATAAGTTTAAACTATTAACGGTAAAATCATACATCTAGTTCATCTAGTTTTAGTTAGACCTATTACACGTGAGACCAATGATATATTTATTGCTTTAATTTTTAGGTATAATTTTAATACAATAATTAATCAAATAAATGAAATGCTCTTGTTGTGATGTTTGATAATGAATTACTTTAAATTCTACTTACAAATGCGTATAGCGATTACTCACCGACACGTGTTGCTAAAGCGCCTTCTAATTGGCGCCCGACAACGTGGTTGCCGTAGTATTTTGTTTCTTATCAGCGTTATCACGACGTTATATTTAAGTGATTGACGGCGGCGTTTGTCAGATATATCGTGGGCTGACAATGCGTATTGACGCACATTTGTCGGTAGTTTTTTTTTTTAAATTGATTTTTAATATATTAAAATATTGATAAATATGACTGGGCTGGGATGTGATATACATGATATTAGTTTTATTATATTAGTAAAGTTGTATTAAGAAAGTTGAGTTGATTAGTTTGTTTTTATATTTTTTAATTGGAACAAATAACAAATTTTATTTGTTTTGTTATTTATTTCATAACATACCTACTTTTGAGATTTTTTTTTATATATTTAGTTTATTTATAGTTATGCTTATGACATTAGGAAAATATATAGGTATATATTTTATAATAATTTTTCATTTAATGACTTTTGTGTCAATTTCATGTTTAACTTTTGACAATATATTGCGGATCTGATACACAAGACATTCCTCAATAAGATTTCGTAGACGTTTCAAAGCAAAACATAAGATTTGGATTTATTTCGTAGCGCCATCTAGTGAGGTTGCAGTGAACGCAATAGCTGTAACAATACCTCGTCTGATTAATGCATAATGACTAAGATGGCGCTGGCAGCCATTGTTTGTCTTAAAATTTTCATTATTTCCTTTACTTGAATTATTTTATAGCATATTTAATGGCAACAATACAGTTTAATTTTTAATAAAGTAAATCAATTATGAACTAAAAGGCTATAAAAAAAATTAAAAAATAATAGAGAAAAATAAATTTTAAGATTTTTTTATTATTATTTAATTTATATTTTATTTGGTATTTCGTTTTCGGAATTGTGTTTTAAGTTGTTTAAAAATAAAATTATCCGTGTTTTGAAAAAAAAAGCGACGATAACAGTCAAGGGCGCGTAAGAATCAGGAAGAGTTGGCGTCGAGGTCTTTCTGTCCAAACAGACGTACCGTCACCCTGCACGGAAGATGTGATTATAGTAGCAACCTCGTTTTTCGACTAGAATTTATATTTTAATGTCGAAACTTCGTGTCGTGTCAAGTCATCTTACCGTACATTACATTAATGACTGTTACTATTAAGCATAATGAATTCTCAAAAAAACGCCTTGATGTAAAAATACGTTGTAAGACATAATTATCGATTAATTTAAATTAATTAAATTTTTATTATTCTTAAAAAAATCACTATTTTGTAACTTTTCAAATTGTCGTAATTATTAAGGTACCTAATTAGCCAATGAATTAAGCACCTAATAATCTTGATACCTACTTATTTTTTATCTAAGAGTTGATATATAAAAACCCCTATTTTCTTATACTAAATCTTTATAATTTGTGTTTAACAATGTAGAGCAAGGTTTCTTAACCTTTTTCTAGTGATGGACCCCTTTAAAAATTTCAAAGAGTCCACGGATCGGACGGACGGATGCTTTACTTCAATCACTTTTTATTGTTTGCGATCAAACTTTACATATAAATAACTAGTGTGACGGTTGCTGCTGCTTATGCTGGATTGGAATATCAAATTGAGGAGTTGTTTTTGATTACGCGCAAAGTGAAAATATTTACTCACAACATAAGTAGGCTTGCCATGGACCCCCAGCTTCATAACACGGACCCCTTAGGGGTACATGGACCACAGGTTAAGAAACCCTGATGTAGAGTCATAATTCAAGTGCGTAGTACGCGAAAACATGTAAAATATATATTGTTTGTAAACATTAGACTTAAATAAACAAAAATAAACAGTCGTTGATTTACTTTCTACGCCGTCGTCTACGCCCGCGTCGAAGTCGTGCTGTAATGTTACTTTCACATTGCGAAATATTCCATAACAAGAAGCGATTTAGATAATAAAAATAAGATTTTCGCTACATCGTTATAATACATTAGATTGCGTAAACAGTATCACTAATTTGAAAACATGCTCGATTTTATATAAATATATTTTTTAACTAACTGTTTTTCTATAATATTGTTTATTTCTATGTATGACTTATGATATCATATTATTGTTTTGTAAATCTCTACGACTGCTTGGACCGTCAAAAATACACATGACAGATTAACACTTTAGTAATAAAATCACGCTTATTAACTAAGGTGGTGGTTGTTTGTAAATAATATTTGTAATTGTATTTAATAATTTATATTATAAAGTTTTTTTTTATGTATGTGAATTTTTATCAGGCTTGTGTATTCATAGAGCGAGACAATATTGAGTTTTTAATTGTTCCATTAAATTACTTTAAAGAGTTGGTGCGTAGAAATCATGACAAAGGACTCGATACGTTTAAAATATCCCTTCGCGGTGTCTTTTAGAAAAAAAAAATCATTAAAAAATCTATTTTACTTCAATGCCATTGTCGAACTAAAAAATGGTCTTTTTGCGATGTCTACTCGTGACCTTACTTAACTAAATAAAAAAGTTCACTGTTTGTCTTATAAAATAAGTATTACTGATAAGTAATATAAAATTAAGTAATACGCATTGAAAATCTTATTAACTGTTATATAAAGTCAAGTAGGTATTATTAAAAAAATCGGCCAAGTGCGAGTCAGACTCGCGCACGAAGGGTTCCGTACCATTGACTAAACTAAATACATATAAGTAAATTTTCTGTAAAATATTTATTTAATTGTGACGCCATCTATGCCGCTATTAGAAAACTACTATTATTAGTCTATCGACGAAGTTTTCCAAATTTCTGATAGATGGCGTTGGAGACTAATAAATAATAATTATCGCCCCCCTTAAATATTTATTTTATTTTGTTTTTAGTATTTGTTGTTATAGCGGCAACAGAAATACATAAGTTCCGAAAATATCAACTGTCTAGCTATCGCCGTTCTTGAGATACAGCCTGGTGACAGACGGACGGACGGACGGACGGACGGACGGACGGACGGACGGAAAGCGAAGTCTTAGTAATAGGGTCTCGTTTTTACCCTTTGGGTACGGAACACTAAAAATATGCCTAGCATTTTTAGCGAGAATGATTAATTTCGTTTCGGAAATTTCTTATTCCATATCTCACAATGTCACAATCTAGAACCATTACATATTTTACATCTATTATAAATATATTTTATTGCTAAATTATATAATAGCGTGAAATGAAAAATAATATATATAAATTGAGTGGTCGTGCGTAATTGATACTTATTCGTAGAAAGATTAAACTAAAAAGTAAAAACATTGATATATTGTCATATAAATGTTACAGTTTTGTGTGATACTAATGCAAATAATGACTTCACGCTCATTGTCACGCCAATTTAATTAAGTATTTAAACAAAGACACACCGTTATATCCGCGTTGTATAGCGCCAGTAGTTGTTTATCTGCCGGAAGCCTAAAACAGTGAAAATCATAACTTTCGACTGTTTGACCTATATTTTAATCATTACATGAACTCAGAATTGTAATGAAAAGATTAAGTCATACATAGTCTTGCCTAAATTTTAGCCTTATGTTGTTACAAAGAAAAAAATTGTGAAAAAAAAAAGAGTGTTCGTTTAATACATTAATATGAACCATTAAAATATATATAAAGCTTACTCGAAGTGGTCTCCATTGGCTGCAGTACAGTTATCAATAGAAGCAAGCACTTCCAAGCATTCTTTCCATGGGAAAATTCTTCACTGCCAATCGTATGGATTATTTTAGGGACTCATAAATTATCATGCCATCTAGAGCAAGCCATACTCTCTGAAACTGACCATAACTCATAATCCAGCGGATTAAGATCGGGACTAGATGACGGCCATTCTTCAGTACTGCCTTATTTGCATTAGTGTATTAGCTAATAATTCCAATTTTTAATAGATGACAATCAGTAATTTCAATATTTTTGCAAAACATTAAGGAAATCTTGATGTTCTAAGAATGAAGCAAAATATCTGTTAGGATCTTAATATTGACAACGAATTCTTTTTTTTTGTAGATAGCTGGGAATTTAGACCCTGAAGCGTTTTAGCACTTTGAAGAAGCTGCTACTTCTGAAGTACTCTCGATAAGTCGATAGTTAATTACGCGAGTAAAAACCGAGAGCTGAATTTAGTACTTCTATAATGTAACAATATTTTCTACACTCTGATAATTAAAATCTAAAGAATCAGATAGTTAAAATACGTACAAATACTTTATAGTATGTTCATATTTTGTTGGCCGAACGATAATCGCAATAGCTTACACGTTAGTGTTACATTTATATTATGAAGCTTGTTATTTAGTTTTGCAAACGAATCTGGGACATACGAGTGATAAAACAGACTTACAAAGTCATATTTCAATGCACTTTTTAAAATAGATATCGGTGCTGGAATTTCAGGAATTTCTCAGTTCGCATTTCGTTTGTCGTACATTGCAACAATCCATATTTAGTGTCAATAGGATAAAATTGTTTAAACTGTTTATGCACGAATGTGATTGGTATACGCATTAAAAGAGAATTTATGAAGTTGAACTGCAGGTTTTCCAAAGGCAGATCCTTTTACATGAATGATTGTTGCCTAACGTACATTCGTACAAACATTGCAAATCAATGTTTCCGATCAGAAACTGGCGACTTAAACGGTTAAGCAACAGCGGCTTGACGTCGCCTTCTATTCATATACAAACCATTCTTACAGATACGTAACCCTACACGTAAATATTGTTAAGCGACAAACAGTTCAAGGCTTGCAGAGTATGCAAATTAACAGCCAAACAATAAAAAACTGTTGTAATATTTCTTCAAGTAAATTTTTATTTATGTACGTTAGTTATATACAAAACAGCGCTTTTATTTGTTGAAAATTTACTATCAAATGTAAAATATGTTGTAGAAATTTTAAATTTGATAAATTGGTTCTGTGAAGGTTCTGTGTGTGAGAAATAAAATATCGTAATCATTTAATCTATACTAATATAATAAAGCTGAAGAGTTTGTTTGATTGTTTGTTTGTTTGTTTGTTTGTTTGTTTGAACGCGCTAATCTCAGGATCTACTGGACCGATTTGAAAAATTCTTTCAGTGTTAGATAGCCCATTTATCGAGGAAGGCTATAGGCTATATATCATCACGCTAAGACCAATAGGAGCGGAGTCCACGCCGACGAAGTCGCGCGCGGAAGCTAGTTATAAATAAATATGTGCTTAACAAATATACGGTCGGTCTGTCTCTAAAGTAGGCAACTGTGTTACTATTGTGTTAAAGGTAACAGCCGATTGATTTACATATGTATTTTAGAAAACGTATTTGTATAATCACTATTCACTACATAGTATAAAACAAAGCCGCTTCCCGCTGTCTGTATGCTAAATGCTTAGATCTTTAAAACTACGCCACGGATTTTGATGCGGTTTTCTTTAATAAATAGAGTGATTCCAAATGAAGTTTTATATGTACAATACATGCATAGTTTAGTAGTGAAAACTAAGTTTTAGAGATTTCTAATGTGATGTCGTAGTTAAACACATTTTTTTTTGCGCGCTTGCATTGCAAATATTTATTTTATATTTAGTATCAGCATTGCATCCGTGCGAAGCCGGGGCTGGTCGCTATTACATAAATAAACGTTATACCCAGACTAGGGGTGGGAATCAAATCATCATCTCCAGAACAAAAAGCGCGCGTCAGTCAAATGACAGTAGTGATAACGTTTATTTACTCGAGTTACGTCTGATGCAATTCCTACTATTTTCCGTGTATCACTGACGTAACTAGATTTTATCTCAGTGTAGTGGTTGTTTAGCTATAAGTCATCCTCACGACTTTAAAATTAATTTTACAAAACATACTATATTTGGTTTGTTATTACCGTCTTACAGTTCACTTTATTTGTATTGTATGTTTCAGTTTTATCCATATAAACCTCGATATGTTCTGTAGGGTTAATGGTTTAGTGGATTTTAACATAAGATATGAAGGCAATAAAATTGTCTCGATTGGTCTTTATTAGTTTATATTGTTTTATAGGGAATAGAGATCTCATGCGTGGTATTGAACTCTTTAACAAATTAGTTCACACCAATTTACATACATGCTACGTGTGTATGACGACAATATTATCAGGGCCAATGACCGACATGCTAGCGTTAAATGGTTACTTCTGCAGTAGTCTGTTAAAATCAGTATGTGTAATCGTATATCACAGCTATACTCATATTCACTATAAGTTCCGTTGTTCTAAGAGAGCGATAGTAAAGCTTGACAGTATTACACGTAATATATACGAGTATATTATAATTCTCATAATATCGTGTCATACGTTATTTAGTGAAATTCGCAGAAAACTGGAGGAAGTTGTTTTCAATGTTTCGTCTACACGGAAAATAATGATAAGATGATCTAGACGCGGCAATCGCGAATACAGCTGAGATTTCGTAGCATAATTTGTTACTCGATGATATAAATAAGTACTAATTTATTAGAGACAGTAATAAGTATAAATAGAAATCGTTGTTATTGCTTAAGATTTGATATTTTTACAAATAAACTTCGCGTCCAGATAATATTTTATATGCGTTTATTTTGTGTTCGAAATGCTTTATAAACAACTCTATGTCTAGAGATGCAATGACGTTCTTGAGTTGGCAAACTGCCGGGATCAGGGAATCAGCTGAGATTCTGATAATTCCAACGTCGGTGTATTATATTATGCGCACGATTTTTAACCGATTTCAAAAAAGGAGGTTCTCAATTCGATTGTATATTTTTTAATCGATGTTACCTTAGAACTCTATTGGGTTCTCTATTGAGGGTCACTCTATTGAGGTGGGAAAGGTGGTGCTTGTAATGTGGTAACATTCAAATTTAATTAATACCTGACTAGTGTACTTTTCGAGTTCTTATAATGCTAATTTATTTGACCATTTTTCCGTCGACCTACGTTGTATTTATCCTCATAACTTTTTACTAGGTGGACCGCTCTTAATAATTCTTTGTTTAATCGACAGCTGGTGCTTTTCATGTGGTCCCATTTAAATTTGACCGAGATCCGATTAGTACTTTCTGAGTAATTTTTGATAACGCGTATTTATTTATTTGACTATTTTCGTCCACCTACGTTGTATTACTCGTCGATGTCATTGAAGTCGGGATTTTTCGTTTGCGAGAAAACATATAATTATTCTATATTTAAAAAAAAATTCACGAAGAGACATCTGTTTAGGTCGATTCACCAACGTTCTTGCAAATCAGTGCCAGTATTCCATTGAAAAATAAGTCATTACTTCAGTCGTAATAGAAGTGATTTCATTTATGTCTGAGCTATACGTCCTAATCAATATAGATAATCATGTATTCAAAGAAAAAATAGCGAATAAAAGTAATTCAGTTTAACCGTATTTATGTTGATAGTAGCGTGTAACTGCCGGTTTCAGATAATAAAATCAACTCGTTGAACTCTTGCGATCTTCGCGATAATATAATATGCGAGTGTTGTATAAAAATAGTAAAAGTAAAATTTTTCATAGGTCAAAGTTACGGAGATATGTAGGTATAATTACTTACTGCGTAGTATTTAACAGATAAGCGGTCAATGTAGGCAAACGATATCGTCGCATATGGGCCGCCGCCGTCTGCCGCAGCGCTGACTACCTACTCTACCCGATGCGATATTTCATTGACAACGTTCGGAGTGTCTCGATCGATGTATTAAATTTACATTTATAAAACAATTAATGCTAGTGACTCATACAGTCAATATCAGCACATCGATAGAACTAGTAACATTGTATTTTTTTAATATTTTACTGTTTAAAAAGTTTATTAATTTATGTGATAATATTTGTTTTTTGTAAAACAATATAGTAATAAAAGAATCAGTCAGTCCGTCAGTTCAGACTATTGCAGTCCACTGCTGGACATAGGCCTCCCCAAGTTCACGCCAGACATCCCGGTTTTTCGCAATCCTCACCCAGCCTACACCGGCCATCTTACGTAGATCGTCGGTCCAACGGGCCGGAGGATATAATAATAGAGTTCTTATTTTTTAAATATAATTAAATCATTTTTGAGTAGTTGACTAAATAAAGGAGAGCGATTCATAAATAACGTAAGGTCAAACGAATACTTTCAACACGTACGCACATGTGTTAAAAAAAAATCCTATACCACTATCTAATTTTAAAATGTCAAAGCGAATCGTATTGTGTCATGTATGGTATAGACTAAGACATGACCGACTTTGATTTGATAAGGAAGTCGATCTAATGCCACGATACAGTGTGCAGTAAATTGTACGTAGTCTATTGTGTTTCCTTATCTGAACAATGTAAATACATAATGTATGTTACATAAACATAAAACCATAAACTTCTTTAAATAATCCTTCGGGCTGATAAAGAACGCGTTTAGTGTGTATTCGGGTCTCGTAAGCGTCTTATAAATTATAATGTAGAGTGCGACGTGTGAACCTACGGGTACGGCGCAAACGTTATTTTTCCTGATTTTAATAACTTCATCTATAACAGTATATACTCGTATTTGTTAAGACCGACCTTAAAAAATACTGAAAACAATATTTTTCGTACCATCATAATTTTAAAAGTCACAAAAGGTTCAAATAGTTTTATAGTTATAACAGACTTATAAGAAAGCAATATTTAGTACTACAATAATATATGTGTGGTATTCATTTATGGGGTACGATGACTAACTACTTCTTGTACCTATGATTAGAAATTACCATCATTTGAAAAGTTATTATAGGTTTAATTAACAGTTTTATGATATTATACCTGTTTACCTTACATCTCTATAATGATAGAAAAAAATCCACTTTTTTATTTTAACACAGGCCTACTAGAACTATAAACTATCGACAGTTTGAGACCTATTGTGGTCATTTATTGCTATTTAGGATATTACGCTATTGTAGTGTATGAGTGTTCTTCATTTTAAACAACAATAGATTTAAATATTTGCTTTAGGATAAAAAAGTAAAATAAAAGTTAAAAAAAAGCCTTTTGATTTTATGTTTTACTTTCAATTTCAGGTAATAAATCTATATATTACTACGTGAAGCAAAAACTTTGTACCCCTTTTTACGGAAATTGTGCGTACGTAGGAGTATGAAATTTCGCACACTTATCTATACTAATATAATAAAGCTGAAGAGTTTGTTTGTTTGATTTATTGTTTGTTTGTTTGTTTGTTTGTTTGTTTGAACGCGCTAATCTCAGGATCTACTGGACCGATTTGAAAAATTCTTTCAGTGCTAGATAGCCCATTTATCGAGGAAGGCTATAGGCTATATATCATCACGCTAAGACCGATAGGAGCGTAGCACCAATGAAGAATGTTTCAAAATCGGGTTTTTTTTTCCTTTAGAGAGCTTCCGCTGCGTAAACAGTTAAAGTTTCGCACAAATCATGTATGACAGAATTGGTCCTATTCCACGGGGACGACGTCGCGCGCAGAAGCTAGTAGTTTATATAGAGAAGGAGTGCAGAAGGCTAATATTTTTTCAAAATTATACATAAAATATACATTATATTTATAAAAAAAGCATTACACACACTACCACACGCACACGCGCATATATATACCCTTTTGTTTATTGTTAGTCTGTTGTCAAATTGAAAATTTAAAAAAAAGGTTATTTATGTTCATAATTATTAGGTTTTCTTTAATTTAAAATTTTAATTATGGTCGAATTTCGACCTCTGGGCGACCACTAGTATTTTAGTATCTAATACTTTATTTCTATTTTCGAAATTCTCAGTTGTCTAAAATTCTTGCAATAAAAAAACTTTAATGATAAAGCAAAAAGTCCGTTAGGGTCTTAGCAATGAATAATAAATAATGAACACGTTACTAATATGTAGATGATATGTAGAACTGGACTTTCTTAAGTATTTCGGTACAACTAGTAGTTATTGGGTCTTACCTTTTAACCTTTCCCGTACGAAAACTTCTTATTAATCAAGATTTATTATTAACTAGCTGCCCGGACAGACTTCGTTCTGCCTGTTGTTTTTTTTTTAAGTATAAAAACTTTCCGCGGGATTTAGCCGAATTGGTCGAGCCATTTTCGAGTTATGCGCTTAGCAACATTCATTTTTATTATATAGATTTAATATCTTTTAATCAAAGGCTGAAGTCTATTAATGGTATAGCATAGGACAGTATTTAAATTTCTGTTAATATCAAGATTACTTTGATTCCACGTGCTTTTAACAACAAAGCGTCTGTATTAGTGGGCTTGCCCACCCGTTTTATTGTAGTTAATTCCACTCCTTTAATTAATTATATTTCAGTTAAATAAGTAACATAATATTCAAAAGTTTACAAATATACATATTTTTTTATACTTGATGGTGTCCTATCTTACTCGTAGCTACGAATTAGTTCAATCCTAATGTGGTCACGGTATTTTAGGTTTACTGTTTTTAAAGTTTTACATAATCTTTGATTTAAAATAATCGGATCCGAAATTATTGGTTTGTAATGCCTTTGTTATTCATTTTACTACTTCGAAATAATGTGGGAGGTTTAATCACCGTAGCAACGAGTGTGCCTTGACCTACTTAAATTCGCGAAACATGATGCTGGTCAGTTTCGCGACTGGGCCAATGATGTCCAACTTTCACCAAAAATTACCGTAATTATAAATACTACTCCGATTACTCCTAAACCTTGGGTAAAACACAAAGTTTAAAGCGACAAAACGTCATATTTGTTTTTAGATATAATGACGTGCATTAACAAAATGTTTATAAGTTAAAATAAAATAATAAACACGTGTTTATATTTCCGATTTCCGCTTTGCTTTTAATATTGTTGATTTCGAATGTTCCGGTATTAGGTACTGTTTGCTAGCCGTGGCCTACTGACCGGGATTGTGGTGAACATCTGAGTAGATTTTTTTTCATTTTCATAGGAGTTAATATTTTGTTATGTGTAATCGTTTAGTCGAATACTTATCGTAATCGTAGATTTAATAGCTATTCTTTACTAGTTTCGTTTAATGATAATGATGCATTTACAAATGATTACGGAAAACTATTAGATAATTATAATGAGCCTGCAGTGTAAACAAATTAATGATACAATTTTGTGTTTTACGCAGTGTAGTAAATATGATGTAGTAAATAATTACTTTTTAATTAACCATTAAATAATTCGTTATTCGCTGTCATTAGAAGAATACTGAATAATGCATAATTATGGAATACTAGCTTCTGCGCGCGACTTCGTCGGCGTGGACTCCGCTCCTATTGGTCTTAGCGTGATGATACATAGCCTATAGCCTTCCTCGATAAATGGGCTATCTAACACTGAAAGAATTTTTCAAATCGGCCTAGTAGTTCCAGAGATTACCGCGTTCAAACAAACAAACAAACAAACAAACAAACAAACAACCAAACAAACAAACAAACAACCAAACAAACAAACTCTTCAGCTTTATATATTAGTATAGATGTATAGATATACCTAATTATGATCTAGTCATTTCGTCCTATTTCTTTATTTCATGAATTCGGTTTACTATTTCTTCATAAACATTGTTCCATAATAAATGCTAAATAAAATTTAATATCTACTACATTGACAATAATAATTACCAACTTGAATTTTTGTAACTTTTTTCATTGAATATTTTTTTGCATTATATTTATTTTAAAATAGTTCTTGATGACGAAAACAAATTATAAATAAGTATCTCGGTGAAACTAAGTGAACAGGCCGAACAGTTTGATCTTTGTTTATCATTGTATGAATATTTTTAGTACCAATCACATGTAGCTGTCAAACGTATATGACAGCTGACCAAGAGGGTGTCTCTTTTGCACGATAAAATACTTTAACAAGTCTTTAAAAAAAAAAGTTTCAGTACCTACTTAGATCTCATTTTTTAGTAAATTAAGAAGATCATTAGAAGATTTATGTCGTCTATGTAGGAGATTGGCCCCACTTTAGTCGTGTAGGATACCGTTCGGCGACTCGTCGCGTGCTCTGACATCGATTCGAAGGTTATCACCGGAGTCACCGACCAGCGCCGCGCCTACACGCGCTTCTGTATACAAACAATCACCTCACACATGCATGCGCTGTTGATGAAGCGAATTGGACGCTACGTGCCGACACGGGCCAACTCCCATTGACTGGTATCTCGGCGATACACGTTGTAATCGGATTTAGCGTTGGAAATATGGTTCATTGAACACTTGTCTTGCGCGTAATCGAATGAATTCCTTGGTCGGCGTTCGATGAACTCGAAAAAGGGACTCACTCGTTGGAGATCCTTTTTTTGTCATAATTATAGACTCGTAAATATATGTACGGATGTAATGGTACAGAATTAAATATTGTTAATTATTGTATAATAATGATTATAGAATTATTTTAAAGATAATCTTATATAAATAAAGACCTCTTGAGACAGAGAGTATTAGGTAATAATTATCAAAACCAAAAGTAGGTCGTTTGGTGACTAAATTGAAATGAAATGAATTGAAAATGCTATATTTATTTCGCCAAAAAATTACACATATTCAACGAACGTCAAAAAAATCTACATTTAAAAAAAGTCATGGTTCAACAATTTCAAAATTGCTATAATATATTAGGTACATTATATATATACAAACTTAGGTAATATGCTATGCAATAAATAATAATGTTCTTATTTTGCACTTATCTCTAGTGTCTCGGTAGACATCGCCTATGGGAGGAAAAAAACTTTCGGTACTTAACTCTTTTTCCAAATTTAGGTCGTTATACAAAAAAGTAAACAAAATTCACAGTGAAATGTTACAAACCAGGACAAACATTAGGCAGCCAATTGTGTTTGCCGAAATCACCACATGCCACCTGCTTACATACAATATTTAGAACTAAACCTAATGACAGGGCGGGATATAGAGATAGCCTGATCGAGCCTAATTCAATCCCATGCCTTTTCAACGTTAACGTCGTCATTGATATCGAAATAAGCTTTTGTACACAAAGTTCGTTTTTTTTAAACTACTGTAGAGGCAGATATTGAAACGCAGCTGCAATCTTATTATGTATTAAAATAGACATTCCTATAAAGAAATGAATTTTTTTAAACCAGCATATAGGACACCTTAATATGTGGCCGTTCCTAAGTGTTCATATTATGGCATGTCGATCACTGAAAAAATGCCTATTTGTACGTATATACATATTACATATGATAGTGTTATGTGATTGAGATTCATTCAAATGATTTTACGTTTAACCCTATTAGTAATTGTTTGTATATCCTATATAGCAGACTTGAAATTTTACGCGGATTTCAGATTACGCTACGCTTAAAATGGTACGTGTCTTCGTCTCTCGTACGTGCCCTAAACCGCGTCATGATATTCGATGAATTCTTCTTTGTTTATGTAATAAAATTAATTGCGCAGTTTCAATATAATACTCAATTTTGACACATCTAAATGTGTCGTACGTAAAATTTTTATTCTCTCTTAATTGACTTTTAATTAAATTGTTGAACTTGAAAGTTTTATATCGTTCAGTGCCTACAATATTTTTAAGTTAGGGCAATTTCCGTCCTTTGGTCCAATGTCGGTCACTTACAGGACAGTAAATAGGTAGTTATCTATACTAATATAATAAAGCTGAAGAGTTTGTTTGTTTGATTGTTTGCTTGTTTGTTTGTTTGAACGCGCTAATCTCAGGATCTACTGGTCCGAGTTGAAAAATTCTTTCAGTGTTAGATAGTCCATTTATCAAGGAAGGCTATAGGCTATATATCATCACGCTAAGACCAATAGGAGCGTAGCACCAATGAAGAGTGTTTCAAAATCAGGTTTTTTTTTCCTTTTGAGAGCTTATACACTGCGTAAACGGTGAAAGTTTCGCAAAAATCATGTTTGAAAGAATTGGTCCTTCTCCTAGGTCTAGTTTAAAATATATTCATCTCGTAGGGCGTTTATAAAATTTCTTAGAAGAGCCCCCTGTAGATATAGTTAGATTTTTACAAAATAATAAATATTATGTAATCAAAACGAGGAGCCAATTATTATTAGGTAATATAAAATTAGGAATTAATTGTCATTATATTTACATTAATAAATTACTTTCTTTAAGTAAGTTTTTAATATAATTATAATACTTTAAAAGTACTTATTTAATTAGCATATTTAACGAGATATTTAATAAAATTATTAGTTTATTAACTTTGCTATTTCCCGTAATTATATGAATAGAAAAATAAGAAAAATATTGTAGATTTAATTCACAGAAAAAGATTATTTGCTTATTTATTTTATGGTAGGTATATCGTCAAATACAAGGCTCTATGCCAAGGCAAATACTAACTACGTATAATTATTTATTATTTATTAATAAACAGTATCTTCCATGTTAAAATGCTTACATACGTTATCGCAATGAGTCCTAAAGCTATCAGCTGATACACGTAAACAAACACGTTGATACGTTATATTTATAATTCAATTTTCTGTAAATAAAATTATGAAACAATTAGTTTTAACTTATCATAAACAGACTTTATTAGTTTTTTTTTTTACTTACTATTATTTGTACTAATAGTATCCAATGTATTGTTTAGAAAAATGAGAATAGGCCGGTCGATTGGCATGTCCCGTTAACAAACGAGCGCGCTACCTGCGTGACGTATAAAACGTCGGTTCCCCCACCAGCGCGCCATTCGTACTGTGACCGCGCGCGCGTTTGCACGTACTTACCGATTCTCTCTCTCGACTCTATGTGTATACAAGCCGCAGCAACATGGAATACTATATTTACCGCTCCGATTCCTTTTATTATCAAGAGACGAGCCCGGCGGTGGATCCTGTCAGCCGTGCACGCCGGCGCAGCCCGCGTGAATGGCGACGTCCCCCGTCCCCGCCGACGGCGCCGACGCCGCAGGTGATCTCTACCGAAGAACTAGAAGAGGCTCTTCGCCCGCATCTACTTTCAGCGGAGCGGATGTGGGCTCTGGGCTATCCTATGGAAATAGAGCCTAATTCTTGTAAAGCAGTAGTTTATGTCAATCCACCGCCTCGATCGAAACTGCAGTCTACTACTTTCGATGTTAATGCGCCGGAGTTTATACCCGGTGCTTCGCAGAACGATAGTGGACGTGGATCCTGGGGATCGACCCCTCGATCTGACAGTGATGAAGAAGCGGATGCAGTGGAACATTTGTGTGTTAGATGTGACAAAAAGTTTCGTGTGACGCGTGAAGGTGAATATTTACGCGAAGAACCTTGTATACATCATTGGGGTCGTCTCAATGTTGACTCTAGACATACGTGTTGCAATGCACCTATGGGATATAAGGGTTGCAGCACAACCAGATTTCATGTGTGGAATGGTACTAAGCCTGGTATGAATGGACCCCTCGAAGGATACGTTCGTGCGAAGTCTCCTCGCGGTGGTGTTTACGCCATTGATACAGAAATGTGCTATACAGCTGCAGGACTTGAACTTGCTAGTGTGGCTGTAATAGCGGCTGATGGACGTGTTGTGTACAGATCGCTAGTGAAACCTAGTTCAATTGTTGTTGATCACAACACACGCTTCTCAGGCATCAGGCCGCGCGACTTGGCGCGCGCGACTAAGACGCTGAGAGATGTACAGAACGATATCTTAGGGTTCGTTGGAAGCGATACGATTTTAATTGGACATGCACTTGAGAACGACTTAAGGGCCTTGAAGTTATTACATGATGCAGTGGTGGACACGTGTGCGATGTATCCCCATTCGCGAGGTTTCCCCTTAAGACGATCGTTACGTGCTCTCTGTGAAGAATTGCTTGGACGCAGGGTTCAGCAAAGCAGCTCCGGCCACTCGGCGTTAGAAGATGCACGCGCGGCGATGGATCTTGTTCTACTCAAAGTAAGCAATGATCGCGCTAAAAAAAACTGGAGTTTAAAACCAAATTTGCAACCATACGATCCTTTAATTAATTCCGCCTAAATTGGAGTGACAAATGTTAACAGACAATAATGTATTACGAAAAATCTATTTGGACAATTTTAATGTAAGTTTACTTGTTACGTTGGCGGAGAGCGCGTACTGTGTATGTGCCTTCGAATTGCAAATACAGCAATAAACGTGATAATTTTTTACTAAATTTTGTCGTTTCCTTTGATCCCCTTAAAATTCATTTATATCGCTAAAATTTTTAAGTTTTGTAGTAAAATTCTTATGAAATGTATGACTTTATAGTATTTATTTGGAACTGTAAAATAATAAAGAAAGTATGTCATGATTAATGCAAACCTCATACGAGCTTATGTCTCCGTCATATGATAGAACACTTTCACTGCGCTGGATTTCACTGCTACATAACTAACTTGTTAACGTTGCTAGCGCAGAGGATTAGGTTGACTTTGTTGACTGAAAACTTATTTCCTATTAAATCTACTAATTTGTGACAAATGTATTTAATTGATAGGAAAAATATTCATTTTAAAAACATAATATTGACTGTAATAATAAATAATTACTGATTTAAATATACAAAAAAAAAATCCTAGTAAATGTTTTGTTACAATTGTACTAAGACAAATAGACTCAATATTGTGTACAAATAAACACATGCCCATTCAAAATTAAAAAAAAATCTTATTAAATGTTATGTGACAATTTCAATTGGTAGGATAAATAGACTTTTGAGAAATAAAATATTGTTTATAATAATAAACCAATAAATAGTGATTTAAAAATTCACAAAAATTGTTGCTTGTAAGTTTTTCGAAGTTTGATGATTAATTAATTTCTGGGTCAAACCTTTGTATTGAGGAAAATGACATCACGTAATATAAATTAATATCATGCATTTACAAACATTGTTATCAATATCTCCACACTAAGAACTAGTTCCAATCATATGTTCGATGTTACCTTGCCAAGTGACTAAGCGCTTATGGAACAGTGCTTTTTTATTTTTCTCATCTGAGTCAGCTTAATGCTTTGCGGCTTCTAAGTAGGACGTCTCAGTCAACCGTTCATCCTCGTATAAAATAACAAGTAATTTCGTCACATCACTCAGTTATACTTTAAATAACCGAGCACAAAATGTATCATACAATGTAAGGTTTTGAGGCATAGCTTGTGTAATTATACATTATTAACGCACGGCCGCGTGTACCGAGCGAGCTTACATAATCTCTTACATAAACTAATGTTGAAAAGTAGAAGAACCAATTTTTATGATATATTTACTGTCGCTTTTATCTTAAATAGTTAGTAAAAAAAATAATAATAATTTATGTCTACAATGCTAGATTGTATCTAAAACCTTATTAACCGAATTCAAAAATAGGAGAAAGTTCAATTCGACTGTAGTTTTGTGTTACCTAAATTTTTTTACTTGGTGTACTGATTTTGATGATTATTTTTTTAATCAAATTATGATGGTGCCTGACATGTAGTTCCGTTTAAATTTGATCAAGATCTGACTAGTACTTTTTGAGTTATCTCTAATAATGTGTATTTACATGACTATTATTATTATTACTGGGCCGAAACAACTTCGAGAAGGAAGCTGATAGGAGGATTCGGTTGGGCTGAGCGGCGTTTGGCAGGCTTCGTCGAGTCTTCACTTCGAAGATTACGCAATGCTTGAAGACAAAAGTCTACGAGCAATGCGTCCTGTCTGTGTTGACATATGGAGCCGAGACGTGGACACTGACGAAGGGACTGGTCCACAAGTTTAAAGTCGCTCAACGTGCAATGGAACGGGCTATGCTTGGGGTTTCTCTCAAGGATAGAATAAGAAATGAGACTATCCGTGAGAGAACGAAAGTAACCGACATAGCCCACAGAATCAGCAAGTTGAAGTGGCAGTGGGCTGGTCATCTTTGTCGCAGGACCGATGGCCGTTGGAGCAGACGTATCCTGGAGTGGAGACCGCGTACTGGCAAACGCAGTGTAGGGCGCCCTCCGGCCCGCTGGACCGACGATCTACGTAAGATTGCCGGTGTAGGCTGGATGAGAATTGCGGAAAACCGGGATGTCTGGCGCGAGCTTGGGGAGGCCTATGTCCAGCAGTGGACTGCAATAGGCTGATTTGATTGATTGATTGATTGACATGACTATTTTTTCACCTACCTACGTTCTATTACTGGTCCATTTAATCGAAGTCGATTTTTTTCGCTTGCTATGAAACAATTATTTAAAATATCAATTTGGGATCGACATTAGAATAACATTGATAAGAGTAATGCCTCGGTGACCGGGTATCTTGAAACATGTTTTATGTTCGATAATACTATTTGTTTGTTTAACTAAGTACGTGCTCAATTTTAAATGTCATTAGATTTAGCACAATGATAAATCAGACATAAACATTATCATAGAAATCATTTGCAATAAAATCATCGAGGGCGAATTTTTCGCGCATTTCCTTGATAGATAGCACCGACATTACTCAGATTAGCTAGCTTACACGTTAGCTATCTTAATAATATTATCTAATCGTAAACTAAATTTAAATTTGGTATAATTTTGTAAACTCATAAGAATTCCATGATCTACTTTATATTATATATAAACAAAACCGATGACTTCAATATCAAATATCGTAATTGTTAGTCATTCATATTTCTACGAAAGAGAATGCCGCTCACAGTACACAGCCAGTCAGCCACGTCACCGCTCGCAGCTCGCTGAATGTTCGTACACCCAAGATTACAGTAAGTATCAAATGCCTAGGTTACAACCACGACTCAATTTCTTACATAACCCATATTTTATAATAGTCGTCTTCTGCGATTAATAATGAGGGTATAAAAATAATAAATATTATATTTAAAAAAAAAACTCACAAAGGAAACAAATCCTTAGATACAAATATTATAAATGTGAAAGTACCTGTTTGTCTGTCTAGAACCTGAGAAAGGACATATGCTACTTTTTAATGCGAAAAAAGGGTGAAAGGGGGGGGATGAAAAGTTGTATGGAAGTAACGTCATTTTTAGAGCTAGAAGCTTGAAACTTATTTTTTAGGCTGTTGATTCGATATAAATAAATATGACATTCAAACTTTGTAAAAGTTTTACCCTCAAGGGTATAAAATAACAATAGGGAATAGAGGATGAAAGTTTGTATGGAAATATGTAAGTTTTATGTGAATGTTTTATAAGTATGCAACGAGGAAAAATAGAGCTATTCTGATGTCCAAAATAAACCAAAACCCGAATATATATTCGGAAAATGCTGTCCAAAGTCACTATTCCACGCGAACGAAGTCGCGGAGACATAGTAATAAAATATAAGTAATAAAAAATAAGCAAAATTAAAAAAAGTCAGCAACGATAAAGTATTTTATCAAAATACTCTTTTCTTCTTTATTTAAGGAGTTTTAGCCCATAAGGACTACGCCACTCCATAGGAACATCACATCAAAATACTCTTCATTTTTTTGTTATGGTCAATGTTTGACAATATTTATTTTTTAATTAAACATACGTAATAAAATAATAATGTCTGTATAATCATACATACTCAATAGTATTTATTGTCTACGAGTACCTACATTCATATCATAAATATACAAATTTATACTCTCAAGATCTTACAAGAATTTTTATAAAATTAAAATTTAATTCATAAGTAATAAAATGTTAAAGTCTGAAATAATGTGTGATTATCTATACATATAATAAAATGGTAGAAAAGTCAAAACTGTACATTGAATATTTTTTTAAAAGAATACTTGGGGTGTGATCTACAATCGATACCGAAGCCAAAAATATAGTTATTAGAATTTTTGTCTGTTTGTCTGTTTGTCTGTTTGTCTGTATGTATGTCCGGGATAAACTCAAAAAGTACTGCATGGATTTACTTCAAATTTGGCACGAATATTGTTAAGAAGTCGGGTCAGAACATAGGCTATATATTATCACGCTATCACCTACGGGGAACGAGCAGTGAACCTTTATTTCTTCAAATGTATGTCCGGGATAAACTCAAAAAGTACTGCATGGATTTACTTCAAATTTGGCACGAATATTATTAAGAAGTCGGGTCAGAACATAGGCTACATATTATTACGCTATCACCTACGGGGAACGAGCAGTGAACGCACGCAGACGACGTCGCGGGCAGCAGCTAGTTATTAATATTAGTCTCAGCTTTATATGGTTTGTTTAACGTTAAACAATACGATACGAGGCAATTCGACCATGGCGCTTGCAGAGCTCGCCTCCGCGTCGATACTCTTTCACAATAACTTGCACAAAGTAAAGTTCTGTTTCGTCATCGCACTTCGACACGCCTTTGATCCCCACTAAGACACCATGACGTAGTATCACACATAAAGTTTACCCACATAAGTAGACAGATGACGAAAATCAAGATCTCTAAACTGATATACTTCGAAATCTTTTAGAATCGTTGAGATAGCCGAAGATTCTTAGTTACGTAGATACATAAATTTATATTTTTAGCAACATGTAATTTAAAATTTGAATATTATTATGTTACTACTTATACTTATAAATTTAAACAAATCAACTTAGGTAGCTTTAGATGATAATCGTCTACAATACAAAGAGACCTTGAATTCGGTACAGACGTTACTGACATGGACAAGTTTTTGTTTTGTGCCGTGTTTAAAAAATTGTAAAGCTTGTTATATGTGAATCGACTTTGGCAATGATTAAATCATTCAAATTATGTAGCCGCGTAACGAGCAAGCGATGGCCGCGGAAGGTTTGTTGCTGTATATTGAAGTGACCCCACTTCCTAGTTTCCTTGAAGAGGCCAGTGAACCGAGTGAAACGTAGAGATAAACGCACTTTGCTTACACTTTTAAAACATAAAACTATGAAAATCAGCTAAAATACGAAAACAGGAAATCGAAGTGTCTAAAACTCTAAAGTAACTGTCCGTTTTTGTTATTCAGATTGGAAGTTCGAACGCTTGTAACTAGGTCAAACTCTCCAATAGTGTCGCATTCTGAATATCAAGACTTTAATAAATACTTATATCTTTACTGACCTATAAATTGGTACAGGTTTATTATTTATGTACTAATAAAGGTAATTGTTATTATAACATCCTAGATTGATATAGGATCTATTGACAAGGTTTTGTAAATTTCGAAAATGTAATATTTTTTAAGTGATGCAAATTACAGAATATATAATTAAACGGTTAATTCACGCTGGTCTGGACCGTGACCGTGAATTTCTTATTCGTTTTTCACAATAAGAACTGTTTGTACATATTTAAATAATAGGAACAAGGTAGTTTTATAAGTGCTGTTTCGCATAGTAAACTCATATAAAATTATCATAAGGCTAATTTAAAAACACTTTATATACGAAATTACACAGAAGGTAGAAGAAAATAATTTCCATAGCAATTTTAAAAATTTCCTATACATTACTCTACCGTCCCATATAATCCGTAAAAATTGGAGAAAATAATTTGGAAAATAATATTTATATTATTTTCTAGCAAAATCCACTACACAATACACAAAGTGCTAAATATATATATATATATATATTAATTTTGGTTTTGTTTATGCATGTATCATTTAATTAAAACAAAAAAATATATAATTTTAATCATAAATATAATTAAAACAAAAAAAAAAAAGAAAAAAGTATAAAAACATGCAAAATAATATTATTTTTGTTTGTGTCTATATCCACATAATTATATTATTTTAAAGAAGTAGTTCCTTTTATTTATATTTCATATAATATTTTTCGTTCATTCTTTTTTATTCTGTATGTACGAATAATAATAATAAATTAAATCTTTCGTTTTTTTTTTCTTTAAAAAAGATTAAAAGTACAAAATAATATTTTTGCTTGTTTTTACGTATTTTTTGAAGTGAGTCTAAAAAATAAAGTTTTCATGCTCCTTCAAAGTAAACAAAACTTATTTATATGTTTCAGTTTAAAAAATAAATTTAATAACCTTGTTGTAAACAGTAAATTTTCATAACAATAATTTGTAACAGCAACAATATTGAATCATGATTTACTTATAACGATGTAGAAGTTTTATCCAGAGTCCATGATTAAATTGTCACCATCATCATCATATATAGGTACCCATCTATATAATTATGTAATACATACATTTACACAAAAAATAATTACTTAAATCGTCTCAGAAAACTGAGAAATGTGTATAATATATATGTGTAATCGTTTTAGGTGTTTTTATCCCCGGGAGTTATATCCCCTTAAAATAAAATAATATAATAACCGATTCACAATTGGTTTCCAGAACACATACACTAAAACTTCATTTGCAAAAATATTCCCTTCGTACAGTCATTAATTCATGTTCAATAACGTTTCATCCAAATGCTCTCTCAGGGACTGCACCTTGTTCACAGCTAAAACCAATATGACTAATTTTCTATTAGGCCTGGATTACATCGAGACTGAATTTTTAACGTCTAGGATTGTACCATAGTGCTGAGATAAATATTATTACTACGTTCTTGTATACTTTAGTTACCTTTATATTTAAATTCCTCTAACTTAGTCGTACTTTTATACATGTTTATTATACTTAATTATAAAAAGTATCCTGCATCATGCATGCGTCTACTTCCGTGGTAACCTGTAGCTATTATGGAGGCCCAAGGTACAAGCGTAGCTTAGTTTGGGTCCCACTATCAAATACTGTATATTCTATGCAAATGTAGTTTACTTGAATAAATAAAATAAATTAAAAGTAAAAAACCTTTTTAAAAAACAAGCTTTTATTTGAATGCACTGAAACGAAAAAAATAAATTTTTACCTTAAAACTTTTACTATCTACTTATAAAGTCATTACACATAATCTATATGATAGAAAAGCTTGTCGCGAGATAGTACTCTTATTTCCTTAGTTTGAAACTTTTAATAGTTAAAATCAATCACATCAATTTATTTAATTTACTTGTTTACAAGCAAATCTTGCGACAAGCTTTTATATCATATAGATTATGTGTAATGACTTTATAAGTAGATAGTAAAAGTTTTAAGGTAAAAATTTATTTTTTTCGTTTTAGTGCATTCAAATAAAAGCTTGTTTTTTAAAAAGGTTTTTTACTTTTAATTTATTTTTGACTTTTTAGTCGGTTATCACGTCACTTTATTCGAATTATTCTTAGCAAGCCCTTTCATTTGATACCCATATTGTAGAAGTGCACTAAAAATAACTAGTCCGCACTCTTGGATATGCCGCCCTATTGGATTTAGAATGACGTCATAAAGGTAACCATGCATTGGCATCCAAATTGAACCTATATACAAAATTTCATCTCAATTGGTTGAAGATATCTGTTTCAAAATTGAGTTGCAAGATTTCACCTGAACAAACATACATACATACAAACCATGCATTGTCATCCAAATTGAACCTATATACAAAGTTTCAGCTCAATTGATTGAAGATATTTACTTCAAAATTGAGTTGCAAGATTTCACCCGAACAAACATACATACATACAAACCATGCATTGTCATCCAAATTGAACCTGTATACAAAGTTTCAGCTCAATTGCTTGAAGATATTTGCTTCAAAATTGAGTTGCAAGATTTCACCCGAACAAACAAACATACATACATAAATACATACAAATCATGCATTGTCATCTAAATTGAACCTGTATACAAAATTTCAGCTCAATCGGTTGAAGATATCTGCTTCAAAATTGAGTTGCAAGATTTCACCCGAACAAACACACATTTTTACATACATACATACATTGCAAGTTAAATAAAAGCTTGTAATAATAAATAAATAAAAAAATATGACAAAAAATTATATAAAGACGAATTTAAAATACTTTTGTAAAAATAGTACAGTCAAAAATAGTAGAGTCTTGTACTCGTTGTGTATATGAATTGAAATGAATTGAAGCTACATTTAAAAAAAAAGTTTCCGGGCTTTATAAAGTAAATTGCATTCTGCTAAATAAAAAGATATTTAGTTTTTAGTAAGTTGAATATTGTGTAGGGGTAGAAATCTCCGCATGCGGAATCACCTCGCGCTTGATTAGGTACGAGCACAGATTGAAGAAAGCTTAAATCTGTGGGTACGAGTATTTTTCGTATAGTTAGGTATTGATAGTTGTAATAATTTTTTATGAAATAAATGATTGGTATAAATGAAATAACTTGAGTCACTTTGGATCTCTGCTGCAATAATTGCAAATTACTTTCATCGTGTCCGGCCTTCCGTTTATCGCCGATACTTTCGTAATAGTAATAAAATGTAACCTTTTACATTACATTGATGTCTTACAATTACAACATATCGATTTTATATTTCACTTTTATTTCTTTAATTAAATAAAAAAAATTGCTGAACCTATTTAAGTTTCCCTAATACTTTTGTTTTAATATATAGAACGGTAAATGAAAGTTTAAAACGTCTATAATAATTATAATAGAGGTCATGTTATATCACAATTATAAATGAACTGTAAATGATTTTGCAATGAACCAAATTTATCAAAACATGGAATTCCCTTGACTCTGGTTCAAACGATAAGTTTATCACAGATACATACGAAAAACTTTAATAACAGCTGCATTACGATATCCAATAGTGTTGTTATTACACGCTCTATCGGTGAGTTACCGTCGCTTGTCCACAACTTTAGTGCGCTTAATATTGCGCTCGTAACTGCCTGAAATCTAGAGGCCTTGGTACAGTGACTCAGTTTCGATATCTCAGTGCTCTAATGACCTTTAACTGGTTCCCGCATTTCTGCACGCTTACCTAGATTACTTAATTTTGTTACAATTTATTCCTACATTTCCTAAAAAAGAAGTTCATATCATAAAATTTAGACGGATTAAATAATTATCATTTCGGCTTAAAAGAAGAAGACTACAGTCTTGTTGGTAGAGCCTACGTAGAGCCGATTAACCGGCTAATTTTGTCTGGATAAAAAAATAATATTCTTTATATTTATTTTATTCATATTTTTTGTCTAAAGGTACTTGAAATGTAAATTCTATCTGTATTTTATTCATACAAAATAACATTTCGTGATCGATTTACTTGAGAATTTAATTGGCTCGTTAACAGTACTATTAGAGATTAGAAGTAAAAGAAGTATAAATAAATAGTAATCTAAATGACAAAAAAAAGTTATCAGCTAATTATAATAACTACTGTCCTAAATTGGCCTGGATCGCTGTCGGCGCGTGTTTTTAATTTTTTATTTATTAGACCTCGCGCAATGGCGTTACTGTAAGCTGCTGAGCAGTGTTCCTTTACTTACTTTCTTGATTAGTTTGCCTTCATGTGTATGATGTGTATCACAGAAGTGTATATTAGCTTATACATTACTTACTTCTTACAATGCCTAAAATTTTAAATTTTATTCTACGAAATAAAATTTTAAAGGTTTTCTTTTCAAGCGTTTTAAGAAATGCATTATTATACCGATTTATACCTTACCTACGTCTAAAATGGAGCGTGAAACGATGTTGGGAGTTCTGTTATTTTGTAAATTGATTGCAAAATATACCTAACACGTGTGCGTATTATCGTGTTTTTTTATTCTGAAGGTTTATAATAAAGTAGGTATTTGTTATAAACTTATAACTCAAAGTATTTTAAATGATATTTCTAAAAAAGGAGGATTATTTTAAGTAGACATGACGAGCATTAACTAGTAACTATTCACAATATACTTATTTATCATTCACTCTTACAGTTCTAAATATACTTTTTTTTTAAATATATTAGAATTTAACCATACAGAAAGCATAATTATACATATAAGCTTTTGCGCCTTTTCGTATGTTTTGGGAATATGGTTGCAAAAAATAAGCCTGTTTTCATTTTTGAATAACATATTACTAAGAAATAGAAATAAAATTTAATTTAAAATTACTTTCGTATTAAAAATAACAATAGAGAAGAATAAAACAATACATAATTGTAGATAACAACATTTAGGCCTTTTTTTCTTTTCTAATATCATTGCATTTAGGTTTATGATATTACAAATTTTTCTGTAATGAATTTTTATATATATAATTATAATCTTTAAATGACTTTAGCCGGAAAGGATGCTAAAAATAGAAAGTGTGTTTGTATTGTAATTTGTATAGCAGTTTTTTAAATAATAGTTACTATTATTGAAGTAAAACATAAAGAAAAGACGAAGAGATGTGTCACTACTACTCGTACTAATGGTGAAGCATTGTAGGAATTGTTGGCTATTACTACTAATCTCCAAACAAGTTTGACGTTAAATGTTTCAACATAACATCATAAAAAGTTATAAATGATTTTGCAATGATACAAATTTATCAAAACATGAAATTTCCTTGACTCTAGTTGAAATGATAATATTATCACAAATAGGTACCTACATACGAAAAACTTTAATAACAGCTGGATTACGATATCCAATAGTTGTTATTACACGCTCTATCGGTCAGTTACCGTCGCTTGTCCACAACTTTAGCGCGTTTAAGGGCATTAGGTCATTTATACATTGCTAAATGACCTTGAAGATTTCGTCTTTGTGCAAGTACCTATTTGTTAGTTTGGCGTCATCAATCAACATGCGTAGGTAAAACATCATAGGGGACATCCATTAAAAATTACTTGAGCTATTTTTCGATCAGTTTAGACCACTCCCCCCTTAGGTGAGATTTATTGAGATTTGCCTGGACCCCCCTCCCTTTACGTGAGATTGACGCCGAATATAATATAGTTATACTATAGTTAATTTATTGAAATTAAATAAAATTGAAAGCAAAAACTAAATGTTTTAATAGCTGAGATTTATTTTAGCGGGTAAAGTGAACACTCAAAAAAATTTTTTTTTATATCTGTATTTTTTTTGAAGTTGATATGAGATTTTCGACTATCTATCTTTAAATTTCTTTACCCGGAAAGGGTCCTAAAAATAGGAAGTTTGTTTGTATTGTAATTTTTATTGCAGTTTTTATTTTATAAAAGGTAGTTAGGTACTATTATTGATGTAAAATAAAAACAAAAGACGAAGAGATGAGTCACTAGCACCACTACTACTGTATAACGGTGAAGCATTGTAGGAATTGTTGGTTATTACTGTTAGTCCTCAACAAGTTCGATGTTAAATGTTCAAAATTCAAATAACGTCATAAAAATGTACATTATTGTTGTTAAAATATCGTATTTAAAAAGTTTGGAATTTTTCTTTATTTAATGATATGCTAGTGGATAACGCACGCGTCTTCACCTACGTTCACGTATGACTCAAATCGAGGTTGATAATTTAGTGGTCCACAGACACGGTCAGCAATGTCCTGGCACTAATAGCAAGATCCAAATATTGTGGTCAAAATCACAACTTCGCCAGCCATCAGAATTACTTAAAGCGATTAAAATGGTACTAAATTGGGATACATATCTTTGTATTCGTATATATATGCATCAAATATTATTTATTATATATTTTTACCAATTAAATGTATTCGTGATGTTACGTATAATTTATGAGCCTTGTTATATCTTTATATCATGGTCATGGAGAATATTTTTTTTTCTTTTTCATTTGTTTCAACAGAAGAATCATGTTAATCCTTGAATCTTAAAATGTAAAATTCCTTCTTTAACTTTATTTAGCTACATCAATAGAGAATTTTATAATAATAACTTTATCACCAGATGGCTCGGTGATGATATGGGACATTCGAGATCTGAATGTCAAGGAACACAAGACACTCAGGGTGAATATTGAGTTCGACCACGCATCTCACGTGGCCTGGAGTCCAGATTCAAAAGCTTTCGTCGTGCACACGGTGCGGGAGAATAACATCGTTGTGTACAAGATTGAGAAGAAAAAAGATGGAACCATAGGATCTGCTAATCCAGTTATTACTTTTGATAAGGTAAATACAATTTTTTGTCCTTTTTATCTTTCCGAAGTCGCTGTGCCGGATTATACTGTTATCAGTCTCCTGTATAAGATAAAATGCTATTAGTGGAACATTTACAAGCATTTGTAGTTCAATGTGAAAGTGTTTGATTTATATTTCGAATTATAATCAAAATTCTACAGCGAAAACCTGTTTCAAACTGTTATTTAAAACCTTAAATAGTTTTAAAATCTTGAAGCTATTAATTTTTAATTATTTATTATATTTAACTATTATTATTTTTTGCTAATTGACCGGTTAATAATCATGACGCAAATTCCTCAGTTAAGAAATAGGCTTATCCCGGATAAAACACTTAAATCTAATTCTAAACTGGAATCATCAATCAAGCTATAAAAATAAAGGCTTTGTTGTGGCTTCCTAGATAATTATTTAATATAATTGTGGAAAACGCATAAGATAAATTTAATTTTCAGCATACAGTAACTTGTTCTTTATGTGCATGCCTTCCTATGCAATATACATATATTGTAATGAAACATTTTTCATATTTATTTAATTTATGATAATGCTACATACAGGAAATTTATTTCAATAAAATTAATCAGGAAATATATTTTCAATTTAGTCTTTAATTTTAAGCGACTTAACTTTTCAAATATATATAATAATACAAGCATATAGTACACATGAAACGTACCTAAACAATACATACATAACGTATATAACAATGTATTCATTGAAGTAATATCCTGCAGAAAGAAAAAAAAATATTTGTAAACGTTTACAAAAATCGGTCTTCCCGCGGAAAAACAATCGGATAATTAATTAATTAAATTGGTTAAGTAAACCATTTTCCGCCAGATATTGCTCGTTTTACGGTCATCGGTCGTATAACTATTTACTATTTATTATATGCAGCTACATTTTCTTGGCATACTTTTACTTTCAGTTTTACTGTATATAGTAGCTTATTATAACGTTTGTCATCGACGCGACACGCAATTCTCAACCAAATTAGTAACATTTTATACATTACTATAAAATTTTCCTAATATTACTGTATATTTATAATGTTCTTCGCACATTTTAGAATATTTTATTTTATAGTCATGATTTTCAAACTTCCTTATGTTCACATCAGATCATTATATTTAATGATCATTTGAATCTTAATATATGTTATCCGTTATTCATTCTTAAATATTTACGCGGAAGTTATTTTTAAAACAATAAAATCATCTAGTAATGTCGTAAAAATCGGTCTAAAATTGTCTTGTGCATTTACATACGAACAATATAAATAGGTCGTAATGAAGCTATGACGTAAAATAACGGAAGTATAGTAGACTGATATAAGATGTTGCATTAATGTGGTGACGTACGACGTTGACTCCTGTTTTGATAATAATAGAGCGAGACATCATAACAATAAATAGGTGTTGTTGTTACGTGCTTACGTTAAATATAACTCGATTCACATGTAGTATTATATGCGTTATTGGATAATTTCTGACATGGTCTATTACATTCGTTTAATCGTTTACGAGGTAAACGTATCGCGTTATGGTTCGCGAGGCAATTCATTTATTACAAATCATTCATTAATTAATAGAAATTTTACTGCAATGCTTATATTTATAATTGTTTCATTTAATAGAACCTAACTGACTGATCTAAATACCTGAGAACGTAAAAATAATTAAGTGATTTTGTTGAAAATTTTGCGGTTGCCTGCGGTTATATAATTATTCAGTCGAGTGGCTTATGAACGTAAAAGTTTTTAGCCTATGTGTTTCATACTTCATGGCATGTAATTTAAAGTTATCTATATTATTCATACATATATATAGTATATAGTATATTATTCATCAGATGTTCGCTGAAATCCAGCAGTAAATAGACTTATGTCTCTATTTACTGCAATTCAAATTCTGTAGAAAACTACAAAAATACACAATACATTCACTACCAACAACCAACCTTTCGCATTTTAAATGTTAATTCAATGTAATCTCTTAATTACTTATCCCTCTCATATTCAACGACATTCACCATCTTCCACGTGGGTCACGATTCACGATTCAGCCTGTAATATCCCACTGTTGGGCATAGGCCTCTTCCCCATGTAGGAGAAGGATCGGAGCTTAATCCACCACGCTGCTCCAATGCGGGTTGGCGGATACACATGGCGGCACATGGGTCACAGATTTAACAATTAACTCCGTCGCAGTATTCGCGTGATATTGGACGCTTGTTCAATTAAGAGAATAACGTAAAATGTGAACCCGTTTCTGTTTCTCAAACAACTAATCGTGGTTTAAATTTATTTAAATTACGAGAACGGGCCGTGAAAGCTAAACAAACTGATTTAATTACGTACAAATGTTGGTAAAGATAAACGAATCAAATCAATATCAGTTGAATAACTGACCTTTTTTTTAAGCTGTGCCATGTAATTTGAAACTATAATAGGTGTAACTTAACTGAGCAATGTCTATTTATATTGCTAAATCTTCAATATAAAAAATAGTAATTTGATTATAAACCATTATGATAAAACGATTAAGTTTGATGAATGGTTTAGGGAACTAATTAAGTTATTCTTTGATTATATTATATAAATGCAATTAGATAATATAAATAATAGTAAATTACTGAATATGCTCATTTATATGCGAAATTATTAGGAACCTTTTTTGGACAGAACAACGCCTGTAAGTAACGTTATCAGGTAACACAGATAAACATTGTCCCACATTCGTCATAATTGTCAGTATTAATCGATTCTTAATGTTTCTTGTTTTTCTTGAATAACGATCGTTTGACCGTGAGTCGCAAATTCGGCAGCTTTTTGATCGTAGTAACGTGAAATGCGCATTAAATATAGACAGAACGAAAATAGGTGGGCGTCATATTGTAAACCCACGTTCAGAGCGTTGGCCTCAGCTGAAAAATTAAGTTGCACGAATCTCATTTAGTTTGAGGAAGTTTATTTAATACTTCCATATGTATGCTCGTAATAAAAGTAAGACCTGTTTTTAGTAAATTTTGTATGAATATATAGCTGATATATGTAAATTATAGATAAATAGGTTTTAAACTGTACGAATATTGATTCTGATTCAAGCCTTTTGAAGCGAAACTTCTTTAGATGAGGGGTAAAATTTGAGTGACCGGTAACGCGGCAGCGTCGTGACGGTCAGTACTTGGATGGGTGACCGCCTGGGAACACCGCGTGACGTTGGCTTTTTGTTTTTTTTTTCAATTAGTTTTTTTTCGTTTTTTTTAATTCGTTTTTTTGAATTAGTTTTATTTTAATTAGTTTGCCAAGTTTTACTTTTGACATGTTTTCTTTGTATTTTTTTATGAATACTGTTAAAACATACATAATAAATTTATTTGCATATAATATTATCACCATTAAATAGCCATTTGCTATATCCCTAAATCATAATAAACAGTTTAGTTGAACCATCTACAAGAATTACTTTGTATTCAATTTTATTTTATGGACTTATTCAATTTGTCTTCTGAAATAGGCGATAAAGTTGCAGTAAAATAACTAAACAGACGAAGTTTGGCTATGTGACTAGCTGCACAGCAATGTACATATTTTACGAGATAGGTAGGTAGTAATTGTTTTAACGTTACACGTGTATTTCTACCGAGTCGATATTTTAAGTAATGTGTGCGATTTAGTAAGTCTTTTTTAACCGACTTCCGAAAAAGGAGAAGGTTCTCAATTCGATTATTTTTTGTGTACCTCAGTACTTTTGACTGGGTGGACCGATTTCGATGATTTTTTTGAAAGGTGTTGCGCGTCATGTGGTTTAAATATAATTGTTCGAGTTATATCTAATAGTGCTTATTTACTTGATTATTTATTCGTCGACTTACGTTGTATTAAACTGCATAACTTTTCACTGGGTGTACCGATTTTGATGATTCTTACTTAAATCGAAAGCTAATGCTTGTCACATGACAAGCACAAGACTACATATAGTCTCATATAAATTTGATCGAGATCTGATTACTACTTGTTGAGTAATCTTTGATAGCGCGTATTTACTTGACTATTTTTTCGACTAGGTACTTATGTTGTAATACTTGTCGATGTAATTGAATTCTGTTGTTTTTTGTTTGCGAGCAAACACAATTATCACTTATCTATTCAACGTAAAAAATAACATTTTCTAACAATAATCTAAACCTCCAATATGCACTTACCTACAGCTTTACTGGTTGAAATTTTTTTTCGTACTCTTTATGAGACTCTGAAAGGATTAATTTACTTTTTATTTAGAGTTGTGATAATATTCACAAATACAAAAAAATATATTAAACCTCCTTTTTGAACTCGGTTAAAATTCGGTTACTTCATCAATACACAGATAAAGTTTCAGAATAGTGAGTAGTGAAACTACACTATTACCTAATTCTTTTCATTTCTAAGTTATTTTTGGCTTCGAAGGTGTAGTAGAAGTTATTTCGCCTTTAGATCGAAACTAAATTAAATCATAAAATATTCCTAAACATGTTAATTATTTGTCGCTGAATTGATAAATGAATAATTTATACCACTAATAATATTTAATACGTTATAAAAATTAAAAATATTTAATTAAATAACATTTGCTTTTTATAACATATTAACTTTAGTACCTGGGTGACCGAGCCTAGCTCGGTATTTTCATTTTATTTTTTGTTTTTTTTTTTCTCGGTATTTTTATATTTTAATATTTTATTTAAATAATAAATCACGAGTGAAATTAAAAAAAGAAAAAAAATTAATCTGGAGACTGAGATTCGAACCCGGGTCTACACGATTTGACACCCGCCGATTAACTAATTACGCTATTACAGCTATGTTAATATTTGTGAAATTAAGCTTCGTATTCTAATGATATTTTTTCATTGCCTAAAAACAGGGATAAAACGACATTTTTTTTAAATGAATCCTAGCTAGATCAATTTTTCGCCCCTGAAATCCCCTGCATACTAAATTTCACGAAAATCGTTGGAGCCGATTCCGAGATTCAGATTATATATATATATATATATATATATATATATATATATATACAAGAATTGCTCGTTTAATATATTAACTTTATTATAGTATCGAATGAACATTTTATTTATTTGATTTATACAATTCTTTCTATATTGTTAATAGATAACTCATTACCTGTGTCCTTACGACCAGTATTTTTATGTATTACAATGAAGTCAAGTTCGTTTGTATTCATTGATACTTAAATATAATAGGTACTGATCTATCGGCAATGTACAATGAAAATGATTAAAGCATAACCTTAGAGTTTCTTTACGAAAATGCTGTTACTACGTCAACGTTCACACTATGCGAACAATTCATTTTTCATTGAAACCACGAACACGCTTGAATTAAAAACAAATATTGTATCTAATTAACGAAATGATGTTTTCCATACTTAATGTTTAATTGGTCGTCGTTTGTATCGCTACGTGTTCGAAGCAGCCTTGTATATTCTGTCGTAAGCCTCATCGCTTGTCTTTCAAGTATTACGAAAGATCTAACAATCGCAACACAATTAACAGATAATGTTATCGTGCCTAAAAGTGATAAAGTGAAATCTGAAAACGATAAAGAGTCCGGAAGGTGGGGTTCAATGTTTGTAAATACTTTGATAAAAATCGTTTCGAGATCGATCCTTGTTCTCGAAACCGGTGGACGAACTTGAATACGGCTGGTGAACTTAAAAGTGTAATTAGTAATGTTCACGCTTCATTTACCGCTATCCTTGTTGTTATTTTAACATCTTATGGCGATAATGTCCTATTCCATTTATTAAACGAAATTAAGCTTAAGTAGATTGTACTATTCATGGACATAGAAAACAAAAAAGTCTATGTTAGAAGGTAGGACTTATGAATTTGACAGGGGATGTTTCAGTGTTTGATAAAACACCTGTTGATATAATTCGCCTGTTCATCTATCACTGCGACAGAATCGTTCATATTCAAAATACATTGTTAGGTTCAAAGTAAAGTTTTTGAAACTTCGAAGACAATAAATGATAAATCTTTTACAGTATATAGTGCATTAATAATCAAAATGATGCACTTGAATATGAAAAGTTTAAAGGTGTCAGTCGGTTATTGCTCGAAATTTCATATAATTATATTGATATTGGTAAGGTGAGAAAACATCGAAAAGTAATTAACTTCACGCGTTAAAAATTAATTTCTGGCATTTCCTGAATGGTGGTGTATGTTCATATTTTTATATTACTCTGTATTCTATTATATTTTACTACCAAAAAATAGTTTTAGCGGCAAGTAAGCAAAGGTATAATTTATTAATACTTGTAGCTTGTTGCCGAGTAACAAATGGGGGTCAACATGTAAATGGCACTGTTGTAGATAATCGCTCGCAGATTGTACGGATGTGGTTGTTAAAGCTGCGGCTGTTACTATTTTCGTGACTATTGTATTGTATTGTTTTGTAACAACACTGTTTCTCAAATAATTAGTAACTAGCTGTACCCGCGACTTCGTCTGCGTGGAATTTAACAAAAAAGTTAAAAAAAGTTCGATAAAATGATCTTTGATATTCTTTGATTTCCTTTATTAGCATGAGCAGGCGGTCGAGCGATGCGGGGCAGAGGGTATGGACTCGCCCGCGCCCGCGCCGCCCGTAGGCATCTCAAGGAAAGAACGCTAGCTCGCCGAGCATTAAATGTTTCGCTGCTAATTACTTCTAACGATGATATCTCAAAAACTATTTATCTGATTGATATAGTGTAAAGGGCAATTTTAATCTGCATTAAATGCCTAAGCTAAATATCATATTAATTTGGATAAGGATTAATACTGAACTAAAGAAAATATCTTTAAAAATAACCTAATGTTTTTAATTAAAAATTTAAACATAAAAGTGGTTATTGTAAGTCAACCCTAAGAGATAGAGATATGCTATCGCGGACTTTTTTGTAGCATTTTTATAGATTTTGAATTCGCTAGTACATTATACAACTATATCTTTGCTAGTTTACGCAGCGTTCGCGTGGAAAGCTCCCCGTTGGCGAGATTTTTTACGACTTCTTCAACGTTTATCGCCGTATTTCTGCTAATTTACATTCAAACATAATAAATTATATACCTAAACCTTCCTCAAGAATCACTCTTTCTATTGTTGAAAACCGTATAAAAATCCGTAGCGTAGTTTTCGAGTTTATCGCGTTCAGACAGGAGGACAGACAGACAGACAGGAGGACAGAAAGACGCGGCCGGGGGACTTATTTTTATAATAAGTATAGATGTGACTTTTTATTACGTAACACATAAATACCGGGCTCTTACCCGGTCTTGTCACATCTTCTAATTTATATAGAAAGAAACAATTGGTTTTGATTTGATTTTGAAGTATAGTTACACATTTGATATTTTTATCGTACAAATAATAATAATAATAATTAATAATTTTATTTACTTAAGACATTACAGTCCACTTGTTAGTAGTATCAGTAACTTACAACTATGTTAGTACACTTATAATAAAATTAGAAATTAACATTTTACTTGCTTAACCTTTCTTGCCTCACCACTACGCCAACAAAGTGCTGAAGCATAGGCTCAGCAAGCTTGGCACTGAACATTTTCAAGTTTTTTTTAGAACTGAGCCGCATTCTGTTATGTGTAAAAATTACATCTGTATCCGTATTCCATAATAATAAATACTTTTGGTAATGGTATAGCTAAAGATTTTTAATAAATGTAAACCACCTTTTTTTTCAACTGTAAAAAAATATTAAAATGCTACGGTATAATTATTAAAAAATAAAAATAAAAAGACAAGTGCCCATTTAAATAAGATCAAATTGTATCGTGTTCACCTTTTTATGTCTGATATTATATCGTGGCCTTAATAGAGTACAATAATATAAAAGACAATAAAACTACATTACAATTGAAACCGTCTGTTATACAAGCCTTGACTCTAGGTTTTGTTTTAGGTTTAAAATATATTTTTTTTATTAATTTGTTTAATTGTTGAAATAAACTGTGTAGTTAAGTTAGTGAACGTCTGGCATTTAAAGTATAGATGTTGAAATAAGCAATTAAATTGTTAAGTTTTAGTCGATTTTAGTTGTGAGGACTGTGGGTATTTTTGTCTTAAAATAAAAATTGTAGTGTATCTTGTAGACATGCATACTGTCGGTTACATACGCATATATTATTTTTATATGATTGTTGTCACCAGAAATACTATCAGAGTATTATTTAAAACGTAACAGATTTAAATAAAAATTTACTGGCATACACTTAATAATGTTTAATTGCATTGTGTTGGTACGTATAGTGATAAGGGGCATTGTATTTGCAATTCGCACATAATCATTTTTCCAACACTAATAACAACGACTTTTCGCATTTCTCAACGAGTTCCTTGACTTTTTTATATAGCATTGTATGTTTTTACCTACTGACTACGATTTCAAATGGTCTATGTCGTTTTTACATTATCTCTTACTGAACCTAAATATATGGTTCAAGACTTAATCTTTGATTCGCCTTTCGTAACATTAACGTTATAGAGTTTGACTAAAATTACGTAATCGTTACTTATTAATAATTGAAATTTATCTATATATATTTATAATGTTAGTAATACAGGTAAGCAGTTAAACCACAGATTAGTAAATAGTACTACGGTTAAACTGCGAACATGACAGCATAAAATGAACATGAAAAGTGTATGTCGTATTTGCGTAATCAGTGCGTATTATCAACTATGTGAAACAGACTTATAAATAATTATAGAACAGATTTCAACTATCTGGATTTATAACTTTCTAACTAAAGTAACAAAAAACTTTTACTGTGCACTTAAAAACGTGTAAAATAAACCTCAAATCATAGTATTTCTAATTTTAATCATTAGTTGAATAAAAATCAGACTTATAAATAATTGTAGAACAGATTTCAACTATCTGGATTTATAACTTTCTAACTAAAATAACAAAAAACTTTTACTGTGCACTTAAAAACGTGTAAAATAAACCTCAAATCATAGTATTTCTAATTTTAATCATTAGCTGAATAAAAATCAGACTTATAAATAATTATAGAACTGATTTCAAGTATCTGGATTTATAACTGTTCTATCTAAAATAACAAAAAACTTTTACTGTGCACTTAAAAACGTGTCAAATAAACCTCAAATATTTCTAATTTTAATCATTAGTTGAATAAAAATAATGTTTTAATGTAAATCTTTTATTTTTCTTTAGTCACACATGTTATAAAGAACGAGTGAATTTTGTGAGATTGTGTATAATTTTGTAGAATAAATATTCTCTTGTATCTACTCACCTATTTTTAAGATGCATTGTTCTAGATGGATATAGGCTATAAAATATCGAGCTAAGATTCATACCATTCAACCTCTTTAAACAATGCATAAATCTAAATTGGTATGAAAGTAACTTTCTTCTTGAAGACGTTTAAGCCCAAAAATTTAACAAAATTTTATCACCATAGAAGAAATATTGAAAAAGTGTGTGTTATAAAAACCTGATTTAATATTAAAAATCGAAGACGTACTTTTTATGACAGATATTAATTATACTTATGAAAAGATTGCACACTACAGTTCTGAAACAGCCTGTCGTTACGCTATGAGGCACTTGAAAGAGAATTATACTAAAAACTGTTACGTAAAGCGAAAATACACGTTTAAAAACACATTAAGTGATGGTAATAAAGTTAGTAGCTTAGACAACTATTTCTTTAAAGTTAAAGAAAATATTATAAATTGTATTATGAGTATTAATCGTAGTAATTTGTTTTCTTGGATTATAAAAAAATATCGTAATATTTTTTTATACTTATTGATAACTAATGAAGTATAATATAAATAGAAAAATAGGTATGTCAGTAATTTGGTTTCATTAGTAATTCTGTTATTTTCTAAAAATTGTCATTAAACAGCACACACTTTAAAAAAGTATAGTCATTAAGATAAGTTTGAAAAGTATTCACTTAAATTATTTCTTTATAAAAAATCGTAATGTCACTTCATACATCATAATTAACTCCATAAAGGTCTTGGTCGGACAGATATTATTACGAAATTTCTTATTATATTTCCAACTAGCTGACTCGACAGACGTTGCCCTGTCTTGTGAACTGCCAAACGCGTAAAGTTTAAGTAATCTATGCGGTTATTAAAATTTTATAATTTTTTGTTTTACATTGTATAAGAAGCTTCTACAAAGTATCAGAAATCTTTATAAATAAAAATTGGCTAGAATTGGTACAGCTGTTCTCGAGTTTTGCGCTTATTTCCATTTTGATATCCCAGAATAAATAAAATATCTATAATAAATTAGCCTGACATATAAAATATTGTTGTATCTATTTTAAATAAAATCAATAAGCTATCTTGTGTCACACGCGTGTCATTTATTTCATATCATGTTTTTCATACGTTGTCCTTTATTTATTCATTAAAAAAAAAAAGAAAACGTGAACGGACGCGTATACGCCACAGCTTACTAAGTATATGTATTAAAAACTTATGCAATTCTGCGCGTGTTTTTTTTCTCATAATTATTTTAATACTTTCATTTTAAGTATCATAATTGTTAATAAATTAATGCTATTGCGTTAATAACATTATTTAAAAACTTGTACCGTCACTGAGCATCTTTAAAAACAAAATGATAGTGCGTATGGCATTGTGAAACAACATCTATACATCTATACAAATAAATAAAATTGGAGTGGAGAGTTGTAATTTTAAAATAACCACTTTTTACTAAATGATGTATACACGGTACATATACCAAAATAACATTTTTTACAATTTTTGTCTGTCTGCCAGACAGCAGTCTCTTTGTTCCGGCTAATCTCTGAAATGGATGGACAGATTTTGACAGGAATTTCACTGGCAGATGGCAGATGTAATAAGGAGTAACATAGGCTACTTTTTTAGAAGTTTATTTATTTTCTAACTCTGCGAACTGAACAATATCTTTTTTTGTTAAATTCTACGCGGACGAAGTCGCTTGCAAAGCTAGTAAATAGTAAACGCGATCACAAGATTTCGCTAACAGTAGTAACGTAGAGTGCTACTTTCAAGATTGTCTCGATGCGGTTCTCATGATTGTTCGAACGCCAGTTCCAACTTTTTTTTTTAAATAAAAACGACGTTTGTTAAAGTATAATGGTAAATAAATTCTGTTAGTTGATTTTTAGTTCACATATTATAAAATTATCTAGGTAATTATTTTTAATATTTTGGATTTCATTTTTGCGGTTACTCGGTACTCTCAGCGGAGACTTGACATTAATTTAACGTTATGATTAAAGAAATATCAAACAAAAAGAGTTTTTATTTTATCAAATGTTTATAACAAAGCGGTACCTTTTCGTACTCACTAAAATAACGGCAATATTAAGTACATAGTCGACAGAATAATTTTTGAAGCTTTGCGACTCGATATCAAGTATATTTTCAATTACATATAACATTAACATTTCCGACCTATATCTTCACTAAGAGTCTGTTTGCGTCATCCAGGTCACGACTTAGAACATTTGCGTTGTGATAAACGCTCTACAACATCCATCGCAACCTAAATATATAACAACAATGGGGGCCGATGTACTGACAGACATTAATAGTAGTGGCAATTAATAATTCATTGTAAGCTTACTTTTAATTGGGTCATAACATGATACCGCTATGTTTTCCGGATGACGATAATACCTACATATGTGATAATTAAATACATTACGAGTCAAATACATATTCTTTGAATTTATTCCGAAAACCTGAATTATAAATGTGGAGACTGTAAGTGTTCTTTTAAATAATAATAACATTATTTTATTCACTTCAGCCTATCGCAGTCCACTGCTGGACATAGGCCTATAATATCATATGCAGTATGCTTAGTACCTATATGTTTTGTCTAGATTTTTAAAAACTAAAAGCAAAAGGATTAAGTACCTACTTTCCATTTTATGTCGGTCGAAGGATCGAAGACAATATTTTAAGTTTTAAGTGGTTTTTTATATCTAAAATGACAAAATAAGGCATTTGCCCTCAAGGTTTATTGAAAACACCTTAACATCTGTATGCAGAGTGTAAATACACAAAAGAATTACTTCCTCCATTAGTTCCGTAATGTGTTTCTTTCTTTTTACTTTTCTTTGTCTACTCGCATTAATAAAGCGTTTAAAATTTTTCTCTAACAAGAAATTTTCGTTATTAATTAAAATTATCGAACACAAATATCTCCCAACTGTTTCAGAGTGTTTTTAAATTTCGTCGTGTAATGCTCGTGACGTGTGAAGTGAAGAGTGCCGACAAGCCGTCAGGACAGCCATTACGCTCGTTATCACTGTTACGACCTTCCTCTGGAACAATGGCAGTATTGTACCTACCTACCGACTACCGTACCTTGTATTGTGTAGATATACGCTCGGATCGTCGCACGCGCAGCCTCGAGTACATATTTTTAGCTACAGGAAGGTTCGATGGTCATATTTCCTCGAGAGCGTGCCTACATAAAACATGATGCTTGTTAAAAGGACTTTATATGTAGCAGTCATTCTGTATTTTAATGTAATCTCAGCAAAATATATTTGTATTGTTGAGTTTAATTAAATAAACGTGATTTACATTTCATGTACATAGAGATGAGTAACTCGTCATTTTAATTTGAGGATGAGGGAGTTCCTCATTTTAGCTTTTGAGGCCTCACGAGGGGCGCCTCATTTGAGGCGAGGTATCGTACGAGGAAAGCCGAACTCATCCGATTGTCCGAGGATTCGAGGATTCGAGGAAGCGGCAAGCGTGAGTCACGCGCGCCTCACGAGTAGCTAACTTATAAACGATACACTACTTTTATTTTTGCTTCAACGACGCGTTTTGATGAGCGCTGTTAAACGTTACATATTATTTAGGTAATACTAAACCAAATATTTATTCATAAATAATGTTTTTGTTTTAAAACATGATTTTTTAAATTGCAGTACTTACCGAGCTTAGCTCGGTATTTTTAGTAAATCGTGTTTTTTGGAAATCAACGAATTACATATTGATAAAAAATGTATAATATTTTTCAATTTTACCGACATAATAATAAGAAATATGAACTGGTTATTTAAATAAAAAATCGCGAGTGCAATTAGAAAAAAAAAGAAAATCATAATTATGGAGATTTGAACCATCGTCCTCTCAGATAATCCCGACCGGCCGACGTCCCACCTGACCCCTGAGCTAATACAACTTAATTAACTTTTGCGAAATTTACCTTCGTATTCTAATGAAGCCATAAATAATTACATTAATGTAGCAATTTTTTCATTGTCTAAAAACAGGGATATTATAACGTAATTCTAAAAATGATTGATTCGGATTTTTACATCTCCCTCACACATCATGTCCTTTCGCTGATAAATTTTAGACCGCCTACAAAATAAATAAACGAATCAATGACACTTGAATACCAATCTAATCTGGGTGTTTTTAGAGTTCATAGTTAATGTTTAGAGTTCATGGTAATACCAATACGTAATAAAAATATTGTTTTCAACTTTTCAGTAATAAAAATATTAAAATATTATTAGTAAATGCGTAGGTACCTACTCTAGTGTATGATATCGCGGCGTCTCGCAACATTCGTAATAATTTGTAGAAAACATACTTCTACATTACAAATATGTTAGTTATAGTTATAAGTTATTATAGTATATAATTATTTTAGTAATAGTTATGTACGCAATAGCGTAAAGTGCATCTTCACTTTTACGTATTTTTAACCAGACTTGTGTTTAAGCTATTCTAAATTTAATTTGATTTACCTAATAGGGAGAGTGTAGAAATTCAAGTGAACTGTTGACGGAATCGATTAAATTTGCAATGGATTTACTATTTTGAAAATTTTAAGCGTGAGAATAATATGTTACCTACATCACAATTACACAATAACATCGCAATAATCAATAAGCATCGATTAGGTATAATGAAAAGGCAACAAATAGGTGTCGAAAAATATTTATTGACAATAATATTTTAAAAAATTTTAACGATAAATCAACATAAATAGTTTTGCTTAAAATTAAATTAAACATAAAAAAATATGTAAAAAAAACATGTTTTAAACAAAATTTAAAGAACAAAAATCTTTTGTTCTTAGAAATCCCCTAGGAAATTCCAAATTATACTTTACTTAATAAACAAACATCGCACTTTGTAAACGTACGTTTTCAAATTTACTGAATGAGCGTGCGCATTTGTAAAACATACATACGATCAGCTAATGTTTATTGTTTCTGTGTTTCAAATCAAATCAATACGAAATTACGAAAATAATAAAACATTAACTACTGAAGTTGACATTTGACCATTGACCTTGACCACAAGTGAAAAAAAATCCACAATGATTTGACAATTATTAAAGTTACCAGTAAAAAAAACTTTTGGGTTGCTAGGATTTCATTAGAAATCCACCAATGAATAAAAAAAACTGTGCTATAAAAAATATATCTATTAAGGATATATTTATATCTGTTAAGGATTCAAAATAAATCTATAGTTTTTATTTATTTCACATGAGGTTTACATAGGTAAAATTACTCGTAGAAAGTAAAGATGATGAGATATTTGACGATTAATCCTATAGTCTATAATCTTAAACTCAATTTGATTGACGCGTGTGATTGATACATGGTACATAGTGTGCGTAATATTTTTTAAGCGAGTTCCAAAAAAGGAGGAGGTTCTCAATTCGACACGTTTTTTTTTTTTTTTTTTTTTTTTTTTTTTATGTATGTTAGCTCAGAACTTTTGACTGGGTGGACCGATTTCGATCAATTTTGTTTTAATTGAAGGGTGTTGCGTGTCATGTGGTCCCATTTTAATTTAATTGAGATCTGACAAGTACTTTTAGAGTTATATCTAATAATGCGTATTTACGTGACTACTTTTTCGTCGACCTACGTTATATTATACCGCATAACTTTTTACTCGGTGTACCGATTTCGATGATTCTTACTTTAATCGAAAGCTAATACTTGTCTTGTAGTCTTGTTTAAATTAGATCGAAAACTGATTACAACTTTTTGAGTAATCTTTAATAGCGCGTATTTACTTGACTATTTTTTCGTCTTATTACGTTGTATTACTTGTCGATGTAATTGAAGTCGCTTTTTTTCGTTTGCCAGCAAACACAATTATTAAAGTGAAAGTTTTATTACATCGTCTCAAACTTTTTCGTCTGTTTTGACCATAGATAAAATATTTTTATTATATCTATGGTTTTGACGGTCGGCCACCTAGTAGACACTATTGACAACACACAGCCATCACACAGCCGATGTTAGTACCTTTAGCTTTAGTTTGCATAATTTGTTTGCATAGATGGCGTGAAAATGCAAAATTGTTCCTATTTCATTTCAGTTCCTTGAAAAAAAGTTTCACTTTTACCGTGGTTTCATAAAACCACACGGAGGTTTTTTATTGGTTTAAATTTAATGCATTTTAAATGCGTAATTTAAAAAAAATATAATCATTCTGCACTCCTCTAAACTATAAGCGTGCGAAATTTTTATTCTTCTCCTACCGCGTAAAAAGTGGTACAAAGTTTTTGCCACACGTACTAATATTATCTGAATAATATCCTACCAAACATCAGTATCACAAACATCATTATTTCATTAGGTACATAATATCAAAATCATAATGTGTGTAGTACTGTGTTTTCAAAATTTCGATTCCTCGCCTCACGCACTCTCTAACTCGCTGTTCAAATTTCAATTAAGAAATAAGTACTTCCACCTCAAAGAATCGTCCTCATTGAGGAATCGTCCTCATTGAGGAATCGTCCTCATTGAGGAAATCGTCCTCATTGAGGAATCGTCCTCGTCGAGTCCTCGTGAGTTCGTGACTCGCGAGTCGCGTCAATAATGACAATGTGAGGACGCGTCAAACGAGTGAGGCGGTTCAAAATTGAAATTCGAGTAACTCTTTCAATTTGCAATCACGAGTACCTCAAATGAGGCACCTCATGAGTGAGGGACCCATCTCTACATGTACAATATGTGAATTTATATGCCATAGTAGATTAATTATATACAAAAATTACTATATTTTTAATTTTCGTTTTATGATTTGAATAGGCGTGAACCTGACGATACGATATTTACTTAAACTTAAACATAACGGTATTTTAAATCAAAATAATACATTAGTTTTTTAATGAGATTTCATAGAGTTTTTTTATTATTTTAATTGAGGTAGGGTAAAGCAGAGAATAATTTGCTCGCTAAAATGCCGCAAACAAACACATAGCAATTACATACAACAAACAAAAAACAAAAAACGTAATAAAAACAAAAGTTACAACTTTCCCAAAATTAGTCATAAACGTTTTTTGTTTCGATTTGAGAGTGAAATTTCAGCATACTAGTATGTCCTTTTAGGGTTGCCGTATAAAAAAATAGTCAACAACACCTTTTGTTATGAAAGAAAAGCGAATCTGTTCACTTTTTGTACACTCTCCATTATCATAATATTGTTACAATATTGAGGATTCCAAAGTCAAGTAAATCCTAAGAGCCATCTTAATTGCCTATACCTACTCAGGTATATGAAATGCGAAGTTTTGGCCATTTCGGTTGGAATAGCTTTTCTTCCATCTAAATTCGAGCTGAGAATCCTATCGTAATTTAGGTAGCGTCAGATGACATAGTTACCAGCTTGTATTATCTGACCAGTCGTGGAATTCACTTGGTTTTTACGGGTTAGTCTTATAATATAGTACGTAATATCTCGGAGTAAATTGAGCTACACAATCTGAATCTCCTTCTGTTCCCTTCTACCGGTGCTACTAGGTTTCTCTCATCGGATACTCCTACGAGGATAGGGCAGATCTACTTGCTTTTCTTCTTCTAAGTATGCGATTTCTTACTGGGGATAAGGAAAATGCAGGCGTCATACAGTATTCTGTCCCCTACAAACCACTTACATTCAGAAGTACGATGGCTTGTGTTAAATCTATCAAATTTTTTATAATAATTAAGAGGGCTATTACAATTTTTCTTGGATTCGAGCGTTTAACTTGAGTTTTGATGTGTGATTATGGTTTAGATATAGCCACAAATTAAAAAAAAAACATATGGCCAAGAAAGTTTGATTCGTACTCTTGGAAATGTTGTAAATAAATATTTCAATTTGTCTACGTAAATCAGTAAAAACTTTGTCTCTGCAAAGCATGTTTCAGAAAATTTTAGTTTTGGGCATCTTTTCATGCTTTGTTACATCGAAGATATAATAATTTAATCATTTTCAAAATTGTTTATGGTACAAATGTATCTTCTACATTGGAATGGTTAATTAAGTTTATTATGTTTCATACAGTAATACATCAAAAATAATTCTGCAAAACAGAAAGTTACTGGTAATATTTCGTCTGAAATTATATTTTTTAACTATGAATATATAATCCAAATTCAAACAAAAATTAAGTAATTACGAAGCTTACTATGTTACCTTGCTTGAAAAAAAAATTAGTCCATGTAAATGTAATAATAAGTATTGTAAAAATTGTTGTATGCAGTGCTAAAATCAATAAAATCCATTATAAATCTCGCGACTCGCGGACTGTCACTTTAGTCAGCGGCAAGCGCTCACAGAGGGAGGACGTATCGCTCGCTGTCGCCATTTTGTGTTACGCGATCTCACAGATTCGACAAGAGTATACCGCAACCAACACTTTTTGATATAATTGAGTTTTTTTATTAGTTATGGTTTGATTATAATGTAATATGTCCTTTGATATATCAATGAGAATATATTAAAGTAAATAAACATACACGTAAATATAGTTATTTGTTTTCATTATTTTCAGACTTTGTTCACAATAATGGGCAATAGAGCGAAAAATAAAAAATTTGGTGCTATCAAAAAAAATAAAAAGGTTTTAGCCGATAATTTGAAACGCGCAATATCGGTATTTTTTTTTATTATATTTTAAATGTTTATTTTACGATTACTCTGTCATATTGTTGAGCGACCGGTAATGCGGCAGCGTCATGACGGTCAGTACTTGTATGGGTGACCGCCTGGGAACACCGCGTGACGTTGGCTTTTTGTTTTGTTTTTTTCGATTACTTTTTGTTTTTTAACCGACTTCAAAAAAGGAGGAGGTTTCTCAATTCGACCGTATATATATATATATATATATATATATACAGGGTGTCCCAAAATTCAACGATAAGCCGACACCGGAAGATAGACCTACCCATGACTACTTGGGAAAACAAAAGAAAAAAAATATATCTCCATTTTTTTTTAAGTTACAAGAAAAAAACGAAATTCTTCAAAAATTTAGACCTCTTATGATCATTTTCACTACCATGACCACAATTTTTTTTAATATTTCTGTTTTTTTCTTTTTATAGGCAACCTGAATAGCATTGCTGTCTACCACAATCCTTAAAAATTCCAGAAGGCCTCTAGTTTTTTCATAAAAATTTGTCAAAGTTATTGCTTTCCCTAAATTTTTTCAAGATTTTTACTTTCAGTCAACTTTAACTCATCGTGGTGTAAAAAAAAGTTATGAACACTACTATGGCAAGTTTTTTCAAAAGTTGGCGCAACTAACCAAGATTCCAAAATGGTATAATACACTAGGAAAACTAACCTTATAAAAATAATATGCGTACTAATTCAAAACAAGAACCAAATTAAATAAATTGTAGTTTACAATAATCACTTTTAGTACGTGCTCAAAACGGGTTCTAGTTACAATTTCGTGGAATTTGAATGGGATATACATGCCTAAGAAGTTAGAGAGAGAAAGGTAGAGAGATATTTACGCTAAAAAGAGAAAGATGAAAAATGTTTAATTATTCATCCGACCATAGAATTTTGTCTAGGAATTGGGGATTTTCCCCTGTTCCTTCGCATCACACGGCAAAATGTGACTCGTAGTGAATAGTCCCACGGTAATAGCGTCTGCACACGCCTGTAGTGATATGGGTGAAGCCTGTGGCGTTAAGAGAACTTTTCGGGATCCCTGTAGCTTTTTTTATGGCACGTGCCGAAGTAGTTTAATCATTTTCTATCTCATTGATAACTTCTTCATCACGATCTAATCTAAGTCTTCCAACGTTTCGCCTACTAGATGGCATACGACTTTCCGAAAACTCTTGATGCACATTGATAAACACTCGATAATCAGGATATCTTTGATCATTTGGATACCTTTCTCGATACAGTCTGCTAGCAGCGTTAGCATTGCATCGGCATTCTCCGTAGATGAGGTGCATATTAGCGTAATCCTGTCGTGTGTATGATTGTGGCATATTAAACGCTAAACAGTCCAAAATGCGCCAGAACTCAAAAACATAATACACACAATCGTAGTCCAAAATAATATCAGGTCAGTTAAGTTTGCAGATCGATTCCAGTCCAAAAATCCAAGCCATAAGTGGTTGTGTACGTACAGGTGCCACGTCAGTTTAAGACGGAAGGGTGTGCAGTAAACAAATGAGCAGAGCAAACTGAACTGAGTTACTGAGAATAATAACAGCTTCTCTACCTTCCTTGTTGTTATTCAATAAAAAAAATTCATCTGTCTCTTGAAATATCTCTCTACTTTTCTCTCTACCCCATTCAAATTTCACGAAATTGTAACTAGAAACCGTTTTGGGAACGTCTTAAAAGTGATTATTGTAAACTACAATTTATTTAATTTGGTTCTTGTTTTGAATTAGTACGCATATTATTTTTTTATGGTTAGTTTTCCTAGCTTATTATACTATTTTGGAATCTTGGTTAGTTGCGCCAACTTTTGAAAAAACTTGCCATAGTAGTGTTCATAACTTTTTTTTACACCACGATGAGTTAAAGTTGACTGAAAGTAAAAATCTTGAAAAAATTTAGGGAAAGCAATAACTTTGACAAATTTTTATGAAAAAACTAGAGGCCTTCTGGAATTTCAAGGATTGTGGTAGACAGCAATGCTATTCAGGTTGCCTATAAAAAGAAAAAAACAGAAATATTAAAAAAATTGTGGTCATGGTAGTGAAAGTGATCATAAGAGGTCTAAATTTTTGAAGAATTTCGTTTTTTTTCTTGTAACTTAAAAAAAAATGGAGATATATTTTTTTTCTTTTGTTTTCCCAAGTAGTCATGGGTAGGTCTATCTTCCGGTGTCGGCTTATCGTTGAGTTTTGGGACACCCTGTATATATATATATATTTTTTTTTTTAAGTATATTCGGGCATAACTTCGTCGTTTATGAACCGATTTTGATAATTCTTTTTTTTGTTGGAAAGGAGATATCCCAACTTAGGTACCGTGATAAGGAAGCCAGGATCTGATGATGGGATCCCAGAGAAATCGAGGGGAACCATTGAAAATTGTAGTGACGACTAGTGCGTTTTATCACTTTTTCCTTAAATACTATAAAGCACTACTATTTAATAAAGGTCTGGAGTCGATCTGATGATGGAGTCGAAAGACAGTCGAGGGAAATCTTCAACTATTTACAGCAATCACCTGCTGTTTGAGCTTCATTCATTTCTATTGATGAGAACTTTGCACCCATATGAGTTATAAGTACCATTACAGGTCTGATGATGGAGCCCATAAATAGTCGAGGGAATTCCTCAATAATTTACAGCAGTTACTTTTTGTTGTTTGACGACCGCTTTGATATATTGGTGCATGTGCCGTGTCGGCGGCGCCTAAACACCGACGGTCGCGGGTTTGATTCCCGCTCGCAGTGGATATTTATGTTTATACAAATATTTATTTTCGGTCTGGAGGTTTCGGTTCGGTCCCGGAGAACACGCTAGGCTGTAAGTCCCGGTTATTATCACGTACACCTAATAGCGATCTTTACTCATAGTAGGTACTTATGACGACGCGTTAGCGCAGTGGTCACAGCACTGGCTGTTGCTGGCGGTCGCGGGTTCGATCCCCGCTCACGACGGACATTTGTATTGGCCATATAGATGTTTTTCGTGGTTAACATTATTATACTCGTATAATTTAGATCACGTGCCTTCCATCAAACATGGAAAAGAGAACGAGTCAAAAGCTTTAGCTCAACTTAGCGGCCAAATGAATATAGATGTAGAAAAGTGTGGCCTATTTATAAGTACAGAGCATTTCTTTTTAGGCGCTACACCTGACGGAGTGTTTGAAGATGGTGTTGTTGAGATTAAGTGCCCTATATCTGCTTTTAATATGGATCCTGATACGGCGATTCTAAAAAAAAATTAAAATGCTTCAAAATTGACGAAATAAGTAATGTTGAAAAAAACCACGATTGGTAAATATCTCTATATATATAAAAATTAATCGCTGAATGTGTTGCTAAGCGAGAGCGGCTGAACCGATTTTGCTAATTCTTTTGTTATAATATTCCTTGAAGTACGATGATGGTTGTTACGGAGAGAAAAATTTTAAAAATTTCCTGGAAAGTCTAAAAACAACACTTTTCTATAGTCCCAATTCCCATACATATTCGAAATAATAATTTAAATTTAATTTGAACTTTAATACCATAACATAAGGTTTAGTGTTAGTGGAGGGGTTCCGAAAAGGATAAGTATTAAAAAAAGAAAAAAATTAAAGAATCGACTGTTAGGCGGTACGAAATTCGCCGGGTCAGCTAGTTGCAAGTTTGCTAGTTTTTTTTATTTACCAGTTGTACCTATCCTTATAATAAAAATTTATCTTAAACGTTACACATTTAAGAGTTATTCTTAGACATAGTGATGAAGAAGCCGTTAAATGTGCATATTTGTTATAACTACCTACTTAACTACCCTTTTTAACACATCTTATGCATTTTATACTACAATCCAGTGGTGTAAAATGTAAGGTGTTAAAAATTAACTATACCCCGTCCGGCGACTAATGATCTTTTTGACAGCCCACGCCTATAAATTACGTTGTTTTTTTTTTCGGAATAACGTGCTAAAATTCTACTGTAATGTCATACTTTATTGACGATTTGATTGATTGAGTGAAGTACCCTGTGCATAACAAACAACCACAGACTATGAAACAGTTCTTGAAATAATAAATCGATAATAAATCGATCATATGATAAAAATAATTTTACGTCATGTGATTATTGTTTCTACAAATTTAATACAAAAAAGGAAATAAAAATAGTATCTATGACCCCAAGATTGATTACTTGCAAGGAATTAAGTCGAAATCTTGAAATTTAATTGCAAACCAAGAATATAGAGCAATAACTCTGTTAATTCATTTATTTATTATTTATATATTTCATTTATAATTAAAAAAACTAATAAACGCATAAATAAATAATATTTTTAAAATAAATGTATTTAATTAAATCGATTGAAAGTTCTTCTTAAATAAAATCGATTATTATTTCGAATCGAATAAATAACGTGTGAGGCAGTCACTAATGTCAAAATTTCTTGAAGTGTCAAAAAGATCATTAGTCGCCGGACGGGGTATAGCAATTTTTTAAGTTAAGAAAAGTAGGTATGCAATAAAGTTTCCAAAATGATTTTTAAGACCTTATTTTAATAGAAATTCAAGTTATTTTTATGACCCTATAATCTACTAATTGACAATTATAATTTTTAACCGACTTCCAAAAAAGGAGGAGGTTCTCAATTCGACACGTATGTTTTTTTTTTTAATGTATGTTAGCTCAGAACTTTTGACTGGGTGGACCGATTTCGATCAAATTTGTTTTAATTGAAAGGTGTTGCGTGTCATGTGGTCCCATTTTAATTGAATTGAGATCTGACAAGTACTTTTAGAGTTATATCTAATAATGCGTATTTACGTGACTACTTTTTCGTCGACCTACGTTGTATTATACCGCATAACTTTTTACTCAGTGTACCGATTTCGATGATTCTTGCTTTAATCGAAAGCTAATATTTGTCTTGTAGTCTTGTGTAAATTAGATCGAAAACTGATTACAACTTTTTGAGTAATCTTTAATAGCGCGTATTTACTTGACTATTTTTTCGTCTTATTACGTTGTGTTACTTGTCGATGTAATTGAAGTCGGTTTTTTTTCGTTTGCGAGCAAACACAATTATTGTAATGAATATTAAATATCAAAACGATGCATGCACGTCTTGAGTAAAAAGTTTACAAAATAATTAAGCACAATTGCAAAATACATACACATATATATTGCTATAAAAATAAGACAAATTTCAAGATTTTTTTATTTTTTAAATTACAACATTATTATTGAAAGTAATAAAAATAATAATATCATTCATTTAAATAATATTAAATAAAAAAATATTTCACGAATTTTATTATCAGTAATAATTTAATTTATTTCGGAAGCAAAGTCTCTAGTTGGTTTGATTTTGGCATTCGACGCATAGCGGTTTGCATGTGTGCGTAGCGTACTTCTCGAGACGCACACGTACGCGACTGCTGCCGCGCGCCTTCTAATTTACCTAAAACTGAGCAGTTCGATTGTGTGATAGCGCTCTTCGTTACTATACTGGACCGCAAAGAAAAAGGGTCGGTTAGAAAATCTTCAACATCTTCAAATGTACCTGACCTAGCTTTATTAAATAAAGACCAAATTAAAGAATATTTAATGCCACATAAAATGATATATAAAACTTTTTTATTTAATTTTGTTAATTGTATAAAAAACTGAAAATATAAAATAATGATCGTTTTTGAATTTAGTACCAAAAAATTCAAATCAATTCATCGTTAGTTTTCGTTTTTTAGGGTTCCGTACCCAAAGGGTAAAAACGGGACTATTACTAAGACTTCGCTGTCCGTCCGTCCGTCCGTCCGTCCGTCCGTCTGTCACCAGGCTGTATCTCAAGAACGGCCATAGCTAGACAGTTGAAATTTTCACAAATTATGTATTTCGGTTGCCGCTATAACAACAAATAGGTACTAAAAACAAAATAAAATAAATATTTAAGGGGCGATAATTATTTTTGTTTGTATTAGTCTAAAACGCCATCTATCAGAAATTAGGAAAACTTCGTCGATAGACTAATAATAGTTTTCTAATAGCGGCATAGATGGCGTCACAATTAAATTTTACAGTCACAATTAATTTTTACATGATACAGTAAGGCGGCGGCGGCGTCTGGATGAAGCAAATTTAAAGCAATTAAGACCTGCAAATGGCCCCAAACTAGAAATACACCACAGAATGTTAAATTAGGTTGTGGTAGAGAAAACGAGAATTAGACTCTGAATAAACTGGTCAAGTTATGAGCATGCATGAGTTATGAGCATGCATACTTGCATAGGACAGACTGGGATGACGTGTAGGTACGGAATTCGCCGCCACGCAAAATACTAAAATGCGTGAAAACTGCTCATCTGTTAACTAATCTACATTTACGAAAATACTAGAAAAAGTGCATTTTTATTTATTTTACAATTATTAAAAATAAAAAGCTTGAATTTTTTTTTCGTTTAAGCATATTAAAATATTCTTTACATCGTCGAATTTAAAACGCTACGACGTGCCTCAGTCTGGCACGTTTCCAACAAAACGCTGTATATTATTTGTAATTTTGTCTAAATTTTGCATAATTTTATTAATTTCGGGTTCACACACCTACCGCCATTGTAGCTCCTTGTAAAAAGATTGAATAAATTATTCGATCGAGAACTTAGGTATTTTGTTTGCCGTAGAGTGCATTACCCTCTGATCTCGATGCTAATCTGAACCGAGGCAATGTCGTCACGACCGCGTGTTTACATAGAAATGGTCTCGACAAACGTGATTTTTACTTATTTTCGCTGCGTATTATGTTGTTTATACGTAAGCGATATGGTCTGTGATATTATTGTCTCTAGACTGTTTTGAGAGAGTCATTTATATGTAAACATTTTTAAATTTAATTATTATTATGTAACATTATTTATACGTAGCATTGTAAATTTATTGTCAATAACTACTGTTTTCATTGTATAGGTACAAAGTATGTAGTACATACCTCTTAATTGTGAGACAACTTCAATTAAGTAGTTAAATCATTTTATTGGTTGAAAGCATTTTTAACATGCATATTTTACGAGTAATCACTATTTGCTCGTAAATGTTTCACTACTAGGTAAAGGTCTCCTTTTATTAGGGAAAATGTAGGAGATGGGTGGTCCATTACATCAATATATATATATATATATATATATATATATGTATTTATATATATCGGTACAAATATGCACACATGTACAAATCCTACTATGATAAGCAGGTTCTTATGATCAACTCATTAACGTTATTAAAAAATCGGAAAAAATGGTGCTATTTAATCTAATCTATATAAAAATATTTATAAATTTTTGTGAGCTTTTTATCGTTTAAATATCTTTTTGCAATTTTAAAGGTCAAAGAACTCTTTTAGATTAATATTATATTATAAAGAAATAAAACTACCGTTATTTTTGATTTATGCTAAACAGGATGATAATGTTGGATGTCATGAATTTTTATAAATAATTTTGAAATTAACAAGTAGTTAATGTTTTATTACAAAATAATGCACATCCTTAAAGTTATCCAGGACGATAAAATAAAATGTCGAAACTATATTCATAACATGCTTAATAATACTGGTAGAAAAAGTAAATTGTATTTCGTCTTATCCTTATAATATTAACATAGTTCTATTTACATTTTTCCAGGCTCACGAAGATGACGTAATCGGTTTCGGTATTTCCAGCAATGGTAAATTTTTGATGTCCTGTTCCGCAAAAACGGATATGATAATTTGGGATCTGAAAGGACAACAGTTGCATCGGCTCGACACGTATCTCATGAGTACATACACAGCTAAAATATCACCGTGCGGTCGTTTCGTAGTAGCAACAGGATTTTCGCCAGACGTCAAAGTTATGGAGGTCTGTTTCACACGGACCGGGGAGTTCAAACAGGTGTCGAAAGCTTACGAGCTGACGGGACACAATTCCGGTGTGTATGACGTCGCCTTCGCCGTAGACACTTCGCACATTGCGACCATATCGAAGGACGGCACGTGGAAGCTGTATCACACGAGAAGTGAGTACTTTAATTATTAATATACATACTATGTTATAATATCAACTTTACAGCGCCATAATTAATAAACGTTAGACGTAGCTATGTTTCAAATCATGATTGCAGTGTTTTAATATACGTTTTACTCTTATTTACTATACTATAACAGTACATATACAAATCAATAATAGTAGTTTTATATTAATTTGTTTGTATTTAAAAGCGTCAACAGTTTATAATAATAACTCTAAACCCGTGACTCAGCGCCGTAACTCACCCAACTCATTGGTTTTACGTACATTTATAAAAATGTTTTGTTACTACCTAATAACAAATTAATATAATCTATTGATATTAATTATAATTAATTGTAATAAATAATTATTTATTAATATTACATTATCAAATCATCGAGATCGAGGTCGATCAGGACCGTACTTGTTATCTGTAGACAGATCGATATTTTCACCACTATCGAAAATCTGTGTAGGTATGAGTCAGTTCATTTATGTACTTTCGATGACGTCTTCTAAGGATTTCTATAAATAAAAATATATCTTAATAATATTGTTTGTTATTGTAGAGTGCACGGAAGACGACGTATTTTTTATTTCCCTTTATAAATGAAATACCAGACATCTTATTACCTTAAACATTCTACAACGTGATTACCTGCTTCATTGGAAACCCGAACCGAGGCGATCACGTGAAAATAAAGTCATACTCTTTGTATCGTGTAAGAATTTGAGCTTTGATATATCTAAGTTGTTTTATTCGCGGTTATTACATACAAATAAGGTCGATAACGTACACTTTTATATTTTTAGACTTCAAATTCTTGATCTTTAAAACTAAATCAAGTATCTGTAAAGGTACAGCTGCTCGTAAGACATATGTAACGTACATTAACCCGACCGTTTCCAGAAAAAAAAAGACCGCCTTGAACGGGTTACATCTCCTCTTAACTGCGGTCGTGTAATACGCATGAAATTCCTTCGTATTGATGCCAATAGTACATGTTGTTGCATCAGGCAAATTGAGTTTGCAATGAAATACTAAAATTGCGAATTTTGTCCCATAGACTCTGTTGTGACACATCTTTGATAAACTTTTAATGTGTCAAATGTACTGGAAGTATTTTAGTACGTTGATGACTCGTAATTATTGTTTTCTTATTTTTATTATTGCAACAATTATAATGTAACGATGATAAAATCTGGTGTAATAGTCGTGTACCGTGTCGGCAGCGCCTAAACACTGACGGTCGCGGGTTCGGTTCCCGCTCGGAGTGAATATTTGTGTTTATACAAATATTTCCGGTCTGGTTGTTAGTCCTTGTGGGTCTCCCCACCGCAGAGCAAGTCAAGCTTTCGGTCCCGGTTGTTATCATGTACACCTGATAGCGAACGTTACTCATAGTCAAAATCAAAAATCAAAATCAATATTTTCACTATGTATTTTCACTATGTACAAAATCAATATATTCACTAGTAGGCAATATATCCGCCAATCTGCATTGGAATTTGGAGCAGCGTGGTGGATTAAGCTCTGATCCTTCTCCTACTTGGGGAAAGAGGCCTATGCCCAGCAGTGGGATATTACAGGCTGAAGTGATGATAAAAATATGTATATATAACAGGTAAGTTATGCGAAAAATCGTTTAAGAACGAAGGTTTTTATGACCGAGAAATTCTATTACTCATTACCCAGATAACAAAATAAACTTGTTTCAGACTTGCAACAAGTTTGATACATCAAAAATGAAGGCTTGCTTCAAGTTTGCCATGGCAACTTTATAAACTTGCAGCAAGTTTAAATCAAACTTGCTAGTTTCACGGTGACAAACTTGCATGAAGTTTGTTTTTTCAAAGGAAATTCCAACTTGATAAAAAAAGCGTTTATCGCTTATAAGTACTTTCTATTATATATTATTACTAGTAGTTATTATTATCAGTGATTGATGCACGTGCGCAATTTAGAACAGCCCTCCGCGACGATTGCAGCTCCATCACTGTATAGAAACGTACTCCCTACTAGACTCTCCAGATAACTGTATATATACTAAGTGAGCTTAAAAACATTGATAGCGCGATTCAGGATTCTCTAGATTGAAACTTGAAACATCATCTTTGTCATAACAATATTCCAGCAATATTGTTACAAACTTGAAACATCATCTTTGTCATAACAATATTCCAGCAATATTGTCACAAACTTGAAACATCATCTTTGTCATAACAATATTCCAGCAATATTGTCACAAACTTGCCTCGTCATATTTGACGCAGCAATTTAAAATCAAAGAATATCAAACTTGCCCCAAGTTTACATGCTATCTGGGTAGTGACTAAAGTCTGTCACATGTTTAAAATATTTGTTAATAGGAACTTTATTGGATGTATAAATTGTAATTGGTTGACGAACTTAATACATAATTTCAATTTTCATTCATGTTTATATGAGACACAGAATGTTTTCTTAATAACATAAACACCATATTTGTCTACGAATTTCTAAAATACATGTTGCTCAAAATCATTATTCATATATTTATAAGTATTTACAATAAAGGAAAAATATGTATAATAAACTTGAAATATATTCCAAAATCGCACTGATTCATACTAGAAATTGCGTCGTGGCAAACAGGATAATTGACGAATATTTAATGAGATCGACTTCCATTAAATGGAAAATACTATAAAGCCTGACGTAGTCTTACGTCAGTGACGGGCCTGTCCCACTACTTGTGCGACCTACGTACGACTATCGTATCATCTACATATTATAATTATTCGAATCATACAAATAAGACGATTGAAGACTGTATCACATTTTATTTATTTATATTTTTTAAATTCGAATTTGATTAACGTCACGTCTGTTTTGTGAACTAATATAAACTGTACAAGTGTACATTATAAGGTAAATAATTATTGTCTTAATGGCTTTCCTATAACAAAGTAAGTCAATTCCCAGAGCTTTAGCTAAGCTAATATTACTTCGGTAATATAATTTTCACAGGTAAAACTTACTTATAGCAACTACAATATTATGTTTTAACTATTCAATTATTATATGTATTTAAGCTAAAATTTTAGCTGTAGGTGGACCGATGATCTGGTCCGGGTCGCGGGAAGCCGCTGGATGCGTGCTGCGCAGGACCGATCGTCGTGGAATACATTAGGGGAGGCTTATGCCCAGCAGTGGGCGTCCGTGAGCTGATATGATGATGATGATTTAGCTGTAGGCGAAGAAGGAAACTGCTTAAAATTAAATGGACACAAGTAGATAGACAGTAGACACTGCGACATCGTCTAAGAACAAGTTTGTTTACATTACTGAATTTATTAATAACTATTTATTTTTATGTGTACGATCCTTATGATCGTGGTTTGTGCTTGGAGGATTCAGCTCCAATCCTTCTCCTACATGGAGAAAGAGGCCTATGCCCAGCTGTGAGCTGTGGGATGTTACAGTTTGAATTGAGGTTTATTTATGCAATTAAAATTAACATTTCTATATAATCTTGAGAGTTGCAATCATTTACTTTACTCAATTATATAACTTATTTCACTGCCGCCTACTCATAATTACATATTCTGGCAAAAAGAGACGGCAAGACATTCAAGTTACTGTTTTAAAATATGGCAATGAATTTTTCTAAATTTATAATCACTCGGGTGTCCTCTATGAAATCCTACGAATAGCCACGACCACAAACCACAGGACATGTTATCATCACTACATATTATAAAACAAAGTCTCTTCCCGCTGTCTGTCTGTATATATGCTTAGATCTTTAAAACTACGCAACGGATTTTAATGCGGTTTTCTTTAGTAAATAGAGTGATTCCAGAGGAAGGTTTATATGTATAATACATGCATAATATAGAAGAGGAACACTGATCGTTTTAAAGTTTTCTAATGTGATGTCGTAAATAAACACATTTTTTGCGCTTAGATTGCAAATATTTATTTTATATTTTATATTTAGTATCAGCATTGCACCCGTGCGAAGCCGGAGCGGGTCGCTAGTATATGTATATAGTTTTATAACAAATAAACTAATTGAAGCAACATTTTCCATTCAAATTTTAAATTCATTTATAAGTATGCAGCTGTAAAACATTTACTTAATAACATTATTATCTATACTTTATTGCACATTACAACAAATAAAGTACATTATAATTATATATTACGTAGGACAAAAGCATAGGAAAGTAATTATCGTAAAGTACAAAGTTCGGCCTTAACGCTGAAAAACGATCTCTTGTAGACAATAAAAATTATATTAAAAAATAGTTATTTACCGCTATAATAGGTAAAACATTCTATACTATATATATGAAGGATGTTACTGTAAGGATGTTTAAATAGGATGTACGATGTACATACATATAGAAATCGTTTCCCAATAATATTGCTTTTAAATAATTTTGTAATGCTAAATTAATAAAAAAAATAATTTTAATATGTACGTGATAACACTTAACAATATCGAATTGATTTCACTTAAAAATACATATCGAAATGAGTGTAAAAGCTGTTAGGGTTTTACAATAACACGTTTTGTAAACCAGATATACATACGTTTTGTTGAAATAACCGCTAATGAGGCTCTCAATTTGCAATTTTTTGGTGCATTTTATATTATTGTCGAATAAAAAAATATATTGTTAATTTAAATGTACATAATATATAAAACTAGCTGTGCCCGCGACTTCATCGGTCGGATTTAACAAAAAAGTTATCGTTCAGTTCGCAGAGTTAATAAAAAAAAAACTAAAATAAAAGTAGCCTAAGTTACACCTTATTACATCAGCTATCTGCCAGTGAAAATCCCGTTAAAATCGGTCTAGCCGTTTCAGAGATTAGCCGGAACAAACAGACAGACAGACAACAATTGTAAAAAATGTTATTTTGGTATAATATGTACCATGTATATAATATCCATATGCATATACTACAAAGCGGTTATTTTAATATTACAAACAGACACTCCAATTTTATTTATTTGTATAGATGATTAATAAAGTGCAATAACTTGTGATAAGCTGCAATATTTTAGGTGTGAACATTTTTTCTTCAGAGTGCTGGTTTTAATAGAAATACGTTTATAGGCTATGTTATCCACACTACTTGCATCTTACGGGTTTCGTTTTCGGAAATGTAATGTGCTATTTCCATTACATCAGCTTTTGCGTAAATAGTTAATAAACATTTATCCATCCATCGAAAATGAAATTAATTTGTTTGATATCTCTAAAAGCCGGTTTTAACATAAAAGTATTCTGAAAAGGTCTCAAAGGGTTCGCTGCACGAACACGCTATGTACTAGTTCGTGTAAATACATTACACTTGTATGTAATAGACGTTAGACGGTCAAGATCACAGTAATTGTAGTGCAGCTAGCGACTCGTGTTTTTTTATGAATATTACTATGTAAACTAAACTATTTCCCGTGATTTCACCGACGGTAAATTCCGCGCTTATCGGTTTGATTTGTTCTGATCCTATGAGTTTTAATTTTATAATTAACTAGCATCCCGCCCCGGCTTCGCACGGGTATTTATAACAAACAAAGTAATGTTTTCACTAATTTTTTTGAAAATATAATATAGCCTATATAGCCCTATATCATCCGCGGATGGTGTAGCTTCCCAGCAGTGAAAGAATTTTTCAAATCAGTTCAGTAGTTTCGGAGCCTATTCAATGCAAACAAACAATCAAATCTTTCCTCTTTATAATATTAGTATAGGTTAGCTTTCTGCTTCGGCTTTGACCGCTTTCCATTTTTTCCGTTAAAATATAATTATACTCTTTCACTAAACAAAATCAAATCTTCCTTATATTATAATATTCGTAGCGTAATAATATCCTACGCCCCCGCCCGTGCTGCTGCCCGCGGCGCTGCTGCCGGCGCTGGCCGTGCTGCGGTTCAGCTCCCTGGGACATTGTTCATGTTACGTCAAGAAAACATGTAGAGTGTGTGTGTTATGTTTCAAATTGATTCAGTTCCTAATAAGTATGGATAAATTAATGAAACTCTTCAGTTTTATAACATAAGTATAGAATGAAAATGCCGTTAGAATTGTAGCAATTGCTAGTCTTGTTGGAAGTTTGTGTCTAATACATTAAAATATTTGTAAACATAATAAAAACAAACCGCTATGTCACATGTAGACCGGTTCGAACTCGTTTTAAGATTAATTTAGTTTTAATAAACTGATAGATAATATATTATTGACGCGCTCAGATGGAAACTTTAGAAAGACGAATTTTACGTATCTAATTATACATACATAATTACGGAGGTGATTAAGAAGGACAATAAATAAAATTATATACACCATTATCTACACACATAATTTCACTCTTAAATACGGAAAGCAAAAATATTAGAGCTTTTTTTATATATTCTAAGTTTTTAGAAATGGTTGCGTATCATTACATAGTATAAAAAAGTCGCTTCGCGCTGTCTATACAGAGACCTTTAAAACTACGTAACGGATTTTGATGCGGTTTTCTTTGGTAAATAGAGTGATTTCAGAGGAAGGTTTATATGTATAATACATGCATAATATAGTAGAGGAACACTGATAGTTTTTGCAACCGTGTGAAGCCGGGGCGAGTCGCTAGTACTATAATAAAATGAAAATGAAATACGAAGTACTGTTGATAATAATCTTACTGATAGAATTGTCCTAGTTCTGTCTTTTGTAATATTTTTATGTATCAATAATTTATTATCGACAACGTTGAATGTAATGTTATTTTAAAATGTTTAATGTTTTATGACGTATAATAAACAATTGAATATCTTTAACATACAATCGTCTATTTCTAAGATAGGCACCTTAATGCCTGTGATATAGGTAATAGCAGATTTTTGGCGGGAATCGAACCCACAACTCCCGGAGCAGAAAGACGTGAGACACTACACTACTCCAACGAGCTAGTCACGTATATCTAGTTATTAATCAAGTAAATAATATTTTTCCAGTCGATTACGCCCGCGGCGAGTCCCCGCATGTCCTAGAAACGGGTAACTACACACAGACCGCTAACCCGCCGAAGATAGCACTTTCACCCAACGCAGAGGTGCTGGCCGTGTCCTCGGACGCGAACGTCGAGTTCTACGACACCTACACCGGCGAGCTGTACGACACCGTCGACAATTTATACACAGGTCAGTTTTGTAACTTATTTGTTAAATTAAGTATTGTCCTCTAAGAATAAATGTACTGTTTAAAATACTATAACCTCCCACGGTCAATAGCGGCTAGATTATACACATGTATTTTATCTACCTACAGTGCTTTTATTAACCGACTTCCAAAAAAATTTTTTTTTTTCGAAAGGTGGGGCGTGTCATGTCACATGTGGTCCCATTCAAATGTAATTGAGATCTAACAAGTACTTTTCAAGTTATATCTAATAATGCGTATTTCTATTTTTTCGTCGATCTACGTTGTATTTATTATACCGCACAACTTTTCACTGGCTATACCAATTTTGATGATTCTTGTTTTAATCGAAAGCTTGTCTTGTAGTTCCATTTAGATCGAGATATAATGATTAATGACTAATGAGTAAATTTCAGTAATCTTTGATAACGCGTATTTATGTGACCGTGTGACGGTGCGTACGCGTCGTTGTCGTGATGCCATCTATCGAAGCCCAATGAAACTACTTCGGTTCGGAACTTCGGATTTCGGGATTTAAATTTGATCGAGATCTGATGACTAGGTACTTTTGTAATTGAAGTCGGTTTTTTTTCGTTTGCGAGCAAACACAACAAATATAAAGAACTACGAGTAGATTCGTTTCCAACTCGAAAAAGACACGGCAGTTTACTTTAATTCTTTTCATTAAATTGTTACTAATATCTATTGTTTTCAAGTTTTTTTTTCTATAATTGTGTCTTGTTGAGTTCGAAATAAATGGTTTTTATCTTATTTTATTTTTTAAAGTCTTATCAATAAGCCTACAAAGGGTTTGACTTAAAAAGACGTTTCAAAGTGAGATTATTAGCAGTGAAACATGGGTTTAGATCAACAAACAAACTTCAGTCTTATAATGTTAATATAGATATATTTTACGATCCTTATACTTGAGAAATCTTTAAAACTACCGACTTTATACTCGTACTTGACTTTGTCCACACCATGACATTGCATATATATATGAAGTTAATTATTTGACCGTTTCCTAGGATAATGTATATCTATATATTAATACATGAAGCAAAAACTTTGTATCTACCCCTTTTTACGGAAATTGCGCCTACGTAGGAGTATGAAATTTCGCACACCTATCTATACTAATATATAAAGCTGAAGAGTTTGTTTGTTTGGTTGTTTGTTTGTTTGTTTGTTTGTTTGAACGCGTAATCTCTGGAACTACTGGGCCGATTTGAAAAATTCTTTCAGTGTTAGATAGCCCATTTATCTCTGGAACTACTGGGCCGATTTGAAAAATTCTTTCAGTGTTAGATAGCCCATTTATCGAGGAAGGCTATAGGCTATGTGTCATCACGCTAAGACCAAGAGGAGCGGAGTCCACGCCGACGAAGTCGCGCGCAGAAGCTAGTAGTTAATATAGAGAAGGAGTGCAGAATGATTTTTTTTTTAATGTAACTAGGTTGGCAAACAAGCGTACGGCTCACCTGATGGTACAATAAGTGATAGTAAGACCGTAGCCTATAGACGCCTGCAACACCAGAAGCATCGCAAGCGCGTTGCCGACCCTATCCCCAATCCCCCCCAGGAACTCTGGTCACCGTACTCACCAACAGGAACACAAATACAATACTGCTTGAAAACAGTATTATTTAGCTGTGGTCTTCTGTAAGGTCGAGGTACTACCCCAGTCGGGCTGCTCCAATTTTGAGCAGGAAATTTTCTGCTGTGCCCTACCTCAGCCTTTCATGATAATATTTTTTCAAAATTATACATAAAATATACACGCACACACTCATACATATATACCCTTTTGTTTATTGTTAAAGTCTGCTGTCAAATTGAATTTTTTTTAAAAAGGTTCTTTTTTTTCTTATTTGGTTTTCTTTAATTTAAAATTTTAATTATCGTCGAATTTCGACCTCTGGGCGACCACTAGTCAAATTAAACAACCATTTTCCAAGTTTTTCTATCGTATCACATGTTAACAAGTATTAATTATGATTTATAAAGTGATGTAACAAACTATTGTGTAAGAAATAAATCATCGTTAAAACAAACAGGACACGGAATTAGACGGATCCTGGATCGTAGTCGTGACTTGCGCACTTGTTTCCATGCATTTGTGTTATTATTGTCACGAAAAACTATAACACGGACGGAGGATTTATAAATATTTTATAGAGAACGATTGGTTGTAATCTATACGCACTTATAATCTTCTTATATACAGGGTGTCCCGCGATAAAGTGCAACCCCGAAAGGGGGTGAAACTAGACCATAAATTATCGCCAAAAAACAGAAAAAAATTAAAAAAAATTAAAAAAAAAATTTTATTTTTTTTATTGACGAATTGAGATTTTTATATAGCTTACGTAGCCTCTTTGTACAAAAAATGATGATTTTTGTACGTGTTTTTTGGGATACAGGCGTAAATTTTTTTTATTTGAATGGCAATATGGTAAGAAATAATAATAAATCATAAAATTTCCTGGTATTGGGGGCATAATTCTGAGAAAATTAGAGATCATTGAAAAAAACAGTCATAAAAAATGGATTTTTTTTCACAAGAAGCATAGTTAAAGACATAATGCCACTTTTTTGCGAGCTAATTTTTATTTTATCCTTACCGCCAAGTACGTGGCGTAATATTTTATTTTATTTTAATGTAATCGACCCACTACTTTGGAAGAAATCATCATTTTTTGTACATAGAGTCTACGTAAGATATAAAAATCTTAATTCGTCAATAAGAAATAAAATATTTTTTAAAAAAAGTTTTTTCTATGTTTTTTGTCGATAATTTATGGTCTAGTTTCACCCCCTTTCGGGGTTGCACTTTATCGCGGGACACCCTGTATATTAATACGTTAAGCAAAAACTTTGTACCTACCCCTTTTCACGAAAATTGCGCGGACGAAGGAGTATGAAATTTCGCACACTTATAGTTTACATAGAGAAGGAGTGCAGAATGCTCATATTTTTTTAAAATTATGCATAAACAATTACCATGTATAATTGACACAAACACACGCATATTATACTCTTTTGTTGATTGTAAAAGTCTGTAGTCAAAATGAAAAATTAAAAAAAAAGGTTCTTTATTTTCATAATTATTTTGTTTTCTTTAATTTAATTATTTAATTATGGTCGAATTTCGACCTCTGGGTGACCACTTGTTACAGTAATACGCCTGGACTGGTTTATTCCCTAAGCCGGTTTTCACCAGTTGTGGATAACGCTATTTGATGGATTGGAGGTATCCAACAGATATAATTTTATGATATTCTTTTGTACCATCGAATTTTACTGTATTAATGAGATATTTCTTTTCACAAATATGATAAAAGTTGTAGTTTATTGGTTGAGGAGAAACATGTTCTAGTGAGCTATTCTACCTCCTTTTGTTAAAGCGTGTTCGTAACTTATATGCAGGGTAAACTTTAACCATAAGTGGTAAAATCGGGCTTATGTGACTCAACAATGCCAAGAAAAAAAACTATCGAAATCGGTCCACCTAGTCAAAAGTTTTGAAGTAACTGTAAAACAATCGAATCGAGAACCTCCTCCTTTTTTGGAAGTCGGTTAAAAAAGGATAAATTATTTGCTAGTTTAAATTTTTTATGTTATACGCAAGAAATATTATTGTGAGTATTTGTAAAGGAATAGATATTACAAATTAATATAATCTTTAAAGGGGTAAAATGGGGAATAATTATTTTTTTAATGACTAGAATATTTTTGGTCTTTTAATAAAAATTTAATCTTAGAGCTTGAAATAAGAGTTATTATTTATAATTTCAATTTATTTTAAATATATTATGATGAAAGTCGCGTAAGCAAAACAACGAATAATATTTATTGTTATGTATTTACTTGATACAATCCACGTTATAATATTATGTAACTTTTCAACAACAATTCATTTGTTTATGTAAAAGTTGGTTATTATAACAAAGGTAAATTTCATTTAAATTAATCGTGTTCGTCACAATACATAACCTTCCTAACTTTCGAAACAACTTGAACTTTACAGTGCTAAGGCTTCGCTAAATGTCTTTTTGTTTTCACTTATATAAAAGCTTAAAATGTATTTTATGTTTTCATTTTTAATTGTTTTTACATCAAAGCGTACAAAAGGTTATTGTTCATAAAGTATTTCTTCTTTTATTTTACTCTTCAGATCAAAATTAAAAATCAAAACTTACGTATGGTAAGTTTGTGCGTTAAGAAATTTTCTAAATGACTTTTCCAACGAGTAGGTACTTGTTATTGCCAATGGATACCTACTTTTCAAATTAATATTTGATTTCAAATGTATATTTGTTTCGGCTATATCGAAAATCTATTTTAAACAAATTAAATACATGTTATTCCATATCTTTGTTTTTAATCATTTAATATATATTTGAGAGAAAACAAAAATATCTTATCATCGTGTAAGAATATAAACAGATTCATGCTCGTAAATTCAATAGAGCTACGGGTGCATGGGGTGATAGGTAGGCTATTGGAAACTGAATGATTGAACAACGCCCTCCTTATTGATCGTCAGGATATAGAGCGGTAGTTTCAGTATGTGCGCCTATTACTTATTACTAGCTTCTGCGCGCGACTTCATCCGCGTAGAATAGGACCAATTCTGTCATACATGATTTGTGCGAAACTTTAACCGTTTACGCAGCGGAAGCTCTCAAAAGGAAAAAACCCGGATTTTGAAACATTCTTCGTTGGTGGGTAAATCTTGTGCTACGCTCCTATTGGTCTTAGCGTGATGATATATAGCCTATAGCCTTCCTCGATAAATGGGCTATCTAACAATGAAATAATTTTTCAAATCGGACCAGTAGATCCTGAGATTAGCGCGTTCAAACAAACAAACAATCAAACAAACAAACTCTTCAGCTTTATTATATTAGTATAGATGTAGAATTCAGGTATATGATAAAGATTGTTTTGCAAAATAACTCATGTAAATGTTTATATATATATTACAGACGGGTTTCATAGTTCAAATTAGAACCAATGTTTTCGTGGCGAACTTCGTACCGTCATATCTTTTTTTTCAAATCATTCCGTACCAAGCTTGTCCTGTCAACAACAAACACTTAAAAAAAACATTTTGGTGCAGTCGTTCGGAAGTTATGCGCATACAAATGTACAGTTCTGGGATTCATTTTTATTTATAAGTATACCGAGACGTGCAATATTTAGGTTACTTTTTAAAGTTGACAGGAAACGTTAAAACTACGAGTAAATCGTAATTTATAGCAATAGGTAATTGTTTAAAATAACGTTACGACGATAATAAAAATACACTTAGGTAATGTAAAAACATCTTTAAGTTGATGGAATCACATATTATAATGTTCCTTGACACACTTGCATAATAGTTGATACTAGATTATATTTATCGTGAACTAGTTTTGCCTCACTGGTTTACCCGCATAGGTTAGGTCAGGGATTTCTAAAGTAAGCGTTACAGACCCATTGGGCCCATTGGGGTCAAAATTGGTTTTAGGCGTAGACATTTTTGATAAAGTGACAGAGACGAGGAAGAGGTCTAAGCATTTTGTATAAGTAGGGAAAAACAAGAAAATTTTAAAGTAATTAGGCTATGGGGTTCTGAGGTATCAATATAGTTTAGAAAAGGTTCTTTTGTCCAAAATATTTCGGAATCCCTGGAATAGGTAATACATAATTGATCAGTTTATTAAGTTATTATATTAGTTAATTTTTATAAAGTTCACACAGTTTCTATATATGTGTACCAATTTAAGGTAGGATAAATGACATTCGAATTTCATTATTATTCTGAAATGTTAGGCTTCCGTCCGTTCTAAGGAGGTGGTGAACTTGCTAATGCTAAGATAATCTCTATCTTGTGATGATGAAAAACATGTTTTAATGACATCTGAAGAGATATGAGGAATTAAGTGTTTGTTAAATGATCGTAAAAGTCTGTTTATGACATGGTAAATCATTGATTGGAAGCAATTACACCTACAGTGACGCGATATGTTTATGCAAAGGTACTATTTTAATTTTAAAATTTTAAGATAAATACTAGCAGTATACCTAATTAATACAAATATTTGCCTAGGAAGCTAAGTGCTATTAGATTTATATCAAATAGATTGATACATACATAGTCTACACAGTTGTAGCATAAGAATTACCAAATACGCTAGTAGGCCGAGAATTCTGTGTACAGGTGATACAATATCATACAAAGAAAAACATCCAGATCACGAAAAAATTCATATAGCCCATACTAACATTGTCATATACGGGAAGCTAACTAGCGATCGCTAGCGCATCAGCTGGTTGCGTTACCACTGTGCCTACTCGTCGCCGTTTTAATTATACTACTTCTATAGTATCTCACCTTTAATTCATTTTCATTCACTTCATTTATTCGTAAATTAGGTATAGTAGTCTTTCCGTGAGTTTTTTAACGAATAAACAAGTAATTAGTATAATTGTATTAGCTTATTCGTAGTTACTTCTATCTATTAATTATTTCATGTGTATATAAAAACGTTTAATTGTTATTTAATTTATTTAAATATTCTTCACTTAGTGTTTAACTCTAGTTTAAATCGACAACTTGCTACAATACAATTTATCATCAAGTACGTAAAAAAGTAAATACGTTCTTAAAGGAAATTAAAAAATTAAACAAAGATGTCATTGTTTCATCGTGTTACAAAAACGCTACAGGGTCATTTTCTCACTGCCGGCATTATATTATGAAGTAAATATAAATAATTATATTACATACAAATTAATACAAGAACAGACAGACATTTGTGGCGCGGAACTTTGTTTTATAATATGTACCCGAATTGATAAGGGACTAGGTATTATATTCATATTTTTCTAAAAAATTACTTATGAATATGTGTGTATATAATATTTCCTAAGAAACCTCAGAGTAATTTGAATAGGAAATAATATTAGTGGTAATTTGAATATTTAAAGCTCCGATCCTTTTCCTACACGGGGAAGAGGCCTTTGCCCAACAGTGGGATATTGCAGGCTGAATCGTGAATGTATTTTAACGAAATTTGTTCATACTAATCCAAACAATTGATTAGACAAGTGATTCACAACCTTTTTTATTCTCATGCCTTTTAATGAAGATTATGGAGTAACCCAGTACCCCAGTACCAAACCCTTGACAACTCCAAACCTGCTCCTAAAAAGAAGTATCGTTTTTCACAAAGTCTAACATCTTAATAAATTATTAGTATAACTAGGATTCATTTTAAACTGTGTATTGTAGAATTTGTAGACAATATATATTATAATGCACACATTAGTCAGTTAAATTCCAATATTACCGAGATATATTTTTTAATTTTTACATACCTCCAATGGGATGGGATCCAGTGTACCTCTAGAAATACGCATAGGTACCGCAGGTTGGGAATCGTTGGACTAGATCAACCAGTACAAATAGTATTATCAATTTATTGTAACGTTTGTAATCTTACTAGAGAAATCCCGATGACTTAGCATAATTTTTATAGGAAATATTACATCAAAAATGCTATAACCGCTAGTTCAAAGCACTGCAGCTTATTTTGCAATGATAATTTTTATATTAATTCATAAAAACTTGACTATTTTAACTGCAGCTGACGGGCACAGCAGGAAATTTCCTGCTCAAAACCTCTCAAGACCTTACAGATGACCACAGCTAATTAATACTGCTTTCAAGCAGTGTTGTGTTCCTGTTGGTGAGTAAGGTGACCAGAGCTCCTGGGGGGGATTGGGGATAGTAGTCGGCAACGCGCTTGCGATGCTTCTGGTGAAATTTGTATCACGATGCTTAATTTTTCAAAATTAAATCAGGCTATACATGTATTTAAAGATATAATGTATTCTGAAAATTTCAATTTAGGTATGTACTTTGCACGAAAAATAATAAACCTGTTCATACTTCTAGGTTTAATAAACTACATGTGCTTCGACCCAGCGGGTAAATATCTGTTCGTGTGCGGTGACAGAGCAGTCAGGATTCTTCATAATGTATGCGGGTACTACACAACCATCAACAGTTGCACAAGGCTGCTCGGCTCCAAACAGACTTCCGCCACCGTGGAACGGCTCAATAACACGATAAAAGACTGCAAGGCTACACTCGCTAAATTCGGTAAGTAAAGTTTAACTTAAATTGTAAGTGTCATAATTAACGTCTAAGTCTTACGATTATATCAAAAAAGCAATTGTTTTTTGAATGAATTTTCAAAATTAAATGTAAAATCTTGAATGTGTAGTGTTCAATTGTAGTGATTTTGCTAGTAATTATAAGAATGTCTATTGCATTTATTTTTACATAAGGATTGTTTTGTTTGATTTGTGTTTCATAAAAATATTTGATTTTAAGATACTTTTAAGATATGAATAATCAGTTTCAGTATTAAGTAGTAAGTGTGTCACTTCATTATAATGGTCCAATTTTTCGATGTGATAATATAACCTATGTTAAATTTAACTTATATTCTCAAAATGTATATTTTAATGATTAAAACAAAAATCTCAGTGAATACTTAGAAATTACAAATTAACACTAAAAAGCGATTTTCTTGAAGAATTATTGCGAAATTGTGAAAGAAATATTCATTTAAAACGCGATTCTAATTAGGTAATTACAAATAACTATAGCTATGAAACTTAATTGTCTTTACTATTTATTCATTATTAATTCTATCACAATCACATTGTTTTTGTGTGCGATATTTTACCAAAGGCCCAGTGATTTTGTAAAAGATAAACTGTTTAATTATTATTAAAAATATTTTCACATGTAAGTATGTGTGTATAAATAAATGTAAGAGTATGAAAGATTTTTTTTTATCCAATATATTCCATAATAAAATATTTCTTGCTATATATTTGAAGTATACGAATAATTTTGTCATGTTGGTTTGCATTCGTATTTTATTGTATACAGTTTTATTGTAATCGTTATGGTATTAATAAATACAAGACTTAAATTCGTTATTGTAATTAGAAATTAATATTTTTGCTGCTATTTAAATTGTTCCTATATATTATTCTACTATTGTAGTTAAGCACGAAGAAAAAATGAATTTAAATTTGTGTCATCAATTTCGTAAAGGTTTTAATTTGTTATTAAATTAATCTCTATTCTGTACTGAAACATTTAATAAACATCGATTTCTTATATTTTTATTAAGTTGTTTTATTATACCGTATTTCTCCATACTTTCATACATTAATAACCACCTCCAATACATACATAATGGGCATGACGACAGTATCAAAAAATCGCCAATTTAATGATTTCAGGGGAACACTCATATTAAAAAAATCCAAAATACTGGTTTAGTTTTATGTAAAATAATAAGATTATTGTGATTTTCAATAAAATAAAACATTAAAATATTGCAATCGGCCATTTTGATTGAAACACAAATTACAGCGCATGACGTCACGCTATAACATCAATATAATACGTCAGGCGCGTTCACCTACAACTTACTCTAGTTGACAAGTTGAAAAAGCTCGAAAATAGAGATGCTGCTCTTAAAATTATGTGTACTAATAATAGCTCATTGGATTCGGAATCGCCTAGAAAAATGTTCTATAAGTGTGTTTTGCACATCAAAAATTGCAAAAGTTATAAATAATTAAAAAAAGGAAAAAATGGCCTTCCGTTTTTTGCCAATATTTCATAAACTATTAATATTAAAGAAATTTCAAAAATAGATTCTGAAAGAGGAGGAAAATTCCAATAAAAAAACTTGCAGCTCCTGGAACTCCATCTCCATTGTTTATAATTTTAATTTCATGCTGGTCTTAGGTTGAACGCGTCCGAAGTGTGTCATGTCATGACGTCAGAGCCGACGCCATGACATCTGCTGCCGTTTTGCCGCGCACATTGAAAACATATTAGAAAAATAGTTTTAATCTTCCTTAAAGTTAAGTTTACTGTTACTGTACCGAAATATAGGTATTTTCGTAAATAGTAAATGTGTACCCACATTACGGAACAAGTTTTCAAAATCTTTCGTCGTGCCCATTATGATAAGTCATTTGAAATATTTTGTTAGGAACTAGCTGACTCGACAAACCTAGTACTTTTTCTGCGAACTTTCAAAAGCATGAATTTTAAATATTCGTAACTATTGTCGGATATTTTGCAATATATTGTATTTTTCCTAATTTATCAATCCATAAGAATCCTCTTCAACGTATTAGAAAACTTTTAAGAAAAATAAACCGGCTAGAGTTGGTCCAGCTGTTGTTGAGTTTAGCTTGTAGCAACACATATAAGAAGATAGACAGATTTGTTTGGCAAAATAAAACATGTTCACAAGATTTAAACTTTATTTTATTTGCATAAAGTGATATTACACTCACAGATACTCTGTGATTATATTTTAAGTACAGATTCACAGCTTTTTATAAATAGAATTTAGCTTCATGGAGATGTATGTAATATTTAAGAATCAATTCCAATACAACTTATCTGAAAAAATAGTTTTTGATGTCAAAATAGACCTTTTAATATCCAAAATGAATAATTATGAAGTTTCACTCTAGTGTGTATCGCACAAAATAACATTTCATCCTTAATAATATTAATTTGATCACAAATTACGTTTGTACCAATGACTGATGTCGAAGTATTAAGTAGTTTAAGGTTTACGGTGTTTCGTATTACATATAAATGTTCATAACACTAGCGGCAGTGACTTGTGAACGATTTGTGACATGTTACAATATTTAGTTTTCTATAGACAAAAATATAACACAATTAAAAAACGCTAACAAACTTCAAAATCACGAGGAACAAACTTACAAATTAAACTGTTTGCTTAAAGATAAAATAACAATCATTTGCTAATGGATAAGGACCAGCTAACCACGACTGTCCCAGAGAAAATGTACTTAAGTGAATAGTGATAAATTTCACAATATTGACAAGAGAGGAGTAGTCTTTAATTCTCGAATTATATTTAAAAAAAAATTCATACATTTAAGAAAATAATAAAACTTATTTATTTTGACAAAATAACTACTCCATACATTGTACCTAGTTGTAACGCACCAATATTTACAATTATTCACTTTCATCGCATGTCACTGATTTACATTGTGTGTAGTGAGCTCTTTAAACATAGTGTATTACTTGTGATATCGGAATTAATAACTCTACAACAAATACAAGACGTACGTAATACAGCCTCACAAAAAACAAATTAGGACAGTAGACACCACAAATAAAATATTACACAAATTTTTCTATAAAAATATTAGGCAATCAGAATAACGAGAGATCATTTTATTTCAGACAAAAATTACAGAACACTTCACGTTCCAAATACACCCAGTATTACTTTAAGGACTTTTTCAACTAGTGTCAATGATTAAATTGATACCAATACCAATCAATAAACTACGGAAACAAACTTACTGCAGTGTCAACACAAGGTTATAACAACATACCTATTTGGGGTCGTCCATTAATCACGTGATGTTTTTTAGCGATTTTTTGACCCCCTTGGTTATGTTTTATGATATTTTAGATCGTCCAAAAAATGTCGTGTATTTTTTGAGCAAACTACATAATTATATTGCAATTTTTAAAATGTTATATTTAAATCCAGATATGATGTGATTAAATTATGAAAAATTCGGCATCAAGGTGTTGGTTGTTTTTCCGACTCCGTTCGAGCCTCACCGTGATAATTGGACGAACCCTTTAGTAAAAATAAAAAAGTTTATTACATTATTTGCAGTATAATCGACCATTGTACCTCACAAAATATTGAACTAATATTAGATTTAAAATTAAAAGAAACGTAATTATTAATTATATATGTTCGTACTTCATAATATTATAAACAGTAGATGTATGATGTCCTTATTATTTTTCTTCTGTTTATTAAATACTTAAAAAGGTAACGAGTGACTACATTCAAAATATTATTCCGATTAAGCATCTTTGAGTATATTTTTAACAATGGCATCCAATGAAATCTTATGACAATATGAAAGAAAAAAAATTAAAATTTCTTATATTACTTTAAATGCAGGATAATTCGTATGTCGTAAACGTCTAATATCTAGCAAAATGGAAGCTTCTTATGTGATATGGTGTTGTTCACATTGAGCAAATATATTTTGATAAAGTGATACATTCGAGAACGCTAGCAACACGCTTAGTGATAATAATTAGTTAAAACAGTGTTTTAAAGAAAAAAAACCCTTACTGTAGCCATTACACACACTCGTGTATTATAAGTTAAGTTTGATGATGTTTATGAAGTATATCAATAAATAATTTAATTAAGTCTCTACCAATACGAAAATTATTCGAAAACGGGATATTTACCATGTTTATTAATTTTTCTTCAAGGGGCTCGATATTTCGACATTAACTGCAAATGTCTTGTTCACGAAACTCATCTCTCAGTCTATATATCGAGCTCCGCGAAGAAAAAATAATAAACATGGTAAATATCCCGTTTTCGAATAATTTTCGTAATAGAAGTAACCATGTTAATCTAAAATCTCTACCAATAGTTACAAAAATGGTGTGCAATGACCCTACGGCTGTAGAGATGTTAGATCTCTTACATAAAATCTCTAATTTATTGGTTTGAGAAGCGGAAACAAACATTAATATATGATAATGAATAAAAAAAGTAAAAGGAATTATTGTAAGTTAATTATTGTCTATTGCTATGAAAAACAAATATTATGAAGTTAAAAGATTCGTAAAGAAATTCGATAATGTAATTACACATAATTATATAGTGTTAAATTGTACCAAAAACGAATATCTTTTGTTTTAAGTGGTCTAAATATTATGAATACTGTTGTCTAATTTTGACTATTACTCGTTCAAATAATTACGATTTTTGTACAGATGTCTACATAAAAGTTAGTAACATAGTAATTCTGAATTACGTTATATGAGGATAAGCAATTTAAAATTAAAGCGTATTTTTTTGAAATATCCATCATACAAGTAGCAATTTAATATACATATTTTGCTTGACGTCACTAGTTGCCTGACAATAATATCATTCAGGTATATTTATATATTAGTGCAACTAAAAAAGATTTTCCTTCAAGTTACAACAAAAACTTAGTTTAAAAATTTTAATAGTTATTATCGAGTGCTTTCATTTAGTTTTGTTTTATTTTGCCCTATTTGGTATTGCCAGTTGCGGCTAACATATTTGTATCATTATGCTTAAAACGTGTTATAAAACAATAAAATAGCTCAGAATTCGAATCACTTAATAATATTGTCCCAAACATCTTTACTCTACTCTCACATCACGATACGACTTTGACGAGGCACAAATTTTCACGTGTAACGGCTACGAATTCTCGTTTTACTTAATATTGTCATAAGTTACTTTTACAGCGATATATGGCAGATAATGATTCCTTAACATTTATTGCTTGTCTTAAGGGCCATGTAAACGTCAAATTTGTTTGTCAAACTTCATGTTTTCATATAAGAAACACATCAAACAAGCTCGCACACGATCAAATAATTTAACAAACACGTAAAATTTGACGAATTATTTGACCGTTTACGGGGCCCTTTACTCTTAATGTAGTGCGGTATATCTCGATGTAACGGATTGTCTAACCCGATTAAGGCCGATCTATATACCATATTTATATATATTTAGTGCGACATTTATTGCGCGGTCTTTTCATTCTAATTTAACCGATTCAGTGCGGCAGAAGCCGCAGGGGCGTCATGTGAATCTTTTGTGTATGGCGTGTGAATCCCGAGAGGATCCTAAATGTTTTCGTGAAAAACTCTGATAAAACATCATTTTTCAGTGGTCATCCGTAAACGAAAGTGTCTTTATTTGTCACGCAGATTACGAATACACTGTTAGCATTGGGATGTTCCATGAAAAAATATACATCAGAAGTTGTAAACCTTTTCAAAAGAAAAATTATGTAAAAAAAAAACTTTATTCCAGTGCGGATGAAGCCGTAGGGGCGACATGGGAATTTTTTGTGTATGGCGGGTGACGCCCGAGAGGATCCAAAATGTTTTCGTGAAAAACTCTGATAAAACATCATTTTTCAGTGGTCATCCGTAAACAAAAGTGTCTTTATTTGTCACGCAGATTACGAATACACTGCTAGCATCGGGATATTTCATGAAAACGCATACATCAAAAGTTGTAAACCTTTACAAAAAAAAAAGATGTAAATTATTTTTTACAGCTATGAAATGTTTTTGTAACTGCCAGTCGCTTTTAAAAAAATGAAATGAGGATAGTGACTGATGAATTTGATTCAGATTACGAGTGAAACTACATTGGAAATTTTTATTTATTCCATTATGAAATATTATTTTACTAAGAATTTAATGTACAAGTAAGTGTAGTGAATGTATGAAATATTCTTTTATTGGAGTTTACTCCTTAAGAATCGCTTTTCATATAAGGACCCCGGTATGAAAAAAATATGAGGTGTAAAATGTATTGAACGAAGGACCATCGTTACGTTTTTGTGCACAACCTATTCTGCGCACCTTTCAATTTTCGGTGCGTACGCGTCGTTGTCGTAACGCCATAGATGACGTTATATATCTATACTAATATATAAAGCTGAAGAGTTTGTTTGGTTGTTTGTTTGAACGCGGTAATCTCTGGAACTACTGGGCCGATTTGAAAAATTCTTCCAGTGTTAGATAGCCCATTTAATTTTATCGAGGAAGGCTATAGGCTATGTATCATCACGCTAAGATCAATAGGAGCGGAGTGCACGCCGACGAAGTCGCGCGCAGAAGCTAGAGCTGAAGAGTTTGTTTGTTTGGTTGTTTGTTTGTTTGTTTGTTTGAACGCGGTAATCTCTGGAACTGCTGGGCCGATTTGAAAAATTCTTCCAGTGTTAGATAGCCCATTTATCGAGGAAGGCTTAGGCTTAGGCTATGTATCATCACGCTAAGACCAATAGGAGCGGAGTCCACGCCGACGAAGTCGCGCGCAGAAGCTAGTATATAATAAAAATGAATGTTGCTAAGAGCATAACTGGAGAATGGCTCGACCAATTCGGCTAATTTTTTTTTTGTTTTTATACAAAAAAAAACTCATAACAGACAGAACGAAGTCTGTCCGGGCAACTAGTTCATAATAAATGTAAATAGAACAAATAGACCAAGTGAATGTTTTTATCCAAATAAATAATTTCGTATTTAATTATATACCTGTAGTTTTCTTTTCGATTGAATTGATTTGTTAGAAATAGATATTCTATTCAAAAGCTATAATACAATTTTTTTTTTTATGAAATACTACTACAAAATAGGTGTATGAGCATTTTAGGACCTACAAACGGTAATATCCCATTCTTCAATAAAATAACATTAATTGATCAGTCAATCGAGCCAAACATGTAACAAAAGGTTTACGACACCTGATAAAATAAGTCTCTTACTTTCTATCTCGGTTTATACAAGTATATAGTCACTTTTAAACACTTGAAACGAACTATTAAACCGCTCCCGTTCGGCGTTGGGTTGCGACTATGGGAAAAACAAGGGAAAACCGATGAAAAAGCGTAAAGTTACACTTCATGGCGGATGACGCCCGAGAGGATTCATCAAAGTCCCTGGCGCTAGAAGCCTCAGAGGCGACACGAAAAATTTGATCGCCGCCAGGCACTAAAGTTTGATAAATCTACCATCGCACTGAATCGGTTAAGAGTTTGTTTGTTAAATAAAGGTCAAATATCGGTCATAAAAATAAGATTATACGCAAATAAAAACATGAACAAATAAATTCATGTCCACATAAACTACGTTACCAATGCATTCGCCGAATAGCGCCAAGTAAACAAGTGCGTCGCAATATAAATCAGTCGCAAATAATCATGATATCGAATACCGAAATCACTAAAAAAAATACTAAAAATAATCTAACTAAGGACACTTAAATGAAATAAATACTGTAAGTACTACGAATATCGTAATAGCGCCGGCTTGCGGCTCTAATGACTTTGGTACGAATACCTCCCTCGCAGTCTGAGATTATGGCCAAGTTCGATTCTCAATTACAATATTGGACTAGCATGAAATTCGTTTACGATTCGTCTCCAGGCGGCTTACGTCTCTTCTCCGTTTCTTCATTCACCTGAAACAATTAGGTTTATTGGATTATTGTTTATATTACTAAAATATAGAAAAGGTCTTATACGGTTATATTACTACAATGAACATATTAGACATAGAGCGGTTCTCTGTAAAACATCAGGCACCGTCTCCGGGGGGTGGAGTATGGGGCTCCCGCTCAGCCACCAGTGTACAGGCACCACCGGCCAGTTGACCAGCAGGTGTGGGGGCAGACGGAGCGGCGCTCACCAGTAGGTGTGCAGGCGCAGGCAGTCGCCGGCCAGGTCGGCCAGCAGCGCGCCGCCCGCGTCCAGCACGTCACCGACACTCACCAGTAGGTGTGCAGGCGCAGGCAGTCGCCGGCCAGGTCGGCCAGCAGCGCGCCGCCCGCGTCCAGCACGTCACCGACACTCACCAGTAGGTGTGCAGGCGCAGGCAGTCGCCGGCCAGGTCGGCCAGCAGCGCGCGGCGGCCGGGCAGCAGCGCCAGGCCGGCCACGCGGCGCGGCCGGCGCTCCGCCAGCTCGCAGGCGGCCAGCAGCGCGCCGCCCGCGTCCAGCACGTCACCGACACTCACCAGTAGGTGTGCAGGCGCAGGCAGTCGCCGGCCAGGTCGGCCAGCAGCGCGCGGCGGCCGGGCAGCAGCGCCAGGCCGGCCACGCGGCGCGGCCGGCGCTCCGCCAGCTCGCAGGCGGCCAGCAGCGCGCCGCCCGCGTCCAGCACGGCCAGCGCAGGCCGCCCGCGCACGGAGCGCGCGCACACGATGCGCGGCCCGCTCTCCGTGCGCTCCACCGCGACGCCGCCGTAGCCTCCGCGACCTGCTCCCGTCACAGAGATAAATCGTTTACAACTAGCGATTCATGGTAAACGGACTGGTGTTATTATATGTATTCTTTTTACTGTGTGATGCAATATTGCCTGTAGTACTATGGTTTTACTTTAATAGAGATAAAAATCATGCTTCAAACCTAACTTAAGCAATTACTGCACATTTGCAAATTTCTTAATTTTAATAAATTTCATCATTTCATCATTTCAGCCTATCGCAGTCCACTGCTGGACATAGGCCTCCACAAGTTCGCGCCAATAATGGCGTGAACTCATGTGTTTTACCCATAGTCACCACGCTGGGCAGGCGGGTTGGTGACCGCAGGGCTGGCGCCGTCGCACCGAAGACGCTGCTGCCCGTCTTCGGCCTGTGTATTTCAAAGCCAGCAGTTGGATGGTTATCCCGCCATCGGTCGGCTTTTTAAGTTCCAAGGTGGTAGTGAAACTATGTTATCCCTTAGTCGCCTCTTACGACACCCACGGGAAGAGAGGGGGAGGCTAATTTCTATGCCGTAGCCACACAGCGATACACCACATAATAAATTTAAATTGCATAAAAGTAGACAATGGTCTTCATTTAATATCTTCTTACTTTTAAAGAGCTTATAATAAATCCACCAACTATCTAATCTTATTCAACAATACACAACAAGTGAGCCTACAACACCGATTCGTATAAATCTCTACCTTTTGGTATAGGCGCTAAAGTAGTTTGCAGGTTTCCTTCCGAATCGTACACCCGCACCGCTACGTCTGCCACTACGATCATGTCCTCTGTCAGAGCCAGCCCGCCTACAAGTCCCAAATCGCCGTTACCAACCTGTAATGAGATTTTATTTAAAAAAAGTTTGAATTAGACATAGAATTTGTTAGTTGTTTTGTTATTGCTGTTTGTTGTTATGTATTGTTGTATGTATTTATGAGGTACCTTTTTCGATTTTTTTAAATTTTACAAAAATATTATGTCATTACCTATTGTTACCCAAAGTAAACAAAACCACTACTTAGTTTGAATTACATTCAATTCTTTTATTAATTTAAAAAGGCAACAGTATATATCAATTATTATTATCGTTCCTAAAACACAAAACAAAAAAATCGGCCAAGTGGGAGTCGGACTCGCGCACGAAGGGTTCCGTACCGTTCACTAAACTAATTATTTATAAGTAAATTTTCTGTAAAATATTTATTTAATTGTGACGCCATCTATGCCGCCGATATATTAGAAAACTATTATTGACAAATAATAGTTTTCTACGACGACGAAGTTTTCCAAATATCTGATAGATGGCGTTGGAGACTGATAAATAATTTTTACCCCCCCTTAAATATTTATTTTATTTTGTTTTTAGTATTTGTTGTAATAGCGGCAACAGAAATACATAATTTGTGAAATTTTCACCTGTCTAGCTATCGCCGTTCTTGAAATACAGCCTGGTGACAGACGGACGGACGGACAGCGAAGTCTTAGTAATAGGGTCCCGTTTTTACCCTTTGGGTACGGAACCCTAAAAACTACGACGCATTGCTTTGCACACCGTACATTAAATATGACGTCATCGGCCCAGGTCTCAAGTCAACTAGCCCGAGTTATACAAGGCAATCAATACAAGCCTACCTCCCGCTCGATGTTTCCGTGAGTGTCGAACACGAAGACAGCGCGAGCGCCGTTGTCGGCCACGGCGAGCCGCCGCGACGCCGCGTGCGCCGCCACGCACACCGGCTCCACCAGCCGCTCCGAGCGGATTGTGCGCACCGTACCGCCCTCGCTGTTGATCTGTCAATATTTCAAAGCGTTATTAAGGGCCCCGTAAACGACCAAATAATTTGTCATACGTGTTTGTCAAATTATGTATTTGATCGTGTGCGAGTTTGTTTGATGTGTTTTTTATATGAAAGCATGAAGTTTGACCAACAAGTTTGACAAATTATTTGATCGTTTACAGGGCCCTTTAGAGCCTACTTACCGTCAATCGACTACAACTCATCTGACCGACAAACAGTAGTGCGAGTCATAAACTGTTCGTTATCAGAATATAGCAACCGGGCTTTAGTAGATTGCCAACAAGGTCAAAATCCAAGATATAATATTCGACTGAAGCAGACTTGCATTCCTGTTCATATTTCTGGCTACACCTAAGTACCACACTTTTATAGTTAGAAACTAAACTAGCTACTATAGTAGCCTTTTCTAAGAACAGAGAGATTGATAGAGATAGAGAGAGAGAGAGAGAGAGAGAGAGAGAAACGAAAAGATAGATATGGAAGTCAAAATGTCACAGACATCCAAACCCGAATGAAATATTTGGACAAAATACAAATCGTACAATACAATTCTTAACTGGTTTTGGCATTAAGTGCAATAACAAAGCGATAGCAACTATTGTGCCAATATTGCTGTCAAATTGTAATTCACAAGATCATAGCAAAGAAAGAAGAGTCTGCTCAGAGCAAGTTGTGAATTTTAGATACCACTATACCGTATTAACTATGGCCACAGAAGATTTTTAGTACTAGTTCAATTGCAAAAATGTTTTTGAGACTCAGCTTACGTAAAACAATGTAAGTGACATAGAGCAATCGATTGTACAGTCACTGCACATTTATTGCAAATTTCTTAATTTTAGAAGGCCAGCTATTAATACATTTAGAGACCCCGCAGACATACAATTGTGAATTGGCCAACTATCGAACAACTAAATTGGGTACGTTTCCAATTTAGTTGTACAACTTTGAAATTGTGCGTAATCGGAAGGGAATTTCGATTCTGATGCGATCGGTATCCAATTATTTAGTTGTACAATTTAGTTGGAGAAGATGTGCGGGCTAGCATATGTCACCATACCTATTAGTATACTCTCCAATTTAGTTGGCCAATTCACAATTGTATGTCTGCGGGGTCTCTAAATGTATTAATAGCTGGCAATTTAATTTTTTTGCATTACTTTGTATTTCTAATAATAATATCAACGTAAAACAAATTGTTACCTCCGTGAGTGTCCGCGTCCGCCAGTTGACAACAACTACGCCTTCAGCCGTCACTGCTATCCCTGTACAGCTCCTTCCTGCCAACCCTAGAATATAATTAGGAATTAATATTTTTACCGATTACATGGCAACTTTAAAACCAAAACAGCTATGACGGAGTATTTGTAAGAAGCATTTTTTTTTTTTTTATACAAAATTAAATGAAAAATGCTCATATTCATAAATTAATTAGAAATTAAATAAAATCTCACCATCATTTACTATATGAGTCTTAAAAGCAAAGGTTTCGTCATCTAACACTTTTACTCTTGAATTACCGGCATCAAGAATATAAATTTCACGCCGTTTGGGACATCTGAAAAAAAAATCACATTTATAATCATTGATAAAAATTTTAATTAATTACCTAATGAACTATTTACCAAAATGTTTTTATGTTATAACAAAACAAGTTATGCACCAATGTCAGACTAGATATTTGTAGTTAAATCATTTGAAATCATTATTGTATTTTTTAATATACAATGTATTATTATAATGTATTATTTTTTATAATTAAAAATGTTTGAACGGATATTTAGCAACAGAGTAGGGATCGTTTGGCCCATCACACAAACAGAAAATAACTTTGTTCAGTACAAAAATAAAAATATAATCACACGCGCGGCGGCCGGCAGCACGGTGCGAGCTACCGAGAGACAGAGACAGAGAGCGAGACGTCACGTCACCTGGCGACGGCGACGGGCTGGCTGAGCTGCTCCTTGCCCGAGCCGCGCGCGCCCCACACGCGCAGCGGCGCGGCGGCCGGCAGCACGGTGCGAGCTACCGAGAGACAGAGACAGAGAGCGAGACGTCACGTCACCTGGCGACGGCGACGGGCTGGCTGAGCTGCTCCTTGCCCGAGCCGCGCGCGCCCCACACGCGCAGCGGCGCGGCGGCCGGCAGCACGGTGCGAGCTACCGAGAGACAGAGACAGAGAGCGAGACGTCACGTCACCTGGCGACGGCGACGGGCTGGCTGAGCTGCTCCTTGCCCGAGCCGCGCGCGCCCCACGCGCAGCGGCGCGGCGGCCGGCAGCACGGTGCGAGCTACCGAGAGACAGAGACAGAGAGCGAGACGTCACGTCACCTGGCGACGGCGACGGGCTGGCTGAGCTGCTCCTTGCCCGAGCCGCGCGCGCCCCACACGCGCAGCGGCGCGGCGGCCGGCAGCACGGTGGCGCGCAGCGGCGAGTCGCGCACGCCGCGCGCGAACACCAGCACGCGCACGCACACCGCGCCCGCGCTCCACGGACGCATCGAGATGCTGCGGACACAGAAACTTTCATGTTGCTGACTCTGACGCATGTAGAACATTTAAAAAAGGAACCTAATTTGAGTCAAAAAGTGCTTTATTTTTATATTCCTAGGACTAATTATAAAACTAATCAAGTAAATAGGTTAAGCATTGATTTAGGAAACCTCGCCAATTTTTAGATATTTCCCTCATAGACTTAGTTTTTTTTATTGGTAAGGTTTTTTTTTCCAGTAATAATCTGCAATCAGTCGCCAGACTATAAGCAGGTGAGTTGTGCGATAGTAATTAAAAATGAGTTGGCTTTTTCAAGTAATCCAGAGGCTAGTGGATTTGGGTGGTAGGTAAGACGTTCAGTGTTGTTTTTTATAGCGCTCAATTTCTACGGCCACTGTTGTAATGTTTAAATACTCGTGTATCTTATCGTTCCTTGTGGTTTACTTGGTCTCTTTTTGCTTTTATATGGTTTTTCCATGTTAAGCGTCTATCTATGTGGAAGCCGAGGTATTTCACACAGTCAGTTTGCGGCAAGATATGATTTATTAAATGAACCGGAGCACAATTTCCTTTTCTTAGGGCGAATGTTATGTGATCGGATTTCTGAGCGCTGGCTTTGATTCGCCATTTATTAAGCCAGTCTGAGGTAGAGTTGAGAAGTCGTTGCAACTTTATGCTTGCTGAATTAGGGTTATCGTCCACAGCTAAGAAAGCGATATCATCGGCGTATGTGCCAATTGTAACATCGTTTGAGATCGGCAGATCTGATGTGTAAAAAAATTAGGTAATTTGATAATTCAAATTCAAATGGTAAGTAAGGTCAGATATATTTTCAACTAAGCAAAATATTGTTTACAGCAAGATAAAAAGGGCATACCGATATAACCCCGAATCGAGGTCAGTGACAGTACATGGGAGTGGTGCATCGTCTAATGTAGCCGCAGCAGTGACGGGATCCCCACCGGTACTTCTCGCTTCACCATGATAGTCAACAGTCCGTAAAACTACCACTAACTCGAGACCACATACACAAGCTGATTCTGAAACGTATAAACAACCATGGATTAGTCCTGTTTATCTCATAATGTTTTTCTTCAGAGATTTTGGAGGCATAATGAATACAATTAAACGAAAATATGTGCCTTAATATGAATCACAAACTACCTTGTCTTTATATTAGTATATTATAATATAATAGATTTTGCAAGAAAGAAGTTTTAAAATTGAACTGTAATATCCTGAGAGCAAAGTGTTTACCGAATAATTATACATTAACAAAATACTAAACAAAAAATTGCGTGCGTACAAAGTACACATGTCAGAAGTGAAACTTCTTTGGCAAACTAATTCAAAAAACTAGTTAAAAAAAAAAACAAATTTAAAATACAAAAAAACAACTAATAACTAATTGAAAATAAAAAAAGCCAACGTCACGCGGTGTTGTTCCCAGGCGCGGAGGTCACCCAATCAAGTACTGACCGTCCCTGATGCTGCCGCGTTACCGGTCGCTCAAATTTTACCTCTCATGCGCCTAAAGAAGTTTCACTTCAATAATACAGATTTTAGCTTTAGTTCTCTATGGTATTTCTATTTGGATTGACAATTATTAAAATATGAATTAAATATAAAATTAGTTACTTACCTAACTGTAGAGTACATAAACCAGGAAAAGTAGTACTAGTCCGAACTCTACCCAATTCTGCCAACGCCTCGGCAAATCTTTGTTGCGCGTCATTGTGTGCAAAGTCTACCGCTAAGAAGGCGTTCTCTCTTGGTTCAGCAAGTGCTGCAGCATCGCCAAGTCTAGCCCCTAAAGCCGCGGCTCGACTGCTCACTTCCCTAACTTCAACCTGCTGCTGAAGACCTGAGCATTCTGCCTCAACCTGCAAGAGTAAAAACAGCTTTAGATAAATGATATAAATAAAAATCTAGTTTCAGGAGTTGAGTTGAGTTAGTTGGAATTCAATCTTTTGTATTGTTGTTTTATTCTAATTTTAAAGATACACGTTTATGCATATATCAAAAGTAAAAACTATAGTAGCAAAACTTACTTTTGCTTTTTCAGCATCAATCAATTTCAACTGTTCTTCAAGCAACTTTCTCTTATGTGTAGCAGCAGCTGCCGCAGCCGATTTGAGTTCGCTATGCCGTTTATCTAATGCGGCTTTTAATTCTGTGAAATGTCTATCTATAGCCTCGTCGGCCGCAGTCGCTGCCGCCTCTAGTCTCCTCAACTCACTAGCCACGGCATCCCTCGCGGAACCCAGCTTACTCAGGCACTCATTGGCTCTATATAACAATATCTCAGACATTCTCTTTAATGCTATAGAAAACGGCACCACTGTATGATCACAAGGAGTATCACTATGGGGACCGTCTGCACAGTGTCTGCAAAAAACACAGTCGCAAGTTTCACAGAAGAGTAGCTCTCTACCGGGATGTGAACTGCACTGGGGGATTACTTCTCTTCTCTGTCTAGCCATTAAATCTAATAATTGGTTCACGAGAAACGATGGAGGTAAAGCTGGAACGCCGCCACGTGGTATGGTTATTAATTCTCGGCATATCGGACATCTGAAGCTTCCCGCGTCCCTAGTTTGGGAGGCAGCTATTCGCGTAAGACAGTGTAGACAAACCGTATGAGAACACGGCAAAAGCTTCGGAGTATGCTCCCCTCCATCATAAGTGCCTGTTAACAATCAATCAAGGTATATTTAGCACAAAATAAATTTTTAAGATATCCTCCTCTTATGTTTTATTTAAAATTGCTTAGTGATTAAGTGGTGAGTGTAGAGATAAAATGTCAAAACTACTCAAAACAGAAATACAGTACAGACATGGTCTATTTACATTTTCACATACATACACTGTGTGTAATAACTAAATGACATGTTATATTGTTTGTAATTATGTGATATCAATGATTTATCAGACAGTGGTGTGCTTTAAATTAAGGTGTACTAACATAAACAAGTGCCGCAGGTGAGGAAGCTCTCATTAAAATCCTCATAGTTGATGGACACCGTCTCGACGAGCGTGGAGCTCATGCTCGCCATCCCGACGCCCAGCCGTGAACTGTACCGTAAGGTTAAAATAAAATAAAGCCAGTTATATTATCAAACAGCTAGTTAAACATAAAGCCAACACATAAAATATTTTAATTCTTAAAAGGTTGTGTGTAAAAATAGATATCAACACATAAATAAATAAACATAGTAAAGACATATAACACATGGAATGGTGATCAATATAAATGTAGGTAGGCATTGACAGCCACTACTGCAAACAATGTGTATGGTAAGCTCGTTTTAACGGAAATATGATAATATGAGGAAAACACTTTGCAATTATTAGCATAAACAATTTTATGTTATTATAATAGATATTAACTGTAAAATAGAATACAGTTATAAATAATATTAGCGAGCATATAAAATGATAGTGTAATTCAAAGAGTACTTTTTAGGTAGGTTTGATTGTTTTAATGCTAATGTGTATTCCAAACTGTTTAGTGGGCAAGCTATAACTTTTTCTTTGTTTTAGAATGTGTTACTAAGTTAACAATAAAAACTATTAAAATAACATTCTAATGTAGAATTTATTCTTCATCACTTCAGCCTATCACGGTCCACTGCTGGACATAGGCCTCCACAAGTTCACGCCAAAAATGGCGTGAACTCACGTGTGTTGCCCATAGTCACCACGCTGGACAGGCGGGTTGGTGACTGCAGGACTGGCTTTGTCGCACCGAAAACGCTGCTGCACATCTTCGCCCTGTGTATTTGAAAGCCAGCAAATTGATGGTTATTCTGCTATTGGTCATCTTTTTAAGTTCCAAGGTGGTAGTGGAATTGTGTTATCTCGTAGTCGCCTCTTACGACACCCATGGGAAGAGAGATGGAGGCTTTATTCTTTACTGCCGTAACCATACAGCAAGAATTTATTCTTGAGCAATTTAAAAACTTATATACTTAGTTAAAATCAACAAGCTCAATAGGTCTACAAATATTAATATTCTACTAATATTACTTGCAAAGTAACAAGACATGCAAATTAATAAAAAAATTAGGAACAGACATTTGTAATAATCGACCATTTGAAAGTTATAATTAGTGTAAAGTCCTATCATTCTAAATGTGAGACAATATGCATGGAGCTCTAATTCATGATTCACCAATCATGGCAGATTGCTCTTGATTTATTTCATTGACTTCAATTGAATGATATTTCTCACAAATATCTTTTGTATGTGAAATTGTCCAAATGTCATATCAACCCACTTCCTCAACATTGATATTGAATGGCCCAGTTCAAAAAATCACTCAACATTAATGATTTGGGGTCATAAAATGAAATAACAGTCTTTACATTATACAATTAATTTTGACTAAGGAAAATACAAAGTAATAGCTTTCAACTAGGATTAAAACCATTAGACTTAGGTATTTTTAGTTTGGACTTAGGGATTTTAATTAAAAATCTTTAGGACTTGGAGGAAATAATACTATAGGTAGACAAGGTCTCTGCTCACGACTTCATCCATGTAAAAATCAGAAACATAACAAGGACAACTAAAAACACTTAGTTTGAAACAGCCATAAACAGTATTTTATTTTTCAACTTACATCAACAAACTTATACTTCAATCTATTTAACATAATCATTACCTACTCGCATTCTTCTGCTTCATCTTCTACAATCTTCATTACCACAAACTTTTAATATTTTTTGGAATTAGAGATTTTTGGAGTTCAGTAACTAGATTTAGATGTCTAAGTTTTTCCATGAAAAATGCACTTTGGAACATGTTGGAAATAAATTAAACAGATCAATCCATATACAATGAAAAGCCTTTGCAAGTGGTATTTCTAGTGCATAAAATTGCTATGTAGAAAGACTTCGGGACTTCTTGAACTGTGCCATTCAATTGAAAGACATAATGTCACAATTTCTATCGCCTTATAAATGCTATTCAAAAACCAGTTATATGATGTAAAACTAAAGTATATAATGATTATTTAATGTTGTTTGTTTTTGTTTTGTGTAATTAATGAGAAAACAATATGATTATCACTTAATAAAATTGCTAACAAATATGTTCGTTTTACATTGGTAACAATGTTTATAAATAATAAATACTTAATATACATACAAAGTAAAATCAATAACTATAAAATTTAATTGTGTACGAGGTACAGATATTTTTTAAATACACATAATTATGAAATTAATTTGTTTTGTCATAGCCACATAATGCATTAAAAACAAAAAAGGCAGTTTAATAAAAGCTAAAATAGACATTAGTGAACAAAACGAAATGAAATTTTTAATGGAAATCAGAATGGTAGTAGAATAAAGGTAAAAGAAAAATACTCACAGGAAAGAACAACAATACATGGACGTAAATTCCAGGCACACTTCAGTAAACTTATCTCATCATTTAATACACGAAAGCTCACCTTATACAGCGTTCTTTTTACATTTAATAGAACCGTACGTTTATTGCGAAGCGGGATCTTATATACATATTCCTTTACCACGTTAGCAAGTCGAATACAGTAACTTCATAAATACACAAAGTACTCTGTGTTAAATACCAATAGCATAATCTTCTATATTTTAGATGTTGCTAAATTAAAAACGGCTACTGTATACAAAATAACATAAAGTCGAATAGTCTTTCGTAATCGATCGATATTATAGAAAAACTATTTTCATGACAAAGAAAGATACCACACCATATCTTTCTATAATTAGAACATATTTAAGCATAACATATATCACCGAAAAGAAATCAGCGTGTTACTATCACGTTTCAACCATTTTAAGATTTGCATTAGTTTTGTTTCCAAATATTTATCGAAACTATTTTTGTGTCAACCATTATACTACTGTTAACGTCAACTGTCATCACACTTCACAGATAATAAATTATTGACTACAAATATTTTTTCAAAAAATCTAAATTAATGTTTTAAAATAAAATATCTAGGTTTATAATAATCATAAATAATAAAAAAATATATATAATTGTAGCATAACAACGAAAATAAATGTTAATGCTGTATTATCATTATTATTTTAAACAGTACACATTAAAAAAAAAAACATTAAATTGATGAATTGAATTTTAGAAATATTTTTTTTTTGATATAGGTACATACATTATCTTCTTTTTATTAAAAAATCTGTATAATAATAAGCATATATAATTACGTATGTATTGTGTATGTGTATGTATGTGTGTGTAATTTGTATACCGAGTTTATACCGACTGTAACAAGGTCAATTTCATTGACGATGACGAAATTATACTATTTTTGTGTTTTCCTTTTCAGTAGTGGGAGGTTTATCACAGAGTACATTGTAATAGTAGGGAAGAGGTTTTTGCTCTAACAATAAGTTTTGATTTTATCAATAAGTTTAAAATTATGAGAATTTTAAGTGAAAAAATGCTCAAACGTTATTTGTTTAATTTAAGAGCATTTAATGCTTATCGGTATGTCTTTTTTATCTGATCACAGGAAAAATTAAGTACTACTTGTAAAAATATTATCTATCTATCTATGTTTGTTGCCTTATTTTCTACTGTACATACTTTTGTTTAGATAACATTAACTTAAATATGAAAATAAAATCAGCGCTTTTCGAATATAAAATGTTTCGCGATATGCGTACTTATCTAAATAATTGTGTTTGAATTATAATTTATTATTATTATTATTATACGTTTAGTTATATATATGTAGTTTCTTGTTAAGTTACTTTATTTTATGTACTTATCCGAATCGATATGTTAATTTAAATATAAAATAAACTACAATAATAACAAGAGCTACTAAAATTGCTACGTTTATTTTGCTCCACAAATATTTTTATATCTTAATTCTTGCATTGTCTTGCTATATTTTTTTATCAGGTGTAAGAATCAACCTACTTTTTTGCTAAAATAAAACAATACTAGCTAGTTTGTATTATTAATATTAATCTTAGATTTTTAGAGTTCCGTACCCGAAGGGTAAAAACGGGACCTTAATACTAAGACTTCGCTGTCAGTCCGTCCGTCCTTCCGTCCGTCTGTCACCAGGCTGTTTTTCAAGAACGGCGATAGCTAGACAGTTGAAATTTTCCCAAATTGTGTTTTTCTGTTGCCGCTATAACAACAAATACTAAAAACAAAATAAAATAAACATTTAAGGGGGCTCTCATACAACAAACGCGATTTTCTTGCTTTTTTTTGCTCGATATCAACAATGGCAACAGGTAGGCACTTGAAATATTCACAAAATATTCGGTTGTATTTTCACTTTAACAATAAATAATAAAATTAAAATAAAATAAAATATATTTAAGGGGTCTCCCCACAGACCACAGAAATACTATACGTGGGTCTCCCATACAAAAAACGCCACTTGCCAATTTTTGTTCGATATCAATAAATGCAGAGGTAGGCACTTGAAATATTCACAAAATACTTAATTGTTTATTTACTTAGTAATAAATAATAAAATTAAAATATTATTTATTACTAAGTAAATAAACAATTAAGATTTTTGTCACAATGTAGAAATTTTTAACTATGTGACCCCCCCTATCGCCTTGACCACGACTGTGACCCCCCCCCCCCTGGCGCCGAAGCTGGATCCGCCCTTGGTTATGGGCGTGTTGCAACTAGTTGATGCTCTGGTCGTCGCGGCTTCGATAACCGTACACGACAAATGTTTGTATAGGTCAAACAGATGTTTGTCGTAATTGCTTGTGCGTTTGGGCTTGTGTGTTTACAAAGTTTTTGATGCGATGGAATTAAATAATTTATTTTTGTTGTATTTTATGCAATTCTATTAGATTGCAGAGGCGGCGAGGAGGAGGCAAGTCTTTGCGAGGCCCTTTGTCCTTCTAGTCTAGTCGACAAGTTGAAAATGGTCGAAAATAGAGCACGTGTGATTTTTTTCTAGACGTCATTCCGGATCCAACGAGCTATCACACATAATTTTAAGAGCAGTATCTCTATTCTCGACCATTTTCAACTTGTCGAATAGCCTATAGACTTTACGGCTTTTCCTAAGACTAAAATCTTGAATTAAAGCACAATAATCTAACGAAAGAGCTAAGTCCTTTTCGATTGAAAGAATAGCAAGGACTGAAAGCCGATCTTGTGTCATCGAATTCCTCAAATATGTTTTAATAATTTTAATAAAAAAATACAGTTAAAAATCTTGGGTTGTTGCGCGAGGCGCCTGCAAGAGCGAGGCCCCGGGCGATTGCCCGCCGTTCGCCAGCCCCTAAGGCCGCCACTGATAGATTGTTTCAATCTGATGTCGTACATTTTTAAGCTATATTTTATTTATTGATTATTATCAAAAGAATAATTTTAGTATCTTAACGAAATTCCTGTAGGTACAGTGGTATTTAAGGCTTTATTGATCGACCTTTCAAAAAGAGGTAGTAATTCTATTTGCGTCATTTTTTTAAACCAAGTTAATTAGGAAAGTTATGTCTAAGACGTTGTTTTAGATCATCTTCCACGTCTAGTAATAATAACATACAACCTTTTGAATCTATACCAGGATTATCATCTCTACCTATTATTGGTCCAATACATCATTTCATTCCAGGAGTCGGTAAGTACAATTACTCTATACTAATATCAACTTTTATCATTAGTGTCAACATAAATATGTTTAAATTTCAGGATCAATCGGTTTACGTGCTAATTTCTATGAACTATCTAAAGTTTTGTTTGAGAAATATGGTTCCATAGTTAAGTTAGACGGCGTTTTTGCAAGAGCAAGTATGCTTATTTTGTATGAACCAGAACATTTTGATCAGGTAACATTGAATAAAGAAATTATTATTATCTATAATAAGAAATTAAAAATTAACGCTTCTGGCGTCCGTGTAAGAGGCGGGATATACCTACAAAATAAAAACGAGTGTGCTTTAGTCCACACGACTGAAGTAAAACTTCTTTAGCTCTATCTATCTTATATGTCCCTTTCAACTTCAGTTTGCATCACCCGATCATACTTTTCGTAACGCTCTCGTCCCGCATTCACCAGCTTACTCCCCAAGTCAGCAGTGCATAAAGAAGTTTTACTTCAAAAAGTTTTACAATATTTTTGCCCAAATTCATTAAAAAAATTTTTTAGGTATATCGTGCTGAAGATACTTTACCATCAAGACCAGGATTCGATACACTAGTTTATTACAGAACTAAATTAAGAAAATCAGTCACTAATGGTATTTATGGCTTAACGACAGCGTAAGTGAAATTTTTCTAAATTACGCTATAACTGTTATTGAATTTGAAATGACGACGCGTAGGCGTAACGATCACAGCACTGGTTTGTGGCTGTTGCGGGTTCCATCCCCGCATATGACAAACATTTGTATTGTCCATGCAGACAGATGTTTGCCTTTGCCGTGGTCTAGGTGTTTGAGCAGTCCTTGTGGGTCTCCTCACCGTGCCTCGGAGAGCACGTTAAGCCGTCGCGTCGGTCCCGGTTGTTATCATGTACACCGGATAGCGATCGTTACTCATAGTAGGGACTAGGGAGTTTATCCGCCAACCGCATTGGAGCAGCGTGGTGGATCTCTGATCCTACTCCTACATGGGGAAAGAGGCCTATGCCCAGCTGGTCCAGCAGCGGGATATTGCAGGCTAAGCTGTTATTGAATTCTAGAAAGGGGGCGTTCAAGTATTACGTAGGTACCTAACGCTAATTTTGGGGAGGGTCTTGTAAAACGTTACGATGCGTTACAAGGGCGGGAGGGGGGATTCGAACAACGCGTTACGTAACATTGTTTTTTATTTAATTAAAAAATGTAGGGTACTAAAATCTATTTATTTATTAATTTATTACTACCGCAAACGCGATTAAAACAATAACAAAAGTAATTTAGCGACTTTCCGGTTAGTTTGCGCAACATAGATGTGACATTTGGGTAATAATGGTCAGTTGGGTGTTACGTAACGTTTATGGGGGAGAGGGGGGGTCAAAAATCTTCAAAATTTGCGTTACGTAATACTTGAACGCCCCCATAAGTAAAATACCACAAAAACATTTTCTTGATGCAACCGCGCAACAAACGCTCTGGTACAAATATTTCTTTTCGGTTTGGATGACTGTTCTTGTGGGTCTCCCAACCGTGCCTCAGAGAGTACGTTAAGACGTCGATCCCGGTTGTTATCGTAAATACCTGATAGACAAGTAACGATCACTCATAGGAGGGAACATATCCATCAACCCGCGGTGGAGCAACGTGGTGAATTAAACTCCAATCCATCTCCTACATAAAGAAAGAGGCCTATGCCCAACAGTGGGATGTTAGAGATTAAATGCAATTTCTTGGTACGCTAGTTATTGGATTTTTTTAACATTTACCAAATAGTTACGATGAGAATGTTTAGAAATGTTATGTTACTGTAATAATTGTACACCTTATTATACTTATCTATGGTAATAATTAATATAATAAATGTTTCTTGATTGTAGGGAAGGTTCCCAATGGCGCGATTTTCGAACGAAAGTTAATCCAGCTTTGTTAAAACCAAAACTGGTGAAATTGTATGCACCAGCTTTAGAAGAAATTGCAGGAGATATGGTGGCGAGGCACGTTAAGTAGCATTAAATGTTTTCAAATTACAATCTTTACTGCCTCTGTAGTTTTAATACCCAATAAAGGCATATCCTTAAAGATTAGCCATATTACTGTCTTATTTAATTAATTAAAAATACGTTTTAATAAGAAAGAAGTATCGAGTTATTGAATAAGTTATAAATGAACGTTTTTCTACGTCCCTCTTTTATTTTTAAGGTTCCGTACCCAAAGGGTAAAAACGGGACCCTATTAGTAAGACTTCGCTGTCCGTCCGTCCGTCCGTCCGTCTGTCACCAGGCTGTATTTCAAGAACGGCGATAGCTAGACAGGTGAAAATTTCACAAATTATGTATTTCTGTTGCCGCTATTACAACAAATACTAAAAACAAAATAAAATAAGTATTTAAGGGGGGCGATAATTATTTAATTATTTATTACTCTCCAACGCCATCTATTAGAAATTTGGAAAACTTCGTCGATAGACTAATAAGTTTTCCAATAGCGGCATAGATGGCGTTACAATTAAATAAATGTTTTACAGAAAATTTACTTATATGTATTTAGTTTAGTCAATGGTACGGAACCCTTCGTGCGCGAGTCCGACTCGCACTTGGCCGATTTTTTATTCTATTGAGTACTACAGTATATATTTATTTGAATTATAATAACCAATAAATTACATACATAGGTTGAAAAGACTACAAGAGAAAGATAAGTATCTTGACCAAAATTTTGATTTAGAAATTACGAAATGGTCTCTAGAATCAGTAGCTGTCGTCTGTTTAGGAACGAGGCTTGGATGCCTTGACGACGGTTTGACCGATGATCATCCTGCAAAAATACTTATCAAATGTTCTCGAGATATACTAGATCTCTCGTGGAAATTAGAATTTACTCCTAGTATTTGGAAATATTATCCTACACGAACTTTCAAAAAAATGATCAAAACATTAGATTCACAGTGGGAGTAAGTATATAATAATATTACTTAATTTGCTATTCGTGTACTGTTTTCTTTGTCTGAAATTTCATCTCAAGTGCTAAACTTTAAATAATTTCATACTTTATGTATTGTTGTAAGACAATTTAAAAGTACCACAGTTGTTGTTTGAAAAAATTCCAGTGCTAGTGTAAAATTTATTGAAGAAGCTAAAATGAAAATAAACGAAAGAGGCCATGATGTTCCCGAAGAGGATAAAAGCATAATAGAAAAGTTGCTGGCCATAGATGATAAGGTTGCTATTATGATGGCAAACGAAATGTTGCTCGCTGGAATCGATACGGTATATGTTAGATACTTATTTGTTTAGTCATTATTTATGTAGTATGAATTTATATGTATCAACAATCTATCTATATATGTATGTATGTCTATTTATTGACTTGTTTCACATTATTTTCTAATTTGATTTTTAGCAATATGCACCTTTTCTACTAATTTGATTTATTGTGAATGTTGCTAATTTTATTTTTTGCTTGGTGAACAATAAAGTGTTAATTATTATTATTTTGTATAAGACATGTAACAACATTATATGAGGTATGCTTTTAGAAAAAAAAAATTATTTGATTATTATAAAACTATGTATTTCTGTTCTTAGGTGGCATTTACAACGACTTGTCTTTTATACAATTTAGCAAGAAATCAAAATGTTCAAGACAAATTAAGAGATATAATAAATTCATCTGAACAAAGCAATAAATACCTCAGAGCTTGCCTCAAAGAATCATTAAGATTATTTGCTGTCGTGCCAGCGAACTTGAGACGTACGACTAAAGAGCATATTGTTGATGGATACCATATCCCTAAAGGAGTATGCATCTAGCATTTTTACTAAAAATATTATTCATACTTAAGTTTTATTTATGTAACATTTCTATTATAATTTCCAGATTGACGTAATAGCACCAAATGAATTTCTTTCTAGAATGGAAAAGTATTACCCTCGCGCAAATGAATTTTTACCAGAAAGATGGCTAGTGGAAAAAACCGACTCACTATATTATGGAAACTGTCATCCAATGGTAACACTTCCATTCGGTTTCGGGGTAAGATCATGCATCGGAAGAAGAATTGCAGAGTTGGAAATTGAAATATTTATAAAGAAGTTATTGCAAGACATTAAAGTTACTTGGGAAGGTCCACCCGTCCAAGTAGTTACGAAAGTCATGAATTCATTGAAGAAACCATACTACTTTAAATTTCAACCTGTTTCTTGAAAACAATAGATTATAAATGGATTTTTCTAGAAATTTTTAAATAAATCTATATTATAATTTTTTGTTAAATAAGTATATTATAATAATTATTAAGATTGAGCTTAAATGTTATAAAGGTTTACGATATTTTGCTTGTATCCAGACTCTGTACATTGTCAACATCTTTCCTCTGTTTACTTGAAGTCTTCTATCTATTAAGTTTTGTTCCTCTACAAATCCTTCATTTGTGAAAAGTTGTGAAATTTCTTCTTGTGTAAAAAAATAAACCATAGTTTTGTCTCCTCGGGCATAAAAATTGTCTGATATACAACGTCCCTTTTTGAATCTTAATTGTGCTAAGTCATATCGTCCATAGTCTCGAAAAACAACTAGGCCTCCTGGTCGCAGATATTTGTAAATATGTTGAACAACATTTGACATCCTGAAATATTTGACATAACATTGATTATAATTTACAAATGTAACAATAAAATATGATTTATAAATTTGAGATGAAGATTTTAGTTTTATTTTAGAATTTCAACATGATTTGTAAAGTTTAGAAATAAATTTATAAATTCATATCTATAATTTACCCAATATAACAGGCATAATAATATGAAATATTTATGTGACCTATTTATATGCAATCTTATTTTCTACAAAAAAGAAATTCATTAGCCACTTACTTAGAAGGTTCTATTGCAGACAGTACAAAAATTAAAACAATAATATCTATCGAGTTCTCTGAGAACGGAACCTGCCAATCTTTGGAAGTAGCATCCAATACAAAAACTTCACATCTCTTTGTGGCGTACAATTCATTCTGTTTCATAATTTCTATAGCCTTTGATGAAAAATCACAACCATAAATAAATAAATTTGGGTCTTGGCTGTACTGCAGTATTGGAAATATAGTATTTCCCACTCCACATCCTATTTCAAAAATATAGCGCTTACAATTTTTAAAATCATGATTTTTTTTCTCATCATTTATATTTGTAACTGTTCCTCCACTAGTTTCACTTCCTGGAACTACTCTAACTGGAGCTGCATTGTAATCGGGGGCTAGCTCAGGAAACTCAGTAAATAGCCAATGGCGATCTTTAAAAAACCTGTAAATTTAATTAAATGCTTCAAAATCATAGTAAATAATATTTTTATAGTAACATAAATGCATTTATAGATATATTAGGTTCTAAGTAGAGTACATACATCATTATTATTATTGTCTAAATTATTTTTTAAATAATGTATTTGTTATACATTATACATATTTGTACATATATGTAATAATAAAGTATTTATTAAAATTATCAAGTTAGTTGACTGTCGCCCGAGACTTGTCATTTGGCTCGTTTGGCACCATCCGTTAGGCACGTATAAGGCATAAGTTTAGGTCATCTTCCTACAGACGTGAACCACTTCACCCCTCTAAAAATTAAAATTTTTGAATGAAAATAATGCTTCACTTAGTTTAAATTACCTATTTTGATGTATGTCATAGAATGCATCCCAATGTTTATCGGCATTTTCTTCCAAATCTTTTAAGTGGTGCTCAGAAAATGTCACTACAGAGTTCTGTTCAACTTTCTCTGCAGCTGCTTTTTCTTGGTTGGCATCCCATTGTACATTATCCCTGTAAGGTTATTACACAGATCTAAACAATCATATAAAATTATAATACTTCTTTCATTGCATTCAGCCTGTAACATCCCACTGTTGGGCATATGCCTCTTTCTCCATATAGGAGAAAGATTGGAGCTTAATACACCACACTGCTTCATTGCGGGTTGGCGGATATGTTCCCTACTATGAGTACCAATCACTATCAGGTATTTATGATAACAACCGGGACCGGTATGATAACAGACGGCCTGATTCAGTGACTGTTTGAGTGGGAGAGCTGACTTTACAAGTCTTACAAGGCACAGCAAAACCTACACTCAGACAAATATTTTTACATACACCAAAATCACTTAGTTCATATTGAACCCGTGGACATGGATGCTAAAGTTACATTTCAAATCACTGTACTAGAACATTGGTCACATAAACTTTTATGAGGCTATTGAAATATGAACTTATATTCTAATTTTTAGGTGAGCATTGCCACTTACTACAGTACATTTTTTTTGTATATTTTAATTTGTAAAGCACAAAGCAAGAAAATTTGATTTGTACCAAGCATTGAAGAGATAAAGCAGTTTTCTATCAGTTAGGTGTCGATCACCACCAGGCGGTTTTCTCCTGTGTCTCTTTATTTCCAAATCCACAATATCTTTATTAAGAACCTTTTTATTTTTACAATATCTAATAGATATATTGAAAACAATACCAAGCATTGTGTTTGAAGACCTCGTCCACATTTTCAAGCAATCTATTACCAAATTGTGGTCTCCTACTTGTATGTTCCATCAATTTTTTTATAGTTTATTTCAAAAGGTTAATATAAAAATTAAAAACGAAAATAAATAGGTAACATTAACAAAAACACGATTTTTCTTAAAACTGTCAATGTCAATGACTTGTTGTTGTTGTTTTTCATTTTGTCCCCTTTCGGGACAGGCAAAGATCTAAGACCATACAGCCTATTCAATCGTGTTTCATTTCGATAAATTTTTAATATGAAGGCAAAGCCTATTCTGTCGTAAATCTTTTCAATAGTTTATTAGTATTTTTTTTTTCCTCTTTATTTTTGTCATTTTCTTTTCTTTTTTTTTTTCTTCATTATTTAATATTTTTAAAATATTGTGTCAAATCCCGTGGTCAAATCCAGGTTTAATAATTCTATTATCTTGATCTTCAGTCTTCAATAATTTTATATTTATTGTCATCAAATCTCTTGCACAGTATTCGTTATGAATTTGTACAAATATTTATAATTTAAAGAGTTCTTCAATAAATCTCTTAATGAGCGCGGTACGTCTTCAATCTTCTTATATACATTACTTAAGTCATCAATTAGCACAAGGCGCTGAATGCCAAAAGATGAACAAGAAAAGAAAATGTGGTCCAGTGTTTGCGATTCATTGGTGTTACAGAAATTACATGACGGCGAGTCTCTTATTTTCATACTATGTAAATGTGAATTAAGTCGGCAATGTCCAAATCGTAAGCGGCAAATAACAGTGTAATATTTCCGATTGCTATAAATTTTCTCTTTGCAGAACCATGGTTTTTTATTAATATTATTATTTAAATTTTTATACCACAATCCTTTATTCTTATGTTCAGGGGAATTCCTCATTTCTTGCCAGTTACTCTCAATCTCATTGATTAGTTTTTTGTGTATATCTGTATAAGGGAGGGCAGCAGCCATGGAGAATAGAGGGAGCAGCATTGGTTCTTTGCTGGGTCTGTGTTTGACAATGACAATTACTTCTGTTCTGGATTTGGATGGATGATGCGTTTGCTATTGATTTTGCCAAAAAGTCTACATTTTCATTTCCTTTCACTCCACAGTGTGCCGGAACCCAAATAAAAGCAATGTCAAAACCATTCAAATACAATTGATAAGTTTTCTTCTTAATTTCATAAATAATATAATTTGATTTAGCATCCATCTTACAATTTGAAATAGATGTAAGCACCAGGCGGGCGACACTCAATTTGCTATACTTTCTCTACCAACCTTAAATTTTTGTATAAATTGGCAGAATTGTACGTCAAAATGAAAAATTTTAAGCGCCGGAAACGTCATAAACGTCAAGTATAGCAAATTATTTTTTTCCAAATGTCACATTCTATTCTAGTCTAAATCTAAACACGTGTTTTTAAAATATTTGTTCATTTTTTATGGATTCTTAAAATTTAACAATATTTTAAATGATAATCTAATTTATACTATAGCTTTATAACAGGTTTGTATTTAAACATAGTCATGGTTTTCTTTTGCTAGACTAATTAATTTTGTTTCAGGAAAGAGGTTATTTATGTATGTTAGGTATTTTATTTCTTTACAAAAAATAATATAAAAAGCTATGCATAGGTTTTCGTGTTATTCCAATTAGTTGTATTATGTTCTACGTACATAAACAATTATAATTTCCCGTGTTATCTCTAATAACATTTTCTTAAAATTACGTATTTACAATTAAATAATGCATAGAAGGGACATAATACATAGCATATTTTTATGTTTAGTAGTTTTTGTACTTCCATTCCTTTAAAGAATTTAGAGAAGTCCATGAAACCCTATGTGCTAAATCAAAGATATGTCATTTGCGGACTACAAATAACCACTGGATCCAAAGTGTTTCTTAGTAAATTTCCACTTTGTCCAGATCAATAATATAGATCTGGACAAAGTGGAAATTGTGTACTCTTAAAATGTATTGTAATATGTAATGTAATTGTGTACTCTTAATGAGTACTCTTATTTCCTTAGTTTGAAAATTATAATAGTTAAAATCATTCACATCAATTTATTTAATTTACTTGTTTACAAGCAAATCTCGCGACAAGCTTTTATATCATATAGATTATGTGTAATGACTTTATAAGTAGATAGTAAAAGTTTTAAAGTAAAAATTTATTTTTTTGGTTTTAGCACATTCAAATAAAAGCTTGTTTTTTAAAAAGGTTTTTTACTTTTAATTTATTTTTGACTTTTTATTCGGTTATCACGTCACTTTATTCGAATTATTCTTAGCAAGCCCTTTCATTTGATACCCATATTGTAGAAGTGCACTAAAAATAACTAGTCCGCACTCTTGGATATGCTGCCATATTGGATTTAGAATTACGTCACAAAGTTAACCATGCATTGTCATCCAAATTGAACCTGCATACAAAATTTCAGCTCAATTGGTTACTTCAAAATTGAGTTGCAAGATTACACCCGAACAAACATACATACATGCATAAATACAAACCATGCATTGTCATCCAAATTAAACCAGTATACAAAATTTCAGCTCAATTGGTTGAAGATATCTGCTTCAAAATCTAGTTGCAAGATTTCACCCGAACAAACATTCATTAAAGTTACATACATACATACATACATTGCAAGTTAAATAAAAGCTTGTAAAAATTACATATGCTTAAAGACCACAAATATATACTTAATGATTAATTTCATTTTTCATTGATTCTCAGATGTTAATTTGTGGGTTAAAGCAGTTCAGAGTGAAGACTTCATAAAATTGCACCAAACAAAATATTGGTGTGGGTCATACCTATGCACTATGTTAAGAAAAAATAGTGTAATAAATTTCCCAGCGCCATTGAATGATATTCCTTTGAAAGATTTTACATCATAGAAAACCTAAAAGGTATGTCTCGAGAGGTATTAAATAATTTTGTAGTAATTTTTATGTATCATATTATAGGAATAAGTACCTGGGTGACCGAGCCCAGCTCGGTATTTTCATTTTATTTTTTGTTTTTTTTTCTCGGTATTTTTATATTTTAATTTTATTTAAATAATAAATCACGAGTGAAATTAAAAAAAAAAGAGATAAAACTAATCTGGAGACTGAGATTCGAACCCGGGTCAACACGATTCAACACCCGCCGATTTCCTAATTACGCTGTTATAGCTACGTTAACAGTAGTGAAATTAAGCTTCGTATTCTAATGATATTTTTTCATTGCCTAAAAACAGGGATAAAACGACATTTTTTTTAAATGAATCCTAGCTAGATCAATTTTTTGCCCCCGAAATCCCCTGTATACTGAACTTCACGAAAATCGTTGGAGCCGATTCCGAGATTCAGATTCTATATATATATATATATATATATATATATATATATATATATATATATATACAAGAATTGCTCGTTTAATAGTATAAGATATAATTATAACCACCATGTAGTATAGTAACTTGTTACCACAGCCGAAGTTTTGGATTTTTAGTTCTTTTTTGTATATGTATTTTCTTAGGTCTAATACTTTGTTTTGAGAATATTATTCCTTGCTTCTACTACTATTATTCCTACTTCTACGGCTTTACAATAGGTTTATTAGGTAGAAAAATTGTATTTTGTAGTACTTACCTATATTTTTATTACTTATAATATATTTTTATGTTTTCATTCCTCTAGAAAATACTGGGAAACATAATGCGCAATATCAAAAATGTGCCATTTGTTGGCTAAAGAGGATCCCTGGAGCCAATATATTTTTGAGCAAGTTTCCACTTGATCTAGATCGGTTAGTGTGTAAAGAATAGAAAAATACAATATTTTTAAAAAAATCTCCTTAAAATCTTTATTACAGTCAATAACTAACTGTAGTAATAAATTACTTAAAAATGCTATTCCAACACTAAATTGCCACAACCGTTGGATGACAGTCTTTTGGAAGAATTTCCTCTGCAAAGTGAAGAGAAAGAAAAATCTCGTCTTGAAAGGTACAAAAAAAATTGCAGTAACTTTTTATATGTTTAATAGTTTATCACAATTATAAATTACCTACACGATTAACATAATTATAAAAATATGTATTTTTTCTTGATGTTCTTGTTTAGCTATGTATCTAGCCGTATTTCTGGTTTTTAATATGTTAATTGATTTTTATGATAAATTCTTTTTTATTTTCTAGTTTTTCAAGATATAACGAATTCGGAGAATGTGCAATGGAAAGAAAATATTTTATCTACAAGTGAGTAAACTACTTTATCATATTATATTTATTTATGTTATACGGTTAAAAGTAACAAATGTGTTTAAGAGGTACAGCATCTTGCTAGTTTATTTTTGTTCATGTAACATATTAATTTTTAATGATAAATAAAATTAAGATTTTTATTGATGACTAGTCTGTTGCCCGTTGGCGCAGTTTGTAGTGACCCTGCTTTCTGTACCGGGAGTTGTGGGTTCGAAGCCCACCCTGAGTCTGTGTGTAATATATATATATATATATATATATATATATATATATATATATATATATATATATATATATATATTTATATATGTATTATTAATAAGTTTGTTTATCGAAAAAAAAAAAAATATGTAGCTATACCAGTCGGCTGTTACCTATAACACAAGCATTATGGTCTAAGATCCGGAATATAACAAAATCTTCCCTCATCTGTTAATTAGATGAAACAATTTTTTATAGGTTGATTTCAATATTGTGAATTTATAAAAACAACCTCTGCCACCATAAGCCTGCTGCAAATAATAATACTTAAAAAAAATTTTTTTTTCTTCTAAAAAATCTTTTCCCTCTCATGTTAATTACATGTAGTAAGCTAAAACCGTCAATATTTTACATTATATACCTGACTATAGTAGGCACCCATCTCTATGATTGATATACTTACCTGCAGCCAGGTTACTCTGACTGAGGTTACTGACCTGGCTGCAGGTAAGTGTAGCAATCATAGCGATGGCTGCCTACTACAGTCAGGTATATAATGTAAAATATTAACGGTTTTAGCTTACTACATGTAATTAACATGAGAGGGAAAAGATTAAAAAAAAAAAATTGCAGCAGGCTTATGGTGGCAGAGGTGGTTTTTATAAATTCACAATATTGAAATAAGCCTATAAAAAATTGTTTCATCTAATTAACAGATGAGGGAAGATTTACCTTCTCGGATCTTAGACCATTAAGTTGCTTACTTTAGGAACAGACGACCGTGTGTGTATTGTATTTCTTTATACATATATTTATATTCTTTATATTTATTGTTAACTAGTTGTATGGTTAAATAGCTGCCCGGACAGACTTCGATCTGTCTGTTATGTTTTTTTTAGCATAAAAACCTTCCGTGGGATTTTAAGGAACATACAAAAAAAATAGCCGAATCAGTCGAGCCGTTCTCCAGTTATGCGCTTAGCAACATTCATCTATACTAATATTATAAAGAGGTAAAGTTTATAACTTTGTTTGTATATACGGGGTAATCTTCGCAAATACTGATCCGATCATGAAAATTCTTTCGCTAACAGAAAGCTACACTATTCAGGAGTGACAAGATAAAAGGAAAAAGATAAAAATATATAAAGATTTTAAATCAGCAGGATTTGAACCTGCGCCCTCTGACGCTAATCAAGCATTATTATTTGCCTTAGAAATTAATTGGTGATTTTAAAACATTTATATTTATCTGATTTGCTGAAAATAGTGAGAGGCTACACTATTCAGGAGTGACATAGGCTATATTTTATTGTAATTGTACAAAAAAATTCAGTAAAAAAGAAAAATATTAAAATATATTATGAAAATGACAAAGAAACGAACGCCATCTATCGCTGTTAGATTTAACTATTTAATACTCTATTTTATTTACTGTCTATTTGAATCTATCGATGACGAAGTTTTTACGCTTTTTGATAGATGGCGTTGGAGCAACATATTATTTATTTAAGTGGTTTAAAATTTGTTCTTTATAGTATGTTATTTGATTCTGTAATTTAAAATAATAAATACACGATATTATTACGATTTTACGCCCAACGAAGTGGGCACGGGTCTGCTAGTTTTTATTATATAGATTAAATGAACTTAATTATAATAATAATTGACGCCGCGTTGGCGCAGCGGCACAGCACTGGATTGCGATTGTCTGTTGCGCGGGCGGTTGCGGGTTCGATTCCCGCACACGACAATATTTGTATTGGCCATACAGATGTTTGCCGTGGTCTGGGTGTTTGTGTAGTCCTTGTGGGTCTCCCCACCGTGCCTCGGAGAGCACGTTAAGCCGTCGGTCCCGGTTGTTATCATGTACACCTGATAGCGATCGTTACTCATAGTAGGGAATATATCCACAACCCGCATTGGAGCAGCGTGGTGGATTAAGCTCCGATCCTTCTCCTACATGGGGAAGAGGCCTATGCCCAACAGTGGGATATTACAGGCTGAATCGTGAATCGTGATAATAATAATAATTTGCAGTTGCACGTCTTATACGTTTTTGATGTGACAAAAAGTTTTCTTGACAACAATGTGTTAAGCTGTTTCAAAAACACTTCATCTTACTATGTACTGGAAATTAAAATAAAATTAAGATGAGATTATATAAAAGTCATACAAATGTTCACAATTGTTCTTGTATTGTATAGAAAAAGATAAATTTTTAAATATATTTTTTACTGATAGTGGCAGTACAATCTCAGTTGTAATAAATATCATATACCTAATAGATTATTGTTAGTCAAAGTTCTAAAAAATTATCTGACATAATATATTAAAGTTATTATTTATACATTTACCTATATAATATTGTCCCTTAGATATTAGATATCTATGGCTGATATACATATCACTGATAAAATGAGAGATATATTATGTAAAACACTTTCTGAGTAACAAATATCTTTAATATCTTTAACTCATATATGCAGTGCTTCACAACATATGATACAATGCAGTATAAGATTTTTTGTTTTACTGTTTCTATAAAATGATTATGAATGACACCTTTAGAAAAAAAAATCATTTTCATCTTCGCAGTCGTGGGTAGAAGCTAGTAGTAAATAAAATTCAAATAATTTAACTTTTAGTAAATAATTAAGTATGTAAAAAAAATACCAGTATGTATGATGCATATTTAGATATTTTACTACTATTTTTCAGGTGTTGAATACAGCTTTGTCACCTTGCCCTCTACTTCGCAGGCTCCACAAGGACTTACTTTTGAAAAAACTCTAGGTAATAATTAATAATTAAAAATTTCACATTTTCAATTTTATTCAATGACATAAAACATTAACAGTAACATGTCTACTATAAGCTAACTAGCATTTAATTTGTATGAAATTTTAAATTTTTTTTTTAATTTATCTTAACAAATTTTATCTTGTTTTTTCTATGCCTTTTTTTAATAATAGAGTCATTCCATGTCAAACCAACAAGGCACTCAACCTGACCCTTTCAGATTTGGCTGAAACTTTGTTTATTTATACTCTCTGACACCCTGAACTCAAATAATTTCAAAAAATTTAATCCCTGATAGTTTTTTAGTTATAAATTTTTAAAAATCACAAAATCCGCGTTTTTTGACGTGCACTAAAATCTAAAATCTGCAATAACTTTGGTTCTATTAGAGATAGAGAGCTGAATGATAGCTCATTTTAAAGAGGGTTTAATGGGATTCAATATGATACCCAATTTGAACATATTAATGTACAAAATATTTTTTGAGTAAAACTCAAAAATCGTTTTTGAAAAATCTTTGTGTTGGTGTTTTTTAATTTTTTTTCAAATTTATATATGTTTTTATGTATAATTTTGTGAGTACACAATAAAAATTTCAGAGTGGGACCATGATGGGATCGGGAGATATATTAAAAATACTTCACTGAAGTACCTTTCACAAAATTTTCAGTGCTAATAGCCTGGTTCTGATACATAGGCTATATGAAACAAAACTTTGGAAATGAAATACAAAGATATTTATTTATTTTTAACCGACTTCCAAAAAAGGAGGAAAATTTTTATGGTGTACTCACAAAATTATACATAAAAACATATATAAATTTGGAAAAAATTAAAAAACACCAACACAAAGATTTTTCAAAAACGATTTTTGAGTTTTACTCAAAAAATATTTTGTACATTAATGTGTCCAAGTTGGGTATCACATTGAATCCCATTAAACCCTCTTTAAAATGAGCTATCATTCAGCTCTCTATCTCTAATAGAACCAAAGTTATTGCAGATTTTAGATTTTAGTGCACTTCAAAAAACGAGGATTTGGTGATTTTTTAAAATTTATAACTAAAAAACTATCAGGGATTAAATTTTTTGAAAACTATATTTGAGTTCAGGGTGTCAGAGAGTATAAATAAACAAAGTTTCAGCCAATTCTGAAAGGGTCAGGTTGAAAACATTTTTTTATTGGTTGGTTTGACGTGGAATGACTCAATAGATGTGTATGTCGTCAAATATATAACTAAATAAAATTTAAATGATTTAACTTTTAGTAAATAATTAAGTATGTAAAAAAAAATACCAGTAATAGATGCATATTTAGATATTTTACTACTATTTTTCAGGTGCTGAATACAGCTTTGTCACCTTGCCCTCTACTTCGCAGGCTCCACCAGGACTTACTTTTGAAAAAACTCTAGGTAATCTCTATATATATAAAAATGAATCGCTGAATGTGTTGCTAAGCGCAAACCTCGAGAGCGGCTGAACCGATTTCGCTAATTCTTTTTTTATGATATTGCTTGAAGTACGAGGATGGTTCTTACGGAGAGAAAAATTTAAAAATTTCACTGAAAAAGTCTAAAAACAACAATTATCTATATTACCATACAAAAGATTTGTAATAATACTTAAAAGTCAATTTCAATTTTAATACCATACCATAAAGTTTAGTGTTAGTGGAGGGGTTCCGGGAAGGGTAAGTATTAAAAAAAAGTAAAAGATTAAAGAATCGACTATTAGGCGGTACGAAGTTCGCCGGGTCAGCTAGCTCAATATAAATAAAAATTTCACATTTTCAATTTTATTCAATGACATAAAACATTAACAGTAACATGTCTACTATAAGCATAGCTAACTATAATAGCATTTAATTTGTATGAAATTTTAATTTTATAATAAATGATTTTTAAAAATGATAAATTAAAAAATTAATTTATCTTATCAAATTTTATCTTGTTTTTATGCCTTTTTTAAATAATAGATGTGTATGTCGTCAAATATATGATTACATAAATTTAAATAGACAAATATATTTTGGACTATTTTTCATTTCAGACCTACATACCTACGCTGAAGAAGTTCCTGCTGAGTCATTACACAAAAAGTAGATTAAGTTTCAAATGCTTTTGGCAAATGTAATTGATAATTTAGATAAGTATTCAACCAATACGGGATATTACAATGAATGACATCTTTATTTATCCACTTTACGAGCGCCAGTTGTGCTAGTTTGATCTAATCTTTAATTTTGAAATGGTTATCACAAACATATTTCAGTTCATGAAAAAGGACGACTATTTTTAATCCTTGGCTATGTTAATGTTATAAAAATTAAAATATTGTATAGTGAGACTGTTTCACAAGTAATGCTCTTTAGTATTGTTTGTTTATTAGATATCTGTTAATATTTTTGTATTATTTTTGTAAATCTTGTTATTATTATTGTTATTACTGTATAGTGAGATGGTTTCTTATAAGTAGGTAAGATCATCTCTTCAGAATCATGTTACTTTAGTAGATATCTACCGAAATTACTAATTTCTTAACTAATATCGTTTTCTTTTAAAGGTCACTGAAAAGTGCATTAGTTTCAAGTAACAAGTTTGAAAGTATTATATTTATTTTGGTATAATTATATCTACTACAATTGACATCTTATAATTCCTTTTTCTAAGTAATTGCAGTGTTTTTAAAATATTTTCATAATAATATGATGCAAACATTATCAAATAGATAAATCTATACTAATATATAAAGCTGAAGAGTTTGTTTGTTTGTTTGTTTGAACGCGGTAATCTCTGGTTCTACTGGGCCGATTTGAAAAATTCTTTCAGTGTTAGATAGCCCATTTATCGAGGAAGGCTATAGGCTATGTATCATCACGCTAAGACCAATAGGAGCGGAGTCCACGCCGACGAAGTCGCGCGCAGAAGCTAGTTAGTTTATAAATGGATAAACTTTTGATCTTGTTCATTTATTTGAGTTTTCAATTTAGTTTTAAGAACTATACTTCTTAAGGTAATACATTTCTTAAACAGAAGGTTATAAAAACATTTTACGGCCCCGCTTTGCCATACTTGTCTGTAAATATTTAGTTCTAAAGTTTTAATAATAATATAATTATAAAAATTGATTTACTTCTGATTTCACTTCCATAAAAGTGTTAGTAACAGTTTTATAACTTAAAAAAAAAAACTAATGTTAGTATGACACGCTCAATGTACATACTCCTGTGATTGTTATTTTGTGTGAATTAAAATTATTATCAAAAATCAAAACAAAGCATTGTAAATATATATAACATTAAAAAGAAATTTATTTCAAATATTGTTAATATAAATTAGTACATTTTTTTAAATAAGTAATCCAGACAAATTAGACGTATAATGTATATTATGTAAATTTGTCCTACAGGTGATATCTTAAAATAATTCAACGCATTTTGCAGTGAACATTGAGAGCGATGCGAAATCGTGAACATTTGATGTGTTTTAGAAGTTTATATTCTAAGATTTTATTTATTTTGGTATATTAGGATCAAGTATTTTTGTAACGAAAAGAATGTGACACATGTTTTGTACAAATTACTGTATCATTTAAAGATATAAAAAAGGCTATAAGAGAAAATTTTAGCAATAAGTAATAATATGTTATAGTATACAAATAAACTGACAATTAATTCATTAAATTATAACTTATAATGTTATTGTGAAATATTGTAGATAGGATGAGGCATTTATTAAGATAATTACAGCTTTTTTTTTAATGAGGAGTATCTAATCCTTGGCCATTCTAATTCTAAGAAACGAAAGTGTGTCTGTTTATTTGTATACCGTATCCATAAAAACTGATATTTTGATATGGTCTTGAAATCATCTTATTTGTTATTTTTTATTATTGTGTAGTGAGATTGTTTCTTATGTAAGGCTCTTCAGAATTATGTTTCTTTAGTAGATATCTATCGAAATTACTATTTCTAACTGTAATGTTGTTTTCTTGTAACAATCACTGAAAAGTGCATTAGTTTCAAGTACAAAGTTTGAAAGTATTATATTTATCAATTTTTTAAATGTCTACTACAATACACGTCATAATTCTTTTTTCTAAGTAATTGTAGTGTTTTTAAAAAGAAATTCATAATAATATTATGCAAACATTTTCAATAGATAAATTAGTTTATCCGTTTGTTTTGAGCTTGTTCATTTATTTAAGTTTTCAATTCAGTTTTACGAACAACATTTACATTTTTATTTCTTGCATTAGAAAGCCCTTTCATAGGTTACATTGCTTAAACAGAAGATTATAAAAAAAATATAATACAGCCCCGCTTGATCATAATTGTACCATTATTGACTGTAAATATATAGTTCTGGAGTCTTGCATTGTAAATATGTATAATATTAAAAATAAATTTATTTCAAATATTGTTAATATAAAATTTAGAAAAGTTAGACGTATAATAAATATGTAGATTTGTCCTACAGGTGGTATCTTAAGATAAATAAACTTATTTTACAGTGAACATTAAGAGTGAAATGAAATCTTGAACATTTGTTGTGTTTTAGAAATTTATGTACTGAGATTTTTGCCATAATTTTATTTATTTTGGTATATAGGCTAATTAATATTTTTAGAAGAGTAAAATATAAATAATAAAAATATATTTTACTAAAAGGCCTTTTATTTAAATTAAAATTTATAAAATTATAAATATGAGAACCCTGTAGCCAAAAGTATCGATAATTTTATCGACTAATTTATCGACCTTTTTCCACACTAGTATCGACTTCCGGTACGATAAAAAAATTTCACAACACTATTCCATCATTACCAATTTAACGAAAAAAAAATTTAGAGCAACCGTTAAGTTGGTACCAAATGTATAGTAAACCTTGAACCCGGAGCTCAACCGTGTCTATGAAGTGACACCTCTTTCTCTTTATATGCTCTTTGGTAAGCACACTCATACTATCGCTCAATGACTTGTTTGACATGTGTTTGACAAACGTGACATTGCGTTTTTTTTAATTATTTAAGTTTGTTGTTTGACAACAAGGCATTTAATACTTTTACATATGGCAATATTGTAAATTAATAATAAGATAATAAAAAAGGAACTAAAAGTATTTTGTAAATCTAATAATAATTAAAATAAAATAGAGTGAAATATTAAGCAAAAATATTGTGAATAACTGCACGTTCTTTTAATTACACCTATTAATAAAAATTAATGTTTTTATATTATCCCATACAAATACATACATAATTAGGGGGCGTTCAAGTATTACGTAATGAAAATTTTGAAGATTTTTGACCCCCATCTCCATCATGTAACGCGCCGTAACTTTTTTCTGTATTAGGTGAACATGACAACAACCGGGACCGACGGCTTAACGTGCTCTCCGAGGCACGGTGGGGAGGCCCACAAGAACTTCACAAACACGCAGACCACGGCAAACATCTGTATGGCCAATACAAATGTTTGTCATGTGCGGGGATAGAAACCCGCAACATCCACGAACCAGTGCTATGACCGTTGCGCCAACGGTGTCGTCAATATATTTATAAAAAAAAAAAACTTAATTTTAGATTTTTATTAAATGTTATATATACCTCCTGAACTGCCCTCAGTAGATTGTAGAATAACATTATGAAGCAGGGGTCTGGAACACTCATAAAATAAGTACATATAAGTTCTGAATACTTAAATGTACTTATCTTATTCTGTCAATGTATTGTAGAAGCGGGGATTAAACGAATTTGCGAGTGTTGGCATAACAAACTCAATTTGAAAAGTACAGCGCTTAATTATTTTAAGCACCAAAAAAAGATTTCTGGAGCTGATATAATGGCAATTTAAGGAAACAACGTACAACAATAGGGAAGAATATGTCCGTCAACCCGCAGTGTCGCAGCGTGGTGGATTAACCTCCATCCGTTCTTCTACAATTCTACATGTAGAAAGATACATGTAATATATAATTATAGTACAGGCTGAATTATTCAATCAATCAATAAATCATTGAAAGTTTTGGTTCATATCGTAAATGATGAAATCATTTTAGAAGAAAAACAATAAAATTAATTGAAATAGGTAATTTTTATTTTGACAAAAATGTCTATACAAAAATACTCCTGAACAATATAAAATGTTTAGTACAGTTCTCTATAGATATAATTATGATTAATTTGTTAATGGTGAAGGATATTAACTCAGATGTTTTAATCTACTTTAAAACAAGCGCTGTTTCAAATTTGTTATCGAATTCAACGTTACAGCGTCATAAACGACGGTTGATGCTGTTTTCTGATCAAAGCAAACATCATAAAAACGATTCTTTCATCGGTCATTAACGACTTCCCGCAAACGAAATAGCTGTTCGTTGAAATTTATATTATCTCTTAAATAATAAAACGTTAGCATGATGAAATAAAATGTTTACGCAGCGGTAGCAAGCGCATAAACAAAATTTATGTAGGTAGGTACATACACACAGTATGTACCATATATGTAATATGTTATTTATATGTTTGGTTTTTTATTATTTAATAAAGCTTTATTTTTGAATTAATTGTTGTTTAAATGTATCATTAAAGTGCAATTACAATTGAAATAAAATTTCTTTTTCTCCATTTAACTTATATCTCAACTCAACTCTCTATCTACCTTTCAACTTTCGTTCGTCTCGCCCGATCACACTTTTCGTAACGCTCTCTTTACGCATTCACCAGCTTACTCAACAATTCAAGCGTGCGCAAAAAAGTTTCACTTCAAAAAGTAAAATGAATAAAAAAACATAATCTGAGAAGCTTAAAACTTCCTTATAGACTCGTTAAATATTTAATTTTGAAATCTCGGTATTTAGTAGAGAAAATTATAATTAAATTTTCATACAAATAATAGTAAAGTATAATCGAGGTTCTTATCGAGTTCAAAATCAGTCTTGAAGTAAACAGGGTTGCAAACATTTGAATTTATCAACTTAGCTGGTGGTGTAGCGAGCAGGTATCATGTGACAGTTCTGAAATCGACTGCATAACTTTCTCGTAGCTCTGGAGTTAAAGTTGGAACGTTTGCAAGCAACTTATAGAGGTATGTACCCCGCTCACAAGTTATGTCATTATGTGCCTAGATCGATTGCTATTGTGCTGTATTAAGAACTGATTTCATTGACTTTGTCTGTTAGTCTGTTTAATAAACTTTGGATAGATATTGTCTTGACTTTAAATCCAGACGATTAAAATACCTATTATATTGAGCAACATAAATGATGTTATAAAGAAGGTATAATTTCAAAGACGTAAACAAGAGTACCTAATTTATAAATGTAGGTACATACAGTAGTGTTAAAAGGGCACAGCAGGAAATTTCCTGCTCAAAAAATGGAGCAGCCCGACTGGGATAGTACCTCAACCGTACAGAAGACCACAGCTAAATAATACTGCTTTCAAGTAGTGTTGTGTTCCTGTTGGTGAGTAAGATGACCAGAGCTCCTGGGGGGAATTGGGGATAGGGTCGGCAACGCGCTTGCGATGATTCTGGTGTTGCAGACGTCTATTCTATAGGTTACGGTATTTGCTTACCATCAGGTGAGCTGTACGCTTATTTGCCGACTTAGTTATATATATAAAGTATATTGCTAATGCACATAGAAATAAATAAATAAGGAAACTAAATGGAATGTTGAAAATATTTTTGATAGAAATTTCATTCGAGATTATTGCACTTTTGGTAAAATTACCTACATGAACTCATTATGAATAAGTATTCCCATTTATAAAAAAAAAAAGTTTTATGTATATTAAAGCAAAGAGTATTTTAGTTAACACTAGCCGACCCGTGCCCACTTCGTTGGGCGTTATAATCCATTTCACATAAGAAGGGTACGGTGAAATTTGATATGTTCCAATACACTCTCACTATTTTCAGCAAATCAGATAAATATAAATGTTTTAAAATCACCAATTAATTTCTAAGGCAAATAATAATGCTTGATTAGATTGAATTGTTGACACGGCACGTCAGAGGGCGCAGGTTCAAATCCTGCTGGGTCAAAATTTTTTATAATTTTTATCTTTTTCCTTTTATCTTGTCACTCCTGAATAGTGTAGCTTTCTGTTAGCGAAAGAATTTTCATGATCGGATCAGTATTTGCGAAGATTACCCCGTATATACAAACAAAGTTATAAACTTTACCTCTTTATAATATTAGTATAGATTTATGACACTACGATCTGTCTGAATTTTAACATATGGAAAAGGATAAACTTGATAAACTGTAGACGTAGCAAACCTATTTACTAGCAGGCTATTTCTAAACTAGACAACCTGCTAGGCTCCATTAGATGACGGTGCGGGTAGGGGGAGGGAGTCTACAAACAATCCTCGCGGATATTGAACGGCGATGCGTTCGGAAATGCCTGCACCGCCGGCTGCGTGCAACGGAACGATCACGTCGGACCACGGGAACTAACGTATGAAGATATGTCCTCATTTTCATCTCGTCTGCACTCAGTTACACCAAAAGGACAATTAAATACCTCTACCGTTTAATCGAATATCGTCATTTATAATTTGCGAAATAGTAGTAGGTATATAGGTACCTCAAATTTAAGAAAAATGTAATAGCAATAATTCTTTGTAAGAAAATATTGTGTTGCATAATATGTGTAATTTTATTTAATACTCCTATAAACAAGAAATGAACGATGTATTTACCAGTGAAGTAAAATAAATATTTACACCTTTTCATTTTTTTTAAATTAATTTCATTTAAGTCTTACAATTAGGTTGGTTTTTCTAAGTAATTAGATACTTTCATGGTGCAAAATATGAAATACCTTTTCGTAAGATAACCTTTTCTCGCAAGGGTCTATTTAGTTTTCCTAGGCTCTTGACTGCTACATCATTCAAACGCAATTAGTTCTTATGACGATTTTATAAAATAAATGGTGAAGTGGTGTTTTTGATCTTTTTTTATTTTCTAAGTACTTTGAATTGTTATTAGATCACTGTAATTACTATGAAACATAAGAAATTCCTTTTGTTATAATACATATAAGATACCTACTTGTTAGGGACAAAGTAACGAAATGTCACACCTACGTGAAAAAAATGCATAATTAGTAATCACCACCTACCGCCACACACACCCTTTACAAATAAATGATGCCATTGCAGCAAAAAAAAACATGAAAAATACCCCAGTCTGTAGGTATATATTGACAGGTGTCAATTTGCCTTGTAAATACCACGTGAATCACATAAAAAGTAAATTAGTAACTCTTACTGGTTTACTACGTAGTATTAGGAGGTATATACCTACCTAGTAAGCTACAACATACAATATATAACGCACTAGTGGTACCACACCTATCATATCTTTCAGCAGCAGTTCAGCAGTTCGGCAGTTCAGCTAAACCCAAGATAATTCAACTTCAAGTTTTACAAAATAAATTAATCACATTTCTTTTTAAATATCATTATACCTAACACCTAAGTACTAAAAATATACAATGAAAGAACTATAATGCATTTAAAAACTTTGTGTATACACGGTTTGCAATTTTATTCGAGAAACACTCAATACGAACATTCAAGCAGCAATCACACTTCACAGCATTCGTCAAGCTAGTTATTCTCGTCCTACCCAAGTTTCGAACAAATTTAGGTAAAACAATGATCACATTTGAAGGTGCAAAAATTTATACTTAACCAACTTTTACACTCACATTTAAAAAATGTAAACTCGTTTAAGGTAGGTATTTAAAAAGCAACTTGCTAAGTACATTTTCGATAATAAGTAATTAAAATAAGCATAAAAGTAAAAAAACTTTTTTAAAAAACAAGCTTTTATTTGAATGCGCTAGTTAACCATGCATTGTTATCGAAATTAAACTTTACAAAATTTCAGCTAAATTGGTTGAAGATATCTGCTTCAAAATTGAGTTGCAAGATTTCACCTGAACAAACATACATACATACATGCACACATATATACGTACATTGTAATTTAAATTAAAGCTTGTAACTAAAACAATACGTTAAATTAGTCTTTATTTTATTTAAAAAAGTTGTTAAATGACCCGCTAATACACAGCTAATTCAAGTTATTAAACTTGAATTAGCTGTGTTATTTTTTGGTCATTTATTTCTTACGAGTGCGATGTCAAACTTTGTTTTTAAATGTTTGCTATTAAATGAGTTCTCATGCTAGTCAAAGAGTATATAACCACTACGTTTGCTAGTGATGAATATTTCAATGAGAATAAATGTCTTTAAGCCTTCAATTTTAAAATTATGTGACAACTGACGACTGACTGTAACATTTCGTCTAGAGGAAACCTCTAAATAGATACTTCTTTCTTATCTAAAATTTAGTACAGATTATAAAATGCATGACGGAACTTCATGTAGCGTGTAATGAAGTTGTAGCTATGTGCTCTAGTGGCTCTATTACTTACGACATAGATATTAGGTTAGGTGGGGAGCCATCTGTTGCGGTCAAGTGTGCTGTGAAGTGGGATGAGCCTCCATCCTTCATACCCCAACTCCAACTAAACCCAATAAAAGGATATGTAAAGTATAATACTTGAACTTTTACAAAGTAAAAGCAGAATAGATTTTATGATGCACTTTAGATAATAACAAATCCGTTAGAAAAATGGAAAGTCGCACTTCAATTTTATTAAACGAACATTTGCATTGATAAACAAGACAAAGTATTAGCTTTTAAAGAAAGTTTAGTAAAATGTTAATTTACTATTCTCAATATAAGTTGAGAAGTAATTCAGAGTTCAAATATTTGTCTTACAAATTACCCTATTGTAATTTGCACGAAAATATTTATTGCACGCCATTAAAGCGTTTCTTAATGTTATTTGTAAGCTCAAAAGCGGTGCTGGGTTGATTTCGAAAGATTAGTGGCTCCCTTGTGCAAATGTAACTGCGTCCAGACATGGTATTTTGGCTAAGGTCCAACGTTATAGCTTAGTTATATGCTACAGGCCTACAGCTTCATATTAAGCTGAAGCTATATAGCGAAATGCTTGAAACCTAGTCTGAGAAACGCTAATATAAAACTTCATTTCATAGTAATAGACAAGTCATTTATATTCAGCCTGCCAGCAGTAATATCTGTCATCAAAAATTGTCGACTCATTTTTGTTGGATCTCTTTAATATTTCTAGTCTAGCCGACAACAATAGATTATTGCTATGTGTCAATAATTTTATGTACGACGGCCACTACTTCGTATTTTTTTGTATCCTATTTGTAAAAAATTAAGCAGAGAAAAAAAATTGCCAATAAAACTATATAGAGATCATCAGAAGTCAAAAGTCTCTATATCAAAAATCATCAGATTTAGAGACTTTTGATTATGTAGCTTTAAATTTTTATTACATACGAGTATGTTTAAATTTTTAAATTCCAATCAAATCTAATAAAAATTTAGTCTGTCCATAAAAAGTTCATGATTAGAAATTAATAAAAATCCTCACATAAAATGACATTCTCTAATAAAAAGCACACATTACAATTGTTTCATTATGTATAATTAATAATTTGTATAATTAAGATGATTACACAAGAGTTGGTAGCAATTAGCGTTGGAGGGTGCTCCTCACAAGAGCCATCTGGCGGGCCTCCAGCGGCTCTCTTTAGCACGAGGAAATTCACTCGTTCACCGATTTTACAATGACGATTTTACTTGAAAGGAATGAAATTGGGACGTCGTTCCCACGGTGCTTTGTGGCGCACCTTTTATTATTTTTAGAACGATAAAATTTAAGTATTTTTCTACGAGGTACATTTCGTTTGCATAGAAGCTAAATAAGTATCTATTAACTGAGACTTGTTGCAAAAAGATATGTATTGAAATTTAAGTTAGTTTGTAGCTGACTGCGGTATGACTTAGTAATGTATTCGTGAGTTTGTTCGTATTTTAATGAGAATCGTCTCGTATATTCTTTTTTTAACATAAAATATAATTACATTAAATCAATATAAATATGTAGAAATGCATCGCTAAATGTGTCGCTGAGCGAAGGAACTCGAGAACAGCTGGACCGATTCTAACCAATTTTTTAAAGGTTTTCTAATTTTTGTTTTCTAATTTTTTTATAGTTTTCTAATTGTAGAAGATTTTTACGGAAAGAAAAATTAAGAAAATCGCGCAGTAAATTGGAAAATTTCAGAAAATATTTCGAATATTTAAACTTCAAATTAAAAATAACTTGACAAGGTACAAATATATAGATTTACAAAAGCTTTCAGAGCATGTCTCATGTGTAGAGTTTAAAGGATAGGTTCAAGTAAATATTTAGGGTAAAGTGATATTATGATACCTCATAAAGGATACCTCCTCTTTTTTCTTTTTGCTCCTAATGAGTGGGTAACAGAAAATACACAATACCTTTATCCATTTTTATTTGAATATAGTTTATCAGGCGTCGTTCCAAGCGAATAATATTTATGGCTAGCTTTAATGGACTAAATCGGGATTTCGTTAACGATAGTTAATTGTAAATTTGTATCAACCATACAAAAGCTTCGAGATATTGACAAAAATTTTGGATATGCCTAATCATGTTATTGAATCTGGCGTAGCTCCAGCGTAGCCGGTCGTAGCGAACATTGCCAGTGCCTCAATTGTACGCAATATTCCGTTTATTAACACTTTTTTATATTGTTCAAACTTTTTTATAGAATCATATTTGAAGTGGCTCTTTAGCACTTATTTAATGTTTATTAAATGGTTCTTTTTAATATAATTAGAATACATTTTTGAGTTGTATATAATATTTATGTTTTCCTTTTACAGCTAAAAACGTTACTATTTATATATTTTAGTAACTAAAACATTAGCTCATATAACTATGAGAGAAAAACGATGTGGTATGATATCTTTAAACTATTGATCCACGGTAATGAATCTTGAACCTAGCAACGACAAATCTGAATACAATAATAGCAAATAGAATAATACAGCAAAATTATACGAGACACGGACAGATAAATAGTATGAACCTTGTAAGTCAAGCCATTAGCATTGTATCCGGAAAGCGCCTATTCATACTACCTTAATTCATGCAGCAATATTTTTTGCCAATTTGTTTTTATATTGTAAATTAGGTAGTTATATAGAAAATATGTATTATGAGTGATATTTGAATAATGAAAATAATATTTAGTATAGGAAAGTTTTAAAGTTTATGATTATGCAGATGATTTATTAGGTCAAGTAATAAAAGAACCGTTTCGCCTCCCTGTATTTTCTATTTACATAAATAAAGCATTCATCAAATCTTTTTTTGTTTGAGAAACTTCAACACAACGGATACGGATTTACGGAAGTATTTCAAAAGATTTTCTTGATTAGCTACTTGTTTTAAACATTACGCAAATATAACCATCAACATGTGGCTATTGTCTACGGCCAGTCCACAGACCGCAGTGGTGAAGTGGGCAAGCATGCAGAGATCGAGTGCCTGGCGTATTTCCAAACAGTTCCGTCGCCCTCTATAGTGCCGCTGTGTATCGATTTGACTCACTGAAACTATAATTTTTGGTAACAACGTGTGGAGATGGCGCAAACAACGCAAACTATTCTTGCTGTTGTTCGTCGTGTGAGGTTTTAGTTTAACGACTGTTATTGCAGTTGAGATTTGAAGTGCAGTTTTGAATTCGTAAAGGCAGTGATTTAGTTGAAGTTCTTCGAGAGCCTTTTGTAATAGTAACTATTTTTATGTCTGTTCTAGAATTTGCCCAGTATTATTCAATACAAAATTTATTCGACAATATACCTATATGTATCTGCTTTTGTCTTTGGGTTGAATTAAAAACAGGTGAAATTGTTCAAATTAAAATATTAGCGAAATCACAACTAGCGACCCGCTCCGGCTTCGCACGGGTGCAATGCTGATACTAAATATAAAATAAATATTTGCAATCTATGCGCAAAAAATGTGTTTATTTACGACATCACATTAGAAAACTTTAAAACTATTAGTGTTCCTCTACTATATTATGCATGTATTATACATATAAACCTTCCTCTGGAATCATTCTATTTACTAAAGAAAACCGCATCAAAATCCGTTGCGTAGTTTTAAAGATCTAAGCATATATACCTACAGACAGACAGCGGGAAGAGACTTTGTTTTATAATATGTAGTGATTTAAATATATGACATAATTTAGAGATGAGCGTAAAAACTTTACTATTAATTTATTTCTATAATCTTATATTTAAATGTTTTCAATAACGTTTTCAACTTTAAAAATATCATTGGAATGCATATTTTTAATTTGCGTAAAGTCCATAGGCTTACAAATTAACAAGCCAAAGTATATTTTTAAGCGGATAATATCGTATTACTTTTTTAAAAATTTACTATACTCGTGTCAAAGAGTAGAAAAATGATGCAATATACCTACGAATGTGAAAAATGCCGGTAACCACTAACAGACAAGCAACACTCGACTAGTATATAATAAGATTCCGTTCTTAGACAATAGAAAAGCGAAGATAGAAATAAATTTTACAGAACGTGATTATTCGAAGTTTAACCTGAAGTGTGCGAAATATTTCTCAAAGCTGAGTTCACACTGGCCTCGCGGAACAATACAAGTAGTTTAGTAATGACAAAACAGACATAATTTTAAATTAAAAACTAAAAGGTTTAACTTAGATTTTAAATCTTAGTACGATTATACAACAGATAAGATTGTAGAAAATTATAAAGTACAATAAAATACATAGAATTAAAAACATTTTATGTCAAATCTGTAGGGTATAGATACGCACAGAATACAATAAATTGAAATATTGTACGTTTTAATTTTTTTGTAATTTATAAATATACTACTGTGTTACTTTTAACACAGTAGTATATGTGACACAGCAGAAAATTTCCTGGCCAAAATATGGAGCAGCCTGATTGGGGTAGTACCTTGACCTTACAGAAAATCACAGCTAAATAATACGGTTTTTAAGCACTGTTGTGTTCCTGGTGGTGAGTAAGGTGACCAGAGCTCCTGGGTGAAATTGGGGATAGGCTCGGCAAAGCGCTTGCGATGCTTCTTGTGTTACAGACGTCTATAAGCTACGATTAACGCTTACCATCAGGTGAGCCGTACGCTTTTTTGCCGACCTAGTTATACATAAAAAAAAAATGTAACTTGAAAAGCTTACTTGAAATCTTCATACAACTTTTTCAATTTATATTACTTGATGGCTTTTTAACCTTGAAATATTTTATGCACAATTTCACACTCATAAGTGTAGTGTTTTTAAGAAAACGCTGTAATCTAAAGATATTGTATTCACTTATAATTATGAGCCTAAAAATTATGTTTATGTTGTCATGTAATATGCTAAGATCAGTTATTTTATGAGAGTAGATGATATAATTATTGTGGTTTCTTACCCTTAGGCATAAAAAGTGATACACACTTTGCTGAATTATTTTCGACTTTTTGTCGACGCAAATATGGGCAGAGTTAGCGTTTTTGAGATGTACCGACTAATCGTAGAGTACTACGAGTAGGCAGTACATCTCTTTACTCCTAAAAATAGTCAGCAATACTATTTAAAATATTTTCTATTTCTTTTTTAAAATCAGCTTAGCAAGGATAATTAATGCAGTCCATTGAGATAATTAACTTAATGTTAGTTTCACAGTTAAATTTTCAGTGTGAACCAAGCGTAACGACCAACCAGAGGTGCGGTTAAAAGCGACGATATATTTTTGCGAAGCAATAACGCTTTGTGTCTTTTATTATCTTCTATAGTATTGATGTATTAAAATTTTATCGAGGTGTTTTATATTAGGTTTTATTTTAAAACTACACAACCCTTGCGGTTCCATCAATGGTTAAGTTTCCGCAATTTTGAGACACAACATGATGTTTCATAGGCTATATTTCCACTAACTCAGCCTTGTGGATTATATGACCATTGACCATCTATTGCTTTTTATTAGTTTATCGGTTGCAAATACCGATATATTTATCCACGTTTCACACGTATACACTAATTACACTGAATTTAAATTCTTTATATATTGGGTACATTTCATTAAAAAAAAATCATTTATTTATGAAAATAGACAAAATGGCAAATTTACTCTAGAAAATATATAGAGTTATTTGCTAACAACATTCCAGTCAAAAGTTGTTTTAAAAAATGTTTTACAATCATAAAATATATTTTGAACTAGGATATTAGTGTCACATTCTAATGATGTCGCTAGCCACTTCCGTCAACCCGTGATAGAGTCGTGTTGCGGGTTAAAATACATACCTTTTCTTTCGTACACACATACATACATACTTCTACTTCTCTTTTAAAAAATTACTTCAATTCATGTAACAACATTTCTTTATTTTTTGAGTTAGTAATAGGCAGCTCACTAACGAATATAGTATTTTTCACAGGCACCATGATTTTAGGACTAATAAAGTGAGTTTTGAAGTAGTCATTACTATCACGATTCACGATTCAGTCTGTAACATCCCACATGTAGGAGAAGGATCGGAGCTTAATCCACCACGCTGCTCCAATGCGGGTTGGCGGATATATTCCCTACTATGAGTAACGATCGCTATCAGGTGTACATGATAACAATCGGGACCGACGGCTTAACGTGCTCTCCGAGGCACGGTGGGGAGACCCACAAGGACTGCACAAACACCCAGACCACGGCAAACATCTGTATGGCCAATACAAATGTTGTCGTGTGCGGGGATCGAACCCGCAACCGCCCGCGCAACAGCCAATCGCAATCCAGTGCTGTGACCGCTGCACCAACGCGGCGTCAGTCATTACTATGTGTATAACGAATTAAAAAAACAAATATGCTACAATTGTGTTTGTTCAAAAACGAAAAAAGGCCGACTTCAATTGATTTCGCCAATTAAAGAAACGTAGGTTGTGGAAAAAATAAATCAATTAAATACGCATTATTAGGGATAACTCAAAAAGTACTCATCATAATTCGATTAAATTTAAATTGGATCACATGACCAGTACCAGCTTTCGATTAAAATAAGAATCATTGAAATCGGTACACCCAATAATAACGTATGAGATACACATAACAAAAATACAGTCGAATTGAGAACCTCCTCCATTTTCTTGAAGTCGCTTAATAAAACTAGTTTGCTTACTCTTTGTATGCAAAAATAACAACTTGAACTTTCTTCATAAATAAACTGCGTGGGTTCAATAGAATTCTTTTCAGATTTTTCATGTTCATACTCTGTTATATTTTATACACATCTTGATACATCATCATTATACATATACATCTTGCCGATATGAAAAAAAAAAAAAATTGTCACTGCAAATTTGATCACATCTTAAGAGAACATTTATAACAAATAGGTTAAACAAATAAATGGCAAAGTGTCCTAGGATAGGGCAGACGTTTCGGCCTTTACTTTCCAACGCTCTGATACGTCTTAACAAACATGCGTGTAACATCTAAAATAATCACCGAATTGACTTTAATCTGTACTTAAATAAACACGCATTACGAAAAAAATAACGATTGCGAAAAATATCTAACTGTGTGTAACCCCTTAACCATAACTATTTTGTGTATTTGGTACATTATTAAGATTTTACTACACATTAAGTAGCAGTTACTTGAAAAAGATACGCTTACTTTCTAATATTTTAAGGTAAAAAGATTTTTACCATCTTTGAAATTTCATATATCTTTTAATAAATTTTAATACCTTTTATGGACATTAGAGACGGGAGTGGAGCTAGCTACGAGCCTACGTGTACTCAGTACATGGTAATAATACATCATATGGCTAAGCACACAAGAGGACCGCAGTATGTATGCACGACTATCCACCGGCTATAACTTGAGTAGCCAACTTTGTCGGCCAGCGTTAGAACTTAGTTTTTCATTTAATTTGCCCGAAACGAGTGCAGCTTACAATATTTTCAACGCTCGCAACTTTCGACTCGGGCTTTCGTTATAAATTTCATAGTTAGTGGCCAAGTATAGTGCCTTACCTGGGCCACCTCAAAACCGCCCGCTTTAAATATCATTAGCGAATTTCGAGCTTTACAGTATTAGTTTTAAACATTTTACTTTTAAAGAGCTGTTTTTATCTCTTTTAAGAAATTTTAAATTTGTGTCGCTTCAACGGAGTTGGAAGAAGAAGTCAAGATAGCGAACGGTTTTCTATAAACAAGCTTAGCGCTGTGAAGCGTGAGCGCACGTCTCAATAGTGACGTCTGCATTCGGCGTGCGTATGCAGTTTTATGTGGGATGTCTCGCAAAGCCTTTTTAGTACTCTACTCCGGCTGAAGCTCGTTCCGGCAGACGATAAGGACTGATCTGCGGAAGACAGCGGTGCAGCGTGCAGCAGACGCGATCGATACTGCAACGGGCCCCACCTCTGCCTCCCCGTATCTCCGCCCAACCCGGCGGCTGAAACTTTCGCGATAAGTACGGAACTAGCGCGTGGCGTACGCAATGCAATATTGTTAGCCGGTTACGAGTCTGAAACAGCGGATATTAAGGCTACAGCGACTCTGTCGTCCTGTTTTTACATTGTGTCTGAGTTTGAAATGAATACCGAGTTATGTTGCATCGCACTAATTATCTTAGCTCGAGTATTCATTACGCTAATTATATGCAAATACTAAACATGCAAGGAGCTCAAAACACATTAGTAGCGAATTTAAGCAAAACAATAATCCTGTTTATGTTTTTGTCATTTTAAAAACTTACTTTTAGTTACCTATACATTTTTTTTTATAAATGAATGATATTTTATTAGTTAGGTACCAAATTAAAATAGTAAAGAACAATTAATATGAATAAATTATTACGTTTATACTTTTATAGAGTCAATTAAATCTCAATGCTCGGGTAAATTTTGGGAGAATTGATCATACGTGGTAAAAGTTATAACGAACTAAACGAATGTTGCCAAACTGTGCATAATGTTATGTGAAGATATTTTGAGTCACGTGCAGAAAAAGTTATAAGAATTTTATTCTAGAAATAAGAAAATAATACGTTTAAGTTCGAAAAATATGCAAGAAATTTTTTTAGCTTTTGCATTTTGATTGTGTTATCACTAATATCACACAATATGCCCAAATTTTTTTTGTATGCTTGTGTGTATTTCCTTGCGGTTTTTATTATATATCGAATGCTGTAAATCCGAACTTACGTATTTATTAAAAAGCGAATATAACAAGTAAGATGTATACGGTGCAGCAAGAAGTTTGTAAGAAAGTTACTAGCGGTTGACGGCTAAGTTTGCAAAGTTACGACCCCGCCTTACATACAACTGTTTGCAGCTTACCATCTGGGACAGGGTTTTTTATTTAACACTTCACTATTTTGTTACATTCTATAAAGGTAGCTTGCTTATGTACAAGCTCGTTTAATGCCTACACGCAATGTTATTTTTCCATTTCCACGTAGGTATAATTTATATAAAATTATAAATATACCTATTGTGTATGTAACATTTACCGAGCTATAGTTAATAGCTTTACTAATATAAATGTATAATATATGTAATTCATTTTTTTCACATATTTTTTATACGATTATATTTAGCTGTGATCTGATATATCATGCTATGGTATTAACATAACGTTGTATGTGTTATAAAAGCAAAAATATGTATAAACTCTATGATTCACACGAAATAGATTTTTTTCAAAGAAAATATTCTTAAAGAAAAATATACATCATATCAGAAAACGTAGTATACTTAAATTATTTAATCGACAATTATTCTTGTTTTTACAGCGGTATTCGAGTAAAGTGATATTTGTAGGTACACTAGATAGGCGCAATTACAACGCTCACTACACGTTTATGGTGCACTTAAAAACGTTTTAGTGTACCTCAGTTCGCGGTTGTTTCAGCTTTTTTCCCGTAAACAAACATAAAAGCAAATAAATAAACTAACGTATTGACAAAGGGTCCCGTTTTATGTAACGAAAACTTAAACTAGCTTGAAGAGTGTGCTCACAACGTGAGTAATAAAACTAATATGTAACTGATATGTATGAAATAAGTGTTTTCACTTTATGACGTGTATTGATAGGCGACTCGAAATTTATCTAACTCATCGGTTAAGAGTTACTTAGAAAATAAAAATACCCTTTTAAACACGAAGACAACGAAGGTGGGTATAGTTTCTATCCTTTATTAAAAGATTTTTGAATACCAAATCAACATAACAATACAATCATTTTGCTAAATAATAATAGTTATGTACGGAAAAAAGCTTTCATAATTTTTAATTTATTATTGACTAGCTGTGCCCGCGACTTCGTCCGCGTGGAATTTAACGAAAAAGTTATTGTTCTGTTCTTAGAGTTACAATGTAAATAATTTTCTAAGATTAGCCTAAGTTACTCCTTATTACATCAGCTATCGGCCAGTGAAACTCCCATCAAATTCGGTCCAGTCGTTTCAGCCGGAACTAGCCGGAACAAACAGACAGACAGACAGACAGACAGACAAAAATTGTAAAAAATATTATTTTGGTATATGTACCGTGTATACATCCATATGCATTAAATGTTACAAATAGACACTCCAATTTTATTTATTTGTATAGATCACGCATCATAGGAATGATCTAATACTGTTATTATATGGTGATCACAACATATTTATATGAGGCCACCTTGGCATATTACACATTGAAACAAAAGAATAATTATGCAAATTTATAAAGAAAACTGACAGTAACCTCTACATATGTGTCGATAAATAATACAGGCAACAAATACTATACCTATCAACCTATACATAAACTTACTACAAGACTCATACTAAATTAATTTAAGAATATTTTTTTATTAACAAAAGGTGATGTGAATACCACAGAATTTTATTCAATATTATTCTGCTAAAATATGAATTAGCGGATCGAATCAAATAGTAAACGGCTGACCAGATAAACATTAAATTACAATTAATCCTTTAATGGAACAGTTTTCGAACAATTCATATTATATATCACTTTAGTTGTAATTGTAAATGATTCAAAGGTATATTTGGTGATATGAAAAGTTTTTTTTTAACTCAAATATGTACATTTTTCTTACGATAAAACGATTTAATGAAAGATTTCAAGTTACAATATTATAATCAGTTAGGTATACAATAAATAATAAGAAAAGAATGATCGATAAGTGATCGTGGTTTTTTGACGAGATGTTAATAAATGGGACGCTTACGTCTTATAATTAGGAAAAACTGTCGCGTCGCTTCTCAGTTACAGATGGGAATAAATCTTTATGTAGAGGAGATAGCCGGGTAGCGTTGTTAGTTACTTATTCCGATCACGCGCCCACTCTGTCCTCTGAATATAAGGAACTAGCTTCTGCGCGCGACTTCGTCGGCGTGGACTCCGCTCCTATTGGTCTTAGGGTGATGTTACATAGCCTATAGCCTTCCTCGATAAATAGGCTATCTAACACTGAAAGAATTTTTCAAATCGGCCCAGTAGAACCAGAGATTACCGCGTTCAAACAAACAAACAAACAAACAAACAAACAAACAAACAATCAAACAAACTCTTCAGCTTTATATATTAGTATAGATATAAGGCAGCGTGGCTCATTTATTGCACGTCGCCTTGCGCTAAGGATGCTCTAACTAAATAATTAATGGTGGACGTCATTGCTTGCAAATTTTAATTGTCTCATGGGCATACGAATATAGAATGTGACACCGATGCACATCATATTAGTATAACACTTGCGTATGATTGACGAGGATATGTAATATATATGTAATATATATAATATATATATATATATATATATATATATATATATATATATATATATATATATATGGTAAAATATAATATAATATCTACGTCTTAAAATGATTTTTTATTTATATAGGTACTGTAACAGTTTTGAACACTAAACGAATAATTTGAGACTCGTCTCCAGAAACTTTTTAAATAAAAATCAAAATAAAAAATTACTTTATTCAAGTTTCAAGTGTCAATTTGAAGTGTTTCAAAAAAACTTTTGAAACGTTATTCGTTATTGCATATAGCAGCTATTTTTTATTCTAGTAGAATCTATACTAATATAATAAAGCTGAAGAGTTTGTTTGTTTGATTGTTTGTTTGTTTGTTTGAACGCGCTAATCTCAGGATCTACTGGGCCGATTTGAAAAATTCTTTCAGTGTTTGATAGCCCATTTATCGAGGAAGGCTATAGGCTATGTATCTTCACGCTAAGACCAATAGGAGCGGAGTCAACGCCGACGAAGTCGCGCGCAGAAGCTAGTAGTTTATATTTTTGTAATGTTACTGCTATTGAAAATAACGAATCATGACTCGCAAAATAGCTGCGTCAAGTGCATTTTAACTGTTATAGGATATTAATATTGCAAGTTGTCGGTGCGGGGAACGCCGATTGCAGTACTTTTAAGGCATCTAATGATGTTGCAACCCAACCACGTCGGCAAGAAGTATCAGTTTATGCAGTTGCTGAACGTTATGGACATCAAGATAGATAGATAGAGAAGATTTAGACAAAGATTAGATTCAATGGATTATAGGTGATAAAGGTTTCAATTTAATGGTTTTTGGTGTAAGGAATTTCAGTAAGGTATGAAAAATAAATAATTAATTCGCATGACTGAGATAATTATATAGAAAGGTGCTTAGAATATATTTTTGTACCTACTTGTTACTTGTTGCAATATAAAGTTCTTTGTATCGTCTTTTTTATGTTTACAACGTAGGAGTTAAGCGGATCTTTTAAATTTATAGGAGAAGTGTAGGAGTTAAATCCACAACACTGCTTTGATGTGGGGTGTCTTATCACAGTTGGTAGACTAAAGAGGAAAAACTCCAGAACAGAAAACAATATTTAGCCGGAACTCGCAAGTTTTTTAAAATTGAATCTTAAAAAAATTTATCAGAGCTGTGATCGCCACTATGCCAGAACGATTGTCACATTGACTTAGGCGAAAGTGCGAGTAATAGCACGTGCGTAATAAAGCGTCAAATTCTCCTCAACTTCAGCTCTTAGATGAATAAGGAAAGAAAGTTTTCGGGAAGCACGTCCGATAAATCTATTTAATTTACCGTTAATGAATCCTGTCTTTATCATTACTAAACGGAACGTGACAGAGTTTTTTCAATTGTAATTAAAGGTGAGACTGATTGAAGAGGGATGGAATGAAACGAGTCGTTAAAAACGAATATTCAATACTTTCTTGAACTTTGATTATTACTTTGCAACTTCTTAGTTTTGTGCTATCAATTTGTATTAACCTGATTTTATTTCAAGAGAATATATAGGATATAATGGCAAAAAGTATTTAGGTTATAATTAGAAGATCGAACGAAATTTTAACCTCTTCGCATAACTTAATTAAATGGTATATAAGACCCACACTCGGTATGTCAATTTAATCTGAATATCACAGCGAAATCGTGGCCTATAACGAGCTCCCTCAAGCATTTATTGCTCCGTCTACTTTCATCCGAGAATGTGGCAATTACGCCGTTCCAAGCCAAACAAATCACTTTAAATGCACTACGTTTACTGCAATGCGTATAATAAGATAAATATATTGAGTAAATTCATTCATTCAAAATTCGTACGAATTCATGTATTTTTAAGTGTAGCTGGTTTATCTTGGACGATTACGTTTCATACTTTTAAAAATTCAAAAGTTCAATATATTTTGTATTACATATTTTTATATAAACAGTTATTTTTATTTATGTTTGAAGAAGCTATTAGAATTCGGCATAATAATAGATCATGCGACACATCAGTGCCGTAAATAGCCTTTTCTGCGCCCTGTGCGAGCTTTTATAACTGCGCCCTTGTTTTTTTTTAGATATTATATTCCATTAATTCTTGCGCCCCCCAGACTCTACGCCCTGTGCCTGGGCACCGGTGGCACCTCCCTATTTACGGCACTGCGACACATAACTATTTTTTACAAGTGATCCATGATCATAACCTGGTTGTGCTCTAAGGAGGGATTATACAACATGTATAAGTATGGAATTCATAACATACCTAAGAGGGCTTTAGAATATCCTAAACATACTTGGTAACTTTCAGTGACATCGAATATGAAGACGATTTGGCTAACTCAGTTCAAGGTTGTCCAGGTATCCTAAAATGTGACACGTATAGTGGCATAATACTTATAAGTAATCCTTGAACACTATAAAACCCGGATTGTTTAAAAACAGCGTTTAACGTTTATCAATGCGTTTATCAACGAGTTGAAACAAAAAAGGACAGTTGTGTTGGTTATTTTTGTATAAAATATTATTTTTCGTATAATAACATGACTTTTATAGTGTAAAGACAGGGAATCAAAATATTTAAATAACAGCAAATAAGTTATTTCTTTATTAAATGTTGTTGTAAAATACATATAACATGAATACAAATTCATGGAAAGTTTAATCGTCCTAGGTGACACTATTCGTCACTTCTCTTTGTACACTTCCCTACCGCTTTCACTATGCCGTGTCCTATATATATGCCCAAAGGTTGTCTGGAAGAAATCGCTCTTCTAGCGATAATACCGCCTTTGTAAACTGGTCTTTATATTTTGTAATATGTTATTGTGCTTATTGTTGTTTTGTACAATAAAGAGTATATTATTATTGTTTAATACTTAAATGAGTAAGCTCTATGATTTACAGAAGAGATCGTTCGTAGGTGTGCGGAAATAGAGTACCTAGTAAAATTGTCTTCATGGAAAGCTTATATATACAACAGGCCCCCAGAAAACGTTCAAAAAGCTTCTATTACCAAATTTAAAAAAATTGTGAAAGAACGCTTGTGTACTAGGTAAAGGATATTATTCGCTTAACGATTTTCTAGAAGACAGTACACCTTGGGAATGATGTGATCGCCGCCAGGCTATTTCAACCTATAAAATTATTTTTAATTTCAATCTGATTTGAAAAAAAAATTACGATAGAAAAGAAAATGATAGTCTTGCTGAGTTTCTTTCGCCAGTTCTTCTCAGGTCAGAGGCTTCTTCTTGCCGAACTGGTAGTAGACTCATGACGTTCAGGAAGAAATTGTAATAATTTTATGCTGAATATAAATAATAATTATTACACATATAATGTTTACCTCAAACCTCAGCTAGATAATAAAAGTTAACAAAAACTATTATAAATGAGTTGGTACATGAAGTATTAACAATGTTTTAAGTAGGTACTGGTTTTGCTATGACCTAAAATATATTAAATATATTAACGTTACAGTGAGCGTGTAAAGCTTTAGATATAGATTTATATATGAAAAGTTATGTAAGTTTCTATAATTCTAAAAATCTATGCATTGATTAATTATTCACAATCGCCACACATGTACCCGAAATTTGTAATTGATATAAAAATATTCTTAAGAAGAAAGAGAGTTAAATTTCAACAGCAAGGTCTAATGGATTGTAATAAATCGACGGAACGTTATCATATATCTAAAAGAAGGAGTAGCATTTCGTATTCCAAGCACATATGGCATACTTCGCGAAAATGAGACGAAGCTCACTTGCATGGCTATGAATGAAAATAAATAAAATGGAAATAACTTTTATAAATTTTAAGAGACAACTATATTGTTAATAAAAATATCATTACTTTTTAGAAGATAAATGCGCAGAAATTCAGTTAAAATTATCGTCTACATTTGTATGACTAAACGCAAGCGTGTAGGTACTTTTTATTTAAGAATAGTTATGTTGGCTCGCGAACGAAAAAAAAACCGACTTCAATTACATTGACAGGTAATATAACATAAGTAGACGAGAAAATTGTCAAGTAAATACGCGTTATCAAAGATTACTCAAAAAATTCTAATCAGATCTCGTTAACATTTGTCAATGTTCAAATGAGACTACATGACAAGCATTAGCTGTCGATTAAAGTAAGAATCATCAAAATCGGTAAAACCAGTAAAAATTTATACGGTTTAAATAACGTAGGTCGACGAAAAAATAGTCAAGTAAATAAGTATCATTAGATATAACTCAAAAAGTACTTTTCAGATCTCAGTTAAATTTAAATGGGACCAAATGACACGCAACACCTTTCGATTTAAAATAAAATCATAGAATCGAAACCAGTAAAAAGTTCTGAATACATAAAAAATACAATCGAATTGAGACCTTCCTCCATTTTTGTAAGTCGGTTAATGATTGCAGCATTACAAATACTCTTCATACGATCAGAGTAAGGAATCAAGGGTCAATATAATAAGTCATTATTATCATAATATACATTTAAAAAAAAAACATTTAAAAAATCAGAAAAAAAATTCCAACGGTACAGTTACTTGAACCTATAATAAACAAAACATAGGTACCTAGTCGTTCAAACATTTGAGATAGAATTTACTTTTTGCGATTAATCGTTTGATACTCGTGAGATAATGTTACAAAATCGATGAAAGTGCTATTAAGCATTCATTCTTTTTATAGAGCCTTTTTGTGTGCTTGTTTAACTTTAAATTATATTTACTATTAAATAAAAAATCATCATAAATATTAAAAAAGTCTACACATTTCTTTTCTACACAGTTTAAAATTTAATTTTTATTTAAAAGCAAAAATATTACCTTAAATCAATATATCGATAATGTTACTTCTTTATGTCTCAAAAATGAAGAATAATATATACCTATACATATAACAGAAAACATAAAATAAATTGCACAGCCAAAACTGACTCGAACTTAAATATTGTTTTTCTATTTCATTATAACTTCATAAAAAAAATTACTACCTACACCTCGTAAAAGGTCATTTTATCCTTTTAGCCTAGTCAAATTAGTATTTTAGGTTTACAAAAAAAAAAAATAGAAAAATATCGATCCTACAAAAAAATTGATAGAGACCAAAATTGTAGGAAATTTAATTTGAAACAACTTTTGTAATAACTATTTTTCGTGTAAAATTGAAAATAAACGAGTTATTCAAAAGACGAAAATAAACCCTTTAAATCAAGATGACGGATGAAGCAACAAGCCTGGTTTCCCTACTTTTTGAATTTAAGCTACCAGTGACCCCCTCCAACGAATTCCGAAGGAATATTGCTGCTTTCAATTTTTGTAAATCTCAGTCCGTTTTTGAGCTGATTTGACATTAAATGCGACTCTATCGCAAAACAAAGTAATTTTGTAGAAAGCTTTCTAGCGAATACAGCTGTGTGATAAAATATATAATACAAACATAATTTACAAAACTTTTTCACTGAAGAAGAAAAATCATTAAAATATTCTAACTACACCTTCCCGCGACTTCCGTAGAATTTATCATGTTTTATTTTTATCGTGGCGAGCTGTTTGTCTCTGCTTGCTATGCATAGTTTTAGATAAGTTTGCATGAAAATGTAGTGCTTTATTTTACCGTGTGTTCGTCTTCAGCGGTTTCATATTTATAACACGCAGAATAAAATGTAGCTGCTTGTCGTCTATGGTTGATAAAAATGCAAACCGTAGCCGCAGGCCCCGTCGATCCTACGCTCGCTGAATATGTGTATCATGTGGACGGCAACGAGATTATACTAACATCGTAGTATACCAATAAACAATTTACTTGGCTTGTAAACGACTTAAAAATATATTCTCTATAAAATATTCGCAAACGCCTGTTTTAGGAGGTCAATCACCGAGTCTATACGTAGTATGCGAGAAGAGTAGCGGCAGATCTCACCTGACCGTTAAGCGCTCGCAGGTAAACATTGTAACGTGATCTGACCACGTGGAAAACATGTGGCACTCTGCTACTCGCTGTATGGCTTCACACCCTATCGTTTTTTTGAATAGACAGTAATTAAATCGAGCATGATACGTTTCCTAACGCCGATATGCCACTTTAATGATTTTTACCCAGTTTTATTTTATCGAATTTACAGTGTGGAAGCGCAGTTGCGGAGTTGAACCGGTGGGCGGGCTCCAGACAGTATTGATTTTGTTCATTCGCTTCTGTCTATCGGGTATTTGAATCGCACGAGCGAGCGGGAGGGTGATAGCGGTAGGAGGTCGGTTTCTAGTGTAGAGTTTCCGCGTAAAACAGCTTTCAATTTACAGAACGGCCTAACTGAGGGATGAATGAAATCGTGGTGCGATCCTGAAACGACCGTCGCTGTCGTCGCGTCCGTTTCCGGTAAATCCGCTCTACAACTTCGTGCACTTAGTTTTATTTAAAACTACACTTACTGCCTTTTACCTTTACAACTCGCTCGTACGGCTTTACGTGTTCGATAAATAGAACAACACGACGAATACACTCCAGTTTGTTACTAATACCTTTCGTAGTAAAAAGAAATATCCGTCCTATCCTAAATACCGTTTCACTTATTTTTCGTTTACTAGATAAAAATTATAAATAAGTAAAATCATATTTAATAAGTACACTATTGATATTCTTCTATTGACAAGGAAAATTAAGATATAGTGGATTATATAAGTATACTACAGTAGTAGCGGAATTTAAATAATAAATATTATGTCAGTATTTGTGCATTGCGTTGAGTAAAATTAAAATAGCGTAATGGGTTCCAACTTGAATATATTGCGAGTTTCCGAAGATTCTGTCCTCTTTAAAAGTTTGTGAGATATTTTCACAAATATTGGTGTGAAGGGAAGGCGGGTCGAGCCCCGGGGAGGCTGCAAACTTCACATCCAATGCGTCTGTATTCACAGCTTGTAAAAATATTCCTTTAGTCGTTTTTCTTTTACCGATAATGTTTTTGTTGATAGACCATGTTTATTATATATAAATATTCACTGAAAAAATGTTTAGTTTTAATGAGATGCAAGACGTAAAATATAAGCACATACTTTAAGCACGTGTTTAATTATTTAGCGGCTTTATTAGCCAATTTCATGAATTTCAAATAAATAAAAATGAATGTTTTTAGGAGAATTTAGGAGACGAATTCCAAAAAAAAACATACTTACAATTAAATAATACTTAAGTTATCAATCAATATCCTCTAACTTTTTAATTTTTATATTAGTGGCTTAAAAAATACATAGGTATAGAACTATCTACGGAGTTATAATTACACTAAAAATATAAAACATTTTGTCTTGCGAGTTTCTCTAAAAGTAAAAAATAAAGGTTCAGGTCTAAAGTCAAAGCAAAATTGACAGTTGCATTTAGACGTCGAAAGTAAACCGTATACTAAAGTTTCTCTAAAATTTCCTTTAACTGTAATTCTCTGTGACTGGACTGACAAAAACACATTTTTTTTATTAAAACAATTATTTTGTTTTCATCCAGATCCGATTTGTATCCAAGAATAATTTATATATAATACGAGTTCTTTAAATAGTGTCTGTGTATGTTGTAAGGGAATGACAAATTTCTTTCTTTTATAAATTCATGATCAATTATGATGAATCATGTAATGAGTCACTCAGCCACAACTCGTCATTTTATGATTAACAAGACCGAGACAACTCATAACTCATTACGAGTAAATGGATAAATGCCTCACACTTAACGGTTCTCAATAGAATTTTCTCCTGTGTCTGGTTCCGGCAACAAATAATTCAAAGACAAGCTTCTAGATCACGGTAAACTGTAACCTGTAAATATGTACGATCTATACCTACAAATGTACAACAGCGAGTTCTAGTGATCGCTTCGACAATACGTAGTCATTAAAAGATAAGTAAAAACAAGTCGGAACACAATTATTAATACTTAAACGTATTTTTAAATTAACCGATATGAAAAGTCAGTAAGTATGTAAAAATAGTATAAAAGTAATCCATAGACGACAATAGCTCGTTGGTGGGATAACAAAGTGCTCATTCAGATAAATTCAATCGTTCCATGGCTTTTACCTCGCCATCGCTTTGCGGGTAATTAGCGGTAACAAAAACCTTTATTTCATTTTGATTACGGAGCTGGCGACCGAAATCTAAAGGAAAAGTCGAGTATTATATAGTTTATTATATTCGTTGTATAAATTCTCTTCTTCTTAGAGAATAAAAAAATCTGTATATAATATTACATTTGAATATGGAATCTGTTATTTTTATATTATTGTTCATTGTGTTTTCACATTTTCTCGCTAAGACATTGTAAAATATAATTATATTTTGTGATATTAAAATGGAGTGGGGTGACAAAGAGAACCAAATTGCTGTGATTGCATCACACAAAGTAGGTATGGAGCCAAATACAATTTTTAAAACTTTCCATACACTTGGTAATAGTCAAATGTTTGTGTACCAAGCTATTGATAAGTACAATAATATACCTCCTCTGTTTGTGACAAAAAAAGATCTGGCCGTCCACGTTCAGTGTTCGTACGAAAAAGGTGATAAAAGCAGTAAGGGAAAGAATATGAAGAAATCCTGTCCGGAAACAAAAGACTTTATCTCGGGAGATGAAGATAGCACCTAGAACCATGTCGCGTATTTTATAAAAGATGACTTAGGACTTGCAGCCTATAAGAGACGCACTAGTCATTTCTTAACTGATAATTAAAAAAGAATAGGGTGGTAAAATCAAAACAACTACTTAATAAGCGGTACGCAAAGGGAGGTCACAGAAAATTTTGTTTACGGATGAGAAATTTTTATAAGTTTTTAATAACAATGCAACAAGTTGACTTTCTTTTCAAGCCTTGGACTTGAAGAGAAAGTCAAAACCTATGGTCACCACCCTCAAGACTATTGTTTTTTTTTTGATATCGCAGGGTAACCCATTTACGGGTGATATCCAGGACGCCCGGGTAGGCAGTCCTAGACCGTATGTCGGACTCAGCATTTGGGTGCCACTACCGCACTAAACCCCTGCGGGAGCCTTCAGCCGCTTTAATTGGAGGGTCCCGGATCTGCAGGCAACAGGATCCCTCCAGCGATAGGCTGGCCTCAAGACTACAACAACATTCAGTTATTAGATACTATGAAAAACTAATTTGTATATTATTACTACAATGCAAATGGTTTAAGTACGAGTGTATTGATTCTTAAACAGATAGATATATTTAAATACTTGAAAATTATTGGAAAGTTATCTATCATGATTTTAACATAAAATGACGAAACTGAAAAACAACAAATTACAGGAAGAGTTTCATTTATATTGCGACTTTCTACTTATAATATTATATTTCATATTAAATATCTTTCTATAGATCCCGAAATATAGGTATATAAATATTTATGGCATTTAAATACAGAATATGTATATAAAAGTGTTTATAGGGGAAATGGAAATTGAAATCGGCAATGACAAGCATTGGTGAGTTTGTAAACATTACAGGCGGCAATCCCGTTGGTACGTTTTCTATCTAAACATGTATCTATTCAGTAAAGTAACGTCTGTTAAACTTGCTAAACTGGGTTCAACGACCTGTCTAGGTGAATTTATTTAAAAGCACTTTCGGAAGGTTGAAAACTTTGTTCACACTTACGCTACGCTTCTTTTTCATTATTACTAAATACATAAAAAGTATTTTAATTGCAATACTGCAAATCCAAAAATACAATTTAAAATGATAAAATTTAGAAGGAAGAAAATCAATCGTTTTGGACGAAATAATATTTGAAAATTTTATAACACTAATAGAAGTATAAAATGTTTTATCTACACTAATGTTGTAACATTCTACTTATGTTTCCAATACTTGACTTATAATTACTACTGTTATAGCGCAGACAACAAAACACTAAATTTAAGCAACTTCACATGATGGTATAATATCCACATCGATATCGTAAAATCTCATTATAACATCGCGCGCATGCGCGCAGCTGCGTTCTCATTGGTTAGATTTTAATGGCAGCAAAATCACTGTGACAATACACGTACGCGTGAATTTAATTTAATAAATTAAAAGTTAAAAATGGATAGCGACGATGATATTTGTACACCTCCGGATATTCTAGAATTGGCAACAAAATTAACTCACAATCTTTTGCCAGAAAAATCTAGAAAATTATATGAAAAATAAACTACTCTTTTTGTTTGATTAATTGCATTAGTGAAGATAAAGTAGTGTATGCAACTGCATATAACACGGGTATTAAAACACTCGTTACTATTATGAAACTCGCTGCGCTCGTTTCATAAACTCACACTCGTGTTTTAATACCCTTCATTATATGACAGTTGCATAAACTACTATTACATATATATTATCTTAGTTACGAAAAGCACGAAAGAGCAAAAATAATGGCTGCATTCTTCAGTGATGTTCCCGAAAGCTTAAATCTTGTGTCTGTTTGTTTTTAACATTTCGTCGACAAGTTATTACAGTCAAGTAATAAAAATATTTTACACGAAAAGTTCCTAGTATAATTAATTACTCGTTGTAATAGTTTGTAGTAAAGATATAAATTATAGGAATATTGATATAAAATCGCTTAAAAAAGGTTTTATTGTTAACTAGCTTCTGCGCGCGACTTCGTCAGCGTGGACTCCGCTCCTATTAGTCTTAGCGTGATGGTACATAGCCTATAGCCTTCCTCGATAAATGGGCTATCTAACAGTGAAAGAATTTTTCAAATCGGCCCAGTAGTTCCAGAGATTACCGCGTTCAAACAAACAAACAAACAAACAAACTCTTCAGCTTTATATATTAGTATAGATTGTTGTATGTATTTGTTCGTGATAATTAAACGCACTAGACATGATGCTTAAGATCCAGCAAAAAGAAATATGGACGTCAGCGTCATCAACGCTTAATTGCGAGAAATGATGAATTTCCATTCTAAATTTATTGTAATTGCGAACATTTACGTCTAATTTGTGCACAGACAAAAGAAGGTGGTCGCAATTAGTGAAATGGCCAGTAGGAACAAACGCGGTTTCAACAAAAGACTGTTCGTCTCCTGACGAGGGTTCGTTTTCTTTTCTTCCAAATGAGCAAACTACAGTCGCTAGTGGGGAAGATTTGTTGTTTAAGAATGAAGGGCGACGAGTGTGTGCATTGTTCTTTCCACGGCGTTTGGAAAGCACTTATATGCCGCTGTTCTAATCATGATAACGTAAGGGGAGGACGCTTAATTTTCAACGTAGTTATTGCTTTTATAACAGGGCGGTGTCGGAAAAGAATGGAAATGAAAACTCAATTGACATCAATGGGAGGACACTTGTTGACGTCAATGATGGCGGTGTTTTATTGTTCAGTGTACCTACTATATTTTTTGAATAAAACTGCTCAAGTACGAATTATACATAAAGTCAGTGTTCTGCAATATTAGCCGCCACAGATTGAAGAAAGTCTCAAATATGTCTTAGCCGCTATCTAGGAACTTACTTTGCATATATTTTTTTTAAATATCGTTAATTGTAGCATTACAATTTTAAAGTATTTGGTTTTTCGTTTATCGTCATAATAAATACTCGTTCTTTGCAAAAAATAAAATTTGTCACAGTAAGCGAAGGTCATATAAAATTTTAAAACTCAAAAATAATATCTTCAAACGTTTATGACAGCAATAAAGAAAAAGTTATTGTACATTTATTTTACACTTCTAATAGTTAAAAAAATTGAAACATAAGAAAAATACCATATCAATCAACCAGTCAATAATAACAGTGAATAATATTTGATAGCAGCTAATTTTATTAATTTTCTGTAGAGGCGGAATACTTAAAATACCAGTTATTATTGAAGTTCTGTTTAAATGGCAATTAAAGCTTAAATGTCTAGACTCCCGACAGACTGATGAATTATCTTTAGCGTTCAAAGAACTTCGCTTGTAGGTACTTATGTAAAAATATGATTACAAAATACATTCTAATTTGAGTGGCGAATTTATATCACGATTATATGATGTTACGTAATATAGGTGAAATAAATAAAGTTCTAGATTAACTTTTTATCTTGTCACAAGATGTCTTAAACAGGTTGTCAGTAAAATGAAAACACGTGGGATTCGACCAAATCGGAAAATATTTTAAAATACGTGTTGTGCTGATAATATATTTATTGTATATTATTTTATAAAATTGACTGTTTATTAGTTTTATTAATACCTCAGGAGAAAATTATGTTTTTGCAGTAGCAACAACTTGGCACATGTTTTAAGCACCATAAAAATAGTGTGAGTTGCTTTTACTCAATAAAATAATACTTAATATGAGTTTTTTTCTTCGTACTAGTCAAAACTAATACCTAGTATAGCCTGCACCTCAGTTAGTTTTAACCAAAAACTCTTAAATAAAAGTAATACAAAATAATGACCAAAAAGCGCATGATAGGAAGAGTCAAAAAATTAGACTTTACACCATAACGACCATAATATGTATAAGAACTTAGTGCAATGAACTTTTTACCCAAAAATCGATCACGATCGATCACGATTCAGCCTGTAATATCCCACTGTTGGGCATAGGCCTCTTCCCCATGTAGGAGAAGGATCGGAGCTTAATCCACCACGCTGCTCGAATGCGGGTTGGCGGATATATTCCCTACTATGAGTAACGATCGCTATCAGGTGTACATGATAACAACCGGGACCGACGGCTTAACATGCTCTCCGAGGCACGGTGGGGAGACCCACAAGGACTGCACAAACACCCAGACCACGGCAAACATCTGTATGGCCAATACAAATGTTGTCGTGTTCGGGGATCGAACCCACAACCGCCCGCGCAACAGCCAATCGCAATCCAGTGCTGTGACCGCTGCACCAACGCGGCGTCACCCAAAAATGGTGACAAGCAAGTGTTCGGTCCACCTGGTGGGAACAAAACTTTACTTAAGACCAGTATTACTTGAGTGTGAGAATACAGTAATTAGGTTTGTGAGCTTCCTTAGTTGGACGGCTCCAGATTGTACCTGTACCCAACTCAAAGTGAGGTTTATTGATTTATTTACTTAGTAAACTAACAAAATGCATATTATAACATAAGGTTTAGATATCACGGATCTTTATCGTTTAAAATACTAAGTAAGTGGTTATAAGATTGATAAATGAGTCTGGACTTTCTTAGTGATCACGACTAATAAAAAATTAACAGATACGTATATCATATATAGATACGTATGAAATTATAATTTTACAATAAAAATAAATTAAAATAAGTTTTTATCCATTCAGCTTGTAACATCCCACTGCTGGCCATAGGTCTCTTTCTCTATGTAGGAGACGCGTCGGAGGTTATTCCACCAAGCTACTGCTCCATTGACTAATGATTGCTATCAGTTGTCTATGGTGCCGACGGGGCCGACAGCCTAACGTGTTCTCCGAGACACGATGTGAAAAGCCACAAGGACAGGCACCCAGGTCAAATCTCGAGTGGGAATCGAAGCCGTGATATTTGGTGTTTACGAACCTACACAGCATACGTACGATTACACCAAGCGGTTACAAAAAATAAGTTAATTTAAGTTATGTAATTGTACAATAGTGTTGATGATATAATATTGTCGTTATTAAAATTGCTGCAGTTGGCAGTAATCCTGCTTTCCGCTCCAAGGTCGTGGATTCAATTGCCATCTCTAACCTCGTTTTATTATTTATAGGTATATATATATATATATATATATATATATATATATTGTACGTATTTCAAAAAATGTAGATGTATCGTTCAGTCGGCTTTTACAAAAAAATATAAAATTTGCAATCTAGATATGATGACGATCGCATCATTAAAAGTTTACGTAAGCACAAACTTGAAGTGTGAATAAATAATAAATAAATAAAGAAATATAAAAATAAAGAAGACAATATATTAACATCAATCAGTTTGTAATTTGTATAGTATATATCTCACAACTAACTTAAGTCATACAATAAATCACAAAACTTATTTAGCTTACTATAATCATTGATTTGTCTTTAATTTTGTTATTTGAAGCAGATATGTAGATGTGATTAAATGTTTACTAAAAACAAAAGAGCATGGACATAAAATTGGAGGTGTATATTTATTATTTATACCAATAAAAAAATATATTTGGAATGAAAAATGATCGTCCATAAAAAATCTGTATTCTGTATAAGTATTTTTAAAATGAATTCATGTTGGATACAAAAAATTAATTACAAAAAAAGTAGATTAACCGAAATTGAAAACGAGTTTGAACAAATTTGTTTTCAATTGTGTATAATCTGTGTTCGTTTCGTTGATCTTTATGACAAAAAATTGTGCTTTTTTAACGTGTTCATAGTTTAATTTCTGTTACTTCATTTACAGATTAAGTACGAAAGAATTTTATTTTAACTTTTAATAAATAAAATCACTTGAGAATTAATATGATCAGAAATTGTTAGCAAACAAAGTTCATTTTTTAAAATTTAATCTTAGATTTAGAGTAGTACGTTATGTTTTAATGCTACGCTGTATTTTAAATTCGAAATACTAAAGCTTTAAGAGCGTGCGAGCTAACGCCGAGACTGACTTCTGTTTGTAGTTTGAGTACACAAGAAGGAAATAGTGTCCCTATCGCACAGTGCACAGTCTAAAGTGCTCAGAGAACATAGCCGTTACCAAGCTTTACTTTCAAATGGTTATTTGCAGAGATGTTTGTGAAGTACAACTTCAAAGGGTGCGAAGATATACACATTGTACGTGTGTGAATATTTAAAACCTAGTGGTTTATATTGAGTAAAAATAATGTTTTTAGTTGACTTTACGTTAATTGTTATTGAAACTAGTCTGTAGAGAGTAATAAAATAACTTTTTTATTTAAAATTTTATAGAATCGTTTTAATGTTTATGTCACAGTCAAAACTCTTAATCAGTCAAAAGTACTATTGACTAGCGAAATCAGTCAAAAGTACTTTTGACTAGACAAGTTGGTCAAAAGTGGTTTTGACTGAAAATTATTGGTTATTAGTACTTTTGACTGCAAATTTGCGGTTAAAAGTACTTTTGACTGACGCTCTCCGTCAAAAGTAGTTTCACTGCAAAAAAGCGTCAGTCAAAAGCACTATTAACTCTTAAACTCTATTAACTCTTAACTTGTTTAGTTTTAACTGCAAATTAGATAGGTTAGGGTTATTTTTTTTTGTTTCTGTGACAAAAATATGCCGATAAACAGTCTAATATTGAAATTAGATAGGTAAGGGTTATTTTTTTTTGTTTCTGTGACAAAAATATGACGATAAACAGTCTAATATTGAAATTAGATAGGTTAGGGTTATTTTTTTTGTTTCTGTGACAAAAATATGCCGATAAACAGTCTAATATTGAAATTAGATAGGTTAGGGTTATTTTTTTTTGGTTTCTGTGACAAAAATATGCCGATAAACAGTCTAATATTGAAATTAGATAGGTTAGGGTTATTTTTTTTGTTTCTGTGACAAAAATATGCCGCGACCACCTTACTTTTTAAGAGTTTTGACTGATACAACCAGTCAAAACCACTTTTGACGGAATCATTTAATCAAAAGTACTTTTAACCAGCTCCATTGGGTAAAAGTACTTTTAACTGTTATTTTAGTCAAAACCACTTTTGACCAACTTGTCTAGTCAAAAGTACTTTTGACTGATTTTTTGCAGTCAAAACTACTTTTGACTGATTAAGAGTTTTGACTGTAACATTTACATTTAAAAAATCAATCAAGACAAATGAACCAAAATTTATTACTAAACTTAAAAATTATGTCTTTACTATGAATAACTTTATAATGAATACGTAAATATTAAATTCTTAATCAACTGTTTTTTTTTTGTTTAGCAGGAAGAGAGAACGGAAAGTTGTTGATAGAGTATTGTTCAAAGCTTAGCTTATAGAGCTTAAAATTTTTAAACTGTTTTCCTTTGTATTGTTTAACTGAAAATTCAAAGAAGAAACCCGCACATAGATAGTGTGCGATCGACGTATAATTTATTTTATGCTAATGAAATATTATATTATTTAATCGTTTATTTCGTGTATTCATTTTAAAGTTTTGTGGTAGGTTAATATTACTAAAGTTTCGAATACGTTATGTAAGTAAGCTAACAGTGAATCGAAGTTAAGTGCAATAAGTTTGTGGTGGACTTATTACCCGTTATCTATACATCTATACAAATAAATAAAATTGGAGTGTCTGTTTGTAATATTAAAATAACCGCTTTTTGCAAATGCATTTGTATCTATACACGGTACATATACCAAAATAACATTTTTTTACCATTTTTGTCTGTCTCTGAAACGGCTGGACCGATTTTGGCGGGACTTTCGCTGGCTAATAGCTGATGTAATAAGGTGTGACTTAGGCTACTTTTATTTTAGATTTTTTTTTTTCATTTTATATAACTGCGAACTGAACAATAATTTTTTTGTTAAATTTCACGCACACGAAGTCGCGGGCCCAGCAGCTAGTTTATTATAAAAATGTATAACTTGTTTAAAATACTTGTTAAAACTTTAATATATCAAAATGTGTATTATTTTTTAAAGTCTAGCAATTTGTTAATTAAGAAAAGACGTAGTCTAAGAAAAAATTAACATAAATTAAGTTGAAATATTCACCAGTTTTTAAGTTGACCTCCACAGACGCAACTGCGAAAACCGCATCAAATTTCATTCTGTAATTTTGCGTAATTTGTGGATAAAAATACACACAAATAATAATTATACAAAATTACTTAACGTAATATTTTTATCTTCTATGAGGCTACTAAGAAGACTTCTCGCAACTTTTTTTTCTCAAATATCACGAAGCAGAATGAATAGATATCAGCTTCTGTCACCCTGGGAACCCTGATCGATTAGAGGTCTCGCCAGGGCTCGCATTGCTGATAAAAGAGAGCACATCTAGACCAAGCATAAAGGAAATTAAAATCGACACGCTCACCTTGCAAATGATGGGAAATTTCAGCCTATCGGTGCTTATAAATGCTGCAAAAAGTGATCGCTTTTTTCGAATGGGAAGAGGAGTCTCCTCTCGCAAATGTTTGCTCGTTGCTCTCAGGACTCGGTGAGGAGAGTCAGTTTGATGGCCCACGGAAGTTTAGTGCTGATATGAGGATCGAATATAGGTATAAAAGGCAACAATCCAAAAGGCCGAACATCACTATACTGTTTCATTTTCTTTCTAATGTTTCTCATTTTAAGTGATGAAATTGTATGTCTTATGAGAAAATAAAGATTCTTTAAACCTAACATAGCTGATCACTATGGAAACCAAATACGAGGTCATAGTGTACGACAAAAATGGGGAATACTTATGCTTTTTACAAGCTTTTATTTAACTTGCAATGTATGTATGTATGTATGTATGTATGTATGTATGTATGTATGTAACTTTAATGAATGTTTGTTCGGGTGAAATCTTGAAACTCAATTTTGAAGCAGATATCTTCAACCAATTGAGCTGAAATTTTGTATACAGGTTCAATTTGGATGACAATGCATGGTTTGTATGTATGCATGTATGTATGTTTGTTCGGGTGAAATCTTGCAACTCAATTTTGAAGCAGCTATCTTCAACCAATTGAGCTGAAATTTTGTATATAGGTTCAATTTGGATGCCAATGCATGGTTAACTTTATGACGTCATTCTAAATCCAATATGGCGGCATATCCAAGAGTGCGGACTAGTTATTTTTAGTGCACTTCTACAATATGGGTATCAAATGAAAGGGCTTGCTAGGAATAATTCGAATAAAGTGACGTGATAACCGACTAAAAAGTCAAAAATAAATTAAAAGTAAAAAACCTTTTAAAAAAACAAGCTTTTATTAGAATGTGCTAAAACGAAAAAAAATAAATTTTTACTTTAAAACTTTTACTATCTACTTATAAAGTCATTACACATAATCTATATGATATAAAAGCTTGTCGCGAGTTTGCTTGTAAACAAGTAAATTAATTAAATTGATGTGATTGATTTTAACTATTAAATTTTTTAAACTATTTTAGTTTATCTGAGGTAGGGCACAGCAGGAAATTTCCTGCTCAAAATATGGAGCAGCCCGACTGGGGTAGTACCTCGACCTTACAGAAGACCACAGCTAAGTAACACTGTTTTCAAGCAGTATTGTGTTCCTGTTGGTGAGTAAGGTGACCAGAGCTCCTGGAGGGATTGGGGATAGGGTCGGCAACGCGCTTGCGATGCTTCTGGTGTTGCAGGCGTCTATAGGCTACGGTCTTACCATCAGGTGAGCCGTATGCTTGTTTGCCGGACTCGTAACATAAAAAAAAAAACTAAGGAAATACGAGTACTCATATCTCGCGACAAGCTTTTCTATCATATAGATTATGTGTAATGAGGAATGACTATAAGTAGATAGTAAAAGTTTTAAAGTTAATAACCAATCGCAATCCAGTGCTGTGACCGCTGCGCCAACGCGGCGTCATAAATAAAATAAAAGTTTAAAAAAGTCTGATAGCCGTTCATGTCCCAACGAAGTTCTTACGTGTTTTTTACCAGTTTTAGTTTTAGAAACTTCTTTCAACTGTTGCGATTTTAACCGACTTTAAAAAAGGAGGAGGTTACTCAATTCGACCGTATATGTTTTTTTTATGTATGATCGGGGATAACTTCGTCGTTTATGAACCGATTTTGATAATTCTTTCATTGTTGGAAAGGGGATATCCCAACTTAGGTACCATGATAAGGAAACCAGGATCTGATGAGATTCTAGTGAAATCGTAGTGACGACTAGTGCGTTTGTTAATTTATTTATTATTTATTAATTGTTCATAAAGATTAACTGAATCCTGCAATAACCGATGTAGGATGTTTCCAACTTTTGGGCGCACGCTTAATCAGGGAAAAGGGGGATTGCTTTTTTTTTAATTTTGTCATTTCTGAAGTGAAAACTCTATAGGCACGTATGGCAGTTTTTTTTAATGTTTTTCCCGGGAAGCACGAGATTAATAGTGACACCGTGGATAATATTTTACTAATTTTTGCTTACACGCCTTAGGGGCCCCTGTTGCCCGGGGGCCCCGTATCATTGATAGGGCTGATACGGCGGTAGCTACGCCCCTGCCAATAATTTTCAACGGGACATTTACTGGCAGGTAGCTGATGTAATAAGGAGTGACTTAGGCTTTTAATTTTTAATTTATTATTATTTTTTATTTTAATTTAAGTATTATTAATATTATTTACATTATAATGTACAATTGATTTACTAAAGGTTTTTTTTTCAGCGAACGAATGTGTTAACTTATCCGAGCAACAAAATGATCATCAAAAAATAATACAGGAAGTGACTCAACATCATCTGGATTGATCTACAAGTAAATTTGAAAAACATAGATCAATAAAGCTTTGCACTGTAAAATATCAACACTTAAATAATAATTCATTTTATAATATATAATACATAATAATAAAAGAAAAGTTGCACTTAATATGGAAAATTTGGCTAAAATCGGTCTTCAAAGACAGCAAGGTGGAGAATTCTTAAACGGCTTAACGTGCTCTCTGAGGCACGGTGGAGAGACCCACAAGGACTGCACAAACACCCAGACCACGGCAAACATCTGTATGGCCAATACAAATGTTGTCATGTGCGGGAATCGAACCCGCAACCGCCCGCACAACAGCCAATCGCAATCCAGTGCTGCGACCGCTGCGCCAACGCGCCAACCCCACAACATACCGGACCTAAATTTTTTTTTATGACGTCAATTGATTGGCCATCCTGTATTTGTTAGTTCCTTTACTACATTGGTCTACAAATAATTTTGAAAAACATAGATTTAATAAAGCTTTGCACTGTAAAATATCAACACTTAAATAATAATTCATTTTATAATATGTTTATTAATATTTGAATTAATTAAGATTTGATGAGATCCAACATCGTTCACTTGTTATTTATTCAATTTTAAATGTGATTCTTTATCATGTAATGAACAAATTACGTCTATTTTAAGAGATAATTTAGACAAAACGATAACATCATTATTTTTTAAACTAAAAGTAATAAATGAAGATGAAAAATAAACATGAATATAATAATTCTCATCAATGATTTAAACTCCGCAAAACGAAAATAATAAACATGGTAAATATTCCGTTTTCGAATAGTTTTAGTAATAGAAGTACCCATATTAATCTAAAATCTTGTAATGTGTTTTGTTTATTAAATAAAAATTTTTTGAAAAGTACTGTTTTTTCTTTCAAATACCTTATTTTTTAGTTACGTTATAGTAGATATCATTGTGGCCACTTAAAATCCTTGGATTTGGCGTTGTGACAAAGTACCTACATAATCATAAATACGAGTCATCAAAGATGACTCAAAATGTACTCATTATATCTCCATTATATTAAAATACAACCCACATGACAAGTATAAGCTTTTGATTTATAAAAGAATCATCAAAATCGGTAAACACAGTAAAAAGTTATGACGCTTATTATCACGTAGGTCGACGAAAAAATTCAGGTAAATGACGCATTATTGGTTATAACTCGAAAAGTACTTGTCAGATCTCAATTAAATTTAATTGATTCCAAATGACACTCAATACCTTTCGATTGAAAAGTTGGAATAAATTACAGATGCTTATAAAAGTTAGCTAAAAATTATTTAAAATAAAAAAAAATATTTTTTTTAAATATATTTAATGTGTTTTGTTTATTAAATAAAAAAATTTTGAAAGGTACTGTTTTTTCTTTCAAATACCTTATTTTTTAGTTACGTTATAGTAGATGTCATTGTGGCCACTTAAAATCCTTGGATCTGGCGTTGTGACAAAGTACCTACATAATCATAAATACGAGTCATCAAAGATGACTCAAAATGTACTCATTATATCTCCATTGTATTAAAATACAACCCACATGACAAGTATAAGCTTTTGATTTATAAAAGAATCATCAAAATCGGTAAACACAGTAAAAAGTTATGACGCTTATTATCACGTAGGTCGACGAAAAAATTCAGGTAAATGACGCATTATTGGTTATAACTCGAAAAGTACTTGTCAGATCTCAATTAAATTTAATTGATTCCAAATGACACTCAATACCTTTCGATTGAAAAGTTGGACTAAATTACAGATGCTTATAAAAGTTAGCTAAAAATTGGTTCAGTAGTTTCAGCGTCACGTACGGATAGCAGCGCCACCTACCGGGTCTAACTGAGATAAAAACTACGCTATCTCCCAAGTTGGACCAAATTACAGAGGCTTACAAAATTTGATACAAATAAGTTCAGTAGTTTCAGAGTTACATAACGATAGCAGCGCCACCTACCGGGTCCAATTGAGATAAAAACTACCCTATTTACCTAGTTGGACCTAATTACAGAAGCTTACAAAATTTGATACAAATAAGTTCAGTAGTTTCAGAGTTACATACCGATATCAGCGCCACCTACCGGGTCCAATTGAGATAAAAACTACCCTATATCCCAAGTTGAACCTAATTACAGAAGCTTACAAAATTTAGTACAAATTAGTTAAGTAGTTTCGGGAGTTACATACCGATAGCAGCGCCACCTACTGGGACCAATTGAGTTAAAAACTACCCTATTTACCAAGTTGGACCTAATTACAGAAGCTTACAAAATTTGATACAAATAAGTTCAGTAGTTTCAGAGTTACATACCGATAGCAGCGCCACCTACCGGGTCCAATTGAGATAAAAACTACCCTATATCCCAAGTTGAACCTAATTACAGAAGCTTACAAAATTTAGTACAAATTAGTTAAGTAGTTTCGGGAGTTACATACCGATAGCAGCGCCACCTACTGGGTCCAATTGAGTTAAAAACTACCCTATTTACCAAGTTGGACCTAATTAAAGAAGCTTACAAAATTTGATACAAATAAGTTCAGTAGTTTCAGAGTTACATACCGATAGCAGCGCCACCTACCGGGTTTAATTGAGATAAAAACTACCCTATATCCCAAGTTGAACCTAATTACAGAAGCTTAGAAAATTTAGTACAAATTAGTTAAGTAGTTTCGGAGCTACATAACGATAACAGCGCCACCTACCGGGTCCAATTAAGATAAAAAAGTTTCCCATGTCCGTCTCCTGGTTCTAAGTTACCTTCCCACCAAGAGTATAAAAATTATATGGAAAAATTAATTTTATTAATGTCACTTTTTTATTTAACCGATGACATGTTTCTTTTGACGTTTGGAAGGGACATTAATTTCGTATATGTTGGCTAAAAAGTTCGTATCCTTTCCCCGAGATGGCGTCGCTGAGCCAGTGGCGCCATCTCGGAGAAACGGTACGAACTATTTAGCCCATTATATACGAAATTAATGTCCCTTAACTCTACAATATTTACAAAAAAAATCCTCAAAATCCCTATATATCCCTTTTTAAATATAAGGAATAATACGGTCCGTGTCCCATATATAAAAATGACCTAACACTATTCGCTCCATCGAAGAACCCTTTTCCCAAGATTAATTTTGTGTGAAAAGTAATTTCCTAAGACGTTTGGTGTTACATGAACATTGGGCTACAATTTTCCACGAACGAAATGTCTCGGCCCGTACTATACATTAGATATATATATATATATATATATATATATATATATATATATATATATATAACACCTATTATATATTATTGGTTATTAGTACTTTTGACTGCAAATTTGCGGTTAAAAGTACTTTTGACTGACGCTCTCCGTCAAAAGTAGTTTCACTGCAAAAAAGCGTCAGTCAAAAGCACTATTAACTCTTAAACTCTATTAACTCTTAACTTGTTTAGTTTTAACTGCAAATTAGATAGGTTAGGGTTATTTTTTTTTGTTTCTGTGACAAAAATATGCCGATAAACAGTCTAATATTGAAATTAGATAGGTAAGGGTTATTTTTTTTTGTTTCTGTGACAAAAATATGACGATAAACAGTCTAATATTGAAATTAGATAGGTTAGGGTTATTTTTTTTGTTTCTGTGACAAAAATATGCCGATAAACAGTCTAATATTGAAATTAGATAGGTTAGGGTTATTTTTTTTTGGTTTCTGTGACAAAAATATGCCGATAAACAGTCTAATATTGAAATTAGATAGGTTAGGGTTATTTTTTTTGTTTCTGTGACAAAAATATGCCGCGACCACCTTACTTTTTAAGAGTTTTGACTGATACAACCAGTCAAAACCACTTTTGACGGAATCATTTAATCAAAAGTACTTTTAACCAGCTCCATTGGGTAAAAGTACTTTTAACTGTTATTTTAGTCAAAACCACTTTTGACCAACTTGTCTAGTCAAAAGTACTTTTGACTGATTTTTTGCAGTCAAAACTACTTTTGACTGATTAAGAGTTTTGACTGTAACATTTACATTTAAAAAATCAATCAAGACAAATGAACCAAAATTTATTACTAAACTTAAAAATTATGTCTTTACTATGAATAACTTTATAATGAATACGTAAATATTAAATTCTTAATCAACTGTTTTTTTTTTGTTTAGCAGGAAGAGAGAACGGAAAGTTGTTGATAGAGTATTGTTCAAAGCTTAGCTTATAGAGCTTAAAATTTTTAAACTGTTTTCCTTTGTATTGTTTAACTGAAAATTCAAAGAAGAAACCCGCACATAGATAGTGTGCGATCGACGTATAATTTATTTTATGCTAATGAAATATTATATTATTTAATCGTTTATTTCGTGTATTCATTTTAAAGTTTTGTGGTAGGTTAATATTACTAAAGTTTCGAATACGTTATGTAAGTAAGCTAACAGTGAATCGAAGTTAAGTGCAATAAGTTTGTGGTGGACTTATTACCCGTTATCTATACATCTATACAAATAAATAAAATTGGAGTGTCTGTTTGTAATATTAAAATAACCGCTTTTTGCAAATGCATTTGTATCTATACACGGTACATATACCAAAATAACATTTTTTTACCATTTTTGTCTGTCTCTGAAACGGCTGGACCGATTTTGGCGGGACTTTCGCTGGCTAATAGCTGATGTAATAAGGTGTGACTTAGGCTACTTTTATTTTAGATTTTTTTTTTTCATTTTATATAACTGCGAACTGAACAATAATTTTTTTGTTAAATTTCACGCACACGAAGTCGCGGGCCCAGCAGCTAGTTTATTATAAAAATGTATAACTTGTTTAAAATACTTGTTAAAACTTTAATATATCAAAATGTGTATTATTTTTTAAAGTCTAGCAATTTGTTAATTAAGAAAAGACGTAGTCTAAGAAAAAATTAACATAAATTAAGTTGAAATATTCACCAGTTTTTAAGTTGACCTCCACAGACGCAACTGCGAAAACCGCATCAAATTTCATTCTGTAATTTTGCGTAATTTGTGGATAAAAATACACACAAATAATAATTATACAAAATTACTTAACGTAATATTTTTATCTTCTATGAGGCTACTAAGAAGACTTCTCGCAACTTTTTTTTCTCAAATATCACGAAGCAGAATGAATAGATATCAGCTTCTGTCACCCTGGGAACCCTGATCGATTAGAGGTCTCGCCAGGGCTCGCATTGCTGATAAAAGAGAGCACATCTAGACCAAGCATAAAGGAAATTAAAATCGACACGCTCACCTTGCAAATGATGGGAAATTTCAGCCTATCGGTGCTTATAAATGCTGCAAAAAGTGATCGCTTTTTTCGAATGGGAAGAGGAGTCTCCTCTCGCAAATGTTTGCTCGTTGCTCTCAGGACTCGGTGAGGAGAGTCAGTTTGATGGCCCACGGAAGTTTAGTGCTGATATGAGGATCGAATATAGGTATAAAAGGCAACAATCCAAAAGGCCGAACATCACTATACTGTTTCATTTTCTTTCTAATGTTTCTCATTTTAAGTGATGAAATTGTATGTCTTATGAGAAAATAAAGATTCTTTAAACCTAACATAGCTGATCACTATGGAAACCAAATACGAGGTCATAGTGTACGACAAAAATGGGGAATACTTATGCTTTTTAATAGCTTCAGTCAAACCACCATTTTCCCCTGACGAGCCGACCGTCGTGGAGCCCCCTCCCCCCACTGAGTGGACCTAAACCTCTCTGACTCAAAATAGGAGCACAAAGATCTGTAGCGAACACTCCTGATACAAAAGGTTTCCATGGTTCAACTACTTGGAATTTCCTGATCGCGCTGCTGAATTCAGTCCGTCGTATTTTTCCCATAACAATGGCGCATAGCTCGTCTCACTTTTCTTCTGGACTGCTTTTGAAATTATAAATTTTATTTTAACTTTTATTTTCACACACCTGGTTACGTATCTATAAAAAATAAAGAAATAAAGAATAAGTTCAGACTTACTGTAATTTTTACTCATCAATATATCTTAAATTATTTCCTGTCATATCAAATAAAGTCCGTAATGAGATTTTATAATAAGTAAAAAAATTTAGAAACATGAAGTTTTATACTCACGCTTTTTATAGCATACTTATTTCATAAATAATTATTCAAGCGTTTACGAAAATTCTGTATGGTGAAGTAGGAGATTAAGAATGTTTTTCGCACGACTGTTCCATGAAGCGTGATCTCTCGAGCTCTGTGATCAAACTGGTACCTACCAGTTTGAGTATCTTGTATCATCTTTAGTAAGCTAGCCACCTGGCTAGCTTACGAAAGATGAACTATAAATGTCATAATTATGTAAAAAGATCCTAAAATGTTGTATTATAATGATTATACGCTATTCCAGTTCCTCTGCAAATATAATCAGTTTCTATAATTTCAAAATAATATTAACTTTTTGTCTAGCCCGTTGGCGAAGTTTGTAGTGGCCCTGCTTTCTGCTCCGCAGGTTTTGTGTTCGGTTCCCGTCTGAGTCTGGGTATAATATTTGTATTTATATATGTATTATTTCCATGTATATTTACTAAAAAAACATTGAGCACAACAAAAGCATTGAGTAAAGATATTTATTGTTTAGGGTTCCGTACCCAAAGGGTAAAAACGGAACCCTATTACTAAGACTTTAACAACAAATACTAGAAACAAAATAAAATAAATATTTAAGGGGACTCCGATACAACAAACGCCTTTTTTTCGCCGAGTAAAAAGTTATGCAGTATAATATAACGTAGGTCGACGAAAAAGTAGTCACGTAAATACGCATTATTAGATATAACTCTAAAATTACTTGTCAGATCTCAATTAAATTAAAATGGGACCATATGACACGCAACACCTTTCAATTAAAACAAAATTGATCGAAATCGGTCCACCCAGTCAAAAGTTCTGAGCTAACATACATAAAAAAAAACATACGTGTCGAATTGAGAACCTCCTCCTTTTTTGGAAGTCGGTTAAAAAATGAGTGTGCTTTAGACCACGCAACTGAAGTAAAACTTCTTAAGCAATAGGCCTGCATAATAGGCCTGCACTGTGTCTTAGAATTCTTAGATATACGAAACGTAACTGCCTAACTGGCTATGAGAGAAAGAGAGAAAGAAAATGTGTGCTCGCACCTTTCTCTCTTGCTCCGTTCGCTTCGCTCGATCACACTTTTCGTCACGCATTCACGAGATTCCCCAAGTCAAGCTTGCGTAAAGAAGTTTTACTTCGAAAACCGTTTGCGGATAAGCAATAAAATGCTAGATGTTTTTTAAAAAAAGGAACAATTATGAGCCCGTGTATGTTGTATAATAAATAAAAAAGGTGCAAAACATATATTGTTTAAAAACCTTTATCTAAATAGTACGATTAAATTTGACAATATTTTTACCCATGTAAGTTTTTCAAATACTGTGTGACACAGCTGAGTCGCGAAATTTGGTAACTTTAACTACGACGGTAATTAAAAGTTAATAAAACAAGTCGTGGTGATAAATTAGAAAATCTTGCTAATATTCGTTCCCCATCGTAGCCTCGCTCTGGTGCCGGCTGCCGGGTGTCGGTGGTCGGCTGTCGGTTATTCTCGCGCAGTCGTAACGATTGCCGACACTAGCGCCGCGCGGTGGACGCTAGAACATTTTGACAGACGGCTAAAATGGCCGTGTGAACACGCGATCTGCCACGCTGAATACACTACGCACGGCTTACGCGATTTTATTACTTATTGTAGTCGCACTAAACTATGTTATAGTGGTTCTTCGCTTTCAATCTCAGACTCTGCGTGAAACATATTAAAAATGGCTCTACACCTCGAGACTGTATTACAGCGAAAGTTAAACTTCAAGATGACCACGGTAAGTGCATTCCGCCCGCCTAGTTGCGTATCGATCGCCGCCCGCGTGGTCTAAACATATGTTTGCCGCTACGAGAGCGTAGCGCCGTATAACCTACGGCCTCTTTCACGCACTACTTCTGAAATTTATTTCTGTACTGCGCCGGCTGATACTATCATTGCGATATGACGTAAAATTGTAATTATTGGCGTCTTGTTTGTACCTCGGAATGTGTTTATGTTTTGGTAAATAAACACTTGTAGCAGTGCGCTACAACGTAGTTGTACTACTTATTATTACAGGCCTTTAAATTAAACAATTTTGTTTTTATTAGGGGATTGTATATATTTTATTTTACTGTAGAAGCGTAGGCGTTTTAAGGGTCGTTAAGCGGAATATTGCAAAAGGTTGAAACGCCTTCGCAAATTTAAAAGGTCATAGGTTACTACTTGCAACTAAAGGTCGTTTATATGCAATACGAATGAAATACATATGCACATATGTGAGAATATTTTTTTAAATTCCGGATTGTACTTTATGGATTTATAGATAGTTGAGTAGTAGTTGATAATATTTCGAACGATATTGTGAAACATTACAATATAGCTAACATTGTTTGGTTTGCGTGGTCATATCTCACGAAGCCGGCAGCCGTGCCAGCTCGGCGTAATGTCCCTTTATGGACTGTGTATGTCGTGGTCTGCGGTGCGTGACACTCTGGGCCTTTCTGTTAAAGCATTGCTGAATTATCAACGACACATGCATTAACATTTCTTTTAGCAACGATGTCTTTATTTCCGTTTGCCTTTATTTCGTTTTAAATAAATTTTCTCAAAAAAGACAGTAATTAATAGTACTACCGTCAACATTGAATTTGAACATAAATTAATTTTTCTTACGAAGAAATAATCCTACATACATTAATAAATACTGTCTTTCCCAAGAAAGTCCATACTGTTTCTCTTGTTTGATGTAACGTAAATTGATAAATATTTATTTTTGATTATGTTAATCTAATTTAGCCTAAGATCTTAGGCAGGTTTCTGCTTGCCTGGTCTAAAGTTGGATTAACAGTTATTTACAATTTAAAAAATAAGTAAGCTTTACACATTTTTTTTATCATTTCTTATTTTCCTTTCAAATTATTTTTTCCGACGAAAACCGAACAGTATTTCAAGCCACATATAGTCATGTTAAGCTTTCTGCTTAATGAAGACACGATTATCAAAGCCAAGAGAAGCTGGAAGTCGTTGAAAATGTTGCACTATTAATGTTCTAGTGAACGCTTTCAGCATCAAGTGTGAAGTTGGTGGATTAACATGCATTACTTCGCTGCATGCAACCACTTCGATGGTAATTTGAGACTTTAGACGAAGTGTACGCACTTAACCTCTCGTTTGTGCATATTTATTACTTTTACGTCAATATGTATAATAAAAAATTTAGTATCCTGTATAACGTACAATAATTAAGGACTACTGACATATATACATATGTCAACTAAAATTAAAGTACATAATGGAATTCCTTATCGTTAACATCTCATGATGACAGAAAGAAGAATGTTTGCAAACTACACAAACTTCTGAGATATCATATGTCTTTCTTTTATGATAAATTCTTCACAAGCGTCTTTTGCTTGCTTTAGTTATATGGGTAAATATTTGAAAATGTGCAAATCGCGCGGCGGTTGATAAAGAACGTATACAGCGTTTTTTATTTTTACTTTTGTGAATTATTTCTTATGTAAAAAAGTATCCCAAATATGGTGCGATAACTAAAAATCTTATTTATAAATTAAGTTAAGAGATATTACAAATCAAAGTGCCAAAATCTAATTACCATTCGTGTCCCATTTTCCATTTTCAATCAATAACTATCCTAAAAGTGTTAAATCCTTCTTGAAGATTACACTTTTGGTTAAATATTCATAAACTTAAGTTGTTAATGAACACATAAAATCATGCTATTACACGCAAAGAACATAACTTATTAAAAATAAGATCAGTTAAAAAATGTCCATGGATAACCTACTAATTACCATTTGAAAACATTTCGTAATGATTTTTCATATAAAAACTGGAATATTCCAATCCAAAAGTACACAGCCGCGCGGGCGCCATTTAGGGCTCGGACACCGAGTGCAGTGGTAGTGTCAAAGACCAGTCTTTTTGGCACTAATTTTGATTATCTCGTCCTCGTAGTGTTTTTGTCAAAATATTTTCTAATCACAATTTATTGTTTTTTAGGTAAGTGATCAATTACATATTTTTGATGACGTGTTTTATGTAGTCCTTTTAGTGACCCCTTTTGGATTTTGAGAATAGAATTAAACATTTTTAACAAAAGAATGATTTATTTAAGAAAATAGTTGAAATACTACTTACCATCTGTCTCATTACCGGTATTTGCCGTTCGCATAAGCGAATGGTAAATAGTTTTTTTAGAAATGGTAATTATGTTAAAATCTATTATTATCTGGTATTATGTTAATTCTCGCCCTCAGATCCGAGAAGAGGTCGAGAAATTTTATGGACAGTTGTACTCGTCCAGCGCACGCAAGCCCGAGACTTGGGACACCGAAGATCCACGTGCACCATTGTTACGTCACAATTCGGAGGACATCCCGGACATCAAAGTAGATATGAGATTAGTGCGGCGCTCAGACAGCTTAAAAACGGGAGCTTTAAAGCTGTTATCCACCGAGGTACCACGCCGGAGGCGTGGTCCAGGAGTGTGGTGATACTGTTCTTTAAGAGAGGCGATAAGTCTCTGTTAAAGAATTACAGGCCGATCTCACTTCTGAGCAACGTCTATAAGCTTTTTTCGAGGGTCGTTACGAATCGTCTCGCCAGAAGACTCAACGAATTTCAACCACCGGAGCAGGTTGGGTTTCGAAATGGCTACAGCACCGTAGACCACATCCATACTGTTTGGCAGATTATTCAAAAGATAGAAGAATATAATCAGCTGCTGTGTATGGCATTTGTGGACTACGAGAAAGCCTTCGACTCTGACCAATTTTCCTCCCGCGTGGTGTAAGACAGGGTGATGTCATATCATCGAAACTATTTACCACTGCACTGGAGGATGTTTTTAAGACCTTGGATTGGGGGGAACGAGGCATCAACGTCAACGGCGAATACATCTCTCACCTTCGTTTTGCCGACGATATCGTCATCTTTGCGGAGACATTTGGATGAACTAGGCCAAATGCTGGCCGGCCTAAACGATTCCTCTGGACGAGTCGGTATCGGTATGAACTTGGACAAAACGAAAGCTATGTTTAACAACCAAGTCATACCGAGACCGATATCGGTAGATGGTACCCTTCTCGAAGTTGTGCAGGATTATATTTACCTAAGCCATATAATCCAAATAGGCCGCAAAAACTTCGAGAAGGAGGCCGAGGGAGGATTAGGTTGGGCTGGGCAGCGTCAAGCAGGCTTCGTCAAGTTTTCACTTCGAAGATTCCGCAATGCTTGAAAACAAAAGTCTTCGAATATTGCGTCCTGCCTGTTTTAACATACGGAGCTGAGACGTGGACACTGACGAAGGGACTGGTCGACAAGTTTAAAGTCGCTCAACGTGCAATGGAACGGGCTATACTTGGGGTTTCTCTCAAACATAGAATTAGAAATGAGGCTATCCGTGAGAGAACGAAAGTAACCGCATAGCCCACAGAATCAACAAGTTGAATTGGCAGTGGGGTGGTTACTTGTGTCGCAGGATCGATGGCCGTTGGAGTAGACGTGTCCTGGAGTGGAGACCGCGTCTTGGCAAACGCAGTATGAGACGTCCTCCGGCCCGTTGGACCGAGACGATCTACGTAAGATTGCCGATGTAGGCCGGTTGAGGATTGCGGAAAACTGGGATGTCTGGCGCAAACTTGGGGAGGCCTATGTCCAGCAGTGGACTGCAATAGGCTGATGTGATGATGTTATGATGACTGAGGTATCATATTATATGGTGCAACGTTTCTAATGCTTTAATAATTACTATAGTAATAATATTGATCTCTAAACTTTAACTTTAAGACCGTTCAAAAATTGTTTTTATTTTCAATTAGAAGAGTTTTATTTGTTTTCCACTTTATTGTGTTATACACTGATTTTATTATTTCTTATAAAAATATTTACAATTCTATTGGAAAATGTTTTTTTATTTTTATTTTATTTTTTATGGCATGTTGCCTACGTTTTTCTAATGATTGTTTAGTAACTGATTTTCATAATTGTTATTATAGAAAAGAAACTTTAATTTTTTTTTAAAGTTAGTAACTGTTTTTCATTTCAATAAAGCTTTTATATCTTAATTATCACCTCGTTTTTATTTTTTTCATAATTACGTAAGTGACCTAATTACCAATTATCCATATTTATCACTACCGTTCGTATGAATTTTGAATTGTCTATTATACAAAAAGTATATATTTTAGGACATGTCCTTCGATACTATTTTAAAAAGAAAGTCCCTGAGATTACAAAAATCATATAAAGAATCATTTTCATCACATTTTTTTCTTAATCTCCATAACTATGCCAATATGCACATTTTCAAATATTTACCCATATAGGAGAATTCATTTCAATTTTTGGTGTTACCATTTAGTTCCATTTATGTAAATATCATTTCAATTTTTGGTGTTACCATTTAGTTCCATTTATGTAAATATCATTAAAATAATGCTAAAAAATTGTAAAATCATATTTCAATAGAAATAATTGTTTGCTAACAACAAACAAAAAAAACCGACTTCAATTACATCGACAAGTAATACAACGTATATAGACGAGCAAAATTAATTAACGCAATAGTCGCCACTACGATTTTCGAAGATCTCGATTTCTCTGGGATTCCATCCAAATGATCCTGGTTCCATCCAAGTGATCCAAGTGATCCTGGTTTTTATATTATATTCATCTTCTGATTACACTTGGGATATCTAAAATCGGTCCATAAACGACGAAGTTATCCGCGAACACATAAAAAACGAAGACGACGATTCAACGGTCACAGCACTGGTTTGTGGCTGTTGTGCTGGCGGTTGCGGGTTCGATCCCCGCCCATGACAAACATTTGTATTGACCATACAGATGTTTGTCGTGGTCTGGGTGTTTGTGCAGTTCTTGTGGGTCTCCCCATCGTGCCTCGGAGAGCACGTTAAGCTGTCGGTCCCGGTTGTTATCATGTACATCTGATAGCGATCGTTACTCATAGTAGTGAATATATCCGCCAACCCGTATTAGAGCAGCGTGGTGGATTGAGCTCTGATCCTTCTCCTACATGGGGAAAGAGGCCTATGCCCAGAAGTGGGATATTACAGGCTGAAGCGACACATAAAAAAATATATATCGGTCGAATGGAGAAACCTCGTCATTTTTTTGAAGTCTGTTGAAAATAAGGATTCTATTCTAACTTTACGTTGGAACTCTATTAAACTGTTCAATTCAACTTTTAAACACACCGAGTTTGTCACTTTGACGAGACAAATTACGTACGAGACCTTCGGAGTAATTTGGTTTTACTTAATGTTACGGGTACACGTGACTACGATTAAATGAAATGATCTCAGCGTTATTTATATAATGAAAGCAACGGTAAATGCTTTTTTTATTATTATCTTAATTAGCCTTTACGTAATGTAATGTTGTAGCAACTAATTATTCGTTTAACTTTAAATGACGCTGTTATGGATAAAGAGTCTTGCCAATATAAATATTCACCTCCCTATTGTACAGACTGAACGTATATTGTTTCCGCTTCCGCCTGTAATATCCCGCTGCTGGGCATAGGCTTCTTTACCGTGTAGGAGAAGAATCAGGGCTCAATCAATCACGCTGCTCCAATGTTGGTTGGCGGATATATACCCTACTATGAGTAACGAACCACGGCAAACATCTGTATGGCCAATACAAATGTTTGTCATGTGCGGGGATCGAACCCGCAACCGCCAGCGCAACAGCCACAAACTAGTGCTGTGACCGTTGCGTTAAGAGCGTGCATAAGGCGAGCAAAAAATCAGATTTCACCCGCGCGCCCGATGAAACAAAATATACACAAAGCCTCGTGTCAGAGTGCGATAGACGATATAGTTTTGAGCGCATTACGAATGTAAAAAACGACAAATATGTTATTTTGTATATAATTCCGAAACTAAAAGTAATTACATTAAATGCCTAAGCATAGCTTTTACTCATATTTAAATGTAATTAATTATCAAATTTTTGTCTTAATGGTCATAACCATATCGAGTATAAATAGAAAAAATATAAAAATTAGAGGTTACTTCGTGATTATATTTTATCGAGGAAATTTCCTTATTTTATGTTTTTGATAAAGGTCAACCCTTGCAAATATCACGTAGTTTGTCATATATTTTTATTTTAAGATTTGGTCTGGAACTTTTCATGTCAAAACAAATAGAAGATGGTAATTTTGCATTATGCGCACTCTTAACGTGGCGTATATTGTTTATATGGCAATAATTGTCATTTATTTTAAAATTATATATTAGCCTTATTATTAATTATTTGTATTAGCGTTAGTTAATTAATTGTAGTCATAAGATTTGTTCTACGATATAAACAATTTATGCCAAAAAAAATTACCTCAACATAAATCCGAATTACTTACTTACCTTACATTTATCACAAATCTGTTATGTTAATTCGAAAAACATCGACCAATTTAGACTTTGTTTTTTCCTGAACTTTTTTAGTGTTTGACATTGCAAGTGTTGTATTGTCATGAGAGTAAAGAAAAAATTTACAGGATTAAGTTTCAACTTCAAAGATTTAACGGTTTGTGTTAGGCCAAAGTATTCGGTACAAAATCTTATAGTGATTGTAAACTACAGTTACTTAACAGCAAAAGTTTTGCAAATTTAAAAGCAAAAGTTAACGTAAAACGTAAGTGTTGATTTTTAACCGATTTCCAAAAAAGGAGGAGGTTCTCAATTCGACTGTATTTTTTTTATGTATGTTAGCTCAGAACTTTTGACTCGGTGGACCGATTTCTATTAATTTTGTTTTAATTAAAAGGTGTTGCGTGTCACGTGGTTTTGTTTTAATTTAATTGAGATCTGACAATTACTTTTAGAGTTAAATCTAATAATGCGTATTTACTTGACTACTTTTTCGTCGACCTACGTTGTATTATACCGCATAACTTTTTACTCGGTGTACCGATTTTGATGATTCTTACTTTAATTGAAAGCTAATACTTGTTATGTAGTCTTGTTTAAATTAGATCGAGATCTGATTACAACTTTTTGAGTAATCTTTAATAGCGCATATTTACTTGACTATTTTTTCGTCTTATTACGTTGTATTACTTGTCGATGTAATTGAAGTCGTTTTTTTTTTCGTTTGCGAGCAAACACAATTATTATTTATTCTTCCGTGCTTCATTATTTTTATATCTTGAAATTGTCTTTTTGTTGATGAGTTTAAGTTGTTTTTAAGTTTCTATTGAGAAAAACTAGTAGTAGTACAATGGAAAAAAAATACTAGTAAAGTAAAACGCGTATTTTTTATTTACATGTATGCAAAGATGAAAGCTAGATATTTTTTCCGTTCATTGATATTTTCACATCGTGCACTTGTATTAAGTTTGTTGGTTCTAAATAAATAAATTCATTAACGTAAAAATAAGGCTATAAATACCTAGCCAAACCGTAGGGATTGTCATTAGTCTCTTATTTATGAATACATTATAAAAGGTCACGAAAATAATAAGAAATGTACATATTTAAGTATATTGGGGAACAATCTTTCAACCCACATACGTAACAAGAGAAAATATTCATAAATCTACTCTGACATTTCCCTATGAATACTTAGTTCTGGATTGAAAAGATTTTTATCATCACAGTTGTATGTTCGCCCACGCAATTTCAACTACTTGTTTAATTCAAAAGCTTTATGTTCCACTGGTTCTTATCTCGAAACATTTTAGGTTCATTTTCAGTGGTTCGAAAGAGAAAACTGTTTTTTTAGTACGTTAGTACTTTTTTAAAGATTACGTCACGGTTTTTGAAATGACTTCTTTTGTATTTCGATTTTTACTATAGTTACTAGATTTTAATCTTTTAATTATTATTAAAACTAAGTGACATTGATTAAGGTGCTTTATGCACATCTCAATATTAGAAGCATAATTGCTAAATGGACTTTACTTTGCGTCATTTTTTATTGTTGTTGTTGAATTTTATCAGCCTATCACAGTCCACTGTTGGACATAGGCCTCCACAAGTTCGCGCCCTACATTATGACGCAAACTCATGTGTTTTGCCCATAGTCACCACGCTGGGCAGGCGGGTTGGTGACCGCAGTTCAAAAAATTTCCACCACCACACCACGTGGTGGTGGAAATTTTTTGGATTTGGAAATATTTTTTTATGTAATGTACCAGAATCGTATTGTACTCGTATTTACTAGATCGTTCAATAAGTCCCGAGACTAACCTGGAAATGGCGCATATATTAAAAACTCTTTTGATTTTTAAAAAGTACTGGCTATCAATACAAGAATATGTGTCAAATTTTTAAAAATGGAACAATAAAATTATTGATTTTGAAACATTTAAGTGACGCTACGGTTGTAATTTCGATACAATGGAAAAAAACGAGTTTCGCGTGTTGATAAAACATTGTTTTTTAATGCGAAAAAATACCGTTGAAGCACAGCAATGGCTTATAAAATGTTATGCAGGATCAGCTCCCTCTAAAGCAACCATTTGTCGGTGGTATGCCGACTTCAAACGCGGTCGCATGGACACCAATGATGGGGAACGCTCGTCCAAATGAAGCAGTGACTCAACAAAATATTAACCAAGCCCTCAAAATCGTATTGGAAGATCGGAAGGTAAAAGTGCGAGAGATAGCCGAGATAGTGAAGATTTCAGCTGGTAGTGTTTTCACTATTTTACATAAAAAATTGGCCATGAAAAAGCTTTTTTCTAAGTGGGTGCCGTGTTTGCTTACAACTGATCAAAAGGAACAACGTATCAATGATTCAGAGCGATGTTTGGCGCTGATGAATCATAATAAAAAGGATTTTTTACGTCGGTATGTAACAATGGATGAAACCTGGATATACCATTTCACTCCGGAATCCAATCGGCAGGCAGCGGAGTGGAGAGCGGCTGGTGAAAGCCGCCCGAAGCGTCCAAAGACTCAGAAATCGGCCGGTAAGGTTATGGCGTCTATATTTTGGGATGCGCATGGAATACTTTTCATCGACTACCTTGAAAAGGGGCAAAATATAAATAGTGACTATTACATGTGCTTATTGGAGCGATTGAAGTACGAGATTGCGGATAAACGGCCTCACATGAACAAAAAGAAAGTGGTGTTTCACCAGGACAACGCGCCTTGTCACAAGTCCGTGAGAACGATGGCCAAAATTAACGAATTGGGCTTCGAATTGCTTCTTCATCCCCTTTATTCGCCAGACTTGGCCCCCAGCGATTACTGGCTGTTTGCAGACCTCAAAAAATGCTTCAGGGTAAGAAATTTGACTCAAATAGTGAAGTTATCGCAGCAACGGAGGCTTATTTTGAAGCCAAAGACAAATCGTTCTATACACATGGGATAGAAAAGTTAGAAAAGCTTTGGAGGGACTGTATCGCTCTTGGAGGAGACTATGTTGATGAATAAAAATTAATTTTATAAAAAAGACCTTTTTTTTAGTACTTAGTCTCGGGACTTATTGAACCACGTGTTATGTATGTGGTTATGTAGTTAGTAGATTTGAAAAATTCCGGTTTTGTCCATTTCTCACGATAAGTCTATTTGTAATATTTATTCCTAGTACATTTTCAGCTTTACTTTACCTTAAAATAAAATGGACCAAAAGTTAAAGAGAACATTTAATGAATAAGCATAACATGAATGTAATTTTCAGGTGAATCAGTATTTTAACAGCGAGTTTCGGCCTGCGGAAGCCGATTACTTCCTTCGGGGCTGCCTCCAGTACTTAGGCACTTGTTTGTTGTTCTTAATGAGCACTGCCAGCCAACTTTGGCCTGTTCCCGCCTCAATTAAGACTGAGAACATGACTGGAGTGTTGTCCCACTGGAACGCTACACTTGACAATCGCTTTACAATGTTCGAGCTTAAAGTCTCACTAAGTAGTCGACTCGTATAAACTGCGAATACTGTTTCAAGTTTTCGTATATTAAAATAATTACTTCATTCCAAACTGAAGACAACATAAAGTATGAGGGCGATTAAGCGAGGCTTGTCATATTTAAGTGTACGCAAATGTACATTTTCGGTGCGACGTTCATTTACATAATCTGCGAAAAGTACTTTTCATAATTTAATTGAACGTTACTTCATTTACGTTATAATTATAAATCATTTTATTACGAAATTTGATACAAATAATATGGATATATATAATTATGTTTTGAAATATTCTAACTTTTTTTTTTTTTTTTATATAAACAAGGGGGCAAACGAGCAAACGGAGCTATCTGATGTTAAATAGCTACCGCCGCCCATGGACATCTGCAACATAAGAGGAGTTGCGGGTGCGTTGCCGGCCTTTAGGGAAAAGATGTTTGTACACTCGACGTTTGATAACCCCCAGATCATAGCGCTCAGGGAAAACCTCAGGAGGAAGGTCATTCCAAAGTTTGCATGTACGCGGAAAGAATGCGCGCGAAGCTCGCACATTGGTTGCAAACCATGCATCCAGGTGGTGTGGATGAAATTTAGTCCTTCGGCGAAGGGTGCGATGGTAAAAGCGTGACGGCGGCACCATATCAAACAGTTCTTCAGAACACTCACCGTTGTACAGACGGTAGAAAACACACAGGGAGCCAATGTCTCTCATTATACTTAGAGGTTCTAAGCCGTCCGTGAGTTTAGGATCGTCGACAATGCGAACTGCCCGGCGTTGGATGGAGTCAAATGGGTGGAGTTGGTATTGAGGGGCACCTGACCAAAGGTGCGAACAATACTCCACATGGGGGCGGACCTGAGCCTTATAAAGCAGTAGCCGATGTCCCGATGTGAAGTACCGGCTCGCCCTGTTCAGAACCCCGAGCTTTTTTGCAGCCAGTTTGGCTTTGTTCTCCAAATGACCCCGGAATTGGACCTCGTTCGTAATGTCTACCCCAAGGATCCCAATACTTTTAAAGATGTTTAATGGAGTGTTCTGAAAACTTGGCGCTACAGAAAAGGGGGCCTTCTTAGCGGTAAACGCGCAAACTTGTGTCTTCGAGGGGTTGAATTGGACGAGGTTGCGTCTACCCCATTCGGATACTTGCTCCAAGGAAGTCTCGATTTCAGACAGAAGTTGTAATCTACTCTCTTCCACTTCCGCCCGAGTGATATTAGCCCGGCCAGTGTATAATGCATCACACGTGCTGTCATCTGCATAGCAACGAATATTGCTGGTTTGCAACATATCGTTAATATGCAGAATAAACAGCGTGGGTGAGAGCACTGAGCCTTGAGGAACTCCAGCGTTAATAGGCATGGTTTCCGAGCATACTCCGTCAACAGCGACCATGATGCTACGCCCATTAAGGAAACTGGTTATCCATTTGCATAATCCCTCGGGGAGACCGTAAGATGGTAACTTCGCTAAAAGAGCTTTGTGCCAGACCCGATCAAAAGCCATCGCGATATCCAGGCTGACTGCCATAGCTTCCCCCTTGCTTTCAATGGCGGTTGCCCAGCGGTGTGTTAGGTACACTAGGAGATCTCCAGCGCTGCGACCACGACGAAATCCATATTGTCGGTCGCTTATTAGCTAACTGCCACATTCATGCACTGCATTAATAACTGCCACAGTACAATGCTTTAGCTTCATACTTAAACAATAAACAAGATAATATTTTGTATAAATTGTTGTATGTTCGATTTTAACGTTTTCTTTTAATAAGTATAACAGATAATTTTTCCTGATAGAGAATCAGGAAGATACAACACTAAATAATTTTACAAATCAAAAGATTTGCTTGTCTAGACTAACCGCTTTTAACGGATCAAATGAGACGAATTTTATGTAAATTTTTTACAAGACAGTTAAACATTTGGGAGTGCGCTTGTCGCAGTCGGGACGGGTTTTGAAAATATAAAACTCATTGTCAAGTTTCGAATTCGAAAAAGTATCTTCTTTTGTTGAAGCAATTTTGCGTATTTTCGAATCGCCAAATTCCCAATAACCCAATCTTAAGAGTAAAACTTGATATTATGCAGTTAAAGAAAGGTACAGACTACGATTTAATATTTTCCTGTCTGAGTAACGGACAAAGTTGTCAGAGTTCGAAGAAGAATTAGAGTAGAGTTTACAAGAGATTTCAAATAATTTTAAGAATAAAAGAATTTCGAGACTGCCTTTTCAACATTAATGGTTTTTAATATAGTTGTGTTGTTTGATATAATAAATAATAAAAGTTTTAATGATCAGGAGTTAATAATACTTGTATATAATACTCTTATATGAACTAGATATCTTCATAAATTTATAATTTGCCGCAAAAAATAATACTATATACTTTAAATATGTATTTTAAAATATGTAGGTATATTTTCAAGATTTTCTTACGTAATTGTGTTTTGTTTTTAAAATAAGTAGTACCTACTTGTTACTTCGCCACGTGTTGCATTAGACTTTATTATTGTGAGTTAAATGATTTTAAAGAATCGTCTATAACAATTCATTCACAAAAATTTTAAGCTAGATATGATAACTTTCTCCAGTCTTCACGCCAATCAGTGCAATTTGTGGTAGACTTGTGTGGCCTATTCTATGGGGTCTTTGCCCCCGTCCACGTGCGAATAGCCGCCGCACCCGTTAACGGTATTCAACGCTCATAATTTCACATTTTAGACGTCTACGTTTACAATTCTCGTACAAGTTTCTCAGATTTGTTTTTGAGAGTGTCGATTGCCGCATTTTTATACGTTTTAAAAATAACTCCCAAAGTTAATCCTATAAATATGTGAATGAACGGTGTTCATTTAATAATAGAATATAGGCTGTTATATTATATGTATGTGTGTCTAAGCTTGGTATTGATCTTAAGTAATTGTTTGTATATTTCGCTCATCGATAGGATATTTCGAACGATACTTTTGAGATATTAGTAAATCTGATTATGATCACGGCAAATGCCTAATAGATATTCATATAAAATATGTTGAATAATTATTACAAATTTAAATTTTAGACCATAAATCTTAATTTAGGTATTTACCTAATGTTATGTATATGTAAGTAGTATATTTACAGTATGTATTGCACTAAAACTATTTCGGTGTCTGTGGAATAGTATGAAGATGTACAAAGTTATCTAACACTCGGTAAATCATGGTCAGATGTGAGGTTAAACCTTTGCATGTTGCAAAAGCAATCGGTGCTTTCGTGGTCAGTTCGAAACATATACGTTTCTGTAGTAAAAGATATTTTATCCTTTTGAAGAGAGAACTATCTGATATGGAAGAATACTTCGACATTCAAAGCAATTTCAAATGCGGGCATTCGTCTGCATACTACACTAGATGTTCATAAAGGGGACCACTTTCTCTTGTCTATACTTAGTGCTTTCATTATAACGACATCATTTATTGCCATTTTATATTTGAAATGGATTGGTTTTTGGGATTTTGTTCATTACTATAAACTTATAACTTTGAGATATGATTTATATTAAAAATTAAATAAAAGCAATAACATAATGCTTCTTTATTTAAATTATTTCGAAAACTTTTTTTTTTTAATTGACACTAGAAATATTTAATGTAATTACTATGGATTTATGTTGTTTTTATTTAATACATTTTTATGATCTGGTTGATAAACTCAAGAAAAAAAAGCTTAGACATTGGTCAAATAGAAATTTAAAGAAAATACCATGATCGTAAAGCTCTACCAAAGAACTTATGTACAGAAAAATCATCATTTTTTTGGAAAAATCACCAGTATTTGTTCAAGTACAAAAAGTATTATAAGAAAAGTATGAATATTTTTTAAACTTTTATGGCGTGTGCTTGTTACTTTTGTATATAAGAAAGGCTCTACGAAGCGAAAAAATTTTACGACAATTATTTAAACATGATTTTTCATAATTACAATTGAGACGGAATTTCGAGAAAATGTTGTTAGTTAACAATCGTTTAACTTGTTGAAAAATTAACTTTAAGTAAAATTTCCAACGGGAATTAGGTATTTATAGTATTCAGAATAAATCATAGTTTTTTCAAAATAAAAAAAGCATTCAATCAAATAAATTAATCAATGTGTCGTAACCTTAAAATGTCACGTGGAGACCCGTTTTCAGCATTATATTGTTATTATTATTATAAGTACCTGGGTGACCGAGCCTAGCTCGTTATTTTTAATTTTTTTTGTTTTGTTTTTTCTCTGTATTTTATAGTCATATCGATTGATCCCGAGCGACCGATTTCCCACCTGAGCTATTACGACTATATTGACAATTGCGAAATTTACCTTCATATTCTAATCATATTGTTGATATTTTTTTATTGCCTAAAAACCGGGATTAAAAAATATTTCCTAAAAATGAATCCTAGCTAGATCAGTTTATCGCCCCCGAAATCCCCTGCATACTAAATTTCACGAAAATCGTTGGAGCCGATTCCGAGATTCTATATATATATATATATATATATATATATTTACAAGAATTGTTCGTTTAATAGTATAAGATTATAAATAATAGAGATAGAGTTCCGGAAGCTAAGAGTTTTTTATTGGAAATTTCCTCTGCTTTCAGAATCTTTTTTTTTTGATTTTTTAAAATTGTTTATAGCTTTTACAGTTTTAGAACATTTTTCTAGGCGTCATTCCGGATCCTACGAGCTATCACACATAATTTTAAGAGCAGTATCTCTGTTTTCGACCATTCTCAACTTGTCGGCTAGACTAGATGTCTACCAACAGAGTAAGCCTTTATTGAGGTTATATTGTTAAAATCATGCCCAATAATATCAACTTAGTAGGTACACTTAACTGAGCAATGGAAGAATTCCACTATTGTACAAAGTAAATAATAATAAAATGAATATGTATACAAAACTAACGAAGGATCTCTAGTGCATTCGAAAAGGCATATTTCAATCTGAATTCACGTCGTATAATGACGTGCAATAAAAAGTAACTGCGTTGTTCGTACGATGTGCCAACAATATGTGCCCATTTGAATTCGCCTATAAATAGCGATATTAAAAACCGATCGCTCGGCTGTTGAACTGCGAGGCTCCACGAGGAGCAACGTCTATCGATTAAAGCGATCAATAAAAGATTTACTATGTGGTTTACTTGATAACAAACCTTTATACTAATCGTCCCGACTATTTATCACTACGTTAACTGAATAATGTCTTTCTATTTCGATGCAACGAATTGGTTACCCTTATAATCATTGAACATGTATTATTACTTATATGTTATACATATACGTATACCACACACTCAGTAAATATAATAATAAACGAGTTTTGTACAATATTAAAAACTTTTTTCTAAACATAGATAAAATATAGATACCTATACACTTAACGCTATTGATGTTGATAATTTGAAGCATCTTATAAGAAACTAATATTACTATTATAAGACTTTTATATTACAACTATTATTAAATGTTCAGATTAAAAGATAATATGAAAGTCTACAAAATTGTTAAGTAGCAAATATTTTGTTTCCTTTAATATTTTCAAAAGTTAGTATTGTAAACAAAAAAATTATTATACATTTTGTAATAAACTTACTTTACATAATCTACATAATTATGTATGATTATATTAATTTTAATTGTTATGGTTTCAAAAACCAATGTCTATACAATTAGAATTTTTCTCTTTAAAATCTTTAGAGTACATATTTTTTTGTATTTGCATCACATTTCTTTGTAACATGTAACGTTAAAAAAATTAATTATAAACCGTAGCTTATCCGTAAGAGTAAGTCTATTGGAAAAGCTTGTAATTTGATGCCGTCGTTGTTGAAGGACGTGTCGTTTTTCACCCTGTCTTCGCTACAGTAAGATTTTAAACAGCATTTTCCATTATAGTAAGTAAATATTTTCTTTTAGTTTAATTAGTTGCGGTTTAAAAGTATCGATTACAAAATGCATTTTTATTTATTACTTTCTAACTTTGTTTGTTGTGTGTTTTTTAACTTTGTACTGCAATTTTTTCCTGAATATAAATATTTCTTTTTTAATTATTGTATTTAGTTTAATAGAAAATTTGCCTTGGAAAGACAGACACGCATCAGCTTTCGATTAAAAGAAGAATCACCAAAATAAAAATATTGCAATGTTATGGATGTATTAAGGTTGGTTCAATTCAATGTCCTAAATGAAGTTGATGATCCTTCTTTATTAATCGAAAAATGTAGACAAAATTGTTGTACAGAATGCTAGAAATTTTCACGGAGCTAGAATGTTTATACCATTATACCCGCATTCGTTAATGAAGTTCCCGAAGACCTACAAGGACCTGGACAAACGCAAATGTAGAAGATCGCTAAAAGATCATTTATTAAAATCTTTAATCGTTTAATAATCACAAAACATTGCTAATTACCTTAGTTATTGGTATAATATGGTACGTTATGGTGCCTATAAGTATATGATTATATGGTGACGCCGCGTTGGCGCAACGGTCACAGCACTGGATTGCGATTGGCTGTTGCGCGGGCGGTTGCGGGTTCGATCCCCGCACACGACAGCATTTGTATTGGCCATACAGATGTTTGCCGTGGTCTGGGTGTTTGTGCAGTCCTTGTGAGTCTCCCCACCGTGCCTCGGAGAGCACGTAAAGCCGTCGGTCCCGGTTGTTATCATGTACACCTGATAGCGATCGTTACTCATAGTAGGGAATATATCCGCCAACCCGCATTGGAGCAGCGTGGTGGATTAAGCTCCGATCCTTCTCCTACATGGGGAAGAGGCCTATGCCCATCAGTGGGATATTACAGGCTGAATCGTGATGTGGTTTTGTATTTTTGAACAAATAAATGAAAAAAAAGTAAAAAGTTATGAGGTATGTAAATAATACAATGTAAGTTGATGAAAAAATATTGAAATAAATACGCATTATTAGATAATATAACTCGAAAAGTACCTACTTGTTAGATCTCAATTTAATTTAAATGGCACCACATGACACTCACTACTTTTCGATTAAAAATAAATCGTCAAAATCGGTCAACTCAGTCAATAGTTCGAGGTAACATACATTTAAGAAAATACAGTTTCATTGAGAACCTCCTCCTTTTTTGAAGTCGGTTAATAATTGTTGACGGACGAATGACGATTAGTCAAGCGGTCAGACGATATAATAATATGTATATTTGCTTGTAAACTTGACAAGTTATCTTATTCGATAAAACTTTTTTACATATTTTAGACAGGCTTTTGTTATGAATAATTTTTAATTATTACTCAGTTAGTCTTAACTTATATACCTAAAATATATGAATAATAAAATGAGCATCAATAAAGGACATTATTATTAATTATACCACAATTATACATATACTACGTAATCAATCACGCAAAAGTACAATCTATAAAATATAATATATACCTTTCTATAATACTTTATATCAAATTATACACTCAACAGTTTCGTATTATATGGTTGACAATTTAATAATGTACAATTTAATTGAAAACCTTTCAACGTAGTACGTAGTAGTCGCTTTAATCACCGGCTATTCCCTCGTGACCCGCGAACTCTGAAACAATCTAAGACGTAGACACAATAAAATACAAAACATTATTGAAATTTTAATAAATTTAATATTTCTTCTACTTAAACGGTAACTTAACTAAAAATATCTTTAAAATAAATGAATAATTAATATAAAAATGATATCGTTTATGCTACAAGTACAAAGTAGTGCGATATTTCGATTCGATTTTTTGTTTGTCTTCCATAATAATTGTATATATAATTGTATATAGTGTAAAGCTTTAAGTTTTGAAAATTTTACAACAACAGGAAAAATTTCAATTTTTAGTATTATCTATCTATTCTAGGTAACAAAACCGTAGACAATGAAAACGTACCTATTTGAAACGAGTTTTTTATGTTATGTGACAAATATGACACGGCTGTATTAAAAATTTTAAAATTTTAAGAATGCTAGGTATCTTTACATGTTATATTTACATTATCGTATTAAAAGCGCATACAATGTTATTCCAAACTACGTTGAAGTGGAAAACAAATAAGGAAGTCAAGGTATTTTACAATCAGACGAACAGATTGCCTTTCATGATCGTATTTTGTTAATTATAACAGTCGAGAGCGTTTTTAATATCGACAACGTCGGTTTTATTAAAAAAGATGAGCTCAATTCCTGTTCTATGGGATGCAAGTTCAGTTTGCCCTTAACCTTTACAATGCGTAGGCGACGGGGTGCTACAGAGGGTGGGGGGGAGGTCTGCCCACGGCGATGTTACTAACGAGATCTCAGTAAATACGGTATTGTGTCTTGCATTCAGTTCGCGCAATAGTTTACGTTGAAATTGTAAAGTTGAAAATTTAATCAGGCGGCTCGTTCGTAGTCGCGTTTAAAACTAGACTCTCGGTCTAGTAATCTCTTTAATGTAGAAATTGTTTATTTCAGCTAAAACAATTTCATATTTACTTGGTCTGTTATAGAAGACGAAAAATGAAAGAGTTGTTTATTATACTAAAAATGTTACTTTTCTCTCCTATATTTATTTTATTATATGGTAGATTTGTTATTATTATTTAGACTTACTTTTTATATGCTTTTTGTTATATGAAAAACACTAGAGGAATTGCGTATTTTACGTAAAACTTTAATATTGTTTCTTGAATATTTTGTTTTAAAGTCGGAATAATTATTCAAAATAAGTAGTTACGCAGTGATTTAGAGTTAATAAAGATATGTAAGTTTATATTAAGATTTAATAACAAAATTGAATTTTTATGACTAAGAAAATATTTGAGATTTTAGTAAGACACCCGATACACAGATTACACAGATTATATTAAACACAAATATAAAACGCACGCGGCATGTTGTGCTATTAACATGTTGCGGCTTATAATTGGCTGGATACACGTTACTAAAATACTCAAGCATATTTAAAAAATAATATTTTACATCTTCAGCATCTGTATTAAGCCAATAACCACCATTTTAAACAATACAGTTTGTTAAAATGTGAGAATGATTATGATAATTCGCTTAAAATAATCACCCGCAAACCAGATGGGTTATCTGTCGGTGAAACCTGCTGCCGACCGCAATTTCAGGAATGAGGCACCGGTAATCTGATAGAGAATTTTAATAACAATAATTATAATTATGATTACGTAACGGTTATGTTATATATAAATAAATTAGATATAAAATGATTGCGAAATTGTTAACCTTTACTTGTATTAATATCCTGGGAGGAATCGGGGATGGGGTCGGCAACGCGCTTGCAATGCTTCTGTTATTGCAGAAGTCTATAAGCAACGTTAATCGCTTATCATCAGGTGACCAGTATGCATTTTTGCCGACTTAGTTATATATATATTTGTTTGTTTAAATTAAGCAAAAGATATGACTTTCATTCGGATCTATTGGTGGTGAAAGTTCGTTTGATTTCCAATCGAGAGATATTCTTATCAATAAATGAACTCTTTATTTTAAGAGGTTTGTACGTCCATCCGTTTCAAACTAGGGTTTGTTGTTTTCAGTCACTCTGCCTCTGAAAGCACATAAAGCCGTTAGTCCTGGTTGTAAAATAAAAACATAACTACGATCGTTACTCTTAATAGCGAAAATATCCACCCAACCGCAGAGGAGCAGCGTAGCAGTTTAACATTTAATTCTTTACCTCCATAGGAGAAATGACCTATGCCCAGTTTAGGGTGAATATGCACAATATATTACAAATTTTATAACGTCATTGCTTAACCTATATCTGCTTTGTGCACATTTATGGTTGTTTTTGTATTTTGGCTGTTATTACCGGTTAACTGACCAACTTTTGTAGAAAAAGACAACTTATGTAACTCTAAGCAAATTACAGAGAACTGTGGTCACTCAAAAAATATATGTGCATAAGCCAGTATTGTCAAATAAAAACTGCAATGTTTAATTAATAAGTTTGTTAATACTATATTTGCTAATGTTTGCAGTGTCAACTCGAAATAAAAAAATAATACTTTTGCAACATCACCCGAGAAATAATAATAACATATATAATAGGCGTTGTAATTGACGTGTCGATTATCACAGTTTCGGTATAATCGTCGTGTAACAATTATGCCACTAATACGTCTGGTAACAGCGTTTCACTGAAATCAACCGCAAACACAAGTATTACGATCACATCTCTCATCATACTAATATTATAAATGCCGAAATGCGAACGTTTGTGAGGATGGATAGATGTTTTTTACTCTTTCACACAAAAACTACTGACCTGATCGTCAGCAAACTTGGTACGTTTAGGTATAGATTATACTTTATTGTACACCACAAAGGAAAGATTTACATTTAAACATAGAGTTCGTAATGTGTTTAACTGAGGTAGGGCACAGCAGGAAATTTCCTGCTCAAAATATGAAGCAGCCCGACTGGGGTAGTACCTCGACCTTACAGAAGACCACAGCTAAATAATACTGTTTTCAAGCAGTATTGTGTTCCTGTTGGTGAGTAAGGTGACCAGAGCTCCTGGGGGGATTGGGGATAGGGTAGGCAACGCGCTTGCGATGCTTCTGGTGTTGCAGGCGTCTATAGGCTACGGTCTTACCATCAGGTGAGCCGTACGCTTGTTTGCCAACCTAGTTACATACAAAAAAAAAATGTACAAAGGTGATCTTATCGCTTAGTAGCGATCTTTTCTAGACAACCTTTAGATAGAGGAAAATATGCATTGAAAAGGTAGGTGCAGAAGCGTAATTATTTGTATTATTTGTAAATAAAACATTATGTATGCAATCATGGGGCATTTACGTTCCATACATAATAAATACACAAAAAACGCACTTAATACATATATACATACATACTTTGCAATACTTAATACATACATAGCATAAAAATAATATAATAGATAGTGAGAAGTCCAGATTTTTTTTATTCCATAAAGGTGGTAAACTACGTGATCGGAAAGTACATAGACGTACCGCCGTAGTGCGAATATAAATTGAAAACATTTATTTGTTAAAAAACCTTTGCCATTAGTCATTCGTTTCTAATTAGTGACAAGAAAACTCATAATATAAACTTCCACCACCACCACCACCACTTCAGCCTATCACAGTCCACTGTTGGACATAGGCCTCCACAAGTTCGCGCCCGACATTATGACGCGAACTCATGTGTTTTGCCCATAGTCACCACGCTGGGCAGGCGGGTTGGTGACCGCAGGGCTGGCTTTGTCGCACCGAAGACGCTGCTGCCCGTCTTTGGCCTGTGTATTTCAAAACCAGCATGGATGGTTATCCCGCCATCCGTTGGCTTTTTAAGTTCCAAGGTGGTAGTAGAACTGTGTTATCCCTTAGTCGCCTCTTACGACACCCACGGGAAGAGAGGGGGTGGCTACATTCTTTAGTGCCGTAACCACACAGCACGTATAATATAAACTTAATCGGAACATAAGCCATAAAATTTAATGCGGTTTGAATCTGGTGCACGAGTGACGTCTGGCTAACATTATAAATATTAAAAGTTAATCTGATCTTGATTTGAGAGGCCAATAAAGCAAAGGTAGTATATAAGTGCATATATGGATAGTCTTATTCCTAAATATGTGTATAAATATAAAATGAAAACAATAATTATATCATAATGTGAGTTGATATCGGATAGAGCAAATAAAGTGTCTTGAGGCTTTATAAAAATAGATCAACACGTAAACGGTGTCATAAAGTCTGAAAATATTTTTTTTTTCAACTATTATATTAAATTACGAAGAATAAAAATATAACATAGTTGGTTATGATTATGTTATTAACAAATTTTAATTAAACTACAGGCACGCATATTTCCACTCCATTTCCATTACAAAGCAAAATAATTATTAATTAAATACGAAATCATAATTTAAATTAATTATTTTATTGACGGTGTGAGGCATTTTATACAGTGATGATTTAATTTTAAGCGCTGGAATTTGCATATATTAAATAGAATTATCTGTTAGCTTCGGAGCAAATTATGTTTTTTATTTAAGGTTTGATACACCTATGAAATATAGTAAAAAATACAGCTATTTTTATTAATAACATTTTTTCATTCATTCACTTTTTTTTTCAGAATTTCATTTAAAAAATTATATGCTAAGATGTATTTAAACCGTTTTATTTGTTAAATTAAAACTGATTGAAGTAAAAAATGTATGGATTTTTTTATTTATGTGGTTTTATAGTCCCTTCAGACGCTGTTTTACTCTATAATCTCTCTTTGTCTACACCTTCTAATACGTTCCTCTGTTATTCATCGTTTCCAGTTCGTGGTCTACCAAAAATTTCACAGTCTCAGTCATGCCAAACTCATGAAGAGCCATCGAAAATAAGGCCAAGGTTTTTTATCGAAGCGCTCATTCCTAATGTATATTTTATATTGTACTCGTACATTTAAACATAGGCAAGCGCTACCTTAAATAGCAACTTACGAATCTACGACGGTTAAAATTAGCTTAGTTTTTTATTAAATTTAACATACCTAAATACTTTGAAGTGAAAGACGCAAAACTATGTGAAGAATTATGGAAAGACCGCTTGTATTTCAATAGGTACATCTATTCAGAATATTACACTGCAGTCCACATAATAGCCAATAATGCTCCCACAATAACACTTTATAGAACTAATTTCACCAGTCAATTTCAAATTCATCTTTCTTCGGTCAATAGAGACATTTTAATTTACCTTCAACATCACAGGCGATGGCATTTAAAAACTCGTCGGGTTATAATACGAGATGAAAATAAAATAAAGTGAATTCTTAGGCCCGATTCTCCTTCTGTGGAGCTTTGATTGCGCCCCCTACCAATCTTACCATGGCTTTGTAGTTGAATAAAAAGTTGCTTGGTAAAATGCCAGCGATGAAAAGAATAGCCGGATCGCTATAGTGAAATATTATGAAAGCTATAGGGTTTGTGCACACTGCTGAACATGTAAAACACGGCCACACGGTCGGTAAGCCCCAATAAATTATGGTGCGAAGTTCTACATCGATTTGGAATCATATAACAGAGTTCGAAGCGCGTCGTGTTACATGTAATCGGTGTGGAAGGTTTTTTTTCTTTTGCTGTAAATGCATTTATAATTCGTTGGCTTATTACATTTTTGCTAAACAAATTGTTATTGAATAAACTTAATAATGTTCAAAAACAATTTTACTGCTCTAACAGTAGGTAACTTTTTTCTTATATTTGCTCGTTTACGTTTATGATGTCGTAAAAACTAAAATAAAGATTTAAAAACTCATTTTTATATACTAAAATGACAAAAAAATAACATAAAAAAAATTATGAATATATTGATATACTCTTCAGCCTGTAATATCCCACTACTGGGCATAGGCCTCTTTCCCCATGTAGGAGAAGGATCAGAGCTTAATCCACCACGCTTCTCCAATGCAGGTTGGTGGATATATTTCCTACTATGAGTAACGATCGCTATCAGGTGTACTTGATAACAACCGGGACCGACGGCTTAACGTGCTCTCCGAGGCACTATGGGGAGATCCACAAAGACTGAACAAACACCCAGACCACAGCAAACATCTGTATAGCCAATACAAATGTTTGTCATATGCGGGGATCGAAACCGCAACCGCTAGCGCAACAGCCACAATCCAGTACTATGATCGTTGCGCCAACACGGCGTCGATATATTACCTTACCGGATTAATATACGGGAATATCATATTTTATAATTTAAATATTTGAGTATCTTCAACATATGATATTTTAGAACTGTGTTGACATGAATTTGATTAGTATATCGTCTAGTCACGAAAATTTATAAAAAATATGTGCATATAAAGCTGTCTTTTATTAAGATGTAAGGTAATTAATACTACTCATTAATATTATAAAAAATAATGTCTTTCTCTTTTTGCCATAATAGACCGTTAAAATAAAGCCATGTTTTAATTGTGAAATTAATTAGCATAATCTTTTTTACGACTTTCTTCATTTGAATGTATAAAAACTTTATTGTTCAGAGGACCGATTGTTCCACGTCAAAATATCATAGTAGGAGGGAGCGAGAGGCACACGTTTGCTCGAGCGTACCTCACTGTAAATGTAGATATAAATTCTTTACAATTGGTATTTCAGTTTATTTTTGTTACTACATTTCTGACGTTATTTATTTCGGGCCTCAGCGTACATTAGACAATGTACCGCAGTTTATTCGTTGAAATAGAGCGTTGCTGACCGATAGCTTGGTTAGCGGTTTACCTCGGTCAAGGATCGGAATTACGACCCATGTAACGCTCGTCTGAATGTAATACTATTCAAAACATATACTTACTACTTCCTAATTACAAGGATAACTTAGTATAGAAAGTAAAATAAGTAATAAAAAAAAAAACGAATCGGGAAATCAGTGTGAAGTCGTCTTAACTATTTTTTACATAAGAGTATCTCTTGAAACCTTGATCTCCATGCAATTAAACTGACAATATGGGTGATCTTACAATGGAATATTTATGTAGGTATATATTTATCGTCATACTAAACCTATACATGCATAGCATATTCGTTAAGTTATATCTTGGTAGCAGTAGCATGATAAGTAAATCATAATACATATTTTTACTATATTATCATAATATTTAGCGCGAGAAGGCAGTGATTAGTGTACATAGACATAGCAGGGCGCCAGCGTCAGTGGCTGCTGTCTGGTCGGCGGCCTACTCACCAGGGTCAAGGCTCCGAGCATCGACTCGTGTAACTTCACTTCGTTGTAATACCGTGATCACATATATATTTTTATTATCAGACGAAAAATAGCTCGTATAGAGTTCTTGATACATTACAAGTTAATTAAACAAGATAATTTTATTGTCTTCACTTTTTACGAAGTAAATAAAAGATAAGAAAATGTTTTTTGTTTACTAAATGTTTCGGCGAGCTATGGAAATAATACAAAAAGTAAAATACGTATTAATTTGTTCAATTATAATGTAGGAAACCTTGTAGTGAAGAAAACCTTAGGTTTAGGTAGTTGCTATTATAAATAGAAGATAGTTATGTTAAGGTTTGTTTCGAATGGATTAGTCGCTTCTTCTTTAAAATGAAAATGGGTTTTCGGTAACAATATTCCTAAACAACAAGAAGGTACGAAATACATAATAACAATTAAGTTTATACATCTTTCTTCTTCACACACTCATTTTCATATTCTTAGTGACGTTGAGATAACGAGATCAACATACGTGTTTACCGCTCATAATGATATTCCAAGCCGATTTGCGCAAGTATTACGTAGGTGGATTGTTTTTTACTTGTGTCGATATTCTTAGATTCTTATTAATAGAATGTATTATGAATTAACTTTTAAACAAATATTAACGGTGTAATTCTATAACGTATTAAATGTAGAGTATTACAAGCTGGCACCTACCGCCTTGTAAACTTCGTGGAGAAGATTTAACTTGATAACATGAAAATGTGATACTTTCAAAAAATATATATATATGTGATAAATCAATATTAAGACTATTTATGTGCATTTAATATGCATATTACATGTCTGTGAGTAGTTTACTGCCAATGATTACTAAATCAACGTTCATAACAATACTAAAAAGATAATAATAAAATAATACGAATTAATAGTAAAAAGGTGGATATGGTATGACTTATTATTTATAACAAAGAGGCAATTTGGTATATAAAAAAATAATGATTTTTATTAAGTTTAAGCTGTACATAATTTGGTAATCAGTGTCTGTTCTTGTCAATTGAACCTATATCAAAATGTGCTTTATTGGCTGACCGGAGTATCCGTTTACAATACGGGTAGGTAAGAAATGTTTCGGTAATCGATTTAAACTCAATAACTCAATGTTATTATTTCTTTTTCCTTTAGATCCAGCGTACGTGGAACATTTTTTTTTAATGCAGATATATCAATTTTTTTAATATTCATTTGCAAAAATCAAAGAACCATATAATTATCACACAAGAAAAAGAACAGTCCAGTTCGGTGCAGAAGTTCAGAAGTTATGCACGTGTATATATTTTGGTGATTCATTATATTTATATACACAAAGAAGAGGTTTAATTTCTAAGTTCTATTAATTTTATCCTCATAAATTTAAAAAAAATTTATGTTATGATATGATAATGCTAAGGCACGCATTATCATATCATTTATGGTAAGCAAGTTGTAGTGACGCTTTATTTCATGCAAGGTATTACTAATTTTGTACTAAAACACAGTTTATTAATTATTGTTAAAAGAGTAACTGCTGAGTTTCTTGTCAATTCCTCTCATCAGAATGCTATTACCTACATTCCGAATCGGTGTTGGCTTCACTTTTAAAAATTATAATAACTTTTAAAATCTTAATTTGCAAAATGGCGATTCCAAAGTGCTTTTGAAGCCTATTTGAATAAAGTTATTTTGATTTGATTTAAGTAAAGCGTTTTAAAGGCCGAACCGGCGTTGTTTTGGTGAAGTTTCAATTATTTGTATGGTATCGCTCATCAAAGTCAAGGTTTAATTTGTATTATATAATGAAAATAAAGACATTTTGTAATACTTAAAGGTTTAACACGATAATGATTTAAAAGTTCTGACTTATTATACCATTTTATGATAACTCGTTAATAGGCAAGATTCGTTTACTGAACTGACTTTATAGACTGAAATTTTTGTTTTTGCTAATACAAGTTTCCTCTTTTGTTTAGGAATAAAGAAGTAGTAGGTACAGGTTTTCTGATAGAAAAAAAATTAAAGGTAAACAGTTCGTTAGCTACTGAAAATAGTTTTTCCAGAGGAAAAGTCCTTCTGCCATTCGATAAAATGTTTAATAATTTTGTAACTTGTTTATAAATCTATTAATTATTATTTATACTATTATATTCTGATTATTTTGTATGTATAGCGTTGTGGGCATGTTGTGGGTTAAGCTTCAATGCTGCTCCTACATGGAGAAAGAGTTCTATGCCCATGTTCTATGCACAGTGGAATGTTAGAGGTTGAATGCGTGAATGCGATATTTTTTCATAAGTACAACTAGGTCGGCAAACAAGCGTACGGCTCACCTGATGATAAGCGATTACCGTAACTTACAGACACCTGCAACACCAGAACACAACACTACTTGAAAGCAGTATCATTTAGCTATGATCTTCTGTAAGTTCGAGGTACTTTCCCAGTCGGGCTGCTCCTGGTTTTGAGCAGTATAGGTATTTCCTGCTGTGCCGTACCTCAGTTGAAGCTAGAAGAAGATATTAAAGCGATTGTTAAAAGCGCAATGACCACAAAAAGAACTAATTCTTTGAAGTTTGATAAACTATAGTAAAAAACATCAGTTAACTTACTTACTAACTAAACTAAACTAATAACTTACTTTAAATTATAACATAATATGAATAATGTATCCCTACATCTTAACTTTATACATGTCTGTCTGCGATTCCAAAATAACTATTTTTTCAAGTGCATATACATAGTTACACGATACTAAAAAAAAAAACGATTTTATATTTTTGTCTGTCTGTCTTTCTGTTCGTCCGGCCTAATTCGGAACGGCTGAACCGATTTTTATGCACTTTCACAGGAAGATTGTGATTTATGCGGACAAAACCGCGTTTACCACGCGCCAGTACCTACCGCCCAGTTATATATAGCGCTTCAGCATGTAATATCCCACTGCTGGGAATAGGCCTCTTTCCCCGTGTAGGAGAAAGATCAGAGCTTAATCCACCACGCTGCTTCAACGCGGGTTGGCGGATATATTCCCTACTATGAGTAATGATCGCTATCAGGCGTACATGATAACAACCGGGACCGAAGGCTTAGCATGCTCTCCGAGGCACGGTGGGGAGACCCACAAGGACTGCACAAACACCCAGACTACGGCAAACATCTGTATGGCCAATACAAATGCTTATGAAATGTTATATGAAATAATCAAATTTTTTTTTATTAAGTACAACAGTTTTTGTGCGCAAAAACAACATAAATTCCAAAAGATTGAAATTATAAAAAAATATATAAACAGTAAAAAACAAATAAAATTTAAATACTACATTCCGGATACCATAGCTATTTTTTATTTACATAATAAATTAAGAAAACGTTTTTAAACGTTTATCTATAATCTATATGTCTGTACAACTGTCTCGGTAACGGCTAAAATAACATAAACTAGGTTACTTGGCAACATATATGTTTTATCCCAGTATTCGCACGGGTTCAGGATCACGCCGCCGTTAAAAGAATAATGAGTATCCAGATAGAATCTTCCACGCGAACGAAGTCGCGGATAGGTAGTAATAAAACGGATTTTACTTCTAAAAGTAGCAAGAAATATTAAAAACATTCCGATATTATATTTAATATTCATACGAAAGAAATCACAGACGAGAGTTCATGATAAATAAGATAAAGATACATCATAAAAATAAAAGAATAAAACTTGAGACGTAAGAATAGACAGTCATAGCGGAATAAATTATAAATGTTTCTAGTAGCGAGAGGATCGTAAGAATGTAATATCAAAACTGAATAAAGTGTTAGCAGAACAACATTATTTTATCACGATTTAGTGCTCACTTTACAACAATGTTCTTTGATCCAAAGTAAATAGTAAGAATATTTTTAGATAAGTAGACTAGAAAGAAATATCCACCAACTCGCATTGGAGCTGCGTGGTGGATTAAGCTCTGATCCTTCTCTTACATCGGGAAATTCTATGCCCAGCAGTGGGATATTACAGGCTGAAGCGAGACTAGAAAGAATATTTTTAGATCATATCAAGCTCCAGCATATCTATATGTTATTACTTTATTAGTAAATGTTTTATTATGTCAACTATAGAATTAATAAATTGTTTTTCGGAAGTGTAATACCATTTTACTATTAATAAAGCGAATTTTACTAAAAGAAAGATGATTTAAAGGGAAAATCTTCAAACTGACAAATGCGTTATTCCGAGTATTTACATAAGAGAAGTAAAAGTGAGCAGCATAACGGTTTCAATATATTGCACCGAAGTGATTCGTAAATTCTTTGAAAGCTACCGGCGAATATTGAACGGTGAATATTTTATTTACACATATATTTGTTTAATTTATCTGTGAAATAGTCCGTTCGTCGCTTAGAGACACATACAAACATATCAATATGTATAAAAAACGAGACGATATAAACAAATCAAAGGTCTTATAAACAGAAAAGAAGAGTCATAAAAATTAACAAAGATATATTTGTAACGTTTGTTGTGAATTACAATCGTGAAATAGAATTGGATGTATTTTTTTTTTTGTAGTAATCACTTTCATAACAAATAAGTAAGGCAATGCGTAAGAAACTCAATTATACCTAATACTACGAAAAACGTTGCCTAAACTAAAAAGCAGTGCGATTTTGTAGCTTTTCGTCAGAGAGCGCTATTAAATTACAATTTGCTTTTCGAAGGACGGGACACCGCGGGTGGTTTATCTGCGATCGGAACCGTTGATGGATTCCTGTTGTCAACGTACCTACGACTATTTAATTCGAGTTAGCAGAGTTTTTTGCTATTTCTCCCTCCGCGTTTGATCCGATCTACAGTTTCACAGAGTTTTATAGATGCGTTCTATTTCAGGAATTTACGTTTCGATTTTTGAGGATATGAAACTTTAGTCATTTACTTTTGTAGTTTGGCTGACCGAATTACGATGCTATCTTTGGTTGTAAAAAAGTTTTGACATTTTATTTTATTATAAGTATACTAGCTGTGCCCCGCGGTTACCCCCGCGTTAATTTGAGGAAAATTATAGCTATAGCCTTTCCTAATGTCAAGTTTGTAGGTGTATTTTTATTGGACTTTCATACAAACAACCATGTTGTTTGTATCAACCTCTGTTTTAACCCCAAAAGGGGGTTGATTTCTCAAAATACATTATTAGTACACCTCAACACCGTCTATAGACCATACATTTTGAATTTCAAGTCTCTTAATTCTATGTAAAACATAGGACTTTCATACAAACTGCCAACCCCCATTTTACCCCCTTAAGGGTGGAATTTCGTAAAACCCGTTCTTAGCTGACCTCTACTTGGCGAAAGGAATATTCCTACCAAATTTCAAGCCTCTACGCCTTATGGTTCCAAAGATATCGTGATGAGTCAATGGGTGGAAATATCTTTTATATATATACTAGCTGTGCCCCGCGGTTACACCCGCGTTAATTTGAGGAAAATCATAGCTATAGCCTTTCCTAATTTCAAGTTTGTAGGTGTATTTTTCATTGGACTTTCATAAAACTACCATCTCCTGTTTTAACCCCAAAAGGGGGTTGATTTCTCAAAATACATTATTAGTACACCTCAACACCATCTATAGAGCATACATTTTGAATTTCAAGTCTTTTACTTCAAAAACATGGGACTTTCATACAAACTTCCAACCCCCGTTTAACCCCCTTAGGGGTGGAATATCGTAAAACCCGTTCTTAGCTGACCTTTACTCGGCGAAAGGAATATTCCTACCAAAATTCAAGTCTCTACGCCTTATGGTTCCAGAGATATCGTGATGAGTCAATGGGTGGGTTACTCTTTTATATACAGGGTGTCCCGTAAAGAATGGATAATCCTGAACGTGCGTGTGCGGAGGGAAAGGTGGGTAACAAAACCAAAAAATTTTTTTTTTATTTCAAACAGTTCGCGGTCTACGCCATTTTTTGTAAAATTTAGAAAAATCCCAGTTTTTCTCACATTTGTGGGCACCATGTCCGCTATTTGAGACCTAGGTCGGATATTTTTTCATTAAAGTGTTCCTTAAAAATGCTGTTCCTTAATTATGTTTCAAAAAACTCAACTACTATGAATAGTAGTTTACAAGAAGTCGCTAAACTTAAATTTTAATTTTGAAATTTACTTAACTGCTAAGTTTGAGCACCTGTGGTGTAAAAAAAATGTATCGGAGTTGTCGCGGCCAACTACTTAAAAAAGTAGCCCACTTCATAAGAATTCTAAAACAGTACCATACTATCTACTTTATATCGTAAAATTATTGAGCTATAGCCATTAATATGTAAAAATAGGCATTTCATCAAAAAATTGCAAAATTATTTGCAGATATTTTTTTGAGTTTTTATTAAGTAAATAGAGCTGTTGACCCTAAAAATTAGATTTTACCACCTACTCGGCTTATTCAGATGAATTCTAAACTGTGTGAGAGAGGCAAACAGTGCTTAAGACATTTTACTGAAAAATTTTTGATCTTCGATTCTTCTTAACATTTCTCTGCAGAAAACCATTCGTGCTCGGCAGTTGCGTTGTTGCATCGGTTGTACACGTGTAACTTGATACGGATGAAGTCCAAATTTTTTGACAGTGCGATGCTATTCTCTATGATGATATTCTCGTATGGCGTTCGATATTTGGCATCGAAATAATCTTGACATGTTGGACGAAGATTCCAGATCTTCGTCCAACATGTCAAGGACGATTTCTTCAAAAACAGGATTTTGGGGTCTTCCTCTGCTACTTGAGCCACCAACGCCAGTACCAAGTTTTCTGCCCTCTTAGTAAGCTTGGTGCACTCTAGTAAATACGTGATAATCGGGATGCCGTGCGTTCAGGTATCTCTCCCGATATCAGCACTTGCATTGCCTTCACATTTTCCGTAAATAAAATGCAAGTTAGCCTACTCTTGGGGTGTATTTAAATTTCTCGTGACACCACACAGTCCTGATGATAAGCACAAGACAAATGTTCAATAGAATGGCAAGTCGTCGCAACTATCACCAAATAAACAAAATTCAATCAAAATGCACAAATCGGGAATCCAGTACAATATCCATATCTACAGCACATCGCATTGTCAAAAAATTTGGACTTCATCCGTATCAAGTTACACGTGTACAAACGATGCAACAACGCAACTGCCGAGCACGAATGGTTTTTTGCAGAGAAATGTTAAGAAGAATCGAAGATCAAAATTTTTTCAGAAAAATTTTTCAAGCACTGTTTGCCTCTCTCACACAGTTTAGAATTCATCTTATTAAGCCGAGCAAGTGGTAAAATCTAATTTTTAGGGTCAACAGCTCTATTTACTTAATAAAAACTCAAAAAAAAAATATCTGCAAATAATTTTGCAATTTTTTGATGAAATGCCTATTTTTACCTATTAATGGCTATAGCTCAATAATTTTAAGATATAAAGTATAAAGTATGGTACTGTTTTTCGAATCCTCATAAAGTAGGCTATTTTTTTAAGTAGTTGGCCGCAACAACTCCGATACATTTTTTTTACACCACAGGTGCTCAAACTTAGCAGTTAAGTAAATTTCAAAATTAAAATTTAAGTTTAGCGACTTCTTGTAAACTACTATTCATAGTAGTTGAGTTTTTTGAAACATAATTAAGGAACAGCATTTTTAAGGAACACTTTAATGAAAAAATATCTGATCTAGGTCTCAAATAGCAGACATGGTGCCCACAAATGTGAGAAAAACTGGGATTTTTCTAAATTTTACAAAAAATGGCGTAGACCGCGAACTGTTTGAGATAAAAAAAAATTTTTTTTGGTTTTGTTACCCACCTTTCCCTCCGCACACGCACGTTCAGGATTATCCATTCTTTACAGGACACCCTGTATATAGATATAGAAGATAGGTAATCGCTTTGCAATTCATTGATAAAACTTGTTTCTACACACAAAAAGAAAAGATAATATGTCTTTTTCATATGTTGTGTTTTGTTTCAAATGGTTAAATAAAGTAAAGTGAGAACTTAGCTCTTCGACCCTTTATTGAATTCCTCAGTTCCTTAGTGAAGGAGATTCTTGGCACCACTAAAAAAAATTCCATTCAACCTCCGTCAGATATCTCGTAATGTTTGCGGAAAAGAAATATTTATACTTCGTTAGTATTTGATTTTGCGGATCTCGTGGTTAAGTTAGATACCTTGAGTTTATATTGAGTTTATATTATTATATTGAGTTTAATAGTTTATATTATTTTTATTTTAGACTAGTCGTATAAATATATGTACATATGTATATAAGTCTTCTTTTTAGGTTCTCACTTCTCACATTCCTTATGGAGATTTTAGTTGACAGTTAAAAAGTATTCTTAATCAGAATAAATAATATCCATTAAGTATATTTCATTAAAAAGGTTATAAAAAATATTGTTGTTAAACTGTCACAATATTTTTAAAGGAAATTTTACGGCAACTATTGGTCATTATTCTTCATACAGCATTTTACGAAACGTAAAAATCTGTTTTGTATGAGATCCACTAATGTAAATGAAGCATTAGCAGTCATCGCTGTAGTTTCATTTAATATTTTGTCTTCTACCTTTCTCTTCTCTGTCCTCAATCCTATCAAGTAGATCACTCAAAAGGTACCTACTATAAGTATTGTGCACAAACCTGACCACTTTTAAGCCGAGTGTTCCTCAGGGAGTTCTGTTACTGTCTATTTTCAAAAATATCGGCTAAATATTATATCCATTTCGTTTTCACACTGATAACGAACAATTATATCGCCACTTTAGTGTTGTCAGACATGCAGTAACTATTGCAAATATCAATGAAGATGACATATACACGAAATAAAATGAGATTCCATCCCCATCGGACGCTTTAGTGTTTGAGAATCTAAAAAGTAACTGAATAATCTTGTGTAGATCCTTTTTGATGCCCTAGATAACTTTTGTATAGTATTTTACTTTTGGTTCATCTGTATAACTTTTTGACTTGTCCCATGATTTTAGGAATGAAGAAATGAATCTCTGTTCATTGGCTTACAGTTTCACTATTTAACGCTATCTGTTATAGTAGTATTTTGTACCGAATCTGAGAATCTATATATTACTGATATTTGAGAATCTATTGTGCCGAATCTGAGAATCTATTACCGAATCTGAATCTATTTTGGATTATGGTAACTTTAATAACTTTGATATTGAAGCTATGAAGGTAACGAGATTGCAATTTAGAGAACTACGTATTAATTTGTCGAGGAGCAGATGTGTCAACTAAACACAGAAACTAGCCGTCCTGTTAGTCATTCTATGGTCGTATGTATTATTAAAGTTATTTCATCTGTTATGAGATTAGAAGACAAAGTTTTAGAAAATAAACAATCAGAATCTTAGAATATTTTAAAAGTGAAGACGATAATGTATAAGTTGGGTGTAGGGAAGATATAAAGAGTACGTGCCTACGACTAAACAGCGTTTATTTTGTACATTTACCTTATCTGTATCAATGTCCTTGTGAGTGGCATTGCGGTCGGCGCATTGTTCGCACGGCCTGGACACGATGCAAGCGACAACCGATAAGCGGTTTTTGTGTATTGTGATATTTCCAGTGAAAATATATGTTTTAAGAATACTTTGCTTAAAGTAAATATTATAAAAAACGATTGAACTTATCTTTACTTGCATACGACCAATGACAATGATGTTATTGTAACATTACGGTTTTAAGTTTACTTAGAATTTGTGATATGTATCAATCAGTGATAATTTGAAATAATATTGCTATCGCTTGTTTTTATAATGATAAAAATTTTAGTACAATGTAAGATCAAATATATTGATTTGAACGTTTGAAGTTGTATCCTAAAGGGACCTAGGTAAAGCAGAAAAAAAAAACTAAGTGGAGTAGCGAAAAGTAAGAGAGAAAACCGAGAGTTAATCCACGGAGTTTCTTTTTCGTTATTTATATCCTCGTGTTTTTCTCATTTCATCAAGCAATGTAATGCGTCTGTTGTTACTTTTGCGCTATGGATGTCAATGAGTAGCAGATTACTTAATATAATGTGACTCGCCTCCTATTATATGTTACGAATTAAAAAACAGACAAATGATACCAGAATTTATTCGTTTTAAACTGAGCAGTTATTTTGAATGTTATTATGACAGGATCATTGATCTTCCAGTCGGGCGCTCGGCATGTAACGACTGATAAGCTGTATATATGCACTTTATCATGAATTTAATCAATGTATCATGACGTCAACGTTCAGGTACTTTGATTATTTTATAGCATTTTTCACGGGCAAGGTGGAAAAATATGACCTCTAAAAATTAGTTCTGATAACTTTGATGCCACCCGTTAAATGCCCTCTCTGTGATTTGTATAAATTTAATGTGTCGTTAACCCACTATAATTATCCAATTGTCCAATAGCAAACTAGGTCTTTGTTATATATTTAGCCGTATGTAATTTAAAGACTTGACTCACGTTTTCTTAACGGACTGAATGATTCTGTATGCATTACTGTAATTGGTATAAATTAATCCAACTAGTTGTTGGAATTTTTTTCTTTCGTTTACATGTGATAATCGTTAATTAACGAAGCATTTCTTTGCGGAATTTCAGTGTAGAAAAGATTATATTAGCGATATATACTGATAGGAACTCATTCCTCAGAATTAATAGACGATTCAAAATGATACATCTGAAGTCTAAACCATATTATGCTTGTTACGCCGCGAGGTTTTACATACTTTATTTTCAATCTTGTACGACTTTCAAGTTAAAAAGTTATATACCTCAATTTGGATGATGTTTTAGTTCACAAAAGAAATTTTGGTATTTTCTTTTGAAGTAATACCTCTTAATTATGATTAAATACGCTTTATTTCATTCATTTTGTTAAAGGCACAAATCAATAATTCGTAACTTTTAGTACTAATTAATATATTTATAAAGAAATTAATAGATAAAAGCGTATTATCCGGTGCTGAACTACATAGTTGATATAGATGGGTGAACTTAGTGTCCCTGTATTTCATGCAAGATATTACTAATTTTGTAATAAAAAACAGTTTATATATTATTTTCAAAAGAGTAACTGCGGAGTTTCTTCCAGATTCTTCTCTGCAGAATCTACCTACGTTACGAATCGGTGGTAGCTTTACTTTTTAAAATAATAATCACTTGAATTTGTAAAATGACGATTCGAAAGTGCTTTTAAAGCCTATTTAATGTGTGTATAGTGTATATATATATATATATATATTTAAATAAAGTTGTTTTTGATTTTGATTTAATGTTTTGGATTAAAAGTTAACTTTTAATTTATAAATAATGAAATATACGTATTTGTATAGATTAGTAATTTTTCCATAGAGAAAAGACAAACCTGTCTTAGGAATATGTAAGCAAGTATATTAAAAATGTTTTATCCAATCTAAAGTAAACAAGAAAACTAAATTACTTCCACGGAAAGAAAATGATTCATATTGATAGCGTCTACGAACGTTGAGCTAATAGCTGTATTGTACGTCGGCAATGACGAAGAACGTTGAACAATTTGAGTCTTTTGTTTTAAGCTGACTGCGCTGCAGAAATATTAAATATTGTTATCTGATCTATAATATAGGAATCAAGTTACTTTAATAAGTTATTAATATATATAATAATATTAATAATAAAATAATATTAATATTGATAAAAAATAAGGTAACGAGTTCTTTGTGTGAGGAGTGAGTTCGAATAGGAATCAATTGACTTAAACCATAACATAAGTAAATTACACAATAATTTGCGTAATTTTATTGATTATTAAAAAAATATTAATTTAGTGTGTATAAGTTTGCAGCTAACATTATGCTATCCATAACCTTGTGACGTTTAGATCGATATAATGTGATGTGTGACTTACGTGATATCAGGTACCTACCTATGTAAGTTAGAATAAATGTTTGTAACATTTTAAAACGAAATTGTTACATACTGGATTAATATCACACAAATAATTAAAAGACATGAGTAGATAAGTTATCTTTATCCAAATTTAGTAATAAAATTAATATTCCTATTATTTTTATTTTTGTGTTACCCACACATAAGGGAATTCGAAAATGTTTTTTATTATCATATCAAAATTTTCGACCCAGCGGGATTCGAACCCGCACCTTCCCGACAATCCGTGTCCGGTGCTCTAGCCGTTAAGCTATGGGCCTATACTCCGCGGAATCGAAAATCTTGATATGATTTTTATTCGGTTTTAAGCAACCGTGGTGCCATCTATAGCGAGACCTTTAAAGTACTTCACTATTCAAAGTTTCATATTACAATGAAAATCTTTTGACAAGAGACGACACTAAGCTATTTTTAATTCCTATTATTTTTATTTTTGTGTTACCCACACATAAGGGAATTCGAAAATGTTTTTTATTATCATATCAAAATTTTCGACCCAGCGGGATTCGAACCCGCACCTTCCCGACAATCCGTGTCCGGTGCTCTAGCCGTTAAGCTATGGGCCTATACTCCGCGGAATCGAAAATCTTGATATGATTTTTATTCGGTTTTAAGCAACCGTGGTGCCATCTATAGCGAGACCTTTAAAGTACTTCACTATTCAAAGTTTCATATTACAATGAAAATCTTTTGACAAGAGACGACACTAAGCTATTTTTAATTCCTATTATTTTTATTTTTGTGTTACCCACACATAAGGGAATTCGAAAATGTTTTTTATTATCATATCAAAATTTTCGACCCAGCGGGATTCGAACCCGCACCTTCCCGACAATCCGTGTCCGGTGCTCTAGCCGTTAAGCTATGGGCCTATACTCCGCGGAATCGAAAATCTTGATATGATTTTTATTCGGTTTTAAGCAACCGTGGTGCCATCTATAGCGAGACCTTTAAAGTACTTCACTATTTTTGATATGATAATAAAAAACATTTTCGAATTCCCTTATGTGTGGGTAACACAAAAATAAAAATAATAGGAATTAAAAATAGCTTAGTGTCGTCTCTTGTCAAAAGATTTTCATTGTAATATGAAACTTTGAATAGTGAAGTACTTTAAAGGTCTCGCTATAGATGGCACCACGGTTGCTTAAAACCGAATAAAAATCATATCAAGATTTTCGATTCCGCGGAGTATAGGCCCATAGCTTAACGGCTAGAGCACCGGACACGGATTGTCGGGAAGGTGCGGGTTCGAATCCCGCTGGGTCGAAAATTTTGATATGATAATAAAAAACATTTTCGAATTCCCTTATGTGTGGGTAACACAAAAATAAAAATAATAGGAATTAAAAATAGCTTAGTGTCGTCTCTTGTCAAAAGATTTTCATTGTAATATGAAACTTTGAATAGTGAAGTACTTTAAAGGTCTCGCTATAGATGGCACCACGGTTGCTTAAAACCGAATAAAAATCATATCAAGATTTTCGATTCCGCGGAGTATAGGCCCATAGCTTAACGGCTAGAGCACCGGACACGGATTGTCGGGAAGGTGCGGGTTCGAATCCCGCTGGGTCGAAAATTTTGATATGATAATAAAAAACATTTTCGAATTCCCTTATGTGTGGGTAACACAAAAATAAAAATAATAGGAATTAAAAATAGCTTAGTGTCGTCTCTTGTCAAAAGATTTTCATTGTAATATGAAACTTTGAATAGTGAAGTACTTTAAAGGTCTCGCTATAGATGGCACCACGGTTGCTTAAAACCGAATAAAAATCATATCAAGATTTTCGATTCCGCGGAGTATAGGCCCATAGCTTAACGGCTAGAGCACCGGACACGGATTGTCGGGAAGGTGCGGGTTCGAATCCCGCTGGGTCGAAAATTTTGATATGATAATAAAAAACATTTTCGAATTCCCTTATGTGTGGGTAACACAAAAATAAAAATAATAGGAATTAAAAATAGCTTAGTGTCGTCTCTTGTCAAAAGATTTTCATTGTAATATGAAACTTTGAATAGTGAAGTACTTTAAAGGTCTCGCTATAGATGGCACCACGGTTGCTTAAAACCGAATAAAAATCATATCAAGATTTTCGATTCCGCGGAGTATAGGCCCATAGCTTAACGGCTAGAGCACCGGACACGGATTGTCGGGAAGGTGCGGGTTCGAATCCCGCTGGGTCGAAAATTTTGATATGATAATAAAAAACATTTTTAAAATTAATATTTATTTTAAAAATTATCTATTTTATTCTATTGTTTTGTTATATTATTATACTGGTGCTCATAGTACAAGAATCTCTTTTGCTATTCAGCAGATTTATTGCTAGATCTATCACAGTACCACCATTAAATATACTTTTTACTACCTTTAATTACAAAAATAGTTTATATATTCTGTATGTAAAATAATAACCATTATTTTTGGATAACTGTTATAACATTTTAAAATTATATAATTAAATTTTACAATTAAGTAAACGGCTTATACTAGCATTTGTATGTATTTATAGTGCGTTTATTATATATAACAATTACATAAACGGTGACGAATTTCCGTTCACCACAAGACTATAAAGTAGGTACTATGTGTTCGATCATAAATTACACCGCCTTTTACGTTTAAGCCTTGTCCTTTTCAGATAAATGTCTTAAAATTAAATGGATGTATTCGTTAAGCAACGTAAATGACACGATTACGCTTAACTGACTATATAACGTGCATACGAAATTAATTGCTCAGTAAATTTTATATATACTTTGCCAATTATGTTATTAACCCCGCAACCCCCACTTGTTGGTGAAATTTCGTAAAATCCGTTCTTAGCTGACCTCTACTTGGCGAAAGGAATATTCCTACCAAATTTCAAGTCTCTACGCCTTATGGTTCCAGAGATATCGTGATGAGTCAATATATGGGTGGAAATCTCTTTTATATAAATTTTATATATACTTTGCCAATTATGTTATTAACCCCGCAACCCCCACTTGTTGGTTAAATTTCGTAAAATCCGTTCTTAGCTGACCTCTACTTGGCGAAAGGAATATTCCTACCAAATTTCAAGTCTCTACGCCTTATGGTTCCAGAGATATCGTGATGAGTCAATATATGGGTGGAAATCTCTTTTATATATATAGATTATATAGATATAGTATATTTACAAATGTTTGTTGTTAGTCAATTTGAATTCTCGAATTTCCCGATATCCAACTATTGCAAACGCCATGGTCACGAGTGCAAAATGACCAACAATGATTGTGTTTGTTCAAAAAAAGACTTCAATTTACATAAGTATAGTTAAAAAACAAATTATCAGGGATAATTTAAAAAACTACTAGTCAAATTGAAATTTGACCATACGACAAGCACCAGCTTTCGATTAAAAAAGAATCTTCATAATTGGTACACCTCGCGAATCGAATTGAGAACCTCATCATTTTTTTAAGGCGGTTAAGAAACAATTTATACCATTTTTATTAAAAGCTTTTATTTAACTTGCTGCAATTTATGTATGTAACTATGTATTTTTGTTAGGATTGCAATTCAATTTTGAAGCATACGAGTATATCTTTAACTGATTGTGTTGGACTTAGTTAGCTGAGTAACGTCATTCTAAATCTAACATGATGAAACACCCAAGATGATGGTCTAGTTATTTTTTATGTACCCCTACAATATGGGTCTCTAATTAAATTGCTTGGTGAGAATAACTTGAAAAATAAAGTGACGTCACTATTAATTCAATATGGCGGGCTCCTAAGGATGCAGGTCTAGCTATTTAAATGTACTTCTTCTACAAGAATATGGATATCAAATAAGAGGGATTTCTGAAAGTAACTTGAAAAATAACGTGATAATTTGCTGAGTGTAACTCGAAAAAAGAGATATTACTATACAAAAACAATTATTTTGGAATTGTCTCAACATAAACTTAAAGTTTTTATTTTAAAAAAATTAATAGATAAAGCGTATTATTTGGTGCAGAATTATATAGATAATAAAAATGTGTGGTCTTAGTGGCGCTGTATTTCATGCAAGATATTACTAATTTTGTACTAAAACTCAGTTTATATATATATTACTAGCTGTGTCCCGCGGTTACCCCCGCGTTAATTTGAGGAAAATCATAGCTATAGCCTTTCCTAATTTCAAGTTTGTAGGTGTATTTTTCATTGGACTTTCATACAAACAACCATCCCCTGTTTTAGCCCCAAAAGGGGGTTGATTTCTCAAAATACATTATTAGTACACCTCAACACCGTCTATAGACCATATATTTTGAATTTCAAGTCTCTTACTTCAAAAACATAGGACTTTTATACAAACTTCCAACCCCCATTTTACCCCCTTAGGGGTGGAATTTTGTAAAATCCGTTCTTAGCTGACCTCTACTCCGCTAAAGGAATATTCCTACCAAATTTCAAGTCTCTAGGCCTTATGGTTTCAGAGATATCGTGATGAGTAAATGGGTGGAAATCTCTTTTATGTGTATAGATTTTCAAAAGAGTAACTGCGGACTTTCTTGCCGATTCTTCTCAGCAGAATCTACATTCCGAATCGGTGGGAGCTTCACTTTTACATAAATATTAATTAATTTAAAATGACGATTAAAAAGTGCTCTTGGGGCCTATTTGACTGAGAACTAATACCAGACTGAGAAACCTGTCCAACGATACAGCGATACTTACATGAAAAAAAAATTAAAAGAAAAAAACTTTGAAAAAAAAAAACCAATTTTTATTTGAATGAGCTAACAAGAATAAAACAAAACTTTTACTAATACTCTTTTTCAATTTTAATTTATTACATATAAATCCTAGGTGAAAACGTTTCTAATATTTATTTAATATTAAAGTTTATTGTTGCTTAGTATAAGAAAAATGCCATAGGCAGTTAGGGTGATATAAATATCGGTGCTGGATAAAATACCATTTATCATCCATCACGGAGGCCAAAGTGCCAAGTGCACTCCCCTGTCGACTATGACTCATTAGACAATCGATTTCGCCGCAGAAAATATTTTTATATTCATTTGCTTTCGATTTTATATTTATTTAACCTTTGATATCTAAATATAGGTAACAGGTGGTTAGGGTTTTAATTAAAAAATTTAATAAACTAGATCTTTTTTTTAGTTATGATTTTTCGGATTTTTTGGAGCATTGTTAATTTGAATGTATTTATCAAATAAGAGTACGTGAATAATATCATCGTTAATGAAGTAAAATCAGTACCTATAGATACATATTGCACTTATACCAGCGCTTTCTACTTAAACTTAGCTGGCTTTTATTTTTCTTTTTCCTCTTTCAATATCAAGACGAGACCGTCCCTCAGTTTCATTTACTAACTCAAAGCAATATTATATCGAGACTAAAATTCTTCGCTTTTATGCAACAGCAAATTAACTAAGTGAAAATCTGAAATTCTTGGATATTTTATAAAAATTATTAATTTATTTAAATCAAAATAAATAGTTAATTAGATTACACATTTATTTATGGGAATAAATATTAATACGTCAAGATAATCTTGCAGATATCTACTACTATACTAATGATTTCGACGAAAATTTATGGTTAGGGTTTTTATTTCAGAAATCCATCAATCATCTCAGCATATCAAAAATAAAAAAGTATATAGTTTTTACCATTTATTCTCAGCAGCATCGAATATAATTCGACCCAAAAACTAAAGTTCTAAGATTTTCCTTAGGTTTAATTGTCGGTAACTTTTAAAATAAACTAGCTTAACCTCGCGGCACCGCGTTATTTCTGATACTGTGAGAATATCGGGGTAAAAAGTAGCTTACATAGGTATTTTTTCTGGATCTTTAGCTATGAACGTGCAATTTTTCATTAAAATATTGTGAGAAAAAGTAACAAACATGCATCCTCTCGAACTTCCACATTTATGACATTAGTAGGATGACAAATTACGCTACAAATTGACAAACAATGAATACACAGATTTTTATTAAGTCTAAATTTGTATAGTGGTACACAAAAGACGTAGTTGATACTTAATAAGTGTAAAAATCATAATATCCGATTCCAGAGACACGACCCATTGTTGTTAAATGAACTTAAAATAGCTTTAACAAAGTGTAGGTGGAAATTAAACGTTTTGTCCCTGAAAATTGAGCGACGGTGGTTATAATGTGAGGCACGTACGGACGTTTTCGACACAATTGGTTTGGAAATTTTGTTTCTAATTTGAAGAATTGAGATGATATCGCAAGTTTCTGTTATTGTTTGCAGTCATATGTGTTTTAAGCGACCTTTTGAAAAACGGCCTTTCGGTATCATGCTACATCCCGCTTGTAAACTGATCCTTTAAATAAAGCCTTGTTCAGACTTGTGTGTGAGATAAAAATAAATTGTCATGTACGATTTGAAGTTAAAGAAAATGAAAATTACATATGTAAATGAAAATAGTGTTTCTGTAATTCTTCATTATGATAATTATGATATATTTATTATCAAAAATATATATAAAACGATCAATAAAAAAAAACAGAAAAAATGTAAAATACTGGTTATTTAATTATTTAATCCTTGTAGTGAAAATAATTTATTTTGATTTAAAATACGAAATGTAATTAATCATACATCACTTATATTAAAATTTAGTCCCAGTATGAAAACACCCTAAGACTTGGATCGGTGGTTCAATAACATTGAATGGATCCGAACTTACGACCCTCTACCAGTATAATATTTCAAGTAAAAAACTTGCTACTAATATTTAATTAATATTCCGAGTTCGTAGTTTTAAACTGGCGAAAAAGTTTTTTATCTTTTTTTATCAAAGTAGACGACGGTTTCACTTGCTTTGACATTTATTGTTATTTATATTTTAAGCTTAGAAGATAAAACGAAAAAGATCTGTAAGATATACCTACTTGAAACAAAACTGTAACAGGTGGAGTTCTATACATCGAAACATTAAATTTAACAAAAAAAATGGTGAATACTCCATAATCGATACTGAAGCCAAAAACGTATTTTTATTTTCATTACATGAAAAAACAACAAATAAAATAAAATTGTGATAATTTAAAAATAAAATAAAATTGTGAGTCACCGCTCTTATGTAGCTTAACTAGACCCCTTGACCAATTAAATCGTAGTAAATTAGTACACCGTGTTCGAAATGACCAGTTGAAGTAAGTCATACAGATTTATTTTATTAAAATTAAGTACCTAAGAGTACCATCCGAATTTTTTATCGCAATAAAATAAAAATATAATATATTGATATCAAAAACTTTTATACCAGATAGGTATCTGTCTGATATTCTAGTTTCATTCTGTTCGATATGCAAAAATGTTCTATACAACAATAGTACCCACCCGTCGAGCGATATCTAACTATTAAAAATGTTTTAAAAGTTCAATAGAAGAATGCGAGCGTAATTCTATTGAAGATTCAACTTCAGTTTGAAGTTCTTAGTTCTTGAATCCTTCTCATAGTATCATGGCGGCATTGTCCCGTACACAATGGGACTTGTATGTGTAAAACTGAGTGAAATACTAGAACGGCCGGCTATTGCATCTAGGATATTTGTCATGTTGCGTAGTGCATGCCTCTTATAGCGCAGACCTGGCCTAGTGTGAGTAAAGGGATCTCGGAAAACATTCCCTGAGCATTCTTTCTTTTGAATTGGTACAACTTAAATTAGTTGCATTTTCTTCTTGGCGGGGCATGTTATAAACTTTTGTTCGCGGTTCACGAAGGCAGCCGTATATTAAAATTACTTTTCCACTTGTTATTTGGAAATTTTTTGTCATTTTAATTACATTAATTTGTTATATTACTTAGCATAACGTCTGTTTTTCTATCTTTCTTTATTTGTTTTATGACCTTTCTTTATTTATTTGTGACAACAGCAAAAACTTTTACAAAATTACGTTCTTCATAATATCAATATTTTCGTTTGTGCAAAATAACTTCATGCATTTATTATTATCTCGTATGTAATTAATACCAAAACGTAAAATTAAAAAAAAAAACAGCTAGATAACAAAGGCATTTTAAATATGTTTTTTAGCGGATACACGGTACCTCCTAAGATAAACCATGTTGATAAATTCACTCTTTACAGGCCCTCGAGCGAGTAAGATAAGGCCCGAAGGAATGCAACTACTCAACTAGCTCAATAAATAGCTTATAAATCAGGAAACAGAACAGTTACGAGTTCTTATAATTAATTATTATTGGTTACACGTTACTGCCGCTTAAGCGAAACAATTTAATTCTGATAGTACTTAATACTAGACATTGTATTAGTTGTTGAGTTCATCAAGAGCTATTGCAAAGATCTTTTTCGATTTACAATGATATGAAGTACAAAACCCTTTTATTATTAATATTCTAATGAATGTTTTCTAGTTGAAACGCGGTTCAGTTTAGATATACATAATTCAGATGAGCGTAGAGATACTGCCTAGGTTGTGTGAGGGGCCTATTAAGAACCCTTCAGTGTAGCACCCTGCACGAGAGAGCCATACTTCACAGCTTTGTAATCGCTTTCTAAAAATATCTTAGAAAAAAATCTATTGTTTTCAAATTTCCACAAATATATTACTGTTCAAGGATTTTTACGTGACCCAGAGTTAGTAATTTGGCTTGATGATTACTCATCATTAATATATCAACGAATTTTACTAAAACTTTTTGTCGAAGGTTTATCTCACTGCTTAATGACATGTAAGTGAAGTGACAAAATTCTAAAGATACGAAAGTGATTGTTGTCTCATTAGTTAAGTGAGTGGACGGAAAGGACGATGAGTAGTTGTGTGATTTATCTTATCGATACCAGTTAGTTTACTGAAGATAAACATTGAAAACATGCTTACTGAGTGTCTTCCGATTATTCACGTGAATGTTTTTCAAAATATGTATGTATACACTTTGCCTACATACTCGTAGCACAATACCATGCACCTATCTCAATATTGAAAGTCTAAAATATGTTATATACCTACATTTGTTTTTCTGACAGTATTATGTAACATAGATTTGCATTATGCCAAAATATAACAAAGTATTAAATACGATCGTAAAGTGCCCAATTTATTTTGACCTTGCATGATCATCATAATTACATGGTATATTTTTGCATTATCATATTTGTTTTGGCTTTCCCGTATTAAAAATAAAATAAAAAATGTCTTTGATTATTAATGTTTTGAAGTGAAATAATTGTGTTAGTGTGTTTTTCAATTAGTTTGTCAAAGAAGTTAAAATAATGTTTAAATAATTAATATAATAATTATTTTAATAGTGTTTAAAGCGCGAGTGAACAGGCTTCTTCTGGGCAAGCTCGCTCCATCTTCGATCTCGTCTCTGCCTTAGAGCTAGACTGGGGTCAAGAGTAAGCCCATAATTTAATAATAAAAAAAGAAGTTTCACATCTGATATACGTAATTTGTACGAACGCAATTTTTATTGTGTAACTTCAATTGGTTTTTTCATGGTAGTTAGCAAAAAATGAGAAAATAAAGTGATTTAAAAAGATGACAATAAAAAATGTTATAATACAATTTTAGTTTTACCGAGCTATTTAAAAAATTTACTGCTTGTAAAATAATTAATAGTTTCCATTCAAGAGTGAGGTAAATATTTCGAATAATATGCTTTGAGGATATGAGAGAATAATTAAATCAGATGGTGTTTGTATGCGAATGTAATTTTAACGAGTAAAATTTAAAATGCAATTTAAAGTTTCCCTTCAAACAAGTTGCTTGCATTCCCTTGAAGGCGAAATCTTTTGCTGTACTTCTGTGGTTAGTCTGTTCAGACTTTTCTTCTTTGTTAGCTTTCGTAAAACTCTCAGAACTAATTGGCTTCGAATGCTTAAGTATACGTAAATAAGGGTGAAAAATAAAATTACTTTAGAAAATCTCCTTTATCAGTAACTTGCAAAAGTGAATTGCTAAGTGCCCGTTAATAATGTATTTGTAGTAAAGTGTTCCTTCTAAAGAATGTTAACCTCAAAAACATTTTGCCTATAATTTAAAATGACTCAAATTACAGTACTTTTCGTTTAAATTATTATGTCATCCTTAACAATTTTAATTATGTATGACGCAATTTATAATACGTTTGTAAGTAGTAGTATAACAACATGATTATTTCCATTCGATAAACACGATTGACTTACATTCCAGTAAGTTACAAATCGTAAACGCAAAGGCGCATGGAATGTAGTAGGAGACGAAGCAAAAAGGTAGTTTTAACGGTACTAAATCATATCTTGGATTGAAGTCTGGACTAGGCAATGCAAGTCTCGCATGTGTTCTAATTGTGGCATGCGGCCACTGATGTAACGGGTTAAAAGACGGTTGAGTGACCGCAGAGTACGTACTAATCGCAATCCCGGAAAGTAATCAGTTGTACGTTATATGACTAGCCCGTTGATGCAGTTTGTACTTTGTATTGGCCTTGCTTTATGCTGCACAGGTTGCGAGTTCGATTCCCCCCTTAGTCTGAGTGTAATATTTGTATTTATTTAATTACTAGATGACCCGGTGTATTTCGCATCACCTACATATGTTTGTGAACAATATGGACAAAACACTTTCTGAACGTACCTATAAGTGACAATTTTTTTTGACAAAAGACGTAAATGTTTCACAGCTATGATCATTTTGTATTGGAAAATTAAATTGTCGTTTTTAGTATTTTCCGTTACTTATTATTTATGTTTCTCACCGTTTAAGCCTTCTCTGAACTTACACAAACATTTCAAGATCAAAATTAGCTAAATCGGTCCAGATAACACAAAAATAGCTATAACACTCGGCTGTTACCTATAACACAAGCATTAAGTTGCTTACCATAGGAACGATCGTGTGTGTAGGTATGTATATTATATGATACTAGTCGACCCGTGCCCACTTCGTTGGGCGTTAATTATTTTTAATAATTAATTCTAACGACGATATCTCAAAAACTATTCATCTGATTAATATAAAGGTCAGTTTTAATCTGCATTAAATGCCTAAGCTAACTAACATATTCATTTGGATAAGGATTAATACTGAACTAAAGAAAATAGCTTTGAAAATAACATAATGTTTTAATAAAATATTTGAACATAAAATTGGTTACTGTAAGTCAATCATAAGAGATAGAGATATGCTATCGCGGACTTTTTTGTAGCATTTTTTATAGACTTTGAATTCGCTAGTACATTACTTAACTATATCTTTGACTTTGCTAGTTTACGCGGCGTTCGCGTGGAAAGCTCCCAGTTGGCGAGATTTTTGTGACCTCTTCAACATTTATCGCCGTATTTCTGCTAATTTACATATAGGCATAATAAATTATATACCTACTTACCTTCCTCAAGAATCACTCTTTTTATTGTTGAAAACCGTACAAAAATCCGTTAGGTAGTTTTCGAGTTTATTGCGTTCAGACAGAAAGACGACAGAGGACAGAAAGACGCGGCCGGGGGACTTCTTTTTATAATATTTATAGATAGATTGTACGCAACTTAATTATTTCTTACTTATTTAAAACACATCATTTCTTGTCTAACCAAGTTTCAATTTTGTTAATTTTACAAACAATTTAATTTTACAAATTTAATTTGAATATGATTGAATAATTATTTTTTGAAAGTTGTCATCGAGTGTCTGAAGTTAATATTTTTTACGTAAGATTGATTTATAAACTTTAACAAAGGGATTATAACGTTTAACTTCTTAATTGAAAAAAAAAAGATTAGATGTTGCTAAATATCATTAAACTAAACTAATATGATATATTTATCATACGCCTGTTTAATGATCATGTGTTAGAAAAAGGTCTCATTTTCATGTACGAAAATGTTTGGAGCTTGATCCGCTAAATATGGCGTTGGTGGACAATTTTCTTGTCAAGAGTAATATTCGTTATCTGATATTTATAACAACAGTACCCATGGGTTTACGTGCACTCCTAGTCACGGCGGGGAAATCAATAAGGATAAACCTCCAGAGCAAATCAAATATTTGTTTTAAGAAAAGTATCTTTTTTCGAACAGGAATCGAAGTGGAGTTATCAACTATTGCCTAAATACCTCTTATAAAACGACTTATCAAACTAACCACGTGAATAAACCCGCTATAAACGTCAACTTATGAGTAGAATATTAAGGCTTTTTATTTCATAATTCAAAATGCCACCGTTATTACTTTACTGTAAATCTTACTGGCAATTAAATTCTTATCAAAAATTGAGTCGACTTACGTCACAGTAGTATTCGTTCAATTTTTTTACTGAAATAAACGACATAACAAAAAAGGATATAATAAAAATAATCCCCCATTAGCTTCTATGCAAAGCATTAACATTCGAACAACGCAAAAAGAGTCGTTAAAATTCGTGTAGGTGGATTCGTTAAGCAAATCTCGGCTCGCAATCGGTTTTTCATCATGAATATGGTGTAAGGCTGATTAAATTTCGTTTTCGTTCTCTGTGCACAGTTAATCTTAATGAGCTTACGGCGAATGCATTATGTGATATGATTTAGCCTCTGTGAACATAGTTATGCAGGTGATTTTATTGGTAAAAAAAGTTAATTATTTTTAGTTCGTAATATTCTTCTTTAAGAGTATAACGGAAGTCATTTAATTTTTTTTTATCCTATCACCCATACCAAAAATAAAATGATGTATAAAAATAATACTCTCAGAGTAATTGAAAAATTATAAGTTGAAGATTTTAAATAGCAATTAATCAATTACGGTTAAAAAATAGAAAAGTGGTATTTTTCGTTACTATGTTTCACATTATGTCCAGTACAGTATTATAATTGAAACTCTAAATTTTAAACATATTTTGCGTGCATATGTGATATATATATAACATAATTTATTATAACTTTAAGAACAGTACATCTTAACAGTATAACTTTTAAGAACAGTACATCAAGGACGTTATGAACTAAAGGTCGAAGTACCATCAAATAATTCATATCATATCATCATATGATATGAATTATTTGATGATATACCATCAAATAATTATTATTGATACAATTCGATAATTTCACTAGTAAACAGTGTAGGAAACACTCTGCTGTTCGCCTTGTATTTTGTTTTAGTAATATCGTTTTAGTGCATTTTAACAACTTGTCTGGCAAGCTATATTAACGTGACCGCAGACTCTCCGTTATATTGATGTTATGAATATTAAAAATAAAAAAAACTATTTGTGCTACATTCCACGATAAAATAACTGAAAACCGTGTTGCAAAAGTCGAGTTCGTAGTCGTAACCGCAGGGCCAGATTAAACATTAATCCCTTTATTGAAACTGTGGTTTCGTACATATATGCAGCAATTGTAATTTTATCATAGAAACAAAGTGAAAATACCTAAACATATATTAAATCATTTATATTTACTACTAGCTGTGCCCGCGACTTCGTCCGCGTGGAATTTAAAAACAACTATTGTTCAGTTCGCAATGTTACAAAGTACATAAATTTCTCAAATAAAAGTAGCCTAAGTTACTCCTTATTACATCAGCAATCTGCCAGAGAAAGTCCCATCAAAATCGGTCCAGCCGTTTCAGAGTTTAGCCGGAACAAACAGACGGACAAAAATTGTAAAAAAAATTATTTTGATACATCCAGAATTTAGTAAAAAGCGGTTATTTTAATATTACAAAAATACACTCCAATTATATTTATTTGTACCCATAGATAAAACTATATGCACAATAATACAAAAATTATTAAACCAACTTTAAAGATTATTTTAATAGGAGAATGCTACGTAATAACTGTTTGATATTGCTTCCTTTTTAACAGACAGGGATAAAACAGTAAAAAAAAAGTTAAAGTTACTAAAATAATAATAAATCGAAAGTATAATATTTGTACATAAGCATATAAGAAGTAATCCCACTCATAATAAAGACGAGGACAAGACAAAACAGTTTTGTTATATAACATTTGCCAAAAGTACAAAGATGAAAGCCTTAACAACACACACACAACACGTTTAAAAAGAAACGATTTTCTTTTAATCCAATATAACAGACTACTCCGTAGGGATAGATAACGCGTGTTTTTGTTTCAAGTGATACATTGTAGTCTGACACGGGTAACATTATGCTAAACTTTTTTATTGAGAGACACTCATAAACCAGGATGGCGTTTTATTCAGACCGCCACAGAGTAGATGAATTACTACAGAAAATTAAATTTTCCGACAGCAATATGTTACATTTATGTAGGTACATTTGTGTTTTACATTGAAACTACAATGCAGACGCACTTCCACCCGGATCGCGAAAGCGTTTAGACGTGGTTACTATGCTCCTCAGTTTTATCTTATTTAACTGTTTTTGTTGCATTGTAATACGAGTGAAATAACAATATATCATTCACTTAGCTTATCATCGATTTCGACTCTGATTCTCGACTGCGGTAAAGACCACGTCAACTAAGAACTTACCCAAACTTTTACGGTAACCTACAAAAACTAGTCTCTAAGATGGTATAACAGTCATGCTCACCGCAGCCATTCGTCAGTCAACGGACTAACAGACGAAGAGAAACTTGTGAAGAACACATGAATAGTTTCAAAAAGGATATGCGAGAGATGTTTCACCTTCTACAGCGCCGTTATGCTGCGGAAGGAAGTGGCAGAACGGGAGTGAGAACAAGATCTGAACTTGCTCCCGATTCGTCACGGAAGGCGCGGTCAGTGACGCAGGGCTTACCTGGTCAATCTGCCGCCGTAACGCTGAACAACTGGATTATGGATCGCATTGCGCGGTTCCGAGGAGGGAGGCGAACTTAGTGTTCGAGGAAGCCTCTCCGAAGTTGCTTATTGTGACGGGCCCTAGTTTGGACGATCGCCGCGCCGGCGCCGATGGGATGACGGAAGTGCATAGCGTCCCCGTGATCCCACCTTAGGCGAGAAGATGTAACATCCCAGGGGTTTAAATCGATCTGACGTACCTCCCAGCCCGGGCTGGAGGCATCAATAACGGATTTCTTCTAGATCGAAAAAAATTAAGGAGTTGTTCCAATTAATAAAAAGGACAACATTTAAAAAAACCGGCATTATACTGGCAGGTAAATTTAAATTGTGTACACAATTGATAAAGGCCTAACGATTGGAATGATTTTATTTTTAATCATTATAAATAATACGTCTTATCAAAAAGTAATAAGCAATGCATATACAATACGCAACACAGATGCATCAGAAGTGGCATTCCGTTCCGGTACCGCTACGGCGACCGCGTACAACTAGGCTTCCGAGAAATCCTACTTCATTTACCTCGTCTCTTTTCACCTCGGTATGCGACTTGAAATTACAGTTTGATTGTTGTACGCAGCTTAGTACCTCTTGATAATAGCGTGTTATTACCTATCGAACAAAAACACGCAGTTTCGTGTAATCATAGTGAATTCGTTTTTTTTTTTACTGACAACGTAAGGTGCAATATGTAAGAGAAAATATTTTTATTATCTATAAACATGTGTATAGATAATTTTGTTTTATGTACTTAATCTTCAGAGAGCTTTAAAGGCTGTTTATATTAATTTTACTTGCCCAAAGTAAAGCAGTTTTTCAATACCTTGTGGTTCATAAAAAGTTGTACAAGAATTATTCATAGAAGAATAGTACAGATTTTGAAAGACATATACCTATTTAAATTCATACAACTTTCAGACAAATATTTCATGTGTGCTAAAGTATAAACACAAATATAGGTTTATATTTACATTAAATATTTGATCTTATTGTTCATATATGGGATTCAAATTACAAAGTACCAAATATATACTTTGAACAAAACTTGTAATATTTTTTTATTTCCTTCCGTCACAGTCATCTGGTGGCTTTACTCGAAACATTTATACAAATGTAAAAGAACCTCATTTTTCCAACCTTTTATAGCATTAAGGCCCTAACCGATTTACTGCTTCACTTTATTCGGATAATATACTTAATAAAAGTCGTACATATGAACGAGCTGCTGTGCCGGCAACTGTTTCTGACTACCTTTACCAGATTGTAATATTTATATGTATATTCCATTTAAAAAATCTGTTAGGATGTGACCTATCCACAAAAGGAATGGTAAAGTAAAACTCGAGAGCTGTTGAATTTTAGAAATTGAAATGTTGATATTTTATATTAACAAAAATATTTGGATTTAGAAAATAATTGACCGTTTAATTTCAAGTCGCAGTCGCATATGCAGCTACGTATCCACTATGTATCTGAGTTTATATATACTTTGGGCTGTTAGACAGACTGTATATGTATATAGGTACCATTGTTACACAAAAAATTCTAATTTTAAGATTCAAACATCATGTTTTGAGACATTCTTAGAATAACTATAATATGTAAATTGAAAGATAGTAATTATTATATCACTATACTTAAGTTAAAAATATGTCTGAAACTTAATCATTTTCATATATTTAGGTATAAGAAAAAGAAATAAGATATTTATTGTCACAAATATAAAGTTTAATTATTTTTACTATAAACCGAAGTTAAAATATATTAAATTGAAGCGGGCTGTGTGTCCTCTATACGTGCGCTCGCAAACCGTGCGCAATCTCCAACCGATTTGCCACTCGACGGTGCGTCGAGCTTTACACTTTAAGTACTTAGCGCAGTAGGTGCGAGTAGTGACAGGTTCTTGACCTACTTATTTGTTATGAAAATATCATTTTAACCCCAACCCTTATGACGGTATATATATCGTTGTTTAATTGTACCGCGTTTCTTTTAAATTATGAAATAAAAAAGAATTTAAGGAAATTAATGTAAACAACTAAATATAGGCCTTATAAGAAGGCTCAGAGTCGCTCAGCGGGCGATGGAGAGAGCACTGCTCGGTATTTCCCTACGTGATAGAGTGCGAAATTTGGAGATCCGTAGGAGAACCAGGGTAACCGACATCGCTCGAAGAATCGCACAGCTGAAGTGGCAGTGGGCAGGGCACATAGCTCGAAGAATCGATGGCCGATGGGCCGGAAAGGTTCTAGAGTGGCGACCACGTACTGGACGCCGCAGCGTTGGCAAGGCCCCCGAGAGTGACCGACGAGGTGGACCGATGATCTGGTCCGGGTCGCGGGAAGCCGCTGGATGCGTGCTGCGCAGGACCGATCGTCGTGGAATACATTAGGGGAGGCTTATGCCCAGCAGTGGGCGTCCGTGAGCTGACATGATGATGATGATGATGAATGTAAACAAAAGTCTCATTAATTCAGTTGTAGATGTAACATTATCGTAAGACAATATACAACAATTATACTCCTTTTTTTTTGATTTGGGGCTCCGTCATAATTATTTTGAATTAAGGTTCTTGGCTTTCCCTAGTTCGTAGATAGTACAGACATTTTCGCCAATGTCCAATAATAACTTAGAGCAAAATTAGACTACCGGCTGTTTGTCATTCAAATCCCTAATTTTTTGTAAGCTCAGAGATATCGAAGCATCCCTATTGACAAAAGATACTGTTATATGATGAAGATGATGATAAAGATACTATTAATTATATTATGTTGTTAAGACAAAGATAATGTTGAACATGTCGCAAAAGACGTTAAGTGAAGTAATTTTTTTACTTCTTGTATGACATGTATTTTTTGTCTCAATCGTATTATTGAAACTGGTATAATTGAAATAATAACAATGCGGAATTTGAAAAAAACACAAACAAAACTACCTAAAAGCAACAAAAAATTTTTTTGCAATAGTGAACACGATTTTTTTGCATTTTCAGGACAAATAAAATGTATCCCTAGAACAACAGATAAGACAGAACAATGCAGTTAAATACCACGTTTAATAGTAAATTCGAACTTCTATAGTAGGTAAGTCCATAAACAGAATACCGGAAGAACTAATGTAATAACCAAAACTATGATTTTTACTAACTTTGACTTTTTATAAAAAGGAGAAATAATAATTTTTATATTTTGAAATATTAATTTATTCCCCAAAAAGTTGAAGTTATTCAAAACAAATAGTCATATTTATTAATAAGCTAAGGTTAATATGTTTGCCTCCCTTTTTAGAAATAAACCTCACAATTACCATAAATAAATAAATAATGCACATAAATTATATATCATTTTGTTAATAATTGATTGCTCTACCGGCATCCACAACTAAAAAATTTATTATAGCTTTTGTTTTTGTAAATTTATTAATTATTAAAATTATAATTATATATGACGGATTTAATTTTGAAAAAACGTCAACATGATAGACGGTCGGTAAACTTTTTACTTATTTAGTGCAGGCGCGCACCACGATTTGTAATCGCGCTATTATTTAATCGCAGAAATGCAACGTATGAGTCAGTAGGACAGTGCGCGCACAGCGACTGAAAAATCGCGGCGATTTTAAAATCGTGATTTGTCACATTTTCTCGCGACTGCTCGCGACGCGATTATCGCGAAAATAAAATGCAGCGTATGAAATTGTATGATCCCGCGAGCACTGCGATTTTAAAATCGCGCATTCGGGCCTCATTCGTGTTCCATCTTTCCAAGAGTAAGCATGTCAGCGCCCGCATATAAAAGCTTTTCGCGAGATTTGCTTGTAAACAAGTAAATTAAATAAATTGATGTGATTGATATTAACTATTAAAATTCTCAAACTAAGGAAATACGAGTAGGTACTCATATCTCGCGATCATATAAATTATGTAATGACTAAGTAGATAGTAAAAGTTTTAAAGTAATTTTTTTTTTCGTTTTAGTACGTTCAAATAAAAGCTTGTTTTTTTCAAAGGTTTTTACTTTTAATTTATTTAAATGATAATTTGGTTGCTGTGAGAGTTGTACTACAGTACTGTAGGTAATAATTGTAAATGTAATAATTCTCATGTTTCGTAGATTCGTCGTGCTATTGTAAATATTGTGTGTTCGTATCTCACTAATCTGTTGAATGTTTGAATTTTCATTCTATAATAGCCAAAGAATTTTTTGGGGTACATCCGAAGTTCATGGTGTTTCTGATAAAAGAAACCTTTGATAATTCTATCCGCTGTTAAAGGATGAATCCAGTATTGGCGAAATTTATTCTTTTTTCTTCTGATCCTCCGAAGTAGTAAATAAAGACAAGCGACTTGTACGAAGTCCATGGTGCAACTGAGCAAAGATCGCGATTTTTTTATCGCAGTGCGCGCGCCGTACGTTCTGCGATTTTTTATAGCGCGATTTTAAAATCGTGTCGCAAAACTGAAAATCGTGGTGCGCGCCTGCACTTAGTGCAAATTTTTCGCGGTATTGCTAGTACTCTTAAATTCTATAAAATATATTTGATAACGTTGCCACATTGATAAACTTGCACAACAGCCCTTGTCAATTGGTTTGACAGTTATATAATATAATAGTTTGTAACTGATGTAAAGACAATAGTAAATATTTCTTTTCTTTATAATTTTTGGGGAGAAATCTTAAAAAGGCCTAAGACATAATTATGTCTTTAGGCCTTTTTAAGTTGTATATACAACAACACATAGTAGCAATTAGTTCTATTGAAATCATATTTGACTATTCTCTACTCATACTATGAGGAGAATACGTACATATATTATAGATATATAGCAAAAATATTATTTATTTGTCAGTCACAGTACGAGGAACACTACGTATGTATACTTACATGTACATCGCAACGCAGAGCATCGCGCCTCGCTTTTGCGTTACCTATTCGCACTCAAGACGACATCGACATATAGTACAATTAATTATCTGCGGCGACCAGATCCAGCCACAGCGTCTTGTCAGTCTTCTCAATATCGAATCATCAAGAATTCGCTAGAGTACATTCAGTGCGATCTCAATATTCAGTGAAAACTGACTGAATAGTCGAGACAGTCCTACAATATACAAAGGAAGACTGTACTGAGTAGAGAAATGAATTTGATCGACAGACCTTCGATCTAAGAGTATCGCCCCTTTAATGTATTGTAAGATAAATCTCTTTGTCGAGAGGATTCTCAACTAACGTTTCGTATGTGTAGCGCATTCTCTTATACCTACCTATTTACTTTATAAAACGGCTCTGCATACCGTCATCATAATTATGATATACATATTTTTATTATTGGGAGTTGCCTAAAGCATATACTAATTTTATTGTCACCATTACCATTATGATTTAGACAGTGACGGTATCAATAATTACTATGACGACCCCTCGTACCAACACTTTATAAAAATATATCTCAAATGTAGACTTAGCATCTCCTAGTATATTTTAGTATGTATTGCCATGCATCTCCATTAACATTATGATTAGACACTAATTATCATGACGGGCCCACATAGAATCTCATTCTCATAGTATATGTATTTTTATAATATTGCCTTGTTTACTTCCATATTCGGGGACAATCAACAATAGTTAGCAGTCTTGTGGGTCTCTCCGTCAAACTGCACCACTACAGTGTCGTTAGTCATATCCACACATTGTAGAACAGACGACAGAAGACGAGCGACGGCGCTGTCGCACTTACACATTCGCTGCGATGTCTCACAACGAAATTGACGCTCGGCGTGGGAGGCTAAACTTCAACACATGAATATTATTATAAAAATATACTTAAGTAAAAAAACTTTAATTTTGAAATATTGTTCTCGAAACTTGACTATCGCACGCTTGACTTGGGCAGTAAGCTTCTGAGTGCGTTACGAGAGCGTTACGAAAATTGTGATCGGGCGAGGCGAACGCAAATTGAGAGTGATATAAGCTAGTGAAGATAGAAAGAGAGAGACTTACGTTTCGTATATACATTTCGTATACTGTAGAAGCTAAAGCAGTTTCACTTCATCAGTCGTGTGGTCTAAACTCTAAAGCACACTCGTTTTTTTTTTTTTCGTTTTATTAATGATGTTCAATATTGCAACAATATGTTCAAATAAAGAAAATACGTTAACATAAGTGCTTAAAATTGTATACGTAAATGATAATAGTTTTAAATTACAAGAGGAGTGTACAGAGAAATGCATTAATCACAAGGTCAGGTTAAAGTAGGGATTGATGTTTTACGATGAAGAATCAAGCGTCTCTCAGTGAAGCATATTTCAACAAGTAGTAAATAAAGATTTGGATTTAAGAGTTGGTAATGTCATTCATTTAAATTAAAAACATACATTTAAAAAATACAATTGAATTGAGAACCTCCTTCTTTTTTGGACGTCGGTTAAAAAGTAACATTTTATTAATATTTTACTTGAGGGGTAGTACTAAGAAAAGGTTGGCTGTGCTTATAAAACTTATATCATAACTTTATTTCTACAATTTAATCATCTTAGTTATGTCAACAGCAAAGTCTATAAACTCTCTCTCTCTATAATCTCGAGATTGTTGTTAGGGTAACAACGTACTGAGTAGACACGAACGTTTACGCAGTTGTGAGTCTAGTCTGCTAAGTTTGTTCAATCCAAAGACAATTAAAGGATGTGGAAATATTATTTCTATTATTAAGTTTTATTTAAGAAAAAGTGTGTAAGTATAATGTATATTTTATATAAGTGTGTGTGGAATTCAAACACGGCAGAAGTGAAAATTCTGAAAAGTAGCCTACAGAGTAGAGAATGTAAAATACCCTGTAATGTATTCTGTCTCATTTTCTCCTATACATTTATGTGTTTGTTTCTTTATCTTCTTCTCTTCTTCAAGTGCCTCTCCGACTAGCGAAGGTTGGCAGTCAGCTTCGAATACTCCGTCTTGTTTTTCGCGAGGCGAAACAGCTCGGCAGCACTCGCGATTCCCGTCCATTCTCGGATGTTGCGCAGCCAAGACTTTTTTCTGCGACCAACGTTTCTTTTGCCGGCAACCTTTCCCATCATAATGAGCTGCAAAAGTTGATATCTTTTGTGCCTAAGCACGTGTCCGAGATATGCAACTTTTCTTTTCTTGACAGTCTCCAAAAGTTGCCGTTTCTGGTTGACGCGTCGCAGAACTTCTACGTTCGATACCTTTTGAGTCCAACTAATGGCCAACATACGTCTATATGCCCACATCTCGAAAGCTTCTATACGTTTCCTGAGGTCTTCTTTAATTGTCCACGCCTCGCATCCGTAAAGAAGTATAGGCCAGATGTAACAATGTAGGAGTCGTGTGCGCAAAGGGATCTTAAGTCTGCGATTGCAGAGTACTTTTTTTAACACGTTCACTGCGTAAGGATTTTTAGTGTACTTTTTGCTGGTGCGTCATGAGGTTATATTGACCCATAGAGGACTTTTTTACAGCGCGTCGTGAGGTCAAATAAGCCCTCATTCACTTCTGTCTTGATACAGGTTTTTCTCAATGGTGATAGTAATTATTGAATATATTTTATATTGAGATCAAAGACCAATAACCAAGCAATATATACCTAGCTGCGTTTTTAGCTCGCTTGTTTCGTTTAGCGTCTAAAAGAGAAACAATTTGTGGGGTCCGTTTGACCACACAACGCACTGAAGTTATCAAAACACTAGTGATGGGAAACACGTCTGTTGTACATCACTCGATAAATTTTCCCAAAATTTTATTGAGCCTACTGTATTTGTTTGTATGAACTAACTTTAAGAGGCTTTAAAATTAAAATACAATATTAATAGTGTATGTATTTGTAAAGTGTTTTATTAAGTGTTATAAAATAATCATTATTAATCATAATTTTAGGTTTCTTGAATCAATCAGCGCGTTTCAATCGTTTGGTTAGTAGGTAGGTACGTAATATAACGTAATTTATGATTCTTGACATTGAAAACTTTCCGTGTGTTCTTCGTTGAAGCATGGCAAACAAAAATACTATGATGATCAAGACAATGATGACTCCCAAAAACCTAAGCATTTCATTGTAATTAGTAGGATTTATTGTATAAAGCTATGGAAGAAAAATGGCTTCAAGCGACGCGACGTCCTAGGTAACTGTCGATAGCGTGGCACAACACTGAGTGCACGAAATGGCGCGAGCGCATCGTTCAGTGCGGGTGTGAGGTGCGCGGAGCGGTAGGTCATATTGACCTCACACCGCACCAGGGTGAAACTTTTTTCTTTAGGTGCGGGTGAGGTCAAATTGACTCACGAGTATTTCAAAATACTGGATTGTTCACGTTAAAGTGGCAATAACAATGGTATTTAAAAAAAAATCCTACGATAGAAATACACAAAGTTATGCCTTCCGCACCAGGGGAAAGAACGCTATTTTGCGCGCCGCACCACATGAAAGTTCACTATGAGCCAATATGACCTCACAACGCAGCGAACGTGTTAATGTGCAGAAGGCACTTCGAGCTATTTCAATGCGAGTCTTTACCTCCTGTTCACAGCTCCAGGCGTCATTAAGCCATGTCCCTAGATATTTGTATTTGCGTACCCTCTCAATTTTTTGGCCCGCTACCATGATAGAAATGTCATCAAAGCTATGTTTGGATAAAACCATGATCTTCGTCTTTGATATGTTCATCCGCAGACCAGCGTTTGCACTGCACTCATTAACACGGGTCACAATCAATTGGAGATCTTCAGGAGATGAAGCTATTAGGACCGTATCGTCAGCGTATCTGATGTTATTAATATATCGGCCATTTATTTTGACTCCACAGTCTAGGTCTTCCATTGCTTCTGCTATTACACTTTCCGAGTACAAATTAAATAGCGTGGGTGATAATATGCATCCCTGTCGAACTCCTCTCTTTATTTCAACCTCATCGGTCTCCTCATTGTCAACTCGTACAGTAGCCTTCTGGTTCCAATACAGATTCTGGATAATACGTACATCTTTGTCATCTAAGCCGATATCGTGTAATATTGCAATTAGACGGTCGTGCAGTACTCTGTCAAAGGCTTTTTCGTAATCGATGAAACAAAGGAAAACGTCTTGTTGCATGTCTCTGCATTTCTGTACGAGAACCTGCATTGCAAAAAGAGCCTCTCTCGTGCCCACTCCTGTTCGAAAGCCAAACTGGCTGTCTGCAAGTTGTTCATTACACTTAGATCTTAATTCGCTCATGAATGACGGTTAGAAATAGTTTCAATACTTGGCTCATAAGACTAATCGTTCGAAACTCTTCGCACCTTCTTGCGTTGACCTTCTTAGGAAGCGTAACAAAAGTTGAGGTTAGCCAGTCTTTGGGTAAGTGCCCAGATTGATATACCAGGTTAAAAAATTTTACTAGGAAGTCAATATTTTGTTCTTCAATAAGTTTAAGTACCTCTATGTGAACATTATCCGGCCCGGCTGATTTTCCCGTTTTAGCTTTTCTAAGACCGTTTGTTACTTCACTTTTCAGGATAGGATATCCTTCATTAGGGTCATAATGTACCGCTATGCTTCGAAAATCATCGGCAAACATTGATGAGATGTATTGTTCCCATAGGTGTTTTTTACCTGATACATCTAATATGGGGATATTATTTTCGTCCGTAAGTTGATGAGCGGTCTTTTTCTGCCCTACCAGAGATTTTATTTCCTTATGCAGGTTAAATGCATCATGCTTAGCATAAAGGTCTTCCACAAAATCACACTTGCACTGATACCAAGCATCTCGGGCATAACGAACTTCTCGCCGAATTTTCTTATCAATCTCATTGTACTTGCCTTTGTCAGAATTTTTGTAGATTCTCCTTTCCTCCATAAGATTATAAATTTTTTCAGTCATCCAACTCTGCTTAGGAATCCAATCTCTTTTTAAATGTGTCTCATTGGTGGTTAATAATTTGTTCTTTATTGAAGACTTTATTGTTTCTTTATGGTGATACATTTTACGTTTCATGGAGTTTCAAAACATAACGATTCTAAAAAAACCACTTCAATAATCAGAAAAAAATTAATAATAACGTAAGATGTAAGAAACACTCAAAAAGATTTTAGACAAACCTATGCCTATTGGTTGTTACATTTAAAAGCTTAAACACTGCGAAACAACCGCTATGACTACCAACTGATACAAGAAATAACTGAATACGCTTGGCTCATCTAATATGATAAAGTTATTTTTTATATACACGACCATTTTACTCACATACTAAAAAAGTTAATTGTTGAAAACGCTCGATGTCAAAAAATGTCACATATTTCTGCTATTTAAGTACAAAATAAAGCTTTTAGAGCGTTTCAAAGTTTGATAGCGAGAGTTCGACAATTACCCTCAAGGTTTTGGCTGTAAAAGTGCTGTAAAATAGATAAGCAATATACAATCGCACCTTTGCAACATGCTCGTATAGGCTATCTTTATTACGCGGCCAACTATTTTGAGGTGTTTATGTAATACTTGATAGTTAGTTATTACTTTTATTCCACTTATCTACTCGTACCTGCTTACCATAAAGCAAAATAAGCGCCGCTAAACAGACCCATTAGCATATTTCTAACCCTCCTACGCCTGTTTATTATATGTAACGTACATATATGCTACGTTTAGATATATCACGTATTTTAATGAACAGTTTGGCATTGTTATTAAGCCTTTATGACAGCAAGTCGATACTTTTATCAAGGGTTAATATTATACTGTTTCATTTTGTTTTCTGTGCCATAGATTATAACTTTAGTACCTACCGTGTAATCACGATAATACGCTGTATCGAAAAGTCGACGAACTTGTCAGTTAACGATAAAATGGTATCATAATTATCTATTTTAATCATCTTAATTACTGGGATTACAAATGCTTCTTAGAAAAAAAGCTGTGATGGTACACGCTTCGCTTTTTAACTCTTGTATTGTATAGTCAATTGTGAAGAGCAATTATGAGTTTGATAAAAAAACCATTACTACTATTTGCGTCATTAAATTAAGTTTTTATAATATTTAGTTACTCGCTAGTTTACTCTTTTTTATTTTACGTTAAAATTGTTGAACTTAGTTTTATTACTGTCCTGTTGAATTTAAACATATTTAATTTGCATGTTTGTGTAAAAACGTAACATAAAAAGTATATAAATCATTTTTACTACAGAACCTTACCCAATAATTAATTATTCATGCCAGAATACATAATCATGGTTTTTACTATGACGTCTGACAAATGGTTTCAGATTTGGCGAAACGATTTCAATGATTCAAAACGTCATACGAACCATCCAACCCCCTCAGTTTTATAAAGATTTACGAGAAGCCTGAAAAGCACATTTTTAGAGAGGCACTTCGCTTAGTGGATATGTGTGTTCGTGAAACAGGTCGGTAAATACTCTGCTGATTTAACGTGGCCAGGGAACGTTACGCAAATCAGAAGATAGGAGTTGAGTAACAGTGTCAATAACAAAGTATACCTAAATGAATTCCTCGGTGACGAAAAATTTGTAAGGAGATATTCTAATATACAATATTGATAATTATGTAAATAAGCTTTGCATTTGACTTTGGACATGATAACAGTTAAATTTCCCAAAAGAAAACGAGAAATGTTTTATTATTCGACTAAAGCTGGTTGCTAAATATTGATTGAAGACGTAATTTATTTATGTCGACTTGTTCCGAATTCCTTTAGTTTTCCCTTTATTTGAATAAAAATAATTCTTTTGAATATTTTGTTCTGAGACCTTTTATGACAAGAGCGAAGATGACCTTTTTGCAGGAAATATATACATAATATATATTTTTAAGAAATCCGTTATAAATTTATTAATCATTTTAATACAGTACAAATATTATGGATATTTATATCATAAGCTATTAGGGAAGAGGAAAAAATCTACGTCTAACTTTATCTTTGCTTATGATCAAAAATATACGTATATAGACAATTAGACATATTGCTACTTAGACGGTTTGGTTTGTGTTAAAAAAATTAATTTATTTTGTAATAAAAATTTAGAGGAATAAGAAATTATGAAATACCTTATAAATAATAAATACTGCAGCTACAAACTCGGTTTAAAAATTATTTGCTTCAATTAATTTAATTGCAACAAAAACATAAATGAAAACAAAGATGCAGCTGTGTGCTCATAAAATATTAATAAAATTTAAAGCTACATTGTTGAAAAGGGTCAATATTATTTTAAATACACGCTTCAGTGCTATTTTTCGGGCATTGGGTGTGACATGCGGTAGTTGTATGGGAATGAAGGCAAAAACCACGGAGATCTAAACCGGACCGCCTGTCACTACCAACTGCAGATAATATCGCAGAATCCAATTTCGTGGTTTTGTTATCACCCTTAACGCAAATTTAAATCATTTTTCTTTTTTGTAAATCTTCCATTATACTTAGTTATAAAAAAATTTATAACTATATAATCAAAGTTATTTCATAGTCTATTTTGTATTTTTTATATGTACCTGTAATATACATTTTTACAAGAAATAGTAAACATATGAACATACGAATGTAAGACTTTTTGTATTTATAAGGCTTTTGTTTACTATATTATATAAACAGGCTTAATTATAATCCATATGCGATTTTACGGGCATATACTCGCTACCACTGCCAAGTAGTGCTATCATTTGATAATACTGTAACTTGGTAATAAGATTTGAGAAATGAGCGCCGTGTCAGCGACACGCTAGGGAGCTTGATGAATGATTCCGTAATGCAACAGATCCTTATCTTATAATGAAAAACGTTTAACGTGCCGCGTTTAAACAATATAATCGCAATTACCTACACTGTTTCAAGCCCATTTATAGAGCTCAATTGAAATTTTCTTACTTTACAACTCAGTAGTATTTTTATTGTAGCTACTACGTAATTTACTAGCACGATTTGTATTATGATTACTTTTACTATAAATACCTCTGTAACATAGACCTTTTTAATTTTTTATTCTTAAGAAGTATTTAGTGACTTGGTATAACAATAATAAAAATAAACAGTTTGCATTTAAAATTAAGAGTAAGCGATATGTGTAATGTCCGCAACGGTAAAAATAGTTGGTTCAATAAAATATATTATATTATACTCATTATGATTGTAATCATGAGTCAGAACGAGAGCTTAATTAACTAGACTCTGTGAAACTATCACGGAACACCGCGGTCATCTTAATGAATTTCATTTTGATTAAAATCTCTCGACTTACATAGTTACTGTAAAATGCAAGTAGAATATAATTTCAGTTTTATGCGTTTCAACACTTACTGTAACCAATTCGATTAATATTCATTGATAAGTATAAAAAAGTCTCGTTTGTAATACTTACTTATAACTAGATGTCAATTAATTTATAATAACGTTATTTATTTGTTTATAAAAACATATTAAGACAATTATGTACAGATTATAATATAATAGTTATTAAAAATGAATCAGCCTACTCGCCGGTAGAGATCTTGGAGCTAAATTGTTTAAAACATTTTACTGCTACTCCCTTGGTCCAAATATTTTGACACGTTTTAATTTAGGACGTGTGACAGTAAAACATAAATTAGGATATGTCCTGTTACGCCGATGTTGACTTTTATGCATGCACTTGCGCTTGCGCTTGATGCTGTCTCTAATATGTAGGCTGCGTGGCACACCATAACCTTTACTCTAGGAACAAGAGAGTTAATTCATCAGATATCACACATACGTCTAAATTTAGCAGTCTTAACAAGAGTACGTACAACCTATCGATTACAAACTATCGAAACTATATTTAATATTATTAATAAAATAAAAAAGGTTTTACAATATAATTAATACGTCCAGCCGTGTTCCAAAATTAATTCGTGTAGACTGCAATTTCATTTAGCAATTTAGGGATAAAATTCCCATGCAATATCGCACATAACCGCCGCTCATGGAACATTATGTGGGCATACAAAGGCATTAGATATTTAACCTCGCCGTACTAGGCTACAAAGCGCCATTCTTGTCCGGATTATAATGAGTTACATTGTCGCTACCCGCTACCCGCTACCTGCATACTGCGGCAATTGATGTGCTTTGTAACAAGCGCTGACTTACGTAGCTTTAGCGTATTCAGTCTTAAGATTTTTGTTTATTCATTATTTTATTTTTTTACCTATGACTATAGGTAATATAGTAATTGAGTCAAATTATTAATTAAAAAAGAATTTGAACGATGTATTTGTGACGTATAAACACGTTACATGAAAATTGATTATTGTTACTCATAATACTTGAAGACGTGTTAAATTATAAGTACTTCTTTCTTGTATTTATAATAATAATTTATTTTGCCAGCGTTGAATTTACTTATTTAGTAATCCAATACTTAGTAGAAAAATATAATAATCGATAATTGCATAAAAAAGCGTTTAATGCTAAAAATATTTACCAACCTAAATTGGTAAATTAAGAAAATGTTTTTACGTATTCGTAAAAAAGTAATAAAAACAAATATGTATACGTTTTATACGACAATTGAGTTAGAATTTTTTAAATGTTATTATTTTTTAATTTTTCGTTAACATTGCGACTGCCTTGAAATAAATGTGTGTAAAAAAACCACGACCACGCCCAGACCACGACAATCATCTATATGGCCAATACAAATATCTGCCGTGAGCGGGAATCGAACCTGCGACCGCCAGCGCATCAGCCAGTGCTGTGACCGCTGCGCCAACGTGTCGTCGTAAATAGTAGGTAAGTAAATACACGTTATCAAAGATTACTCAAAAAGTAGTTATCAAATCTCGATCAAATTTAAATGGGACTACAAAACAAGCATCAGTTTTCCATTAAAACAAGAATCGTCAAAATCGATAAACCCAATGAACAGTTATGCAGTATAACACGACGTAGGTGGACGAAAAAATAGTCAATTAAATACGCATTATTAGATATAACTCGAAAAGTACTTATTAGATCTCAATTAAAATTTAAATGGGATCACATAACACACCTTCTTTCGATAAAAAAATCATTGAATTCGGCCCTCCCAGTCAAAAGTTCTGAAACATATGTATGTACATTTAAAAAAATACAATCCGATTGAGAACCTCCTCTTTATTTGGAAGTCGTTTAATAAAGAACAATGGATAGAGCACATGGATATTAACAAATAGGTCGCCGGAACTAGGAGGGTCTGGACAAAATTCTGACTATGAGACGTATATCTGTCTATTTACAGGAGTCTAAATTGGCAAAATAAGCCGTCCTCATAACCCGATCCTTTTTCTTAATAGAAAACGAGAGTTTTAGGATTCAAAGACCCATTAACAGGATATATAATATAAAATGCCGCCGCGTTGGCGCAGCGGTCACAGCAATGGATTGCGATTGGCTGTTGCGCGAGCGGTTGCGGGTTCGATCCCCGCACACGACAACATTTGTATTGGCCATACAGATGTTTGCCGTGGTCTGGGTGTTTGTGCAGTCCTTGTGGGGTCTCCCCACCGTGCCTCGGAGAGCACGTTAAGCCGTCGGTCCCGGTTGTTATCATATACACCTGATAGCAGTCGTTACTCCTAGTAGGAAATATATATTTGGGTTGTCTGGAAGAAATGGCTAAATAGCCATAAGTCCGCCCATTGTACCTACTTCACAGTCTGTAAATGATATTTGCAGTTGTGATGTACAATAAAGTATAAATAAATAAATAAATAAAATGTAGGGAAAGAAAACTATTTAACTACAGTCTCAATAAAAATACATAATAATTATGTAGAATTGTAGAATGTTGTGTCTTTCGATTGGGATTCCATAATTTTTTAATTTTACGATATACAAATTTTATATGTATGTACTAACGCATATATTAGTATTTGAAAACAATTATATAACACGGGAATAAAAATTTAATAAAGATTAAATATCGTACATAAGATTAAATTAAATTAATAAAAAACATGAAATCAAAATGATATATTTAAAAATCTGACACTTCTGTTAAATAGTGTAATAATATAATTATGTAACAAAATTCTTGGAATCGATTACGTTCTTTTTTAACGTCGGTTAAAAACGAACTAAGTTTAAACAAGTGAAGGTCAAATGATGTACAGAATCCTTAACAAATTAAAGTGCGAAATGTCTTCGGCGTTGAACGACGTCATATAGTTTTTATGGATGCCTCTTTATGTTACAATGTTGAAGTTTGAATGACATTTAACATTAATTAATATTTTACTTGTATTTCAAAAGAATACATTGTTTTAGTATCATTATAGAGGTTCATATTATTTGTTTCATGCTTATGGAAAGTATAGTCTAGTCAACGAATTCAAAAATCAATTTTTGATGACCTCGTAAGGTCATCAAAAATTGATTTTTTTTCTTTTAGTTAGTAAATATTTATAAAATTTAATAGGACCTAATATTGTCCTATAAATTGCGTGGTACGTTTTCCCGGTCCTACGCTCACTGCTGCTCTATCTCCTGCTAACTCTATTATCTACCACAATCGAGAGTTTTCGAAAAGGAACTTTTTGTTCGTCTCATCAAAATGAAGCTACTCCCGGAAAATTAGCTTGATACTAATCAGATGAAAAATTTGTACTAGGGATCTAGGGATGGGGGATTTGTGATAGGGATTTGTACTAGGGATTTGACTAGGGATCCCTACCTATGAGTGATACTTGAGATAGAATTATTTTGCCGTAAATCGTTTCACTATTAAAGCGATGGAAAGACCAATATCACGGCGTTTTGCAAAAGGATAAAAAGGGAAATAAAGTAACTTGTGTGGCGGGTTGGTTGCAAGATGCAGAAATCTGTGCGAGGCATGGGCGTGGGTGAACCGGTCTAGACGAGATGAACTTTAAGGATCGGACAAAATAAAATAAACCTCGATGCTTCGCGACAGCGACCCGGGACGCTGTTCTTAATATCCAATTCTTTGCAAAGGTTTGCGTGGAAAACCATAAATCTTCGTGCATTATATATTAGGCTATTATTAAGGCAGATAGGTCGTATAATCATCAATTGTTATAATGTAATTATTTATGAAATCATCCCAGCACGACAAAAAAGATGTAAAATTTCGAAGAACTGGTGTTATTTCATTGCTATAGCACGGTTCCTTAATAATTTTAATTCTGGTTTTTTTTTTTTGTTTAATCATGTAGGTACTACATTGCAATCTAAAGACCTATTATTAAAATGTAATTTATCAGATGTTTACGTCAGCAAATGTTTGATTAAAATCATTAATATTACCCTTACAATAGTGACATTAGATTAGAATTTGAAATTCACATTATAATTTTGTTAATTTTAATATGCATTGTTTTTATCACATATTTCTAATATATTTTATGTATCGGGGTAGTTATTTGATAACTAATTTATAATCTGTAATAGCGCTAGAAATTCTCAGTCTTCTTTGAACTCCCGAGAGAAAATCTTTAAATTACCTCGAGTGGACACAATTGGAAGAAAACACAAGAGAGGGCGTCGCGCCGGATTAGATTAGCGCAGATAAGATTAGTGGCGTCGCAAACGCGCCGCAGCAGCCGCCGCACGCCGTCTGCCATGTGAACCTGCTAATTGCGACTACCTACCCGAGCACTCGGAATTACCCGCATAACGGTCAAAATGCGACATTTCTCTATGTGCTCTAGATCGCAATCGCTACGATATGAGTTCCGCGGGTCTGCGACCGTGCGACGACGTAGAGCGACCATACCTTGGCCCTCGATGAATATTTACGAAGACGATGCGCGAGCCGAGTTTTGCGGGCCGGACTCGGGCGGGGCTGCACCCTAATGCAATGATTCATATTATTCGGTTTGCGGGCGAGTTGAACGTCTTCCATTATTGTCATTCATCGGAGGAAGTGGGCGGCGAGGGGCGGCGCGGGTGCCGGCGGCGGCCCCCGCGCGCTACGCCGGCACTCAGTCGCTCGCCGACACTCTCGCTGCTTGTACGCGAGAGCCGCGATGCACGTAGTCTACGCTTGACGCATTCGGTCCGTGTGTGTGTGCCCTCTCGTGATCCGAGGCCGGAGCCCGATCGAGCCACGTGCAGTGCACCCGGATCCGCATCCAGTGCCACTCGGCAGCTTGCGAGCTGCTTCAGGAGCTGTAAACGTACACGGTGCGGTGCAAGTGAACTCGGCAACTCGTACGCCGCAGGCGACGGCTCAGCTGACCGGCGCGCCTACTGCCTGCGAACGCACGGTGAGAGCGATCGATCACATGCACGCGCCCAAAACCACTTTTCGTGACTATTTCGAGTAGCTCAAGTTAATTTACTACTCGATGATATGTACTACCAATTTTTAGATTGACATATACCTATAGATGCCATTTTTTCAAAAAAGAATTTTTGACGACATTCTAGACAACAACTTTTTGCGATATAGTGTATACGTATCATGTGTTCAAAGAAAACTAAATCCTCCTTGGCAAGTGTGGAAAAACATATTTTTACGACAATGAATGTGAACACTGTGTACTGCTGAAAGCAAAACATTTTTTTATTTGGTTTAAAATATGCAGTGAAGTGGTTACTTAACGTCAATTTACTGCTCCCCTCCCATAACGTTTTCATTCGTAGTAGGTGTCAGCTGATTTCCTGTCGGTTGCCGGCTCGAGCTCTTGCGCAAAAAGTATGCTACGTACGCCTCTACCGACGGCTCTACCTCCGGTTCAATTGTGATCTATTACAACTGAAGCACAAATATAATTTTAAGTGACTAAAATTTTATATTAGTGCAAACTTTAAGGACATTTTGAAACAATATTCTATGAAAAAATTCAACAGAAACCAAAAGTATATTTTTCGTGATCTCGATAAGTGGCGATCAGAGTCTGTTGTTATCTCTTATCATTATGCTCTTGCGAAGGTCGCGCTGATAAAAGACACCGGTAACTACGGGTTCTAATGAAAGCTTTCTCAAAAGTAAATCTAGACTTTTTAATAAAATAGAAAATTTTTATTACTAACGTTTAAATAAAAAACTGTTAAATTATATTAACTGAAAATATTACTCAAATAAATTAAATACATAGGTACTTATTTCTAAAAAAAAATTGCGTGCGTACAAAGTATACATGTCAGAAGTGAAACTTCTTTGGCAAACTAATTAAAAAAAAACCAAATAAAAAAAAACGAATTTAAAATACAAAAAAACTAGTTGAAAAAAAAAGCCAACGTCACGCGTTGTTCCCAGGCGGTCACCCATCCAAGTACTGACCGCGTGACGCGTTGCCGCGTTAGCGGTCGCTCAAATTTTACCCCTCATGCGCCTAAAGAAGTTTCACTTAAAAATCTAATGTTAATGTTTTAAAAAATTTGTACATTGTCACCAATTCAAACAAATGCACGTCACAAATTCTTTCACATAACATCACATATCACATAGATATCTCGCAAACATCTGACTGATTCGTATTTTACATACGTTTATCTTTACTAAATATTTAATTCACAACAGGAGTCCTAATCTCGTTTTTGTCTACTTTTATTTTAAATTTTGACTCATTAACTTAAAAATATTAATACTACCCACTTTTTACCACTTCAAAATCGTAGAAATGCTAACGTAGGTTTACATGTATATAATATAATAATCCTGTAATAATGTTATATACGTGTATAATAAATATATACATGTATAATAATACTGTAATGTATAAACTTCTATCCGGAAGTACTCTCTTCCGGTACATTCACGCGATCGACATATAATAAGTGGTAAGATTTTACGCGTTTTGTTTTAAAACTTTTCTGATATTATGTTTTCACATAGGTATCACAAATGTGTGTATTTATATATTTAACGTGTAATTTGAAGCTTAACATAGGCCATATTTCTTTTGACGAATCGCTAAAACTGTATCTGTAAAAAAGTTACATTTCAAGCTTTTATCTTTATTCTGTTTTACTTACGAGTATATGATACACAATTAGTAATTACACATATCAGTAAGTGCGTCAGACAAACAAAGTTAAATGACAGAGGACAAAAGTCATATTTACTAAAGGTTATTAAAATTACAATTGATGTGAATAATGATGTTTTGCTAACATCAATAACGCTGATATTATCTTTAAAGCGTCTTTATGTAATAAATATATTAACGTGTTTTAAATATTCAAATTAATATTACACTTTAATATTTAAACAGACAACATAAAAAATTATATGTTAAATTTGTAATTAATTACTCAGCAAGTAATTTTAAAATTATTTGTAAAGAATCCAAAGCATTCTTTTAGATGTGTTACTCAAATCATTATTTATAGACACAAAAAAAAGTATAGTTATTTCTTTTATACTCCGAGATACAATTCCACGTCCTGATATAATAAGTAGCTAATGGGTCAAGCCATTGTCGGAGGTTATTCAGCGCCGAAGAATGCGTCCGGCGCATTAGAGCAAATAGACTACCATATCTTGGATACAAAAGAGTATTGACACTGGCAGATAAGCATATCTCAGTGTACACTGTTCACTAATGTTGTTGGTATCGGGCTGGTTTACACTCATTGTTCCGTTATCGTATACGGTTAGCGCATTTATAGGTCCGATAAGCAAATAAATGCACTCTTGCTGGCCATGTCTCGTCGTCAGACAGCATTAGCTATTTATTTTTTTATTTGTATATATCGTATACACATGTAAGCGCAAACATGCGAAGAATTTTATTCTTAAATACGGTAGACTGTCGCTATACAGCATTACATATAAACGCGTGTAAAATAAATGACCATTACAGACACTATTCGCGAACATTTTATCACGACTAACTCGTGGAATACGAAATAAAGTTATTTCAACATATTCAACCATAAATAATTTTTAAAACCATAAGTATGTACTAACATTGAAATCTGGCGCACGATTTTTTTGCGACTTATCCAAATAAAACGTCGCGACTTGGCAGTGTGTTTCTTTGTGTCTATAAATATTTGAAAGCACATTTACACCGTCTGTAAAGCGCATTGTCAAAGTGCATGCGATTTTATCCGTCGATCGGCGGTCAGTTCGTTCACTCAGGCGTCCAGTCTATATTTAGTGGGCGTCGGAGCCGCGAGCCGGCGGAATGCAGGCGCGCGCCCGAACGCTGACCTACCGCAACTTAGCTCTGATACAGTTTCGGCGCACGCACAGCCTTCAATACAGGATCAACCTGCTCCAAATTGTCTTTACGTACCTACATGAATGCCAATGCTCTCACTTTACTTTTCAAGTTATGCACGTGCCAACTTTATCGTACTTATTTTATTGTGCAAAATCCGGAACTTAAATAAAAAGTTTCATCGCATTCATTTTTATAAGTCAATTAAAAATTTTATTAACAAACACTGTTTATAATAAAATATGATTTAATGTATCATAAACATAAATTCTACTTCGTTTGAATCTTTACACAGGGCATCTACCTTTTTCAGTGACAAATAAAACTAGGATATTACGTAGACTTATATAATTACTAGCTGCTGCCCGCGACGTCGTCTGCGTGCGTTCACTGCTCGTTCCCCGTAGGTGATAGCGTGATAATATGTAGCCTATGTTCTGACCCGACTTCTTAATAATATTCGTGCCAAATTTGAAGTAAATCCGTGCAGTACTTTTTGAGTTTATCCCGGACATACATACAGACAAACAGACAAAAATTCTAAAAACTATATTTTTGGCTTCGGTATCGATTGTAGATCACACCCCAAGTATTCTTTTAAAAAAATATTCAATGTACAGTTTTGACTTTCCTACCATTTTATTATATGTATAGATTTACTTCGATTTAATTAATATTGAAGCAATGTATCGCTTCAGCCTGTAATATCACACTGCTGGACATAGGCCTCTTTCCTCATGTAGGAGAATGATAAGAGCTTATTGTTACCTACTATGAACGATCGCTATTAGATGTACATGATAACAATCGGGACCGACGGCTTAACGTGCTCTCTGAGACACGGTGGGGAGACCCACAAGGACTGCACAAACACCCAGACCATGGCAAACATCTGTATGGCCAATAAAAATGTTTGTCATATCATCATCATCATCAGTTCAGCCTATCCACTGCTTGACATAGGCCTCCCCAAGTTCGCGCCAGACATCCCGGTTTTCCGCAATCCTCATCCAGCCTACACCGGCAATCTTACGTAGATCGTCGTTTGTCATGTGCGGGGATCGAACCCGCAACCGTCATAGAATGAAAGAAGGTATGCAATACGTAAATTAAGTATAAAAATATAGTAGATTTACTATTTATATTTATTTAGATTACATTTATTTAGATGTCTAGATTCAATAAAAACGTACTTTTGAATAATACAATATATAATTTGTTACATTTGACTGTGAACTACTTAAATACTAAATGACAAGGAAAAGGTTTTAATTTGTAGAGATTGTTAAATGAAATATTTATTATAATTTCTATGTGTTAAAGCGGAAAACCAATAATTTAAATAATTATAACACGTGGTTCAATAAGTCCCGAGACTAAGTACTAAAAAAAGGTCTTTTTATAAAATTAATTTTTATTCATCAACATTGTCTCCTCCAAGAGCGATACAGTCCCTCCAACGCTTTTCTAACTTTTCTATCCCATGTGTGTAGAACGATTTGTCTTTGGCTTCAAAATAAGCCTCTGTTGCTGCGATAACTTCACTATTTGAGTCAAACTTACCCTGAAGCATTTTTTTGAGGTCTGCAAACAGCCAGTAATCGCTGGGGGCCAAGTCTGGCGAATAAGGGGGATGAGGAAGCAATTCGAAGCCCAATTCGTTAATTTTGGCCATCGTTCTCACGGACTTGTGACAAGGCGCGTTGTCCTGGTGAAACACCACTTTCTTTTTGTTCATGTGAGGCCGTTTATCCGCAATTTCGTACTTCAATCGCTCCAATAAGCACATGTAATAGTCACTATTTATATTTTCCCCTTTTCAAGGTAGTCGATGAAAAGTATTCCATGCGCATCCCAAAATATAGACGCCATAACCTTACCGGCCGATTTCTGAGTCTTTGGACGCATCGGGCGGCTTTCACCAGCCGCTCTCCACTCCGCTGCCGGCCGATTGGATTCCGGAGTGAAATGGTATATCCAGGTTTCATCCATTGTTACATACCGACGTAAAAAATCCTTTTTATTATGATTCATCAGCGCCAAACATCGCTCTGAATCATTGATACGTTGTTCCTTTTGATCAGTTGTAACCAAAAGCGGCACCCACTTAGAAAAAAGCTTTTTCATGGCCAAATTTTTATGTAAAATAGTGAAAACACTACCAGCTGAAATCTTCACTATCACGGCTATCTCTCGCAATTTTACCTTCCGATCTTCCAATACGATTTTGAGGACTTGGTTAATATTTTGTTGAGTCACTGCTTCATTTGGACGACCTGAGCGTTCCCCATCATTGGTGTCCATGCGACCGCGTTTGAAGTCGGCATACCACCGACAAATGGTTGCTTTAGAGGGAGCTGATCCTGCATAACATTTTATAAGCCATTGCTGTGCTTCAACGGTATTTTTTCCCATTAAAAAACAATGTTTTATCAACACGCGAAACTCGTTTTTTTCCATTGTATCGAAATTACAACCGTAGTGTCACTTAAATGTTTCAAAATCAATAATTTTATTGTTCAATTTTTAAAAATTTGACACATATTCTTGTATTGATAGCCAGTACTTTTTAAAAATCAAAAGAGTTTTTAATATATGCGCCATTTCCAGGTTAGTCTCGGGACTTATTGAACGATCTAGTAATATGTGAGAGGACATGTGGTAAAATTATAAGTAAACTATTTACCAGTTTATTAATTAAATTATTAGATACAAACTGACGTAAAAAGGCTCTGACGAGTAGTTTTAAGGATATATGTAGTACGGGATCCCTAGTACATATTTTTCACCTGATTACTATCAAGCTAATTTTCCGGGAGTAGCTTCATTTTGATGAGACGAACAAAAATTTCCTCTTCGAAAACTCTCGATTGTGGTAGATAATAGAGTTAGCAGGAGATAGAGCAGCAGTGAGCTTAGGACCGGGATAACGTACCACGCAATTTGTAAGACAATATTACCATCAAATTATATAAATATTAACTAACTAAAAGAAAAAAAATCAGGTGGTTAGTAATAATTTTTGATGACATCAAAAATTGATTTTTTTGGAAATACGCCCACTGCTGCTCTATCTCCTGCTAACTCTATTATCTACCACAATCGAGAGTTTTCGAAGAGGAAATTTTTGTTCGTCTCGTCAAAATGAAGCTACTCCCGGAAAATGAGCTTGATAGTAATCAGGTGAAAAATATGTACTAGGGATCCCTACCTAATATAGTACTAAGTTTATTCGACTTACAGATATTCTATAAAAATGACGTATAGATTTTTCATCATTTTTTTTCATGTTTTTTTTTAAATAACACAACAGAGAAAACATTAATGAAAACCTTCACATTGTGCATTGGTAGCGTTCATGGACTCGCAGTAATCGCTGTTACAAATTACAATTAAAAAAATTGAGCAAAATAAATCAACTTGATATTTATACACATAAACTGCAGTATTATTTCATAATTAAGATTTTCTGCTTTTCTTCACAATTCAACTAGATGTCACTTGCGGTTCCACTCGCTATTAGTTCAAGAAATCATAATGTTTTAACCTAAACCTTTTCACCATTTTTAATAAGAATTATAATTATCTGACATATTTAAGCAAAAACAATTTAAGTATAAATCTTTAAAATAATCAACTTTATGGTGAAGGTGACATTATATATAAATAGTAGGTATGCATACAATTTATTACAGAGATGTACGTCAAAAATTTGTATAAAAAGCCTGCCGTGTCTGACCTTTATGAATAAGAGTGAGCATTTATGATGATGATTTTATGAAGGTTACTTACATAGTAAGAATTTATCGTACGACATTCGTAGTCGTGTCGTAGCGATTCTCTCGCGACGTGTAAATATTATACCAGTGACAGCACTGATACCGTGATATGTGTTCGCCGTTACTAATACGTTACGGCGGCGCCATCAATAACTCTCGTTATTACCTTTAAGCGTTTTCCTATCCCCTTTGAGTTATCATTTTCTTACTCCACTTAGTTTTATTCTATTAAACCAGTAGTTCATACTAAAAGCTAATATATTTTATTTATCAGATCATTTATGATCTTAATGCTCCTCTTTATGTAGGCGTATGATGTGGTTTATTGATTTGATTTTTTTTCTTTGAATGTCCTATCTTTAGGTTCTATTGTTCTGACGGTTTCAACCACATACTGTGATGTTTTATTTCTTCGGGCATTCTTACGCAAAAGGGATTAGTAAAATCGGATCAAGTAGAGCTCTTGCTCTAGTCCCTTGATTTTAGTCTCTTGACTAGCGCATTGAACCACGCGAACAAATTCTTTCCCGTCGTAATATTATTGTTGAATATTATTTACCATTGTTAGTTTTCAAAATAAATTTATAATAAATTAAAATAAAAGAAAATATTCCAAAATAGTAAATTAATACAGAATTCAATTTTCTAATTAACTTAATTTTGATCTATTGTAATAATAATAATACTAATATTATAAATGCGAAAGTAACTGTCTGTCTATCTGTCTGTCTGTCTATCCCGCAATCACGCTAAAACTACTGAACAGATTTAAATGATATTTGGTATACAGATAGTCTAGAGTCTGAGAAAGGACATAGGCTACTTTTTAATGCGGAAAAAAGGGTGTAAGGGGGTTGAAAGGTGGTAATTGAAATTTGTATGGAAGTATGTTCGTGTTTTGTAACTGTCAAACATTTAATGTTCATCCCAGGGATATGGTAAACTCCCCTAAAATTAAAGAACGTATTAAAATAAAGTTTTCGAATCGACAACATATATTCACAATATACGGATAGTGGCGTATTTTAGATTTTAAAAATGTATAATAATGTCAGTAATGAAAACGGTTTGACATAATTTATATATAAAAATATTATATTATTGCTATAAAATATTTATATAATACTAGCTGTGCCCGCGGTTTCACCCGCGTTGATTTGAGGGAAAAAATAGCCTTCCTTCTTCTTAAAGCATAACCTTTCTCTTTAAATAGGCTGCTCTCTTTTAATAGGCGGACACAGCTAGTAAATATATATGTGTCTAATAAAAACGATTAAGTTTACTTAGATGTTTTCAATTAGTAATTTTCAACTCTTAACAATGAAAAGGTTTCAACCAATAACCAAGAACCAAGTGGATATAATTATGAAACATTTGAAGATCCAGACCTAAATAAAATAATAATTATAATAATACACTTTATTGTACACCAAAGACAGAAATAATACATAGCAAACAAAGACATTTTTAACAATATATCATTAGGTACAAAATAAAACACTAGTGTCTATCTATAGCTGAAGCAAGGTGCGTTGGTCGCAGTGGCGCCGGCTCGGTCAGACACTGCTATTAGATCTCAGATTGATCGATGCTTCGTCGCCTGCCGTATCGAATAGACGTCTTATTTTATTGGCACTAACTGCGTACAGTGACGTAACGGCCACGTTACGTGTACTAAGGTTTTTATAAATAAGGTTTCCCGTCTGCTAGGCATAATTAAAGTCGTGTCCTTGTCTTATTTGATATGGACGCCCGGCAACTCTGGCCTACAAGCTGAAGAGTCTGTTCGCGAAAGATTCTCAATCAACTGACCTCCGAAAAATGAATACTCAAATTTCATAGCCAAATATTATTATATATATATAAACTACTCAAAACAAAATAGGGCCCACCCGAGCTTATCTCGATGTTTTGAATACTCGTAATTTTTAAAGCACGTATTAGCGTAGCCTAGCATTCCATTGGATTGTTGACATGTTTACGAAGCTTTATCGATGTTTTAACCATTCTGTTTAATATTATTCTCAAGTGGGGAGCCAGAAAAAGTTAAGTGCTCCAAAATCACCCTTTTCTCAAATTCTCAATCACTTGTGTTCATAGTCTCATTCTGAATGCTACTATTGCACATCGTTATTTTTTAAATTTTAAATTAATTTTAGTAATATTATTCGTGATTATGCCTGGGTCTCGCGTTCATATGGATATGGGAACGGCAGCACGAGCGGTGGCTATGATCCAGGAGGGAAATTCTCAGAGATCAGTGGCAATACAGATTGTTGTGTCACATCGAGCTATCCGGAATGCTTGGGGTCGTTATCAAGAGACTGGTAGTGTTGCTAGGAGAACCGGAACAGGAAGAGCTCGGGCTACAACAGCTCAAGAGGACCGGTATATCAGATTGACCGCACGTCGGCAGCGGAAAATAACCGCCCGTGCCTTACAAAATCAACTGCGGCAATCTACTGGCATGCGGGTGAGTGATCAAACCATTCAGAATTGACTTCATGAAGATGGCCAAAGATACAGAACACGCACTGTTCGACTGAAATTGACAAGTGCTCATCGTGCAGAACGATTAAGGTTTGCTCGCGACCACTCAAACTGGTCTATGGATAACTGGAAGACAGTACTGTTTACTGACGAAACTAAGGTGAAATTTTTAAGTGACGATCGTCGAGTGCGCGTATGGAGAAGGGAAGGAGAACGTTTTTCTGAACCTTGTGACCCCGGAACAGACCGATTTGGAGGTCCGAGCGTCATGCTGTGGGGCGAAATAAGCCTACAAGGCAAAACCGAGCTGGTAATTCTGGATGAAGGTACCGTGACTGCTGCTAGCGACGTCAAACATGTAATCCGGCCTCACGTGATCCCATTTGCACAAAGAATAGGTGAAAACTTCGGGTTGATGGAAGATAATGCCCGCCCGCATACAGCCCGCATCTCTCAAAGAGCACTCTCTGATGCCAATATTAGAGTTTAGCCGTGGCCAGCCATGAGCCCGACCTTAATCCGATAGAACATCTGTGGGATCAATTAAAAAGAAGCCTCAAGGCAAATTACAGCAACGTCCACAGCCGACAAGACCTCATAAATGCTCTTAAAGTCTGTTGGGAGCAATTGCCTAAAGAAAACATAACCCACTTGATTGAAAGTGTCCCAGAAAGGCTCAGAGTATGCATAAGGTGCAGAGGGGGCCCTACACGCTAATAATACCAAAATTAACCGGTATTTTTTAAGAATAAAGGAATATATTGAAACTTTAGTGTTGTTGCTTATTTTTGCAAATTTTCTCTAAAACCGTTAATGTTGCATAATTTGCATAAAATTGCTAATTTTTGCCCAAGTACACGTTAAAAAATTCCATACACCTTGTTCATACATACTCATTCATAAAAAGATAAAAAAAGTAAAAAGTTTTTGCACCACAGCAAAAAAACAGGGTGGGCCCTATTTTGTTTTGAGTAGTTTATATATATATATATATATATATATATATATTCAGTATTGTATTACTTTGTAACAGTTTCGATAAATATACTCGAATATCGTTTTGTGTTCACTTTCACTTTTTGAAGAATCTACCTTGACGTCACGATTAGAATACGTAAGTAATTCTTTATCAGCCTTTATCGGAGTTATTTGCTTTTTCGCGATAAAATAAGAGGTACTTCACGAGCCTAACTGATAATACTTTTATATTGGTTACTAAGGTGTTTTAAATAATCTACGTGATAGAAGACACATTTATGATAGGAACAGATCCTATTATTTCCAATTTCGAACTAAAGGTGAACAGTTTTCGAACGAAATATTTTTATATTTAGTATTAAGAAAGTCATTAATTATTGTCTTTAAATAAGAAATTACAACCAGATTTTCGTTAATGACTCACATAACAAATTAATAGTCAGCGATAAAGCTACTATCATTACCATAAATATGTTTAATTTGCCTTGTTTGAGGGCAGCCCGATAAGAGTGTGTATTGAAATCATGTAATTAAGGATTTTTAAACAAGTATAAATCAAAAATAAATTAAAATAATAACTTTTTTGTAAACGAATCCATGTAAAAACTAAGATATTTGCACTACGGTTCAAATTTTTTAAGACGACATGACAGATCATTAATCTTCCAGTCAATTGTGACTAAAACGACACATCCGAAGAAACAATAGCAATAATAATAAAGTATACTCGTATAGAACCTACGCAATTTGTCATTACTTGAAATTACAGAATCTCTTTCCCTCATTTCATTTTATTTGGACTCGTGCTTTGATGTTGATTCGCATTGCTAGTGACTTTATAGGTGAATCGCGGTCGTGTGCACGCCACTTTACGACCAGTAAAATGCACTTTAATGTTCTTAGCGAGAATCGACTCTCGGTTCCTTTGCATTCAAATCTAGTACAATAGCACTAAACAGTTATATAACCATGTAATGTAGACGTACATTATGTACTAACTTTATTTAAATGTATAACGCCTTTAGAAATTTTTAAATGTTAAATATCTTACTTTTGAAGCGCATTTTCATTGCTGCAGTTTTTTTTTGCATAGAATAGCGGGATAGATTTTTATGAGAAGTAGGTAGTTTTATTTCTTCCTTTAATAAAAGCTTTCTTTATCACGAACCTCAAAGATGTATTAAATGTTTACAGAGGTTTCTTTAAGTTTCCTGTACAATCTTAATTTTATTTTCTTGTGAAAAAAAAACTTAGATCTTACCGAAAGACTGTACTTATATTCGAAAATATAAAAATTAATATTATGTATGTATACACACCGGCACAATTAGCGTAACAGAAAAAAAAGTGAGACTATGAGATAATAACTCATATATTTGACGAAAATGTAATTAGACACAAAATAACAAATTGATTAACATCTTTTAACAACGACTTTGAAAAGTCTTCGTTATTTTTTATTGATACATAAAGAAATTTGAAACAAGTGAAATTTTTAGATGATTATGAACCATCACAAAAAATAAAAAAGTAAGCATTAAATGATTTAACAATAAAATTAAAGCAAAATTAATAACGAGTGTTTCCCCCTCTTGCTCTGATTACGGTTTCCATTCGTCTGGGCATGCTACAGATTATGTTATCGATGATTTCTTGAGGCAACCGCTCCCACTCCTCAAGTAATGCGTTTCCAAGTTCATTCAGATTGTCGGGGTGTGGCATTCTGGATTTAACCCTTCTTTTTAGCAAGTCCCAGACATGCTCTATCGGATTCATATCAGGGGAATTTGCTGGCCACTGCATCACCGGTATACCTACGTGGCTCAGATATGCCTGTACCGATTGTGCACTATGAGCACGAGCATTATCTTGCATTAGAATAAAGTCGTCACCAATAAATGGGGCAAATGATACAACATGTCCTTCTAAAATGTCTCTGATGTATCGATCTGCTGTCATGGTCCCTCCTGTGACTATCACTAACTCCGTGCGAGCTCCCAAACATATCCCTCCCCAAACCATAATCGAGCCGCCACCATAAGCCACTGTGTGTTCAAAATTAGACTGTATGTGGCGTTCTCCTTTGCGTCTCCATATTCGCTGTCTCCCATCGATCTGTTTTAAAAGAACTCTGCACTCATCAGTAAAGAGAACCTGCTGCCATTCGTTCAAATCCCAATGACGATGTTCTCGCGCATGGCTTAATCGGTTTACGCGGTGACGTCTCTCAAGTTTTGGGCCTTTGGCAGGTATATGAGTCATTCTAAAATCCGTTGCATAAAATGATGTCCCGAAACTACAATGTTTTCTTTTTGCTGAGATATTAGAAACATTTTATAATGTTATGTATTATTCGGTAAAGGACATATTATTTAATAACTTTTCGAACATCTGACGCCTTTAATATTGATTAATCACTATTTTTTTCATGTAACAGGGTAGTCATTCATGGTAACAGAGTTGTTTTTCATATAAAAAAATTGTGTCCCAGACCGCAGAGTAGTCTACGGAAATCGTTATATCATTTTTTCAAACCAAATGAATCTTTTTGTTTAAATGCTATAATAATTAAACAATATCAACATTGTCAACAACACATTTCATATCTAATAACTATAATTTATTGATCTACCTATGATTATTATAAATTTTGTCCCGCTTTATTTCAAATAGTAAGCGTCCTCTCTGTTACCACATATATTTAAATGTTGCCAATAGATAGCGCCGTCTTTTCAACGGAATCAGTTGTATTATTATGCCTTGTGTTTTATTGACATAGTTTGTTGCAAGTGTGGCGGAGGGTATACGAACCAGTTGTACGTTGGCTGTGATGTGAGGCCCCTGGTTTTATTCTGTCTATACTCTGTTACCGGCGTTTTAAAGTAAGTAATTCTATATTGCTGTACAAATGTACAAATTTATAGTTGATCTAGTGGATCAATTTACTTATGTGCATTTATTTTAACATAATATAATTTTATCTAAATAATAAAAGGCACGAAGCATTAAATTTACCACTCTGTTACTGAACAACTCTGTTACCACTGTCTAGTAACTGAGTTGTAGACTGATAACAGAGTTATTATTACACTTATTAGTTAACTTTCTGAAGTTTTAGTTTGTCTGCATCTTGTATAAATATTAAATAATTTGTTCTAGATAGTTATACGACATCATTATGACCCTCAGTTTTTCAGCAGCGACGCTATAGGGAGAAGCGTAAACTAAATCCAGAAAACGAAGAAGCTAAAAGAAAGGATTTAGAGAAATATCACAAAAATAAATGCTTTATAAAAGGCATGACTGCGTGAGCATCGACTAGCTAAAAAAAAAATGGCGAGTTGCGAATGCCAAAAGGAAAGATCGCTAAAGAGCAATTAGAATAGTTATAAAAATATAAATATGCCAGAATCGACGTCTGGAGCTGAGACACCACCACCTCCTGCATCTGGTAGGGTTACATCTGTTTTTTCAACAAGATTTGTCACTCTTCGTCGACTCTCTACTCCTCAACTTTCGACTTCAAGATACAGTAGTGCAAGTCCTAACATATATGCAAAAACTCGTAGTAGAAAAAATGAAAAGAGAGACAGATCTGTTTAGATCTGTATCTCTTTACATTTTTTCTATCTATTTAGAGAAAATTCGAAAATGAAAGAAGAGTTAGACAAATTTAAAAACAATATGAAATATATTTTAAAAAAGACAATAGAGTTCTACGAAAAAATCAGGGAAACTACGAACATGACGACAAATATAATGCTCTATCAAATGCTAATAAACAGCGGTATAAGAAAATTAAAAATTTAAAGGAAAGACGCATTATCCACAATATATTTAATGAAAATAATATAACGCAATCAAGGAAGTAAGTGCAAATAATCAAAGACTGTCTAAATACTTCTCAGGAATATTTTAGAAACACGAACCAAAGAATGAGAAAATCTTAGTTACACAAACTTTTTAATTGTGACGGGCTACCGCGGAAAAACAGAAACTGTGACTCAGTTAATTTTAATATGATCTCAGAGGGCAAACTTGTTTTTTTTTAAGTTTTAATGTCTAATTATTATTAAAAAAAAGTTTTGAGATTATAGTTACTAAATTAGTTGCAAAATTATAATTATGTTACTTTTATGTCTCTATTTTTTAAGAGTGAAGTTAGATTTATTATAAAAAGTTGGTACTTGATTGTACCTATATTTAATATGTCAAATACATACTACTTTTATTCACGAACAATAATTTAATAATATTCTTATATTTTATTTAATTTAAGCAATTTAAAAGAAAAAAAAACGTTTCATATTACATACAGAGTAACAGAGTATCCACAATTTTAATTATTATTCATAATTAAGAAACAATACTGTGATTTTCCATGTCAGACATGAGAATAAAGACTTAATTTATGTTAATTCCAAAGAAACAAATAAACAAAATAATTCTGTTTTTTAACTAATAATAAATAAATGGTAGTAACAGAGTTGTAATTTTTTTGTGACCTGATCCACTAAATCCTCTCAAAATCTGAAAATAGAGACGAATGATCGCGCCAAGCTTCAAAATTGCATTCTATAAAGTTATGTACATAACATCGATATCTTTAAACTTAGAATAAACAACAATTATTTTTTTTTAGAATTTAGATTTATAGCTACGTTTTTCTGCAACGGATTTTAGAATGACTCATATACGACCCTAAACCAACTTCTTCAAATCTCCTGCGAACTGTACGCTCACTTACTCGTACTCCTCGAACGTCTTCCAGTTCATTTCGAGCTTGTACAGCCGTTAATCGCGTATTCCTACGAACTCCAAGTTGTAAAAAACTCTCATCTCGCCTCGATCTCACAAGAGAATTAGACGATCTGTACCGCTGGATGCTGCGATGAATCGTTGATACTGGTCGACGAAGCCTTGAGGCAATCGATCTGTAGGTATGGCCATTTCTTCTCATTTCATCAGCCCTAATGATTTCCAGTGACGTTAAGTCAGGCATAATAAAGAGCTTTTAATAAACAAAATTTCCTATAGAATAACAAATGTATAAAAAACCATTAAGTGCAATTTTTCAAAAAAATTACAATTACGTAGTTATTACTCGAACAAGTTGACAAAACGTATTGTTCGGGAAAATAAAACAAATGAATGAAAAAAGTGTATGTCATCTAATTTTCTATTTTCAAATTTGACAATAAATTAAAAAAATATCATAACTGGCCAGTTCCTCAAGTAAAAGATTTTAAAATCCTGCTTTTTTGTGTTCCGCTAATTGTGCCGGTGTGTATATAATCCGTGTAACGACGTGTCCTAGAGTGGAGACCGCGTCTTGGCAAACGCAGTGTGGGACGTCCTCCGGCCCGTTGGACCGACGATCTACGTAAGATTGCCGGCGTAAGCTGGATGAGGATTGCGGAAAACCGGAATGTCTGGCGCGAACTTGGGGAGGCCTATGTCCAGCAGTGGACTGCGATAGGCTGATGACGATGATGATGATGATGTATAATCATTGCGAATGTTCTATAGTACACAATAGTGTATTAACTAAACTGCCCTCGCGGTGTCAACCACATTTTTAGGGTTCCGTACCTCAAAAGGTAAAAACGGAACCCTTATTAGGGTTCCGTACCTCAAAAGGTAAAAACGGAACCCTTATAGGATCACTTTGTTGTCCGTCTGTCTGTCAAGACCCTTTTTCTCAGAAACGCGTGGAGGCATCAAGATGAAATTTATATTAAATACTCAGATCTGCTGCCTCTTAAAGCTGTGAAAAAATGAAACTTCTAAGCCAAGGCAATCAAAAGATACAGCCGTTTATGCTGCAAATTTTCGACACTCTCAAGGGAATCAAAACCTACAGGGTACTTCCCGTGAACTAAGAATCTTGAAATTTGGTACGAAGCAACGTCTTATAGCACAGATACAGGAAAAATTGCGAAAAGTGTAAATTTTTAGTTACTACATATAAAAAAAATATTTTAATAATTTTACACTTAATACCATTTTTCTCATGAACGCGTAAAAGTATTAAATTAAAATTCATATCAAATACTCAGGTCTATAATACCTTTAAGCTGTAACAAAATCAAACTTCTATGTCAACGGTATCAAAAGAAAAACCAAGTTAAGCCGCATATTTTCATCGAAAATAGTCCCAAAGGAATCAAAACCTACAGGGTACTTCCCGTGAAGTCAGAATCTTGAAATTTAGTACGAAGCAACGTCTTATAGCACAGATACAGGAAAAATTGCGAAAAGTGTAAATTTTTAGTTACTACATATAAAAAAAATATTTTAATAATTTTACACTTAATACCATTTTTCTCATGAACGCGTAAAAGTATTAAATTAAAATTCATATCAAATACTCAGGTCTATAATACCTTTAAGCTGTAATAAAATCAAACTTCTATGTCAACGATATCAAAAGAAAAACCAATTTAAGCCGCATATTTTCATCGAAAATAGTCGCAAAGGAATCAAAACCTACAGGGTACTTCCCATGAAGTCAGAATCTTGAAATTTGGTACAAAGCAACGTTTTATAGCACAGATACAGGAAAAATTGCGAAAAGTGTAAATTTTTAGTTACTACATATAAAAAAAAATATTTTAATAATTTTAAACTTAATACCACTTTTCTCTTGAACGCGTAAAAGTATTAAATGGAAATTCATATCAAATACTCAAGTCTATAATATAAACTTTAAGCTGTAACAAAATCAAACTTCTATGTCCACGATATCAAAAGAAACAGCAATTTAAACCGCATATATTGAAACTAGCAAACAACTGACAAGGGAATAAAAATCTAAAGAATACTTCCCGTCGACCTAAAATCTTCAGGTATGAAGCAACGTCTTATAGCACAGATACAGGAAAAATTACGGAAACCTTAAATGTATAGTTACATCGCAACCACAGAAATAGTACGTGTAATGTTGTTTATTTCTGCTTTGTTTTTCAATTATAAAACTTTGCAAAGTAATATTTATTTACTAACTCTTTTTGCACACCAATACACAAAAGAACAATACATAGAATTTATAACAATAAACTTGCATCAATTGCAACAGGCGGCCTTATCGCTAACACAGCGATCTCTTCCAGGCAACCTTTGGGCAGAGGACTTGCATATAAACTAGGGGAAGGGCGCAAAATTTTGTAAAAAAAGGAACAATATAAAATAAAAATCAGATATAAATAAATAACTATATAACAATAGATGCTATATTTAATGACACATATGTACATATAAGTTTACTCATATGTATACACAAATATATAAATACATACATACATACGTATATACACTATAAGCAAATTGATAGATTAAGACGAATGGCATAACAACATAACGTAACTTCATGAAAAATAATAAATAATAAAATAAAGTTGCTTAACATAATTTAATATGATAGATAAGTACATTTCCTTAACAAGTTTTTCAAATGTCATTAAAGATTGAGCGCGTTAGACAGTGGCAATAAGTTCCAAAGACGATAAGCTTCAATAGTGAAAGATTAAAAGGAAGACGAATGTGAAGGTATCTTCAAAGTTAGGCTATCATTTAAGCGAAGAGGTACATATTATATATTTATCTTTAACGCCAGCGTTGATTCTAGACCAGAATGAAGAAAGTTCTTCAATATGTATTTGTAGCCGACGACCATGCAAGTAACTATGAAACCAGTCAGACACCTTAGGAGATATGTTAAGAGAACCATGTATAGCTAGTAGTAAGTCAAAATCAACAGTATTGAAATGATTAATAAAATCAAGTAATATTAACACTGTAATGAGAATTCTAGACATTAAAAATATATATATGTTTAAACAATAGCAGACAATAATAAAAATAAATTTAGGAAAACATGTTTTATACAAACTTGAAAACAGGTACAAAGGTCAAAAAGGCTCGAATTAAATTACAAAATAAATGTTACATCATCTGTGGGACTATTTAAATAAATAAATAAATAATAAATAAATATCTACTATATATAATATGGTTCAAATTTAATACTTAATAGTAATAAAGTATTTTTGAACCAGATTTCTAAATAGTGACTAAAAAATTTGTAAATAAATAACTTCGATAAAAGAACTTTCCTACCAAGAGACAGGTCAAGGAAAAAAGGGAGACCAATTAAAAGGTGGAGAGATATCTTCAACCAGATAATTATGTGGACCGCTGTGTATACAGAAAGCACGGGAAAGGGATACATGGAAATGTTTAGGAGAGGCCTACGCCGCAGAGGCGTGATGTTATAAACATGTAGACGAGTTAATTATACGAGTATAGAATAAATATATACATAGGTTAATATACATACTTATGTTTAAACTAAGAATACTTACGCTAGTATTAATTGAAATTTTAATAGTAATAGAAATAAAGGCGATTTTTATTTTATTTATTTATTTTATTTTATATAAATTAAAGGATTAATGAAAAGATAAAGATACCTTTGTCTTAAATTTATGCTCCTCCAACTTTCCATATTGTGATGTTACGGATTTCAATTAGCAGCAAAATACCATAACTTTTACTTATATACCTGCAGGTTTGTACGGAACCCTCGGTGCGCGAGTCCGACTCGCACTTGACCGGTTTTTTTTTAATTACGTCTTAGCTCCTATGGCTTTTTTTAACCGACTTCCAAAAAAAGAGGAGGTTCTCAATTCGACTGTATTTTTATTTTTTTATGTATGTTAGCTCAGAACTTTTGACTGGGTGGACCGATTTCGATCAATTTTGTTTTAATTGAAAGGTGTAGTGTGTCATGTGGTCCCATTTAAATTTAATTGAGATCTGACAAGTACTTTTAGAGTTATATCTAATAAGTCGTATTTACTTGACTACTTAATTATGCTCTGGCAGATTTGTATATCCAATATGGCCTCAGTAGTTATGGTCGTACCTACAAAATTTACCTAAACAAAATATATACAAATTACAATTAAGAATATTGAAAAACATTGTTTCATCAAATATTAGGACTGAATTTCATAACCACGAAACTGCACTTTTTAATCATTGCAAAGTATTACCACTTTACCAGTATATAAAAAATTTGAGTATACTGTTCTAAAAGAAAATTTCTGGAATAGTAAGTTTAGGCAACGTGTTCAGCAAATCAGCACCCTACATTTACACGGGCTGTAGCGAGAAACCAATTAAACACAGTTCGTGCCAACAATGTGTGTGGTGAGAGAACAACGACTTACATAGTCCCCCGATTAATAGAAATATACTACCATCACATTTGGTTGAATGTATCAAAAGCAATAATATTAAACAAAAACTTAAAAATTTCTATCTTTCGACAACACTTTTTGAGAAAAAATGAATATTATTAAAATATATTGTACTAGCTGACCCCGCAAATGTTGTTTGCCATTTATGGTATTAACCCCCGCAACCCCCTCTTGTGGGTGGAATTTTGTAAAACCCGACCCGATTCTTACCTGACCTCTACTTGGCGAAAGGAATATTCCTACCAAATTTCAAGTCTCTAGGCCTTATGGTTCCAGAGATATCGTGATGAGTCAATGGGTGGATATCTCTTTTATATATATAGAATAAAAATTGATATGCCAAATGAAAATGTAACTGTGATTGTTTTATTTTTGGAACGAAGTTCCTTACGGCAGGCTTGGAAAAGATAGGGATTTTGCTGGGCGACCGAACTGAAAAAATGTGAGACTAACACCGTAAGAAAAATGTATAACGGAAGTGACGTAATATCAGTCACACGACTCTATTAAATATTTTGTTTGATTTATTTTAATTTACGTTATTTGTTATTTTCTAAAATTTCCTAAATACTTATTATGTACTTAGTACCTGGGTGACCGAGCCCAGCTCGGTATTTTTTTTTTGTTTGTTTCTTTTTTTCTCGGTATTTTTTTATTTTAATTTTATTTACAGAATAATTCACGAGTGAAATTTAAAAAAAAAAAAAGAAAAAATAATAATCTGGAGACTGAGATTTGAACCCGGGTCAACACGATTCGACACCCGCCGATCCTAATTTAGCTATTACAGCTACGTTGGCAATCGTGAAATTAAGCTTCGTATTCTAATGATATTTTTTCATTGCCTAAAAACAGGGATAAAACTACATTTTTTAAAAATGAATCCTAGCTAGATCAATTTTTCGGCCCCGAAATCTAATACTAAATTAACGAAAATCGTTGGAGCCGATTCCGAGATTCAGATTCTATATATATATATATATATATATGTTACTGTAAATGCACGAATTACGGTAAATCCTAAGATTTAAGAGTAAAACCTAAGATTTACCAACTCTTAATGGTAAAAGCCCGAACGATTTTGCGATTCGCACTTTTACTACCATTCACTTGGTAACTCTTAGGATTTACATTAAGGCACGGTAAATGTTGAAAAAGGCATGTTATAACGTGGCTAGTCCTTAGATTAAAACCTGCGTAGGTCTAATTTTGAAGTTAGATAGGTTAGGGTTTTTTTTTTTGTAATGAAAGTATGCCAATAAACGGTCTAATTTTGAAGTTAGATAGGTTAGGGTTATTTTTTTTGTTTCTGTGACAAAAATATGCCGATAAACAGTCTAATATTGAAATTAGATAGGTTAGGGTTATTTTTTTTGTTTCTGTGACAAAAATATGCCGATAAACAGTCTAATGTTGAAATTAGATAGGTTAGGGTTATTTTTTTTTGTTTCTGTGACAAAAATATGCCGATAAACAGTCTAATATTGAAATTAGACAGGTTAGGGTTATCTTTTTGTTATTTTTTGTAACGAAATTATGCCGATAAACGCTCTAATTTCGAAGTTAGATAGGTCAGGGTTATTTTTTTTTTGTAACGAAATTATGACGATAAACGGTCTACGGGTCTTAATCTAAAGACTTACCAATTTAAGTTTTTGACTGAAATAAATGAAAGGTCAGGGTTATTTTTTTTTGTAACGAAATTATGACGATAAACGGTCTACGGGTCTTAATCTAAAGACTTACCAATTTAAGTTTTTGACTGAAATAAATGAATAAGAATTTATCTTTGTTTTATTCCCAAAATAAACTTTTACTAGCTGCAGTGGTAAGACCTAGCATGTACTAAATTCTAATAGTAAAAGCCCGAAAAAAATGTCCCGTTTTCATAAATTCTTACATTTACCAACTCCTGTCGGTAAATCCTAAGACTTACTCTTAAATCTTAGGATTTACTGTAGTTCGACCTTTTACAGTAACATATATAATAATATACAAGAATTGCTCGTTTAATAGTATAAGATTTAAATACTATTTTTACCATTAATACTACTTTTTTTACCATTATGAAATGTAAAAATGTAGCATTGTACAAACGTTAGTAGTTTTCTTTTGCTACTTATAATTGTGAATTTGTACATATTGTTTCTTTATTTGATAATTAAATAAATAATAATAACTTTTTCGTCGACCTACTTTGTATTAAGCCGCATAACTTTTTACTCGGTGTACCGATTTTGACGATTCGTAGTTTAAATCAAAAGCTAACTTGTCATGTAGTCTTGTTTAAATTAGATCGAGATCTGATTACAATTTTATAAGTAGGTAATCTTTAATAGCGCGTATTTACTTGACTATTTTTTCGTCTTATTACGTTGTATTACTTGGCGATGTAATTGAAGTCAGTTTTTTTTTCGTTTGCAAGCAAACACAACTATTAAACGTATAATTTTAAACCCTTTACTTTTCTTTATAAACAAATGTTTAAAAGCGAAATCTTTTTTTGTAATGGGTTCGTAAGTAGTTCCTTGAATGAGTTGATTTAATCAATAAAACATTATTATTATTTTTTGTATTAATTAAATCAGTACATGTAGTAAATCAGAGTATAATCAGTGTCATATAAAATATAACACACACACACACACACACACACACACACACACACATCAGCCTATCGCAGTCCACTGCTGGACATAGGCCTTCCCTAGTTCGCGTCAGACATCCCGGTTTTCCGCAATCCCCATCCAGCCTACACCGGCGATCTTACGTAGATCGTCGGTCCAACGGGCCGGAGGACGTCCCACACTGCAAATCCAAATGACCAGCCCACTGCCACTTCAACTTGCTAATTTTGTGGGCTTTGTCGTTTACTTTCGTTCTCTCGCGGATAGCCTCATTTCTAATTCTATCTTTAAGAGAAACCCCAAGCATAGCCCGTTTCACTATACGTTGAGCGATTTTAAACTTGTGGACCAGTCCCTTCCTCCCTTCGTCAGTGTCCACGTCTCGGCTCCGTATGTTAACGCAGGCAGGACGCATTAGTTCTATGTTATATTTGGACGCAAATATAACATAGGACCGATAAATTAAAAATAAAATAAAATTGACACAGTTGACGCACACAAATAAAAATAATTTAGATAATTGTTTAATCTTGTATGACGACCACGTGTCGCTAGTGTTTGATTACAAATATTTATACATTGATTTCATTTTTATTACTACATATTATGTATATATTTTTAAATTATTCAGTTATTTTTGCACACGATTTGATAGGACTTTTGTTGAAAAAATTATTGCTTAAATATAAACCTTTTTTCGAATTGGTATAATCTCTTAAATTAAACTACATTTAGTTTAGGTTCGTTTTTATAGGAACCTTATGTTCTTGTGATGCATAAACTCTAGTTTTAAATTAGTTTAAAAATATATTTGTTTATAAAGTAGAAGAAGTAGGTATATGTCGTAAAATATATAGTTAAATTAAGCAAAACATGTATTTCAACAAACATAATAAATAATTAATTTTAAAACTATTATGTGCTATTATCGTCGAAGGTATTTTGAAAACATAAGCGAATGTATGAATATTCATTATGAATATTTATTATTTACGTAAACACGTTAAAGTTCAAATATCTGACGTTTAAAATAAATTTGATAAGACAATAATTATGTGTAGGTACTTTACTTAAAAGTATTTAACTTTCATCAATTATATAATGAAATATTTAATACATTTTCTATTTCAATGAATATTGTACAATGCATGTTTGTAAGCTCACTCAAAAATGAGAATTTTTGTAAATGAAACATTTCATTAGAGATTTAATCTTTAACTAGCTATATCTATATATTACTTATCAATAATTATAATTTATCGAGTTATTATAATTATTGATGAAATTATTTTTAAAAGCCGTATACATCATCATAAAAATGTACCTACGTGTACATAATAAAATTAAACGAATATAATTATTACTTAGATGTTTATTTGAATAGATGTGACGTTCTAATAATTATCTAATGTTGCAATATCGAAAATAATATTTTAAAGATGTTTATTTTTAATAGATCTGACGTCCTAATAAATAATAATTATCTAATGTTGCAATATAAAAAATAATATTTTAATAGATAAAGTCTAATATCTTACTTCGTCGCTCTACAGAATAGCTCTATGAATATACACATATTATGTTTTTAGCACTACATAGTTAAAAAAAGTATGTATATTATTTAACAATACATATCTATATGTATATGTGTTAATGTGTATGAAGCTATATGTGTATTTAACTGTGTACAATATCCGGTACTTCATTAGCTTAATATTTAATAATAGTGGTAAAAGTAAATACACTTACCGTAGGTTGTGAAATTAATTATTTGCACTTTTCACTCGCTAAAGATCGTTGACACCAAATCAGTAAGTGATCGGAGATAAATATTATCATATTTGTTCAAATCGTACACATACATACGTACGTGGTTAATCACATATTTATTTACCCGGGATTAATGGGTTTTATTCATTATTTGTATAACCCCAATGTACTAAATAGCTAACTATTATATTCATACGTATTATGTACCTACTATATAACTATCGAAAGAAGTTAAATTCAACGTTAATACTTGTCTTGTTTTCTATTAACTTTGAAGATATAGGACTCAAACGAGTAATATTAGTTGCAACAATTATTTAAAGCCTTAATTACATAATAAAACATATTATTTTCATTCGTTATATTTAAATAGAATCGTATTTTTATCCTGAATGTAAATTAAATGCAGAAGATATATATTTTTCTTTCGTCCAGTTATTAGTATTAATATTATGTAAGGATTTATTATCTATATAGCGTAGGCAGGAACCCGTCACGCAGCGCGTGTATGTACTGATAACGGCCTCCGTTTGATGTCATTGTTTTGTTAACAAACCTCTTCCATACAAGGCTTTTGCGATTATTCTATTTTGAAATTAGAGAAAAATATTATTAGTCCATGCTTTATCTATATATATAAAAGAGATTTCCACCCATTGACTCAACACGATATCTCTGGAACCATAAGGCGTAGAGACTTGAAATTTAGGTAGGAATATTCCTTTTGCCAAGTAGAGGTCAGCTAAGAACGGGTTTTACGAAATTCTACCCACAAGAGGGGGTTGCAGGATTTAATAACATATATGGCAAAACAACGTTTGCGGGGTCAGCTTACTAGCTGACTAGATTACTATCTATACACTCATAGGTACGTTTGATATATTATAACAATCTGTTCCAATAACCTATCTTTATTTTGTTTATTATAAATAAAGTTTGACATTAAATCCATACAAATCAGTCTCTCTATTAAAGAAAATTAAAGCTAAAGACTTTTAAATCACCCTCTATGTCGTCAAGTCGAGTTTTTATCAGAAAAATTAATTCAATACATATATAGGTAAAAAAATAATATAGGTTCTAATAAAAATGTAATAATAAGTACTACTAGTAATACTACATTACAAAAAATCTGAATATAGGTAGGTATGTATGTTTTTGTGAAGCATATTAGTCCAGTAATTTGGTAGTTTAACCTGGAAAGTTTTCCGGGAGTTTTGAAAATTGGTGATTTTATAGATTTCGACGTGCTCTTTTCGAATTTTTACTTTGCCACCTCGTTCGTATCTTTGCCGCTCGCGCCGCCATATTGTAGTGAATATGGTTGGAATATACTTAGTAACATAAAAAAGCGCACGTCGAAATCTATAAAATTACCAATTTTCAAAACTCCCGGAGAACTTTCCAGGAAACCCCCTTTTTGAGCACCAAATGGCTGTACTATATGGTATGATTTATATTACCACTGATTTACGATTTATATACGATATTTACGATTTATATTTAAAGCTGATTATTGCTTATTATCTCAACTATATTTTCTCGAGTTTGTTGACAGTCAAAATCAAAATCAAAAATATCTTTATTCAAATAGGCTTCAAAAGCACCTTCGAATCGTCAGTTTAAGCGTCGCAGAGCCACTTCTAGTGAAACTATATTGCTTAGTTGCTTACTATGAAAAATGCCGCTATCTTTAAAATGGAAAATAAGTTGATTTAGTATAATTTTTCTCAAAATTTTTAATTAAGGACGGCAGGATTTAAATGGGTCTATAATTACTGTGATCACTTCGATGTTCCTTTTTAAAAAGTGGTAAAACTTTGCTACATTTTAACAAATCTAGAAAAGAACCGACTTTAATAGCATTTTTAAGATATAGATCATTTGTTCTTTTAATGTTAAGACTCTTTAAATGATTTTAGAATATATGTGAGATGTATATGAATATGAAAAATCAACATTAAATTTGCTAACGCAATTTTTAAGATGTTATGTAGAATTTGTTGAACATGGATTCAGTAGAGGAGTTAAATTAATGAATATTTTATCGAAAAAAAGTGCAAGTGAAATTTTTATATTAAAAATTGTCTTTTATAATCCTTTAAACGTCAAACGAATCCGTGACTCACGACACGTGCAATAAGTTCTGGTGCAGACTTGATGACCTTCTACGTTAAGTCGTTTTAATTTTTTTATCAGTTTCATTTATTTTGTCATGTTATGGTTTTAACATTCTTAAACCCTGTTTTTTCGGGTAATGTAAAAAGGGACTAAAGTCTGTTAGGTACTTAAGGATTAAAGGGACTAAAGGGCGTAAAGTTATTATTTGCTAACAAATGAATATCCTTATTGCGAACACAATTTAGAATAATGCGTTTTCCAATAATAGCAAATTTAAAACACAATGCGCTCGTATTGTCTCTCGATCAGGTACATGGCTAGCCTTTAACAAACTGTTTGCATCCACAACGAAGGCCTTACAGAAACATTTGTTCACAGTATGTAACACGAGCCTTGCGAGTTAAGAATAAAACAATTGATAAACGTGACTTTAACAAGTTTCCAGCTAACATTATCGGATATGCGCACTATCAATTATGTTTCCTTTGTTGAAAATCTCAAAGGAAAAAATTAAGAAAAAATGTACTGACAATGCAAAGCTTAGCAAATATTTATTTCCAGATAATTATGGTATTAGGACGGAAGACTTATTTTTTGCAAAGACTGGAAATTTACATTTTAAATTGTCAATAATGTTGACAACAATACCCCATGGCTTTGCTGTCGGCATTCTTGCCAACGCTCCCCAATAATATGATTTACATCATAATTTGTAAAAATATCTATAAATATAGGTTGCCTACCTTAGAACAGATGACGATTTTGTATTAAACGTTTATATGATTTTGCATCTATAGTGGAAATTACATTAGCAGATAATATGATTTGCGACGAGTATTGATCGCTCCATTATAAGCGTAGATAAGAACAATTATTTTATTGATGATTAAATAGCTATGTTGATTCTCGTATTGCTCACTAAGCAGTCGCCTTCGACTAAAATTTTATATAATATACGTGCAGCGACAAATTAATGCAAAAGTTTTAATTTTAGTCAAAAAAGAACAAACGATGCGAACATTTAAATTAATACTTGTCGCTATATATTAATTTTATAGCTTGAAATGTCACATATTCATAGAAGTACATTGCTTTTTGTATTCACCTGTTATACTGTCAACAATATTTACATAATATTTTAATAAGATACTACTTATTATAATAATGATATCATCGAGATAACTCGTCTTCTTATCAACGCTATAAATCAAGTCATCACAACAGTCATACTTCATATGTCGTAGGTACTTGGTTACAAAGAAAATTGATATGAAGAATTTCGATTCATTTTGTACAAAACTTAACTTGCAGTCTTACCCGCACTGGGTTTTGATTAGAAATGCCACTAATTATAGCCGAATAGACGTCGCATATCTATTTTTGAAATTGTCAGAATGGGTAGATAGCGTTAATAATTAGATACTGAGGTCAATTTTAGTATACATAGAAGTGAAGTCAGTTCCATTAACACAGACATTCGGGGCTTCATTTTATAAATATGACTGTATCTGTACGTGTCTGTGGTACCTATCGTAGTTTCTCAAAAGATAAATAAATTTTCATTTGCTTTTTTATTTAGAACTAGATGTTCCCCGCAGTTTCACACACGTTAATTTAAAAAAAGAGGTAGGTACTAAAATATTATATAGCCTATAGCCATCCTCGATAAATAGGCTATCTAACACTTAAAGAATTTTTCAAATCGGACCAGTAGTTCCTGAGATTAGCCCGTTCAAACAAACAAACAAACTCTTCAGCTTTATAATATTAGTATAGATAGTAACAGACTTTTGTCTGACGTAGTATTAAGTAAAGAAATACAAATCAAAACATAAACAAACAACAAATGCATTTTATGCGGTAGAATAACAAACATTTGAGTGATCCATACGTAATGCATGTATGCATATTTTGTGTTTCTCGCAAACGAAAAAAAACCGACTTTTTTACATCGACAAGTAACACAACGTTAGTAGACGAAAAAATGGTCCAAAGAAGTTATCAGATCTCGATCAATTTAAATGGTGCCACAAGACAAGCATCAGCTTTCGATTAAAACAAGAATCATCAAAATCGGTACAGTAAAAGTTATGTGGTATAAATACAACGTATATAAGTCAACGAAAAAATAATCATGTAAATACGTATTATTAGATATAACTCGAAAAGTACCTACTTGACAGATCGCAATTTAATTTAAATGGGACCACATGACACACAACACCTTTTGATTAAAACAATTTTTTTTTTTTTTTATGTTACGAGTCCGGCAAACAAGCATACGGCTCACCTGATGGTAAGACCGTAGCCTATAGACGCCTGCAACACCAGAAGCATCGCAAGCGCGTTGCCGACCCTATCCCCAATCCCCCCAGGAGCTCTGGTCACCTTACTCACCAACAGGAACACAATACTGCTTGAAAACAGTATTATTTAGCTGTGGTCTTCTGTAAGGTCGAGGTACTACCCCAGTCGGGCTGCTCCATATTTTGAGCAGGAAATTTCCTGCTGTGCCCTACCTCAGTAAAATCATCGAAAGCGGTCCATCTAGTCAAAAGTTATGAGGTAGGTACATTAAAAAAATACAGTCGAATTGAGAACCTTCTCTTCTCTTGGAAGTCGGTTAAAAATGCGTAGATGCCTAATCCCGCGCGGTCAACACGCTCGCAAACAAGTCTTTTATTTAATGTATACAACAAGTTCACTTCCGCATATGACAACAACAATATTGTGGTGAGCAAAATATAACTTTTTTAAATTCGTTACATACATGTACTCATATTATTATATGAGGAATCATCAATTTTTTTTGTTTCAATCAAAAGGTGGTGTGTGTCATGTGGTCCCATTTAAATTAAATTGCGATCTGTCAAGTACTTTAATGAAATTCAGTGTGCACATGTTACTATTATTTTATAATAATTATTTTTTAATTTAACTTATAATAAAAAAGAAAAATGAAATCATTTAATTTTATAACAAGACTAGATGGCCCGGTGAACTTCGTATCACATACGTATATTTGTGAAAAATATACACAAAACAATTTCTGAACGCACCTATAAAAATATTTGACAACCAATTGACAACATTTTTGACAAGACATTAAATTTCCCCGCTAGGAACATTTTGTATTGGAAAATTAAATCGTCGTTGTTTTTATTATTTTCCGTTACATATTATTTATGTTTCTCACAGTTTAAACCTTCCCTGAACTTCCACAAACATTTCAAGATGAAAATTAGCCACATTGGCCCAGCCATTCATTCTCGAGTTTTAGCGAACCTAACGAACAGCAATCATTTTTTACTATATTTATTTATTTATTTAAAATACAAAGAATCTTAACTAAAAACATTAGCATTCATTGATTGTTATAATATAATTATATAGATAAGACAAAGCAGTTGTAATAATAATTACGTTTGTCTAAACTCATTTTTAATGTTTTGTTAACGTATATAGTTTACTAATCTGTGGTATATATAATATTGTTTTACATCTCTCATGTTCGGTAAGTAGGTTCTTATTACCTCCAAATGGGGCTTGTAGGTGACTTATTAGCGCTCTAGGGTAATAATGTAGCTAGAAACGCCCTAGGGCGGTAAGTAATTTAAAAAAAAAACACTTCTTTCTTTCAAAAAGAACGCCGCGTACATCTAACCATCATATTGGCAATAGACATCATGCATTCAGCCCAATGACCAAAGAGGTCGCTTTGCTATTCAGCCTTGTCTTCGTGTGAGTAAAAGTCATCAATTTCAAATATCGAACAGCGAAGCTCAATTTCGATCTTGAAAAAAAAAATTGAAAATTGTTCTCATTTCACTATAAATTTCAACAAATAAAATGTTTTATTCTTGTAATGCCGTTTTTTTTTCTACTTACCTCACAATCGAGATGTAAAGCAGAATAGTTAGCTCGGGTGTAAGCATCAATTGCACCCTCGAACTATAGGCGCCCTCGCTGCGCTCGTGCGCCTAAATATCTCGGGCTGCAATTGATGCCTTACAGCCCTCGGCTACTAATCTACTATTAATTTGTATTAATTTGACAGTTTCGTGTTTCGAAAACTTACCGGCAATTTATTATAAATTCTTGGTATCAAGTAACTACATGTTGGCCTATCGTGATAATTCGTAGTTCTAGCTTTTGTGACCATATCATTCTGATGGGTCTTCCTAGAGCCATCAGCCACAATTTTAGCATCTATAGGTATAAGAAACTGAAAATTGTATTTGATTTTAACAAACTTACAAGCAGGGTTAGCCATCAAATTTAGGGTTATGGTAATGTAATATACACATCTAGTAATAAAATGAAAAAGAAAAATTAATTACTTTGAAAGTATAAAAGAATATTCGACTGCTTACTGAATATTCGTAAAATAAAAGGACTTGATTAAATAGATTCTGTTCTTTTAATAACAAATATATTTACAACAATGAAACAAGCTGGTACCTTCAAGTTAGATTAGCTAGTCTGTCGGTCCGTTCTTGGTTATTTTTTATATTTAAATATACCTGTCATCGGGATGTATAATCGGGATTTAAAACATTTAAAGAATACAAGAATAGTTTAGGAAGTTTAATTTTTATGTCTAATAAAGTTTGAGATTTGGCGTTAGGGAATTCATTTTAACTAAAGACACCTCACATCGTAGCCAATTTCAAAAGGCTTTGTGAGTCTTTTGAAAGGCGACGTGCACCTCGAGAGGCGGGGAGCTAATGGTCCAATCCGCGGCGTCGATAATTGAGTCCATTAGACATCGCCTGCAGGTGCCTCCAGTGTCAACTTATATACCATCGCGCGCTTCGTTATAATAATACCCACACGCTATTATAATACATACTTCCAAACTTCCTCAAGTTCGCAATATTCATAAGATACAGCTTTATTAGCAAATTACACTTTATTAGCAAAATATATAAAATTATTCATTTTACTTTGGTCATTTAACTGAAGGGCTGAGTTTAAAATTCACCACATCATTGGTGCCGAAGAACAACTATATAGAAATAACCTGCATGTGTCGTGATTTTTAATACACTATCTCCTACATTTTAATTGTATATTAAGAACTTAATTCACACTCCAAAATAGAATTTTTCGACAGTTTATTTTTAAAACTTTGTGAACTAAATAAACCATCTAATGACATAGATACAACAGCTCCATATTACGTATTTAAATTAAGCGATAGCGTTACAGAACTCTATGTAGGTGGCAATGTTTTACTGTAATTAAACGTAATTTTGTTATGTTTTTCAGGTACGTACAAGACTGTTCTCGAGCTACATAATACCTACTTTATTTTGTAAGTAATAATTGTTTGAAACACAAAACATTGTTGTCTAAAAATAACAAATAGGTGACTTTGTTTGTTTAGATAAAATGTTTTATGTCTATGAGTTCGATATACCTATTATAAGTGTAGTTGTAACAAAATGTATATGGAAATCAATACTTTCGCAATATTGTTTCAAGATTTATCTTCTTACAATATTGCGAAAGTATAGTATAAGCATTAAAATATAATAGATCGAGTGCTCGTAAAGAAACCCTGACAATGCAATGCAATGGTGTCAGGATAAAGTAGACGTCGATAGTGGAATCTTCAATTAAATCAGAGGGTTCATAACGTTGGCGGCTCCCGCCCGCATTATCATGACATGAGAGCCAATCACGGACCAGCTTAGGACGACCGATGTACTAACATAAATGGTTTTAGGTGCTCACCCACACACACAAGAATCAATTTGATGAAATCATAGTTGGATACAAGTGCAAACTATTGAGTATTATATTAATTCCATTATTGTTCACAAAACGCCGATACCCGATTTTATAACATCGCAAATATATGTGCTGAGTTTGTACTTTTTTAACATAACAAGTAATCAAAGGTTCGAACTTTCGATTTTTTTAGTCTGACAAAAACTGAATTAACTGAACAATATCTGACATCTGACAAGAACTGAATGTTAATTGTACGCAGACAAATGAAGTTTCAGTCAGCATTTAGATCTTTGAGCTCTGTTTTTTGCAGAATTGTATCGATCCAGAACATTACAAGAATGGCCGGGATAGTATTCTTTAAACATATTGAATAATACTGTAAACAATGTGAATCAACATAATCAATAACGATAAAAGCAATATTACTGTATAAATTATATTTGCTAGTTAAGTAACTTCGATATGAGTCACGCCATTATTTCTCCGTAAGAGAACTTCACATCGCAATAAACATAAAGGTTTTGTTAATGTTCGTCCAATACGAGTATATGTACACACTAATGTGTAATGCAGTAGGTAGTAGACTTACTGACATGGTGTGTACATTTGACCGCAGCTCATTTAATCTCCACTCGATCTTATGGTGTAAATATTGCCAAGCAACTGAGAGCTATGTAATGTCTTAAACGACAACACATGATACGTATACATACATATTAAGGTTAATGTTCAATGGTTCAATAAACACATTGGATGGTCGAATATAAGCCAATAATCATGTTCAGGCACGTTTTGTGAAAAATAACATAATCTTATCATGTTATACACGTTTTATAAATGATACCGATTAAATTATGTGAATGTTAAGAACGTGTCGTACATTTATACGAGTATGTCGCGTTTCTTTAAAGAAAAAGGAATTGCGATTTTTATACATCAAAATTACTCGTTTGTTTTCACCTAATGTAATTGAAATTTTATGTTTATGTAATGTTCTTTTTATTGAAAAATAAAAATCAAAGGCTTGCATCTAGTGTAACGCGGGTATCCTTTAATAGCTTCTGCGCGCGACTTCGTCCGCGTGGAATAGGACCAATTCTGTTATATAATTATATACTAGCTAGTGTATTATCTATGCTGTCATACACGATTTGTGCGAAACTTTAACCGTTTACGCAGCGGAAGCTCTCAAAAGGAAAAAAAAACCCGGATTTTGAAACATTCTTCATTGGTGCTACGCTCCTATTGGTCTTAGCGTGATGATATATAGCCAATAGCCTTCCTCGATAAATGGGCTATCTAACGTTGAAAGAATTTTTCAAATCGACCAGCAGATCCTGAGATTAGCGCGTTCAAGCAATCAAACTCTTCAGCTTTATTATATTAGTATAGATTAAATAATATCAAATGTGCTTTTTAACAGAGCACGCACGCAGTAGGTACTATTAGTACATTGCAAAAGAGTATTGTTTTTACAAAAGTGCACTGTCACCAGTCGCGTGCGGTCTTCGCCCGAGCCGCACGTAGCGCACCCCTACGAAACTCTCCACTAATTAAGAACTTTGCCGCCGATGTAAATTAAAATGTCAGCGGATAAATTCTTGTCGTTAAATTGCAAGACCCATTTGTAATGATAATTTTCGATCACGATTGTAGTTATTTATTTCCTTATAAATCTTCATGTAGACAGTCGATTCCGTTTTATCGTTTTTAGTTTAACGATTTAAGTTTTCACTTCAGACCTATTGTTATTTGAAGATTTATGTTATTAATTACAAACAACTATCTAATAATAAAACATGCTTGAATAACTCAGTCGACTAGTATTAATCGATAAAGATTCGTTCCAAAGATTAACATGAAATAATTGAAATCGAGATAATATCTCTATTGTTTTCTTCAGCTAATGTTTATTAATGTACAAAAGTGTTTAATGAATCAGCATGAGGAACGGTAATGAAACTGTTCGTGAAAGGTTCCAATACGGGCTATCGTCCACATGATTAATTAGGCGGAACATTTGTATTATTTCCAATGCTTTTTGCTGCTTTAGAATTCGTTGTACTTATAATATCTTATTTCTCTTGATGCGATAGTTAGTTATAGCACTGTTTAGTGATAGAAGCACAGACTAAGAATTTATGAATTCGAAAGTTGTGAATGCGTGCCGATTAATAGAATAACGGAATACCTCAACCTTCAAAACTTCGTTCCTTGCTTTAAATGCTTATTAAAAGAGTAGTTTTATTTATTGTGAAAAGTAAGTTTACTTAAGTGTAACATTAAAACTTCTACTAATGCTGACTTTGCATGTGACAAACCACTCTAAGAATTATGAGAACTGTCGAGTATACATTATGTTTAGTATACTTTTACGCATACATTATATACAAATTTCACGTGTTTTCTCCTCTAGGTGGGGATCCCTAGTACATTTTTTTCACCTGATCAGTATCAAGCTAATTTTTTGGGAGTGGCTACATTTTGATGAGGCGAACAAAAAATTCCTCTTCGAAAACTCTCGATTGTGGTAGCTAACAGAGATAGTAGGGGGTAGAGCAGCAGTGAGCGTAGGACCGGGATAACGTACCACGCAATTTGTAGGACTTTATTACTATTAAATTATATAGATAATCACTAACTAAAAGAAAAAAAAATCAGCTGGTTAGTAATAATTTTTGATGACCTCGTAAGGTCATCAAAAATTAATTTTTTTTTCTGATTTTTTTTTTGCTTTATTTTTAATATCTAGTAATAATGTCCTACAAATTGCGTGGTACGTTATCCCGGTCCTACGCTCACTGCTGCTCTATCTCCTGCTTACTCTATTATCTACCACAATCGAGAGTTTTCGAAGAGGAACTTTTTGTTCGCCTCATCAAAATGCAGCCACACCCAAAAAATTAGCTTGATACTGATCAGGTGAAAAAAATGTACTAGGGATCCCTACCTACTCTGCTTAAGACTTACTATAACATCTGCCAGTACCAAACTTTGACAGAAACTCTTCTGTCAAAATTGGTGTAGTCCTAGCAGACACTGAAGAAAAAGAAAGTTAGCGAAGTTTAACACCGCTATTTATTTACAAAGGTGAGATGCCCAATAGTGTACTGTACATTCTGTTTATCAAAATTGGTCCACCCATTAAAAACTTACGAGTTCTAATACAACGACGGTCGACGAAAAAATATTTAAGTAAATACGCATTATTAGAAATAATTCAAAAAGCACTTGTCATATCTCGATTAAATTTAAATGAGACCACATGGCACGCACCTCCTTTCGATAAAAAAAATAATAATAAAAATCGAACCTACATAGTAAAAGTTATAAGGTAACACACAAAAAAATACAGTCGAATATTGAGAGCCTCTTCCTTTTTTGACGTCAATTAAAAATAAGATAAAAAAACACAAATCAAATTATTGTTAAAATAAAGAAATAAGCTTTTTCATCTTCTGCTACTAGATTCGTAGTTATTCGCAGTTAATTGTTTGGAAAATTGAGGTCATAGCTGCGGGGATACAACAAAAAACTTCAAACCCGTGTTGTAGCAATTAGGCGTAAATTACACGTCCATAGAATATTGCAGGATCAGTTATTAGCATAGCGTTTGTAAATTTATGGCGATGTGGCATTTCCTATTACCTATGCGGTTGGGAGGAATGCTCGGCGCCGGTGAATCATCGAGGGCCGCTGAGGTCACGTCGTTCCGAGATGCCGTCATTACGATCGGGCGTGAAAATATACTTTGGTTTTAGTGCGTAATTGTTACATTGCACCGTCCAAAGTGCAAGTTGCTCGTTACGGGCATACATTTACATTATGAATTGTATTATATAGTAGTAAATTAGCATCCGCATACATTTCGTATATTAATTTTCCTATTTTATTTCAATATGTAAAATATTTATTATTTTTAATAAACACAGACTAGGTACTTCTCCTTTGGAATAATTATGTAATTTTGACGTCGTAGGATAGCCTAAATGTAATCAAAATTTCACGTCTGGAAAAAAAATGAATAAAATCGTAAAGGACAACAAAATTGCTTCTTTATTCCATGCGAAATGTTATGGCGAAATACTAGTGAAATGGCTTTTGTTTTTAAAACTTCAAAAAGTAAATGATAAAACTGTATACCTTACTACAAAGACTATAAATTAACTGTTTACAACGAACACGAAACGAAACTTTTTCCGCAAGTAAAAAAAAAAAAGGATTTCAAACGATAGTTCTATACTTCTATATTATAATTTTGCATTACATTATTACCGCTGATGATGTTTTTATGTAACAAACCGTTCAATCAAAATTACTGTAAAGAGAAAAATACCATATACGTATGTAGAAAGTTCGTTTTAGCATTTATACATGCTAAACCAAAATACATATTCATTATACAACTCGCGCCGAAATAATATTTGTCCAGTCGTAATTTGCAGAATATTTAACGCAAGCAATTTTGTTCTTTACGAGTTTAATCATAAAAGTATTAATGGGACAGTCCTATAAAGTCGATATGTCGGGGGCGTTTATTGGCTAGAATTAGGCGCATCCCGGCTGTTGAACGAAATAACTATCCGTCCTACGCGATTGAGACACAAAAAATATGGCTTAAAATTAGTTTTACCGATCAAGGATACTATCTAAGTATCAGTTAATTCTGTGAAAATTGGCCGTATTGTAGAATCCGATCCATCAATGTTATTAAGATAATTATCTTGTACTATAAATGCTCGTCCGATCTGATAAATAACTACACCAATAATAAGGATTTCCTTATTATGGGCGCAGTTTTTCATAGCTATACTTTATCGCACGAGTAATTCCAATTTGCAACCATTTGTTGCACATATTAATTATAATCAACCGTAGTTATTAAATATCACAATTTCTGTAATCTTATATGAAAACAACGTAATTTGCAAGAAAAACTAACAATCAAACATTGTTAGTTTTTCTTACGTTTTATAACGCTCAAGTACAAGTTTCCTAACAGCTGTCATAAAATTAATGTTTTCAACTGCATCTTGATAAAGCTCAGCGCATTATTTTTGTGAGTATCCGACAGTGGTCTGTTAACGACTCATTCATCGCTGGCCATCTGGTCATGTGAACACACTGGTTCGTTCGTGCCCTTAAAAGCGTAGAAAGAACCGTCTGCGACTGCACTAAGGGAATAAATAAGAAATTCAAATTACTAAGTCCGTATATCTTTTCTCGGAGATTGACTCTGATTTATGTACGTAGTTTATACCATGTGTTGTGCTTTAGAGCCCAAATGTCAATATCATCCCCTTAAATTAAGGACGCTGAATCATTGACATGTGTAGTATGTATAAAGAATATTATTATTAGTTAGTTCTACCGCAGATTTTTCTTGATAGTTGTTTTATTTACTGTCTTATGTAATACAATGAGCAATGTCGGATACTAAGCTGATGCTTGGTGTCACGTATTACATATTGTTTATGTCCGCGTGGATCGAGTGCACGTTAGCGTTGCCTGTTATTTGCCGGCCTCAATTGCTACTTTGTGCTGCCGCCGCATGTCATCTAGTCACTTCCTTGCTCATTGAAACATCTATAAATAGCTTCGCTGTAAATCTAAATGGTTTGATTCCTTTATACAGAACTGCTGTCTTAAATTTAATGTAATGTTATTCTTGTTCGAAACTAAGTTTAGTTCAAAACAACGGTATTTCAAAACTTGATTTCAACTTTTCACGTTACGGTAGCCTACTGTAACTTTGCTTACCTGAATATTTATATTTTATGCCGAATTACAAAAGGAACAGATCAGAGTTTAACATTATAAGAATTATGACGATATAATTTTATGTAAGTGTAAGCTAACGTATGTACATATAGTTTATAGTAACAATGTTTGATATGCATAAAATGGAGTATTTTGTATCAACATGCCGAGTTAGTTTTAAAGCATACATTTTTCATGTCCATCGTCGTTCAAATTCCACGGCGTAATCCTTTCTTCGAAGCGATAGAGTAAATCGGATCGGCAGAATCGATACCTGCTAGTGCTCGCTGATACACAATATGTAAATGTTTATCTCATGTACCGACCGCTTCCCAGATTAATTCAATCGGATGCGCTTGGCGGATATATCGACCCCAGCTCGGACCTTTTGGGAAATGGTGTGATCATTGGTTCCCGTTCGGATAGCGATTACTAACTACCTGATTTATGAGTTTTGTTTTCTTTTTGTTCTTTTCGCGAGGGAGGCGTATGGGAAATTGAAAATTTGGTTATTTTCAGGTTGAACCTTTTTGTTTTTTATTTCGACAATATTTCGTTTAAGTTTTACTATAAATATATTATTTCATTTAGTAGCTATATTATTTTCTTTTGGATTATAAGTCGGTATAAGCCATTACTTTTATTTTACTTAAACAAACAACTTATTATTTGAAATCAGTAAATAACACATAAAGGAAATTAATTTTCTCTAAAAGATCGTTCTGTAAGCGTAACCGCAAATAAACGGATTTCATTTCGCCAGTTCAATGGAGAGATTTGCGTCAACAAATTTCTTGTAATACACTTATATAGATAAATCAGTAGTGTGTTTGTACCAGTTCTGGCTCACGAGCCAGAACTGGTACAAACGGTCGGTCCTCTGATCGAGTGATCCTAAAAAAAAAAAAAAAAAAAAAAAAAAAAAAAAAAAAAAAAAAAAAAAAAAAAAAAAAAAAAAAAAAAAAAAAAAAAAAAAGGTTTTGGGGTCATCTAAATCGATTGCACGCATCCATTTTGTGCTAACTCTAACGATTCGCGACTTAGGTTTCTACATTTGCAAACTCCAGTACCCTTAATTACCTCTATTGTCTGCTTATCTATCGTTCCTCGAGCATCGTCGCTATTGTGCTCCATCCATTGTTTCTCGAAAAAGGTCGTTGCCGCTCTTATCTGTTTCTAATGATGCACCTTGCTTATCTGTGCTATTGTATTATATTATTATCATTCTTTGTTATTCTCAATGTATATATATATATATATATATATAAAAATAAATAAAATTGGAGTGTCTGTTTGTAATATTAAAATAACCGTGTTTTACTAAACTCATATGTATGCATACTCAGTACATATACCAAAATATTTATTTATAATTTTTGTGTGTCTGTCACTGAACAGTAACTATTTTGTAAAGCTCCACGCGGATGAAGTCGCAGGCACAGCTAGTCATAAATAAAACTCATACTTTTTTTTGTTACAATTTTTATTTCCAAAATGTTATTGCTGATTATGTATAAAATAGGAGCGAAACATCTCATCCACTAAAATATCGTTGTACAATGTGTTCCCTGTAAAAATGCTCGTAAAACTGTGCATTGAACATCCCCGAAACTTATACAGCAAATACATTAAACAATATTCGCCACAAACTGAAGTCCACTCATTCTGAATCATATCAACATTCCAGTCCCATCTTTTACAATTCCTTTTTAAAAACTCTAGATGATATCGTGCAGGTGATCGTCCGTATGAATCAAAATATTGACCGATGCCATTCGTATCGATATGTAAAGCTATCCAATGTGAGCCTGGTTTATCATCTGTATCTAAATTGCATATTATATACGTTGGTACGTGGGTATACATGGGCAGTCTATTAGCAGCATAAACATTATTTTCTAGACTGGGGTGAATCTTTTTCAGATGTTGTTGTACATCTAGTGTATCCATGATATTACTGCTATTAGTAGATTATTACTGTACCAATCTATTCAATGGTTAACATAGGAATGATTAATTATATTGATTTCTAAATATTAAATCATATTCCTTAGTGATAATTTGTATGATTCATCAGCGTAGCGCGTCTCGTCGTGTCGTCAATACGAAACATACTTTCTAAATATTAAATCACATTCCTTAGTGATAATTTGTATGATTCATCAGTGTAGTGCGTCTCGTCAATACGAAAGAATGTGAGATAAGCTTGTTGACTCATAAAGTTACATCAGTTTCACTGTGGAAATACCTTAGATAAGATATATCCTATCGGTGCTTTATAAGGGCGAGCAGCTGCCATTATGGAATCAGTGTATAGTCGTTTGACCGCAGTGGATCTACCAATACTACGTTTGTATTACTTCAACGCTTCAATGGACCCGGACGTAAGTGTTTATTCTCTTGACAAACTTACTTTTCTTTCTGTTGTTTTCTTACGTGTGTGTGATTAAGTGTAAACAAATTGATATTAACATGATAACTGTGTTGTTGCAGAAATCATTCAACTTCGATGAAAATACCTATAAATATTACTACTCGCCACTCTCCCCTCAAGAAGAGAGTGATAACATCGTCATTAATAATGGTGAAAAAAGAAAATCGCAATCGATTGATCATTTTTTTGAAGCTCAATCAAAAATAAGAAAGAGGAAGCTGTTATCGTCAACCGTAGCACGAGCCGCTAGAGATGGTGTATCATACATTTCTACTAATTCCGACGACGGAGATCAAGCGACGCATCTCATAAAAATTGAAATATACGATATGAAGAAGCTATGCAAGATTCCAACTACTGATCATTGGAAACATGCTTCCACGAGGATTAAATATTATGTGAAGAATATAACCTAACCCAACCATACAAATTGTTAGCGTCAAAATATGTGATATACGAATTTGGTTTCCCTGCATCATAATCCTCCATGTATTTGTTATTAGCTCTAGCATAACGATTACTACATTGAGATACACCACCCCTGATACCTGATCTAATAAATGCAATTTTCTCATAATCTGTTAAAAGTTCTAATTCTATTTTTGTATATTTGAGCATTGCATCCCAACTTAATCCTGGGGCTGTGTAATAATGGGTAGGGTCTAAATCATAAGTATTAATGCATAGCATTCTAAAGTTTTCAAATACATCGGATAAAAGTAAAACGTCTGTTTTTAAATACAAGTTTGAATAATCTAACATATTACAACAACCAAAGTGTTCCCAAACATCTTTAGCATGATTGTAATCATCATTTGAAATATGTGAATCTGTGAGTGAGCTATAAAAATTTTTTTGTTCAGGGAGCGACGTTAGGTTTAAACTATCATAATTAGTCATAAATTCATATGGATAAACCCCTTTCCGTTTTAAACGAATGAAATCTTCATCACTTGGAAAACTTCTACGTAATTCTTGAAATTGATCATTACTGAGATTTTTGGCTAATTCTTCTAATTTACATGGTAAAAACTTAAATGAATCTACGAATCTCAATATAATTTCATGGTTATTTATTTTTATTTTTTTGGAAAAGGATATATATTTTTCTTTATTTTGAGGGATAACTTCGACTTCACCATCACAAAAGTTTAATGCATGAACAATAAAATGAGCATCATAGTGACTAAGGTTGTGTAAAAATATTGGTATATGACGTGGTGTTTTGAACTTCGAGATACATGATTCATGAGCAACACCTATAAAACTACCAGTGTAATAATCAAAATCATAAAAAAGTTCTGTTAACTCTGTTTCACAAATATGACAAATGGTTGCATTTGAAATATGACTTTTGTCTTGATTTGTAAGCGGAACTGGACATTTTTGAAGTCTATTTATTTCTTTTAAATTGTTAGATAAACTTTCCATAAACACTTGTGCACAGTTGGGTCCGCAATATGTTACATATTTTGATAATTTATTATCAAATGAACATTTTATATAATAACCAAAACTATGCACTTCATGTTTCTGAATATTATGCGTGAAAGGTTTGGATGGATCGTTAGAACATGATTCTATTGGTTTTAAAAATGCTTCAAAATCAGCATAAATCACGAATGGTATCTTTAACTTCTTTTCATAACTATCAAATTTAATTTTATCATTTGAAATAGGTTGACCAAACCAATTCTTTTTTAAAGTTTCACTGTTTGGTAATTCAGTACAAATGTGTGCACAATCGTATTGTTCATGGTTATTTAACCTTTCCCGAGATGGAAAATGAAGTAGACATGCTTCACAAATGTACATGATGTGACCATCTTTTGAAATTTGTTTACTGACTAACCGCGATAAATTTTTTATGTAACAATAATGATTTTTCATATCCTTAGAAAGAAATAATAAATTTATATGTCTAGCTTTACGACACTTTGTTAAAAATAATGGGCCTACGATAGAATTACACCGTTTTTCTTTAATATATTCTAATCCAAAAACGTTAATACTAATATCATTTAATTTCTCTACTTTTGCTATGTCAGAAATTTTAACTGGAAAGGAAATACCATCAAATTTAAGCTTATTTACATGTTTAACGTACGATGATACTCGATCCGCGTTTTTGTTTACTGGATATAACGCTGAGAGTAACGCCCATTTAAAACAAAAATAATCTTTGTTTTTTACATTTATAACAGCTTTTTTTAATTTGATATCAATGGGCAGATCTAAGTATGAAGTACCGCGTAGGGGGTTGAATTTATTAACATTCATGTCTATAGATTTTATGTTTTTTAGACTCCATCCACTATCTTTTTTTTCAAATGCACTAATTTTACTAGTAATTGTATCATTTAAAGATGAAAGAAAAATATTTAAGTCATCTCCTTGACAAATAATATAGTTAAATGTTTGAAAATCGAATGTATCATGAATATCTTTAGTTTGTTGAACAAAATCAGCATGCAATATGAAATTTACTTTAAAAATTATGTGTTGATGAATACACTCTTGTATTAAAAATAAAATATCATCCTTAATAGAATCTAAAAATAGTTCAGGAGTTTCAAAATTTACTCGTGTCGAATGATCTACTTTATTCTTGATTTTGTAAGTTAAAATTCTATTTCCAAAAGCAGATTCAATAACATTAACGTTTGATAAAGTATTATGGGAATTTAAAAGATTATTTTTGTGAACATTACTTTTAAAATGATTAGCTAAATACCTTTTTTTGATAAATATATGACACGTTAGACATTCCACTTGATTGTCGCTACCGACACTGTTCCCTGCAGAGGTAGATGCTCCTCCTTCAATTGTTGGTTTTTTTATGATCTTGAGTTCTTCGCTACTCGTTCGCTCCATACCTTTTCCAAGTTGTAGTGGTTGACTGTAAAAATGTTTAAATTTATAAAAAGACGATATAAGACAATGTGTAAATTATGATCGTAATTTATTTTACTTACATAAACTGTGTTTCAACCATTGCACAGTGATTATACAACTCAGCATCATATGATGAATCGTACAGTTCACCTTTCTCCATTTCATCACAAACTTTAGACAGCTCCTGATTCAATTCACTATTGAACAGTTCCATATTCTCTTCCATGGGTGTGGAAAAGAAAGCACTGGTGCATACTTCACTGAAGTTTTCCATCTTTATAGTAAAGAGAAAAATAGGTAGCCGAGTAAGTTACTGTTCAGTGTTGGTTCACCAACTGATACCCAATTTCGAATAATGTTCAATATTTATAGATTTACAAATGATTAGAAAAAGAATATAATGAGTACAAAGAAGTAATTTAAGTAAACAGATTCACTAATGATCAGCTAATGACTGTCATTGTTAAAAAAGTATTTTTTAACTTTTTCACTTATCTCGCATTCTTTCGTATTGACGAGACGCACTACACTGATGAATCATACAAATTATCACTAAGGAATGTTTAAGTAAACAGAATTCACTAATGATCAACTAATGACTGTCATTGTTAAAAAAGTATTTTTTAACTTTTTCACTTTCTGCTATTGTCTTCGTAATATTGTATACGAGGGTGTTTGTGTTGTCGTAGATGCTATCCTCATTATTCTTCACATAATATTTAATCCTCGTGGAAGCATGTTTCCAATGATCAGTAGTTGGAATCTTGCATAGCTTCTTCATATCGTATATTTCAATTTTTATGAGATGCGTCGCTTGATCTCCGTCGTCGGAATTAGTAGAAATGTATGATACACCATCTCTAGCGGCTCGTGCTACGGTTGACGATAACAGCTTCCTCTTTCTTATTTTTGATTGAGCTTCAAAAAAATGATCAATCGATTGCGATTTTCTTTTTTCACCATTATTAATGACGATGTTATCACTCTCTTCTTGAGGGGAGAGTGGCGAGTAGTAATATTTATAGGTATTTTCATCGAAGTTGAATGATTTCTGCAACAACACAGTTATCATGTTAATATCAATTTGTTTACACTTAATCACACACACGTAAGAAAACAACAGAAAGAAAAGTAAGTTTGTCAAGAGAATAAACACTTACGTCCGGGTCCATTGAAGCGTTGAAGTAATACAAACGTAGTATTGGTAGATCCACTGCGGTCAAACGACTATACACTGATTCCATAATGGCAGCTGCTCGCCCTTATAAAGCACCGATAGGATATATCTTATCTAAGGTATTTCCACAGTGAAACTGATGTAACTTTATGAGTCAACAAGCTTATCTCACATTCTTTCGTATTGACGAGACGCACTACACTGATGAATCATACAAATTATCACTAAGGAATGTGATTTAATATTTAGAAAGTATGTTTCGTATTGACGACACGACGAGACGCGCTACGCTGATGAATCATACAAATTATCACTAAGGAATATGATTTAATATTTAGAAATCAATATAATTAATCATTCCTATGTTAACCATTGAATAGATTGGTACAGTAATAATCTACTAATAGCAGTAATATCATGGATACACTAGATGTACAACAACATCTGAAAAAGATTCACCCCAGTCTAGAAAATAATGTTTATGCTGCTAATAGACTGCCCATGTATACCCACGTACCAACGTATATAATATGCAATTTAGATACAGATGATAAACCAGGCTCACATTGGATAGCTTTACATATCGATACGAATGGCATCGGTCAATATTTTGATTCATACGGACGATCACCTGCACGATATCATCTAGAGTTTTTAAAAAGGAATTGTAAAAGATGGGACTGGAATGTTGATATGATTCAGAATGAGTGGACTTCAGTTTGTGGCGAATATTGTTTAATGTATTTGCTGTATAAGTTTCGGGGATGTTCAATGCACAGTTTTACGAGCATTTTTACAGGGAACACATTGTACAACGATATTTTAGTGGATGAGATGTTTCGCTCCTATTTTATACATAATCAGCAATAACATTTTGGAAATAAAAATTGTAACAAAAAAAAGTATGAGTTTTATTTATGACTAGCTGTGCCTGCGACTTCATCCGCGTGGAGCTTTACAAAATAGTTACTGTTCAGTGACAGACACACAAAAATTATAAATAAATATTTTGGTATATGTACTGAGTATGCATACATATGAGTTTAGTAAAACACGGTTATTTTAATATTACAAACAGACACTCCAATTTTATTTATTTTTATATATATATATATATATATATACATTGAGAATAACAAAGAATGATAATAATATAATACAATAGCACAGATAAGCAAGGTGCATCATTAGAAACAGATAAGAGCGGCAACGACCTTTTTCGAGAAACAATGGATGGAGCACAATAGCGACGATGCTCGAGGAACGATAGATAAGCAGACAATAGAGGTAATTAAGGGTACTGGAGTTTGCAAATGTAGAAACCTAAGTCGCGAATCGTTAGAGTTAGCACAAAATGGATGCGTGCAATCGATTTAGATGACCCCAAAACCTTTTTTTTTTTTTTTTTTTTTTTTTTTTTTTTTTTTTTTTTTTTTTTTTTTTTTTTTTTTTTTTTTTTTTTTTTTTTTTAGGATCACTCGATCAGAGGACCGACCGTTTGTACCAGTTCTGGCTCGTGAGCCAGAACTGGTACAAACACACTACTTAAATCAGAGCCATCATTTTTAAAGTCTCTCAGAGCGAGAAGATTTACTCGGCGTTATGATTCGGAGGAACAATTTCCCGGCGGGACAGAGATCCTCATTTCCTGAGTTCACGAGCCGGGCCACTGCGATGCTCCAAAATATTATTTTAAGCTTCCGCGAACATCTCTCAACGCACGACACCCGTTCGAGCTTTGTACGTATTCAAATTTCCATCTCGCTTTGTGTTCTCCAATAAAATACTTACTCTTACAATGCTGTGAACTGTACAGACTTGATAGATTTCTTTTGTATTTTAACGAAGTTTCATTTTGCGGTGCGTCTTTGTTTCATGTCAACTAGATATTTAAATGTTTAATTTTTAAATATAAGTACCTAGATCAATCAGATAATATTTATTCAGCTTTCCTTGCATGCCATCATACTAATTTGCTTTGAAATGCGGGTAAAACCATTTGACTAATTTTAGTTTGATTTATATACGTTTAAAAATAACCTTTTATACTAGAGACAGTCTCTATTGACAAAACCATTAGAGGTATTAAGTACCTACTACAAAATAAAAGTAATAACTTAAACATCGTTTTTGTTTAAAAACTAGACAATAGAATATATTCTTTTCATTAAAAGACACCCTACTTTTAATGAACAACGCACCTTACGTTCAAACCTTTTTTATTACATTTAATGGAAAAATCTCTTGAATCGACTTTACATATATTTATGCAATCAAAAGTGAATTCGTAGAAACTGTAGAACCATATAGAAAACAATATACAACGTAAATAAAATTAGTCTTCGAAAATCAAAAATCTCGGTACTGTTCTCGTGAATGTGTGAAATTATATACGTATATGGATTAGTCGGTGTAAAAAGGATACCTCTTTGTGGAACGTTACCATAAAGAGTATTTATGTAGCTACGAGGTACGGAAGCAGTTCAATTAAGGTTGGTATTTAAGGTTGCCATCGGCGAGCTCTGATTGCACTGCTCTACCCCCACCGTGCCACCTCTCCGGAGACTGCCTCCTTTTAATTTTCAAATACAACAAATACTTTCGCTTCCCGAAGACGCCTTTACTTTCATTACGAAATGTAAAGGTGTGCGTTGAACTACGTTTTTATTAATGACGCTAATTTTTTACTTAGTTGTTCCGTTTGTGAATACCGTCTGTTTTTTTTTTAATTACAAATACCAACATTACTTATAAAACAAAACGGAGTGAACTACTACTGAGAGTTCGCTATCTGTGTACGATTTGGATATTAGGAAAATTATACGAGTTTATGTTTTGTTATTATATGGAAATAGTAGAAAATATATTTTTATGTGATAAAATTTTCTACGATCGATTAATGATTGGTTTTCCTTTTCAATAAAGAACCTTCTTATTATTACCTTAAAGTAGTCCAGAATTAAACATCCATACACCTATATAAAGTATATGTGATATTGTAAGCGTAGTATAAATCACTAAGTTTAATAAGTACTACATTACGTGTAGGTACATAATATCCTATTGACAGATAGTCATAAAAGTTTGTTTCGTTATAAAACGAAGATTACAATAGCTGGGTCCTATTAGACCCGTTCTAATTTAAAATTAGACAATTTTTTTCGCTTTCTTTGTACCAACCTCTTACTTAACAAAACTTTTAAATTTTAATGCATAAAACTAAATAATAGTACGAGATCCCTAGTACATATTTTTCACCTGATTAGTATCAAGCTAATTTTCCGGCAGTAGCTTCATTTTGATGAGACGAACAAAAAGTTCCTCTTCGAGAACTCTCGATTGTGGTAGATAATAGAGTTAGCAGGAGATAGAGCGGCAGTGAGCGTAGGACCGGGATAACGTACCACGCAATTTGTAGGACAATATTACCATCAAATTATATAAATATTAATAACTAACTAAAAGAAAAAAAAATCAGCTGGTTCATAATAATTTTTGATGACCTTACGAGGTACATCAACTTGATACGTTATCCCGGTCCTACGGTCACTGCCGCTCTATCTCCTGCTAACTCTATTATCTACCACAATCGAGAGTTTTCGAAGAGGAACTTTTTGCTCGTCTCATCAGAATGAAGCTACTCCCGGAAAAATAGCTTGATACTAATCAGGTGAAAAATGTGTACTAGGGATCCCTACCTATAATTTTAAGACCACCATTATCATTTTAACTAAATAAATATATAAACGTATTTCACAAAAGCCGTTGAAAGTCTTTGCATCTGCAACTGATATTTTTTTACCAGAAACGTTTTTATGCAAAATAATGACAATGGTTACACTCGCATTATGACGACCATTATTATTTTCGCGGGAATAGTTGTCAGTAATGACAAAATAGCGGGCTCTGTGGCGAAATATTATGATATTCGAAACTCATAATGTTAAGAATGGTTGGGAATGTAAATCTAAATTATCTGTAACAGAAAACTTATCTGACCTTTTTAATTTGTAACTGGCTATATTGGTACTTCGCAAAGTTTTGGTAGCTGGAGAAAAACATCCTATAAAGGAGAAGAGTCGGAATCTTTAAAATCTTTTCCACCATGCTATTATACCGCGGGCAATCCAATATAATTATTTGTTTCAGAATTGTCGCCGAAACTTGAAGATTTTTACAATAATTTATTTCACCGTAGACCACCAAACAAACAAGACATTTTGAAAGACAAATTCATTTCATATTTTAGCAGCATTCAGATTTGAAATTAAAAATGTAACCAATAATAAAATATTATTTATAGGAAATTTACATTAGAATAATTTGTTAACTATTTTCAAAACATTTCTCTTTCATACCGATACATATAATAAAATACATGTTTATATCGAAATAATTTATGCGGTATAAGTAGTTTTATTAGTGCTGCAACCGAGTTATAAATTTTGTGTATATATTTATATTACATAAGGAAAACGAAAACAATGACTGTTATTGTAGCATGTTTGCAGAGAAAACTGAGAAAACTCAGTACGGAATATATAAAAATACACACAACTTTTATGAAAGTGATATATGTCATGGATTTTCATACGCATTCAGCCTGTAACATCACACTGCTGGGCATAGGCCTCTTTCTGAATGCAGGAGAAGGATTGGAGCTTAAACCACTACTCTGCTCCACTGCGGGTTGGCGGATATGTTCCCTACTATGAGTAACGATCGCTATCAAGTATTTATGATAACAACCGAGACCGGGCGGCTTAACGTGCTCTCTGAGGCACGATGGGGAGACCCACAAGGACAGACATCCAAACCAAATGTTCTTTTCATTTTCTGAGCAATTCTTTGGATTTTCTGAAAACATTCACCATAGTAATGTATATATTCTATTACACCATCAGAAAATAGAGATAGATTACAGCGAACAAAAAGCCCACCGCCTTTTTTAAAAAACCTGATATTTTGACGTGAGAATTTTCGATTGAACATGAGGATGCTTTTTCGATATTGAGGTAAAAAAATAAATATTTTAAATCAAAACAATTACAGAAGAAGAGAATTGTAAAAGTTAAAAATAAAAAACCCAAATCTTGGTTTTTTGAATTTTTCACATAAATTTTGAGGTGAAAAAAGTGTAAATACAAAAGTTGTAGATCTATTTATTACCTACAACTTTGCCATTGAACTTTTTTCCATAGAACTTTTAGTTTAGCCACAAATCGAGATAAACCGTTTTTTACCCTTACTCCCCCCCCTCCCTACCACTTCCCGATCTCAGATCGACCGTAATTTATTTTTCCTTTCATTTTCGTTGTATTCTCTTTCTTTTCCAATGTGTTTCATCCTACTATAAATTTCTTTGGTTTCAAAAGTTAAAAGCACTGGTATATTCACATATTTTAATTTTTAAAGAAACTTTTTTATGGTCCGGAAAGACTGAAAACAAATAGACGTCACACAAGAGACATTGCGATAGTGCGTATGCAATCGAATAGGTTAAATAAAGAAGTCGCTTAAGAAAGTAAGACTATTTTCATCACTAGTTGTCGCCCGACAACATTTGTTCATAAATTATTTATAATTTTTCAATTTATAACCCAAGTTATAGCCTTAATACGTTGTAAGTCAATTTTACTACATTATTGTATTGTATTTCATGGTGTGGGTTTGTAATTTTATACTAAAAACTGTACTGTATATTTGTTAGCGCTGTTAATTGTGTACCAAAAATATACCAATTCGAACCAGTAGTTTCTTAGATTAGCACGTTCAAACAAACTCTTCTCTAAAAGGTCTTATAATATAAGTATAGATATAGACGCCTGTACACAAGTTTCATCTCCGGTTGTTTTACTCGGCGATATTCAACGGACACTCTTCAATACTTCTCGGAGCTCCCACAAGGAAGCCGGTAACTGGAAACGGCATTTGTATTTACGTCTGCCAAGGACATCGACGCTGATTAAATTACTTCCAACTCTGAAATAAAATGCAAATACGAAATTAATGTTAAGTCAAAGTAGGTACGTTTACTTTGATAAATAGTTTTACTGTTTTAGCTCTTATCTTAAATTATAAGTTTGGAAGCTCTGAAAAGTTTTTTTTTTTAATATTAAAAAGTGGCTGTACCCTGCGTGCGTTGCTACGCTTTTTTTTTTGTCGTACCAACTCGAGAAACTTTGTGGGCTCATGCACAACACTTTGCTGAAGATTATGACATGATCAAATGCATACTTTACGTTTTTATAAAGGACATACAGACAAACATTCATTTATATAGAAGATACAAATATACACCTAATGTAGATATGCAAGGTATATTTGAAGATTAATAACACATACTACTTATTATTAATCTTAAAATCTCAAAAAATATGTCTTCACGTTTCGATAGCACAAAAGGTAATAAATAATAATACTAAATATTCGCTATATTAAGTAAAAAACTAGGTAACCTCAAGAAGATAAAATTAAAATTCTTTCAGGATAAGGTATCTTTTTATATAATTATATATTTTCTGTTTATTTTCTATTTTAAATTTAACCTGACGTTGACCAAAAAACGGCTATTTTTACTGGCCTATATATGGGTATCAAAATATGTTTAATATAAATCATTCCACTTTAAATAACCAATACCTAGACGCCGCTTGCAGTTTCACGCGCGAAGATTGTGCTCACTATTCAGGCGCTCTGAGTCTTATTTTTAACTTGTATAAAATTGATAAAATTGGCTTAGAATATTTAAATTTAATCAATTAAAAATACAATTAAATCTTTTATTTTTGGGCGATATTACTTTAGTAGAACATAGCAAAGTTCGTCATATCGAATTGTTCATCACCAGAGATGCACATACAACATTAACCCCGTTGTCGAAACCTTCGCAGGTCGTGATCGCGCTATTTCACATGATTCTCGCCTTCAGTAATTCGCTGGTATGTTATTACATGCTCGACAGTTCATTTGCGCTGTTAGGAGATAAGGCTCCTGTTTCTTGAAATTTATTGCGTTGTAAATCCGCTCGACGCGACGGCACCGATGACTTGCATTTCGTCCCTGGCTTTCAAACGTTTCCAGTGCTTTCAGAGGGGGACATTAATTAATTTTGCCGTGTTCGTACGTTCAATTTGAGTGACTCTGTAGCCCTTTTTGTTCGGTCCTTGAGCCACAGTGTTAACGGTCTTTTTTGCAAGACTTTTACTCTTTTGGGCAAATTGAATTCGGAATATGAATCTTAATTTTTCAAATCTGAAACGATTTTTTTAACTAACAAATGTACGAATTCACTCCTCTCGTGTACAGGACTTACAAACGATTTTTCATTCGAAAATATTTAACTTCCATTTGAAATTATTTTCATTGAATTCAAAATACAATACGCAATCAAATTTATAGCATAATTTAAGTTGTAACTCGTTTACCATCACTAATTCCTATATTATGCTTACTCATACGAGTATGATGGAGCTTATTCGTCTAATGTACCCTTCCCTTGTCTTTTCTGCTGAAATCTGAGCGCTGAGATTATCCGTGACTTGCACTTCACTTTAGTAAGTTAATTGTGTCCGTCCACAACCCACGAACATAAATACTTGTTCTACAAAACTTAAATTAAACATCCAAACCAGTTTGTGGTTTAGTACAAAATTACATATAATTTGTCTCTCTGATTCAATGTTATTACTAATAATTTGATCATTCCATATAAACTATCTACTTACAAAATTTTGATGTTTCAAGGCCCGTTACCATTAACCAGCTCGCAATCTGGAACACATTAACACACTGAGCAGCGAAACTTAAGTAGGTACGCAGATATAAACATGATTATTTTTACGTATGCGACGCTAATAGTTAAACCTTCTGCTTATAATTAGAAACCAGTAAGCATATAAGTCTTTAACGATAGTAAAAACAATGAGTTAATTTGCAAGGTAGATATGTTTTATTAATTCTTCGTACACAAGTGGCGGCGGAATGAAGCCGACCGCCATTTTTCTGCGGACGAGATTTAAATATGGAATTCCGGTGTGCGAGCGGGAGAGACGCGTGCCATTGACCTTGCGCCAGGGCCGCGCACGCGCCGCCCGCCTGCGCCCGCGCCCTGCGCCTCTACGCTGCACTAAGCACAACGACGTATTGTCTTCATTATCATATTCTTTTATATTTTTTATTTTGTAATTTATAATTAAGTGATGCATAAATATTATATTTTAAGCATTATTACAAAAAAATACAGAATGTACATTAAAATCTCCAAGCAGCTGTAATTGCAAACAGTCAAGCGACAGGCATCATATCAACACGTGAAACACGCGTCTCACGTCAGTAAAAGGCCCTTGAGCAGAGAGACCGCTAAGATACGTACAAACTCATCTGAAGGACACTACACATTTCACCGTTGCAAGCTACGTACGCGTGACGTTAGCGGTTCGCGGCGAAAGCTCGCTCATTAGACTTGTTCACATCACAAGCTACCGAACGACTGCGCAACACTGGCTGGGGGCTTAATTAGGGAAAATGTTCACTGTTTACATCTGTACGCTCGAAACCTGCCTAAACGCCGCTGTTTAATGAAGTACAATAATTAAAATAATTAATGCATTCACGTACCACTAATGTAAAATGTCCCTGAAACATTTAATAATAGGTATTTTAGTAATATTTCAGAGCGTATAACAGATAAACATTCCCTAACTCGATAACAAAGAAGCGAAGAACGTATTTATTTGCAGCACACGTGATTTAAGTAAAAAGGACGTTCAAAGACTTCTAAGTTCACTTTGCAGTTAAGTTATACCTAATATTTCACCTATCACGTCTAGACGGTATAAATTGTGCTTTTAAACAGGGAACTAACAATCCGACTAACGGCTTGTAAGTCTACTGACAAAACGCTTTTAGAAAATAAATCATTGGTTGCGTTGATTGAGTCTATTCTGTTCCCCTCGCTGCGATGCTGATTAGTGATTAGATATAAAAGATCATTATTTATTTATTTATTTTTTTAATCTTTCACTACACTTTTAATTGTAATCATAAGTATTCCTAAGGCTGAAAATACTTTTTGTGAAAAAATAGTACGCATTTATAATAATACTAGCTGACCCCGCAAAAGTTTTTTTGCCATATTATATGTTATTAAACCCCGCAACCCCTCTTGTTGATGGGATTTCGTAAAATCCGTTCTTAGCTGACCTCTACCCGGCGAAAAGAATATAACTACCAAATTTCAAGTATTACGGCTAGGCCTTATGGTTCCAGAGATATCGTGATGAGTCAATATATGGGTGAAAATCTCTTATATAAAAACGAACAAACAACATTACATAAAGCAATTGAAAATTATATCATTTGAAACACAAGCACATCTAAAAACGTTAACGAGAGACCAATTAGCGTGTAACTATAATAAATATAAATATTGTTATTTGTTACTATTAATTTGGTAAACACGCACACAAAATTGTTTATCATCCAAACATAAACTGTCGAATTACAAATAAATTAATAAGGCGCTTACAATTAATATTGCTTTCTACAAAATGCTCCATAAATAATAACAATAAGTTTCTAAGAAGGGGATCGCCATAAAGGGAACTGTATTTGGTTATCTCATCCTTATATTATATTGTTATTTGAGATGGCGTCTGATCGGCGTCTTATTGTAAATACTTCTAAGTATGATCGATAACTCTGTTTTTTTTGTGATATTATAAAATTAAGTAAAATACGTAGATGCATATCCCACGTAGTTTTACTTACGTTACTAATTATTATTTTTCCATTTTTCTATACTCCATAACGTGATATTTAATAGCCTATTTTAATGTTCCTTAATTAATTTTCAAAACTGGATTAGTACATCTTGGAATATGCACTTTTTGAAACATCAATATGTATGTTTTCATAGCAATAAGGAGAAAATAATAAACATAATTTTAACAGTAGACCGTAAGGGATTTTTAACTTTCGAATATGTCATATAATTAAAGAATACTTTATTGCACTCAAAAATACATGTAGAAACATAAAATAATAATAAAGTTTATTGCAAAGGTGGACTCATCTCTTCAAGAGATTTCTTCCAGTCAACCCATGGCCATGAGTAAGTGTTTCATATAGCGAGGCAAACAGTGCAAGAAGTATTTATTTAAGAAGAAAAAAAAAAACACCAAAAAAGTACAATTTCAAAATTAAAACATATATTAAAGTTACATTACGATATATAATACAACAATGAATCAATAATTTAATACCACGTACAAAAGTTCCCAATAAATGTTTATGAATAACACAGTGGTGTTTCCAATCGACATTCCATGTATTATTACCACCAATTATGGCCACTTACGATTAATCAAGACTTTTGTTCAATAATCGTCAATGGACAACGATTTTCGTGAAGGGAACTAAAGAGTGAAGCTCATAAATACATTGCCAAGATTCACTACTGTCTTAAATGTTTTTTATTAACGATTTTACACAGACCGTCTTCTCCCATATACGGGTGAGAAAAATTATGCAGGAAATACGAGTATAACAGTTATTAACACTGATTGAACACTCCATTGTCGGTTTATTCCGTCAATTACTGATACAAACTTTAAAATATTAAATATGATTATGGTATTAAGTGGCCGTTTTGTTATGAATAACAATAGAACATTTTGTCTGTTTTGTTATCGACTTCCTCGCGCCTCAGTTTTCAGTCACATTGTTATTCTAAATAAGATCTCATAATTTATTGTTTTTGTTATAATATTTTTCAGATATCGTTATTTTTGTCCTTGAATTTTTTGCTATGTTGTCTCGTATCAATCGAAAAACAATTACGGTATGTTTAATGTTTTAAATCTTATCTTGTAATGCTGTCAATACGAGTATAATATGTATGTAGCTGTACCTAAACATTTTGTTAATGGCATATCCGTATTATGCTAGCTATACTTATCGTGATTTCTTTTGTCTTTGAATGTTAACAATTAATGTGAATTGCAATTAGAGTTTTTTAAAATAATTAAAAGCTTTAAATACATAAAATGATCACTTGAGCTTTTATATGTTTATTTTATCCAAGACATTCAAGTTTTTTTTTTTTTGGTTGTTTATGTCTGTTTGTTTGTGTGTGTGTGTGTGTGTGTGTTTTTTTATCTATTTGTATCAATGTCGTAATCTCTCATAGTCCTGCATTAATTCAAAATATGAGATCCTACATAAAATATAAAACAATATCAAACGCGACAAATCAAAACGTCTCGTCAACCTACTCGTAGTTGAAACCGTACGAAGCGACAAGTATTTTAATGAAACAGTTGATCGTAATGGTTCATATAATTTGCGCACGTATTTCGTCCAATGTCAATGTTTTTAAAAACTACAGTATTCTATGTTCCGTATGTGCAGAATCATTAATATGCAGACCGGCATACTGCACAAAACGTGGATCAGGCTAGTGTCTTTCAGCCTTTGTATGAGTCATCTAAAAAAAAATACAAAATTGTGAGGTGAATATTGTATTGTTCTAATATACTTCCAGTTAGAAGTTTTCAAACATGCATAAAATATATTTTAAATTCTTCAGTATTAAGAAGACTTCTTTTATATAATTTAAATAAATAATATGAAAATGCTAGTTTTTCCTTGCACAATCTCTATATATATAAAAATGAATCGCTGAATGTGTTGCTAAGCGCAAATCTCAAGAGCAGCTGAACCGAATTCGCTCATTCTTTTTTTATAATATTCCTTGAAGTACGAGGATCGTTGTTACGAAGAGAAAATTTTTAAAAATTCCCTGAAAAAGTCTAAAAACAACACTTTTCTATATTCCCATACAAAAGATTCGCAATAATACTTAAGATTCAATTTGAACTTTAATACCATACCATAAAGTTTAAATGTTAGAGAAGGGGTCCGGGAAGGATAAGTACTGTTAGGCGGTACGAAGTTCGCCATGTCAGCTAGTGTTAAATAAATGTTAGTCTACATATTGGACAGTCGCTCACGGCCTATGCCAAACATTTTGTCAGTTGACACACTTATTCCTAATGCTAAAAGAGCAATGACATTTGAAATTAATGTCAAATTGAATTCGTACATAGGTACCGTCATTTTAAGTAAGTTAAAAATAATTATTTTTGCACAATTAACATATAAATTATTAGCTGATGTACATTTTGAATTTATTAACTAAAATAGTTAATATAATTATTTTTCTCGAATAAATAAACAGTTAGTGTCGGATATATATGCGACACTACTACTAGGGCAACTCTAAGTGCTATTATTAGGGAATGCTATTGTGATTTGTGAGTTCTTGTAATATTCGAGCTCTCACATCATGGAGCATTTTTTTACAAAAGAAATTTAAAAAAGTTGGATATAATTTTTGTAAAATTAAAACATTTATAATCTTTTAATATTGCAAGATCCCGTATACAAATAGTACAAAAAATCTCGCAAAATATAGATTAAATTCCTCTCCGTTACAAATTTACAATCTAACAATACATCCAAAACAAAATATTTACTTACTTTAAAATAGTTGTATAAGTTGTTGTATTGATAGATTATGTATAATATAAAAACTTTATATTTGTGACTTCCGCTATAAGGATTGGATGAAGCGTCGTACATTAAAAGTCAACCATTACGATGTAATTTTATCCGGCTGGATAATACGGGCCAGGATCGGAGCGACGTCAAAACAGCAATATTACGTTACCATATTGGGGTTAAATGCGCCTAATGTGGCCTGGCTCGAGTTACGCGACACGCGCGGCGACGACGTGCGGACATGTGCCGTATACAACAGTTCCGGTGTACCGCCTCGGGCAACCCGTTCCGAGACTGATGACCGCAAGATAACGGAACGCACCACGAGCCCGCCCTGCACGCACCTCGGGAACCACCATTCATATCAGCAATCATTCGCATTAACATTGCCGCCGTAGAGCCCTTGAATATATGGAATTGCTACTCATTCCTTCAATCAATCGTAAAATGTTCATTTCCATATAAGTACGCAGAACGCTTGATTTATTTATTAATTTTTGATGTTCGTAAAAAATTGATGTTGGCCAAACTTGTTTTTTTTGTTTGCGCCCCGTGGGTTTTCTTTGTATTCGTCGCTGGTACCTGTATCCGTCAAGGCCACGTCTGATTCCACAAATCATGAGATCACTGAATTCGCATATTATTATCGGTTTTTATGCTCAAAGAGGATGTTGTGAAAAAGTACAAAACAAACAGCGGATTCGAGGTACGGTGGAAGACTATTAAAAAAAAATTAACTGTCGGTTTGAAGCTCGTACGACAAGACACCTGCGCGCCAGACGGACAAAAAAATCCAAACAATCTGGCAGCACTAGCGAATTGCATTTCAAAGAGAAAAAATTGAAACTCTCATTATAACAACTGTGAATCGAGTGTAATACTATACAATCAAGTTTTACGACTCGCGACTTGAAGGTTAACTCAGTAATGACATTATAGCATCATTTTTTTTCTTCGTCTGTGAACAAGTTTATAGAACTGATAATAAATAACTCCGACTGCTCTTGAGACTCTCTCTCTCTTCGACTCTCTTAGTGAGATCACATCGAGTCAGTCGATTATTGTGATAACTTTTAAACCGTCGTTTCTACGTAAAATATTTTAGTTTAAGAGAAATATTTCAGAATTATTTCGCCACAGTTTTATTATTAAAAATGTGCAATCCGAACGGGTACGCCTCATATGGTTACAGCTCGCGGCGTATGCGAGGTACGTCGGTGCGCTCGACATTCATGCACCAAAGTGTTCACGAGTAAATTGAAAACGCCTGGTGGAATTCGAATTTAGTTTCTTTTGTACGACAGTAAGGGTGATGAATTAAACATTATTATTTCAGAGACCATGCTCAATGCAACTGCGATGCAGCTTCGTGTGTGACATTGATATGTCGAAAGTTGTATAATTTTAAGTTGTTCAATCGTTTAAGATGAAATCGATCATGACCAAACATAGCTATCTGATTATTAAACGGTTTTAGTTAGCTTGACCAGTTTGTTTATTTATTTATTTGTTTGGGTCAAATTTAGTAATTGGAATTTTACCCCCTTCCTGATGACAGATTGATCTGATATTTGGCACACACTCTTAATCTAGATGACAATACAACATAATATATTTTTTATGGTTGTAAATCCAATATGGCTGCCAATATAAAATGGCGGATTACATATAACTTCACAACAACCTCAATATTGGTATCAAATGAAAAGGCTTGATTGGTAGAATACAGCTCACTATGAAAAATACAAGATGGCCGCCGCCACAAAATGGCGGATTACATATTTTCCACAAATAACTCAATATGGGTATCAAATGAAAGGGCTTGATTGGTAGAATACAGCTCACTATGAAAAATCCAAAATGGCCGCCGCCGCCAAATGGCGGATTAAATATTTTCCACAAATATCTCAATATGGGTATCGAATGAAAGGGCTTGATTGGTAGAATAGGGCTCACTATGAAAAATCCAAAATGGCTGCCGCCACAAAATGGTGGATTACATATTTTCCACAAATACCTCAATATGGGAATCAAATGAAAGGGCTTGATTGGTAGAATATAGTTTATTAGACTGTGTAGGTATATTTATTACTAATCTAAAAACTACTTAACAAAACTAAAAACTTGAAAATAAAATAAACTAAAAAATGTTTTATGTTAAACGGTTTTATTGCAATAAAAATGATGTAGTTAGGTTATGGACAGGACACGTGACAGTTCTATCATAATGTTTACTCTGGATACGCCCAACGATTTTATATTTGTCTGATCAATACCCCAGATTGATGAGAAGATTGGTGCGATCTGGTAGCTAGGACTTACCGAATTATTTTTTAGCTTTTAGTCCATAACCTAACTAACTACATCATTTTTATTGCAATAAAACCGTTTAACATAAAACATATTTTAGTTTATTTTATTAAGTCGAATTGTTTACCGTTCGCGACTCGATCTATAAATAAATAATATTAAGTTTTAACAAACTATCTATCATGAAATGTTTTGACGAAGTAATATGTGAGACAAACAAGTTAGGTTGGCACTCTCGAGTTCGACACCCGAAGACGAATGACGTAGGAGCAATTTACTGATACGAGTTATATCTTAAAATTTTATTTTTATACATGATTTAATATAATTAAAAAATGTGGATGTACAAGAGTACAAGAAGTTTTCATGGAGTGAAATGATAATTTTTCGCAGCCGGATACCGTGTTACTTTCAACTAGCAGGAATGCGGCCACTGACCAGCTTCTCATGCGCTCGCGCCGCACCCGTCTGCCTCGTGTCTGTTCCCCCACTAGTTACAGATTAAACAATACATTAGCACATTAAATATACAACAACGACATATTATTTCTAGCTGAACACGATGTAGGCGATTTGATCTGTGTTTGTATTTTGGACTTTGGCATATAACCAGGCTATACAACAATTTGTTTATATGAAATTTTTTTTTTTACTTTAAATAGTACATATAATATGAAACTTCTAGAAACTGCTAATAAACAATTAAAATTCAATAAATAGACGTCACAATAGCATAGTAAATACGCAAATTAACTATACAATTATAACGAGATGACACATCAAATAAATGATTCAAATATACCGCAGGACAGGAATATTTACATATTGTGCTTTCGTATTCGCCAATCGTGTCTAGCGGAGAATACTTGACGAAATGCGCAATTCGAATTATACAATTGCCAGACGCATCTTGTACTTGCATACCGAGAATAAAACGAACAAACAACTCTATTTCCTAGTAGGAAATTCCTACATACAACTGACATTAATCGGGGGGCACGGCAGTGCCCCCGCCAAGTCGAGCGCGAAGCAAACACTGCCGTACCATCCTTTACCCGAACCATTTCGCTGCATTTTCAGGGCCCTATTTGAGAACCTCTGGATAAGACCAGAACGCTGAAATTTTCGTCATCGAGTAAGCTATAATCACATACTTAAAATCCAAAATTTCAAGTCTGTAGGTCATTTAGTTCAGAAGTTAAACGAAAGCAAAGTTTCGCATTTACGACACTCACTCACTCATGATCATCAAAATAGAACTAGTACTTCCCATAAACTCAGAGAGCTGAAATTTGGTACAGAGTTAGGGTTTAATAGCTACATAAAGGGAAAACTATAAAAACTAGGATAATCGAAGATCTGGAGTACCTGGTGACCCTGATTAAAAAACACAAGAGCCCAATCAAACTATTAGAAGAGATCGATATACCACCTTTACATAAAATATAATGCGAAAAACAGGGTGTAAGGGGTTGAAAGGTGGGAATGAAAATTCGTATGGAAGTATATGTATATAATGTTCGTGTTTCGTAACTGTCAAACATTTAATGTTCATCTCGTCGATATGGTAAACTCTACCCTTAAATTGAAGAACGTATTTAAATAAAGGTTTCGAATCGACAACATATATCCACAATATACGGATATTGGCGTATTTTAGATTAAAAAAAATTAATAATACTGTCAGTAATGAAAACGGATTGACATTATACATATTGGTTGTCAAATATTTATTTATGCGAGCGTTCAGAAATTTATTTAGTGTAAACTAAGGAAAATTATCAAGCTACTTAAATATACAATAAATAATAAATGTACAAAAGAATTAGATTACAAAAAAAGAAAGTTGAATTGATTGAATTAGATACAAAAAAAAAAGTTCAATTGATTGGTCTCCTTGAAAAATTCCAGATTATTCTGTCAATACAATCAAAGTCTTAAACCATATAAATATTTTCGCCGCGGAAGTGTAAAAGATATGTTTTATATATCTTAATCTGTACTAATCTATACTAATATTGTAAATCTGAAAGTGTAATTGTTTGTTTGTTTGTTTAAACGCGCTAATCTCAAGAACTATTGATTCGAATTGAAAAATTCCTCTGAGGTGGATAGCCCATTTAAAGAGAAAGGTTATGCTTTAAGAAGAAGGAACGCTATTTTTTTCCTCAAATCACAGTGGGTGAAACCGCGAGGCCTAGCTAGTTATTGGTACATACAAAAATCGACTGTCATTGGAAAAATCAGATCACATCTTCTAATTTAATCTAGCCTATAGCGTCCCACTGCTGGGCGAATGCCTCCCCTCTGCCTGCTCTATTAAATTAATTCTACTCGAATATTACACAAATTACACTAAAATATTAATTTCGCTCAAAATTTGGTGAAAATATAATGCATTGGACTAAGAGTGGTGGTGATACCAACACGTCAAGTACAAGAATCAGAACCGGAAGAAAGGAAAAGAAATATTTGTATTGTAATAATAATTAAAAAAAACTGTTACTAAAAAGAAAAAAAATGTGTCAAATAAGAAATTATAAAAAATAAATCAATATGCATGAATATGTCCACGTTTCTACTTTCTACAAAAAGAAGTGAAATCCCACCAAAAACATTCTGTAAAAAAACTAGCCAAGTCTCGATGGAGCTGCTTGTTTATCTCTAAAAAGTAATGAAATCTAGACAAAGTCGTACCAAGTCTAAGGTTCATTACTGCGATTTCTTTATTATTATAGTTAATGTTGTGTGACTTGGCCGTTGAAGGGTACACAAGGGTACAAAACCAGGTGCTACATGACACCATTGCACCAATCTGTCGCCAGAACCGCTACCCATTGACGATGGAAAATTGCCACTTGGAAAACGTTGATTGAATAACCAGTCTATTGTAGGCTTGATAAAGCTGCGTATTTCAATAATACTTTTGTATAGGCAAGCCTGAAACAAACTGTATAAAAAATTATTTCCAGTACCAGCGGACTTCTAATCATTGATAGAAGTCCGTCTGTACGTCTATTTTATGTTAGATCGGTGGTCGATTTAACGCTCCAAAAATAAGAGAACAGAAGTCAGCATTGTCAATGCTGAATTCATGTGTTATCAACAACCGCCTAAAATGAGACACTAGTGTCCAATTACCAATACCAGTATGGGATATTATTCTTAGTTTTGTACCCTTGTGTACCCTTTAACGGCCAAGTCACACAACATTAACTATAATAATAAAGAAATCGCAGTAATGAACCTTAGACTTGGTACGACTTTGTCTAGATTTCATTACTTTTTAGAGATAAACAAGCAGCTCCATCGAGACTTGGCTAGTTTTTTTACAGAATGTTTTTGGTGGGATTTAATGTACACAATACTTGATCAAACAGTATAATTGAGCGTGCCTCTTTAATTCGCATAAACGTACGAGAAAATGACTTTATGTAGACGCAGTTTTGAAGCTACATTCGCGTGTCGGATCACGTTATATGTAGGCTACGACGTCGTACGGATAACTTTCGACAATCGTTGAATGAAGAGTTCGATGACCGGCCAACGAAACGTTCGAATTTGCATGTGTCAATGACACAATGCAGCGACGTTACGCCGCTCGCCGCGGCGTATACTTTTCCTTTCAGCTGACGTTCCTGAGAAACACTTTTCGCGGCGACCTCGTGACACAGCCTATAACCGACACGATACGATGTTTTTATGCTCGAGAAATCGTGCAGCCTTCTACTACTAATAATAACAAAATAACGTTTATTTTTTACAGTAATATTTTTTATAATTTTTGTTTTACCTTAAACTCGATATTATTGAAGCACAATATAATGTAACAAATAATAATTTATTATATTTTTTATTTATTTGCAATTTTATTAATTTTAATGCAATTAAATATATGAAGAGGGATATATATTAAAAAGGCGGATTTGAAATAAATTAGATATTCCGAAAATCGTCTAAAAGTTGGACCGGCAAAGTATTAATAGCAAGCAAAGAGTTCGGCAAGAATCTTCCGGCCATCAGACACGTCGCCTCGGAACGTGCGAAATTCAATAAGTAAAGAACTTGCAGCACCTGTAAGTTATTACATTCTTCTGGTGATGCCTACCATTTCCCCTTAAATTTGTCTTAACTTTCTTTACCAAAGATTTTTAAATTCAACTTTGACGATTCCTTTAATTATTATGGAGAAGTTAAAGTTTTGCAAGGAAATATTTTAAAAGTAACAATTGCATTTAAATTCCGGTAAACTTAGTTACGTTTGCTTTTTCATAGTTAAATTTAAATTTCATCTTTAATTTTATTATTTGACTTAAATTATAAATAATGTTAAAATTGGAAATAATAAAAGATATTTGACAATATCTTAAATGAATTATATTTGTTTTGAAGAAGCTACAAAACATATTCAAATATGCTTAAACCGCGTGCACACGTGTTCGTAACGCGAACATCAAAGGCACATGTAACGTAACAAATGTTCAACTAGAAAATTTAAGGATACCACCAAAGAACATCGACGGAAATTTTCAGATGTTTGCCGTAGGTACATATTTGCAACTATATCAGCAAAATCCAATATGAAAATGATTTAAGTTTACAAGAATACGAAGAGCTTTACTCCGCTATAGAGCTCAATAATATTTGTCAGAAAAATTGGACAATGAGATTAAAAGATTTTTTTTTATTTCTGCAAATTCACTGTAATGTTTGCGATTCTACAAATACACACCAAAACGTGCGCTTGAAAAATTCAATACTCGATATGAGTTGTATTTTGCTCGTACTTATTCGTATGTACGCAGCCTTACAATCCTGAAATAGAAAAAAACTAAATTGCAGGCTAAGTTTAAACGTATTTTTCTAAAGCGCAGTACATTCTGTAAAGTGTGCACAAGTACCTACATCGTCCGCTTGAAAAACCGTGCGTTGAATATGACGACCCATTTTTTCATTTATTTTTAATAATTCTAAATTTAATAGGTAGGGATCCCTAGTACATTTTTTTCACCTGATCAGTATCAAGCTAATTTTTTGGGAGTGGCTACATTTTGATGAGGCGAACAAAAAATTACTCTTCGAAAACTCTCGATTGTGGTAGCTAACAGAGATAGCAGGAGATAGAGCATCAGTGAGCGTAGGACCGGGATAACGTACCACGCAATTTGTAGGACAATAGTACTATTAAATTATATAGATATTAACCAACTAAAAGCAAAAAAAAAAACAGAAAAAAAATTTTTTAGAGACCTTACGAGGTCATCAACTTGATGACCTCGTAAGGTCATCAAAAATTATTACTAACTAGCTGATTTTTTTTTCTTTTAGTTAGTGATTATCTATATAATTTAAAAGTAATAATGTCCTACAAATTGAGTGGTACGTTATCCCGGTCCTACGCTCACTGCTGCTCTACCCCCTACTATCTCTGTTAGCTACCACAATCGAGAGTTTTCGAAGAGGAATTTTTTGTTCGCCTCATCAAAATGTAGCTACTCCCAAAAAATTAGCTTGATACTGATCAGGTGAAAAAAATGTACTAGGGATCCCTACCTATAAATTATCTTATATTTGTTCCGGAGATCTTCGTACCGCCATATATTTTTTGAGTTTATTATTGTATTGATTTTTTTATGTATTTTGTATTAAAAAAAAACAAACCTTGTCCTAACGAAACTTAACACAAAGAAAAAAATATATAATATACGGTCGAATTGAGTAACCTCCTCCTTTTTTGAAGTCGGTTAAAATAAGAACTATCCAATTTGGTGCAGTCGTTCGGAAGTTAACGCATGCCCACATTTACGGCTACTCATTGTCATTTAGGTATATAGGTAGAGAGCTTAAGATAAAGACAGATATTATTACAATTACAATTGGAAAGCTCTAACCGTTTACCGTATTAAATCAACAGATACATGCGAGTAGGTACATCGCGAGCCTTGCACGAATGAGACAACAGAGTCCCTGGTGGGCGTTTGATTTTAATTGCAAATGTTGGATTATCATATAATATGCTTAATGTGCTTATAGATGCGAAAGTAAATCAAAGAGTCCTTACTGTGATGACGAGAAAATTAATAAATATTATAAACAGGTATATAATTCTGATAGCCATATTATCTAACGACTTACGAAATCGCCAAGAATGAATATTTGCAATTAATATTCGTGATATATGCAAAATTAGACACTTAAACTCATTTATAAGTAAATTAAAACACGCTAATATAATAAATTGCAAGCGTTACTTTTATAAAACTACAGTAATATTGTATGTAAATTAATAATTATTAGAAGTTTAAATTTTAGAGCTTGGGTACTCTTATAGGTACAGCGTTACTGCATCTAAAAAATTCCAAGGGCTAAAAATCATAACTAAATAAAACACTTATCGCACTGCATAATATATGTTTTATAATGTTTAATTAATTATTTATTTGATATTTCTCTAGTCTTTTTGTCAAGTTGCTAAAAATATAATAAAACTGTTACAAGATCTATTTTATACATTTAAAAAATGCTTTAAAGTTTAATTATTATTGACTCTACACTTATACTATTAAAATATTTACATTAACTTTAATTTTAAAAACTTTATCTTAAGCCAGACTATCGTCATGAATATAACAGTGGTCTTCAATTGCTAACAAAATATTCTACAAGAGACGGACTTTGTACTCCGTTATGAAGGATGTGTAGGCCTTTAAATTGTACAAAGGACATGACAACTTAGATACCACGATGGACTTTGAAAGGCAAATGGACACTGGGAACGCTCTACAATCCCGATGTGCACTGAAGCAGAAATTACTATTTCCATTAGTATTATTTTTCAGTCAATCAATAACTCTGAAATATAGTATAGTAAAAATACAATTAATGTACTGATTTGGTGGGATGTATGTATCGACATTGATGAATTGTTTTTTTTTTTAATGTATATATAAAAATATTGATTTAATGCTTTAGTGCACATTTTAGAATTACTTTAAAGAAAATAACAATATTTTAAATTCGAAAAGTACAAAGACGGTCTTATAGTAGTGATCAATCTTAAAGACAACCTCACTAATATATACGAGTAGGTATGTATGTATGTACATAATGCACACATACATTTAGGACAATTTAGTGCTGTTTTTAAATTTATTCTGTTCCTTTCACGTTTTGTATCGGTGGTTTTAATTATGTGTACGTAATTGTAAAGTAAATATTGTGTTTGCTACTTTAATATGTAATTGGGTTGCGAGTCGGTTTTTCAAAAACAAATACAATTAAACCGTTACATGCGTGGGTAAAATACAAATTGAGTAATGATTTGAAAGTGTCATTCGCAGGTTTCGTTTTAATGATCGCACACATGTTTATTCTGTTTGTTAACAAAACTGCCTTTTCTCCACAGCTTCACCGGTTATATATTGAAAAATAAATTAAGCAATACCATTAAAGTATATTTGTTTGTTATAGATGCATTTTAGTTATAAAAGAGAAAGATGACAGTCGTTCTTATTTTAGAAATAATATTCTAAATTTAAAATTATTTTCTATTTTATTTCACTACATTTAAAAAAAAACAGCACCAATTAAAAGTGTTGTTTATGTAGAAATAATTAAGATAAAACTTACGGTTACTTGCCGTTCTTTTTGTAACAATTCACTGGTTTTTATCTTGTTTTTACACAAATTAATGAAGATATGTACAATATAACTAACTAACTATATATAAACAATCACGACAGCAGTACGTTTTCATACATTATGTACATATTCGTTAGCAATACGAGTATAACGCCGTACCGTTTTACACGATTATTTATTAAGTGAAATATTTCATCTATAGCGCGAGACCAAACTCCAATCAGTAATATATTAAAATATAATTAAAAAACGAATTAAATTTTAATTGTAATTAAAAGATAAGATAATTTTTTTCATTAACCTCTTACGGTACGAATTACCAGCTGACCGTATCGTAACGGGTTTTATCGTCTGCCGAATTATTTAATGACTAATTACAACAAATTCACTTATATATCTGATCCTTTATCGCAGTCCAATTAGTATGCATTTAATTCATAACTTTAAACATTTAAATACGCTTCTTAAGTTTAATCATAACGACCGGAAGACAGATAAGAAGTTTGCATTTAAGTTTTATCTTACTGTCGATGCCAATATCCGAGTAGGTACATTCATATTGAACATATTATTCACACTGAGACAATGATATTTACTCATAGTTTAATCATAAAAATAAATAATAGAATAGAAAAATAAAATAATGATTCCTACAGCCGTATTCTTACGTGGTAACTGGGGCTTGTGTTATTTTGATATTTCTATAACAAAAATATTTGTCTTTTTATATATATGTTTTTAAATAAATAAATTTTAAAACTACTAGATATACATATTTTGATAAAGAACTTACAATTAGAAAGCTGCATTATCCAGAAGTAATGTGTAATACAAAATATCACATTATGAGTGATAGTAGCTCAACAGTTTTATAAAATTACCATTTTATAGGTTTAAAACTTTAAAAAATTAAAGCTCTACGATGACCCCAGCTCGACGCGACCTAATTACAAAAAGTCGTGATATTAAAAATATTTTCCGAGCAGCGAAGACTTTGACTTTTTGATTATTCGCCGTAGTTACTCCGCAAGGATTACCTGAGACTCTCGGGTTTTCATAAGAGATTCTTTATGTACCAGCCAACACTTTTTAATATTTTTTTAAAACTAGTTTTGCGTACTACTTTGTTTAAAATTTTATCAGTAAATTCTAACAAAATTATATTTGAGTATATTATGTACTCACTTGTTTTGTGATTTCATTGTATTATTTGGCTAATAAATGTAAAATAATTTTAACTATTTTAATTGTAATGAGACTAATGAGTATGTACATATGTCATTTTATGAGTGTAATATAGATGACAGATATCAAATAATAAAAAATGTACATTTATCATTTATATAATATTTTGGTCTAAGATCCGAGAAGGTAAATCTTCCCTCATCTGTTAATTAGATGAAACAATTTTTTATAGGCTTATTTCAATATTGTGAATTTTTATAAACAACCTCTGCCACCATAAGCCTGCTGCAATTTTTTTTTTTTAATCTTTTCCCTCTCATGTTAATTACATGTAGTAAGCTAAAACCGTTAATATTTTACATTATATACCTGACTGTAGTAGGCAGCCACCTCTATGATTGCTACACTTACCTGCAGCCAGGTCAGTAACCTCAGTCAGAGTAACCTGGCTGCAGTAAGTATAGCAAACATAGAGATGGGTGCCTACTACAGTCAGGTATATAATGTAAAATATTAACGGTTTTAGCTTACTACATGTAATTAACATGAGAGGGAAAAGATTTTTTAGAAGAAAAAAAATTTTTTTTTAAGTATTATTATTTGCAGCAGGCTTATGGTGGCAGATGTTGTTTTTATAAATTCACAATATTGAAATCAGCCTATAATAAATTGTTTCATCTAATTAACAGATGAGGGAAGATTTTGTTATATTCCGGATCTTAGACCATTTTATTTTTTAATAATATAATAATGTACTGGATCAACTATGTATAAATTTGGAACATGGCAAAAATTAGAGATATTTTTATAAAAATCCTAGTTAATACACACAAATGTGAGGTGCATTCTAAATAAAAAAAGATGTTTCTTTAGCCACATCAGCGTAAAGTTTTAATTAATTGTTCCGGTTGATGTTTTAATGTATAATAGACTAGACATAGATTTGCCATTTTAGTATATGCCGAACGAAGTGCTAATATACATGTTGAATTCTGTGTATTTTAATTTGTATATGTACATTTATTACCATATTTAATTAATTTGTGACTATAGTTTTTAAATTGAAATACAGTTATTTTTTACAAATACATACATATTAAACATTACATAGTGTGCTTTTCATGCTAGAGGTTGTCTGGAAGAGATCGCTCTTTTAGCGATAAGACCGCCTTTTGTACCTACATGTTTATATTTTCCTTTCGATGTAAAATTTTTCTCTGTTAGTGTACAATAAAGAGTATTTTTATTGTATTGTATTGTACATATTACATATACCTAATCCTGAATTTTTCTCGGCTAAAATAAAAAATACTTTTACATTACACCTCATATGAATCAAGATTGAAAAACGTTTAGTTGAACGAGTTCTGAAAATGTCACGAAGATGAAAATAGTTGTGTGTTCCGAAACTTAGCACCGACAAAGAAAATCCATTAAATGGTTTAAACTTTCTTGCTTTCAGAAGTTCTATTTTAAACAAAACTTCAGTTTTAGAATAAAGATTTTGAACAAAAAAATGGTTAAAGCAATTTAATACTCGCAATTTAAAAAAAAATTCTTTAACTAGCCATTTTTAAATGTGATAAATAAATAATTATATATTTTAATATTTTTTTATTTATAGTAAACTTTTTACTTTGCGCGTGTTGTGGGTTAGAAACATTTTTGTATTTACTATTTAATCGTTTAATTTTTTCATTTATTGTTTCAGGTAAGCTACACAATAATACTATCAAAAACTTCATGAGATAAACGCTTAACTTCAGATAACAACAGGTAATTAATAAGATACTAGCAGCCTTCCCAAATTGACATTTTATACAATTGACTAGCCCTTTAGGGCAGTTTGTACTGACCCTGCTTTCTGCTCCGGGGGTTGTGGGTTCGATTCCCACCTTGAGTCTGGTATACATATTCATTTATATAATTATGTATTATTTATAAGTATATTTATCGAAAAAAAATTGTAGCTAGACCAGTCGGCTGTTACCTATAACACAAGCATTAATGCTTATATATTAAACTAGCTTCTGCGCGCGACTTCGTCGGCGTGGACTCCGCTCCTATTGGTCTTAGCGTGATGACTCATAGCCTATAGCCTTCCTCGATAAATGGGCTATCTAACACTAAAAGAATTTTTCAAATCGGCCCAGTAGTTCCAGAGATTACCGCGTTCAAACAAACAAACAAACAAACAAACAAACAAACAAACAATCAAACAAACAAACTCTTCAGCTTTATATATTAGTATAGATTTGCTTATTTTAGGAACAGATGACCGTGTGTGTATTGTGTAGATATTTAAAAAATAAAATTTGGTTTAATTTAGACACACGATGAAACAGATGTTTAATAATGTGCAATGAAGGATGAAAGGATGAAATAGTATCGAGAATCTCTCTCTCTCTTATTAAAGCTATATTCTCTCTTATTAAAGCTATATTAAATTAATTTTAGTAACTTGACTTGAGTGACATAATCTCCATTCGGAACATAAAAGCGACGATCTTGTTAGGTTGTTTATTTCTCATTTATAGTAATTTCACTAAATACTTTCGTTTTCTGCAGTTTTTACTTTTTTTATTACATTATCTGCTGAAAATGAATCACAATCATTTTCATTTTATTACTTAAATTAAGGGCTGTCCAGGCTTCTCTGCTAATTTCGACATCTACATAACAGATACACGCATTTTCTTTCAGTAGGTACCTATAAGGTTTCGTTTTTCCATGATTTCCGCAGAAATCAAACCAATATTCCAATATAGTAGCACTGTGATATTAATTAAAATTTGACGAAGAGGTTGTTTATAGTTAGTAGATGTCCGCTAAGAACGGATTTTTCTATTTGGCCGGATTAAAGGGGTCTGAGGGCTCTAGCAAGTTTGTATGAAAGTCCTTCATTTTTTGTGCTACAAGCTTAAAATTTGGCAGAAAGATAGTTGATAATAATTAGCAGACGTCCTCTAAGAACGGATTTCGAAACTAGGGTCGTATTCAAAAGGTCTAAAGGCTCTCATAAGTTTTTACAAAAGTATTAGTCCTTAGTTTTTATGCTACAAACTTAGAAATCTTTACAATATATAAACATCCTCTAAGGACGGCTTTTGTGACAGGTTTAGCTTAAGATGGTTACATCAATTTTGTATGAAAGTCTTTAATTTTTTGTGCTACAGGCTTAAAATTTAGCAGGGAAATAATTTATAGTTAGTAGAAGTTCGTTGAAAATGGATTTTTCTACAGAGATGTAGTTAATTGTTAGAAGACGTCTACCAAGAAAAAATTTGATGACAGGGCGGCACTAAAGAAGTCTAAGGGCTCTAAAAAATGTTTGTAAAATTCTATATTTTTTTGTGTGACTAGCATTAAATTTGGCACAGAGATAATTACAAAATTAGTAAACGTCCACTAAAAAGAAATTTGGCGGTAGAGCCGCATTAAGAAAATCTAAGAGCTCTACAAAAAAAAATTTTTTAAATGTCCTGTGAATTGTTTTATGTTGTTGTTGTATGCATGTCCTGAAGCCTGCAAGTTAAAACCAAAAAGCTTAACTTTAGTTTAGTTTTAAATATTTAGGAATTTTCTCTCATTATCTACATATAGTAAGAAATAAAATTGGAGTGTCTGTTTGTAATATTAAAATAACCGCTTTTTACTTAATGGACATGGATTTACACGGTACATATACCAAAGTAACATTTTTTACAATTTTTGTCTGCCTGTCTGTCTGTTTGTTTGTTCCGACCAATGTCTGAAACGGTTGGACTGATTTTGACGGGACTTTCACTGGCAGATAGCTGATGTAATAAGGTGTAACTTAGGCTACTTTTATTTTAGATTTTTAATTTTATAAGTGCGAACTGAACAATAACTTTTTTGTTAAATTCCACGCGGACGAAGTCGCGGGCGAAGCAGCTAGTATACATATATAATGTTATGACAGGGCGCACTGTAAAAACTTTTTATAAAATAATTTTAATGTCACTTAATTGGAAAAAATTATTGTTTAGTTTCTGCAACGTTAAACAGACCGCCAGCATAACGTTAGCATCATTTAAACCATAAAAGTAATTAATTATAGAGTAGACGTATACAGTGAAGCCCAGACGCGACTAATCTGAAAACATTTCAATTTTAAATTGTGCTCTCCAATCGTGAGAATAGCATTGCCTTAATTCGGGAAAATAGCAGTTACTCGTATATTCGTAGTTTTTCTTGTGAGCATAAATGGTCAAAGATTATTACCTATTTACCTACCGCTAAGATAATTTGTGAGAGAGCGGAAAATAATTACTCAAGTAATTTAAAGTACCGTCAACGTTAAGAGAATAATCTCAATAAAACATGTTTTTAGAACTGTTTAAAATTATTCATTTTGACTTTTAATATTTTATAGCGTAAAATCATCTATTAAAAATATTTACTACTAAACAAAATGACTTGTGAATTAGTTAGTTACCGATGTTACAAGCATATAAGTAATAATTTCTGCATTTCCTGGTAAGTCATTATACAAACCCATATCGAGCTGCGTTTCTTCCGCGATTTTCTTAGATTTATGACCTTGTAGTCAAGAAGTTTAATTAAAAGCACCAGTGCGTGCCCTCTTTATTTATACTCGTCTAATTAATTATTACTTTAATGAAAGGTAAACTAAGTGCACATAAAGATATGCGTGATGGACGTGATTTCTCATTATGATTTAATATTAAAAAACTGAATATTTTAAAAGTAAAGTGATTTATTTACTGAAACCAGCAATAATGTAGCTTGAAGTAAATATTTCGTAACTGAAAAGGGGTGCTCGGCGGATCCGGATATATTAATTGCGTTAGATGATGATTGTACACGCATCCGCGCGGAAATTAGAATCATTCGACTATAATAATACTCGCAACACGCTCCACTCCGATCCGACCGCCTACTCCGGACAATTTTTCGTATACAGTTGAAGGGAATAAACATTATAATATATGTATTACAAAACAAGTCTCGTCTGAAACAAAATATTACTTTTAAGTCCTAAAGAAAAACAACGGGATTTAGAATTATTGTAACATTTTATGGAACCATTGTTAACAGACATAAAATTTAGAAGCTTTAACGTCTCCGGGCCCCGCAGTAAACTGTTCGTCCGCTGTGCGATGTTTTAATATTTTTCTCTCGACGGTATTTTGAATTCGGCAGTACACGCGGCGGACGCATCATTTCGCAATTAGGACTAGATGCGGTGTCGTCGGCGGGAGCGGGCAACGTGCTCTCCATCAAATATTAAACTCGGTCTGTAACAGAACGCGAACAAATTCAGCGGCACATTTAATATTTTACCTAAAACGGGTAGCGGTTTCTGAAGACGGAGTTTTCTCTTGTTGGAGGGGGTTTAAGTTTTGTTTTACTGCTACTAAGGGAAGCTTCGATTTAAACTGATCCATGAGATAAAGATTTAATGTTTGTTTTTCTTACTGAGATTTTACTTAGATATAACATGGTTAAAGTGCAAAACGTATTGGCTTTTTAATATTCAATTCTAATAAGTTCATTGCGACTTGTTAATACAACGTGTATCGTTTATTAATGTATATGTATTATTGTCACGGCTATAAAGTAAGTTATTTATTCCACGCTCTAAATTATGTAGATGGCGCCCCCTGAAAATTAATTTAAGTGTTCTCACAAAGGAACCATTCTAAACAACTACGAAATGCAAAATGTGACGCAAAGCTTTCGCTAATATGTGCGACTGAAATGAATTGCGAAACCGTGCGCTTGTGTTCGGCAGTGCTTACTGAAAATTATTTTAATACATAATGATTTTTTTTTTTATACAGCAAGCAAGTATCTTTGTTTTCTGTCTGATTTTCATATATGTTTAAGAAATAGTCTTTATAATGTTTGTATAAATTTTTTATATGATTGAAAATTGTTACCTAAATAGTAAAAAAAAATACGTAAATAATAGTATGTTGAAATATTTTTGAATTATTCGCCCATTTAAAATAGTAACACTGTTAATACAAGTTTTTATAGTCTTACAAACATACTATTATGCTCAATTACCTATAGTGTGAAATACGGATTCAAGTAAACGATAATTATGTTCTACATGTGTATGCGCGTGAAAAGAAACGAAACGCAATAATATTTTTGTATCATCGTTTTTAATTGCCTTATATTTTAGGCATTTACATAGAAAGCTAAAATTTTTATCAGGAATTGTATAACGTTGTATAGTTGTCGCAATTATATTCTTGCACATAAATTACTATGTACTTAAATGCCCACCACCACTACAGCCTATCACAGTCCACTGTTAGACATAGGCCTCCACAAGTTCGCGCCCGACATTATGACGCGAACTCATGTGTTTTGCCAATAGTCACCACGCTGGGCAGGCGGGTTGGTGACCGCAGGGCTGGCTTTGTCGCACCGAAGACGCTGCTGCCCGTCTTTGGCCTTTGTATTTCAAAGCCAGCATGGATGGTTATCCCGCCATCCGTCAGCTTTTTAAGTTCCAAGGTGGTAGTGGAACTGTGTTACTTAAATGCCGAATACATTTAATAAAATTGATTCATGGTTTAAAACTACATAAATGCAATTTTAAAAAATATTAAATAATTTTATCTATATTTTGAATCCAAAGTGCCAGTATGTGTCTATATTTGTATGTATGAGTCTACTCAACAAGTAATATCTTTGACAAACTCACAGGCATAGGTACTAGAATTCACTCAGTTTTATAAAGACTGAGTGACAAGGTACTTAATTATAGGGCTTCTGCAATAACAACGTAACATGCATTTAAACAGTCTAGCATTCTCATGTTGATGATCTCTGTAATTTTATACGTCGTAGCTACCGTTTTGTATCTTTCCCTTTTATTATTTACGAAGTATGAAATGTTAATTACATAAAGGCATTAACATCTTCACGATGTTAATAGGTGGTTACAATGAAGCGAAATATGTACCGATTGATGTATTAGAATCTGGTTTTTTTTTTTTATCTTAACAGTAAACCAACATGATTTTCCAGTTTTATTTAAGTTTAGATATTATGTGTATAATGTCTTCTTGGAAACCAATTGATTGTATATAATTATGTAAATAGAATCATCATTTAGTAAGCCGAGTCATTGTCAAACCTTATTTTTATATTTCTAATACATTTTCCCTCTTTTGACGTCAAATACGTACACACCTGCAAGGCTCCATATCGTTTAGCAATTTATACTGAAATTGAATTTTCGCATAATTCTCGTCAAAGACTGAAATTTCATAGCAGGCAAACGACGCGAGTTGTTTTCCTTTACGCCCGGACTGTTTTGAATTCCTGTGTCAATTAAACGACTGTTTGTAAACACAGATGACAACGATCGATTTCACAGAAACCGCCTTCCTCGACCTCTGACTGTGAGCTTCTTTGAAATAGACTCTTTTGTATGTTCGTTTAAGCTTTCAACCTACATATATGGACAAATGCTTACACTACGTCTAATAATACCGAGTGTTATATGACTTGAAACATAAATGTAATGTGTTTTATTTTTATTTAGCAACTAGCTGACCCGGCGAACTTCGTACCGCCTAACAGTCGATTGGTATTAAAGTTCAAATTCACTTTTAAGTATTATTACGAATCTTTTGTATGGGAATATAGAAAAGTGTTGTTTTTAGACTTTTTCAGGCAATTTTTCAAATTTTTCTCTCCGTGTCAACCATCCTCGTACTTCAAGGAATATTATAAAAAAAAATTAGCAAAATCGGTTCAGCCACTCTCGAGATTTGCGCTTAGCAACACATTTAGCAATTCATTTTTATATATATATAGAGATAATAATAAAGTTTACATTACATTACTATATAAAATAAAATAATATTCAGTGAGTCGGTTTAATGTATAATATCGCTTAGTTTTAACCAACAATATATAAATATTATTTTTAATAATATGTCAAAATCCTTCGAGTTATTGTAATTTGTTTCTTTAATTATTTGTTAGTTGTAACTTTCTGTTTACCCATATTTTAACTACGAAAATAGGGAATATGTAGGTATTATTTTAGTGATGAAAATAAACTTAAAATTTAGACGTCTTTTCTAATATAATATTATGTATTAATGTAATTAAGTATTAAAAAGTAAAAGATACATACATATAGGCATCAGATTTAACACGATGACTAATATTTTTGTAGTACATAACTTTTATGTGTATTTAATTATTTATTCAATCACTTAGTCATAGCGAATCGATAATAGAACCAACTAACTGAATTCGTTTACAGATATTAATGTTTACAGATATTAGTGTTGATTTTATCGAACTTTTAAAGATGACGTCGACAAGACTCAAATAAATATCATTTCTTGTTTTTTTTTTTACTTATTATACTATAATTTTAAATCTATAGAGTTTGAACGCACTATTGGTTCTAATAACAAAAATATTTTTGTGTTAGATTGTCCATTTACCGAGGAAGGCTAAAGGCTATATAATATTACAATACGATTTTTCCTCAAATTAATGCGCATGAAACCGTGAGGAGCAGCTAGTATAGACATATGATGTAAATGTTAATACTTAATATATGCTGGTAAAAACCGTCGTGTATATTTACGGATACTAGCCGTTGTGGTACTTGTGGTTACATATAAGATCACGCTAGTCTGATTGAATTTATTTCCGTGTTTATATTTCGCGAAGAAATAGCATATTATATATCGTTTTGTTAGATATTTAATATCTAAATATCACTGACACCTATTCTCCTACGTATTCTATTAAACTGTAAACATTAAGTTGTTACGATAAGATATAAACGTGTACGAGATAATATTTTTTATTTTATTTCGTTGACTAAGTTCCCGTTTGTTATTTTGTATCATCCATTGTTTAAATTCATTATTGGCGGACAAAGGGCGGCGGACGTCTACGTCAACTCCTCTCTAGCTATCAGCAACGTGGCGATCAGGGAAAGCCGGCATCCGCCAAACAGAACCCATAGCACTGATTAACCACAGATGCTCGAGTAATTTGTGCCCGTCTCTCGTTAATTGCGGGAAATGGGCAGATTAATTGTTTTCCTTTCGCCTGCTGACTTTTCCCGTTATAAGCTGATTTAGTTCAACCTTATCTTGTTGTAATGGGCACATCCTTTACCGCATAAGTATATAAAATAATCTAAACAATGATTTATTCAATATTTAAAACACTATTGCTACAACATTATATTCAGATGCATAATTGATGTTTTCATTTGTAAACATCAGTGTTAATCATGAGTTGAATATATTCACATTTCACAGTCATCGATTGCGACGTGTGAGGAATAAGATAACATCTTCTATAAATACTTAATTAACGTCCACGCATTAATTAACTCAAACGTATCATTAAAAATTTTATTTCAATTAGGTACTAAAGGCTCCTGCGCATCCATAATATTTGTGATCGATATAAAACTTTTGTTTTGTTCGTGATGTACATCGTAGGTACTTGTTTCCACGAAACAATTATTGTGTCTTTTTATTCTTCTTATTTTAAAAGTCGTTTCAGCTTGCAAATAAGTTTACAAAACTTATATACTGTTCTATAGGGAAGGTTAGTGCAGTGATAAATATAACTGCAAGTCATAGCTTTAAAAATATATGTTGCAGAGCGCATTTGTCTTGTCGATTTATTTATAGGGGCGAGGGCCGAGGGCGCGGGCGACGACCGGCGCCGGCGCAAGGCCGCGTACCCGTCTGCCGTTGCCCGCCCAAACTTTTTTTTTTACATTTACAGCATTAATTTATGCGTATTGAATAGATAACTAAAATATCGTTTTCCAGACGAAAAAGTGTAAAAAGATACTCGATAACACGGTTGTTCGCACTTCATTTGTTTTTTTTTAATGTAAAAATGTTTAAATGTCATTTTTATCTTTCTGCTTTATTGAAAACAAATTTATTGAGAAGTTTGCTTTAAAATATACTCATAAAGACTCGAAAAAACCACAAATCTTGGGGTCGTAATATGGATACCCCATATTATGTCAATTTTTCCAATGTTCAGAGATAAACTTAATGTTAACCGTAAGAAATACATAGACCACTAATGCTATAATTAATAATTGCTAGTACTTTTTTATTTAAATTACGTCTCAGAACCACTATACATATTTTAAAACATTGAAGAAAAAATCGCATTAATGTCCTTCTTATCACGTACTAAATCAACTTTACAATTTACAAAGCGATTTCATAATGTATTTTATACGGCTTTAAAATTTAATTGCCTTTTATTTATATATCTTTGATAAACTTTATTGATTTATTTTTATTGAGGTTTTTCAACAGAATAGAGTTTTGAAACAGTTCTTCCGTCGTTGTAATCCATCCCGAGTGTGGTATTCTAGTCTATGTTATTTGAAGATACCTAATATAGATTTCTATTGTTGAAATTTGTTGACGCCTCTGATCTGACGCCGCGTTTGCGCAGCGGTCAGAGCACTGGATTGCGATTGGCTGTTGCGCGGGCGGTTGCGGGTTCGATTCCCGCACACGACAACATTTGTATTGGCCATACAGATGTTTGCCGTGGTCTGGGTGTTTGTGCAGTCCTTGTGGGTCTCCCCACCGTGCCTCGGAGAGCACGTTAAGCCGTCGGTCCCGGTTGTTATCATGTACACCTGATAGCGATCATTACTCATAGTAGGGGAATATATCCGCCAACCCGCATTGGAGCAGCGTGGTGGATTAAGCTCCGATCCTTCCCCTACATGGGGAAGAGGCCTATGCCCAACAGTGGGATATTACAGGCTGAATCGTGATCGTGATGCAAATTTTTTAAATTTTGTCTTTAATAACACCAATTCTATAGTTATTCCAATATCGTAATAAACAGAGATAACAAAAAAAGTTGCGTTAACAGATAAATTGCAAAGGTACATGTTGTAGAAAACTAATTTCGTTTGAAACTTACTTTGAAACATTGTATACCCAAGATTCCATGAGAAGTATGTATACTTGATAAATATATAATATTATGTATAATAATATATATGGAGGAACGCTATTTTTTTTGTTGGTCTAATTAATCGATTATTTCGGATAGTTTGATAATTATTGTAAATAATGGTCATTATCGAAATTTTCCTTCACATAATATTCCTTGTAATATAATATTGTCTTCGTATTTATACAGTATACATTCGGAACATGTGTTCTGTTTAACCGAAGAGATTAGTGTGCACACCTCGCAACCAACGTGGGATGTAACAGGATTACTAGTAATACAGTATCTCTCAGTATGTGCAGAAATTGTTACAACTCTAATATAGGTATATATTTCGATATTTTAACCTTGATTTAATAAAATTTCTATTTACCCCTTTAAATTAATATAATTTAATAGTTAGCATGTTATTGTTTTTTAATAAAAGTAAATTTAAGTTATTGAACTTCACTAACGCCTTTACTTGTTCCAACTATATGATCTCGACCCGATCAAAGGTTCTTCTATGATACGAGTATGTATTTTGATGTGTTAAGTTACTTGAATTTATTTGAGTGTTTTTATCAATATTAAATGTACCAATAATAAAAATAATAATAAACAACTTTATTGCATACAATAACATAGATTATATATGTCGGAGAATTAATGCAGATAGTTATTAATGTCGGTACCTGCTTTGTTATTATTATTCATCTACCCTCACTCATTCTATTATTCGAGTCATTCCTTCGTGCGTAAAAGACCGATGCAACCGCAGCTAACGCAGTCTTGGCTCTGACGTGACGCGGTGCACTTGTGTATCCTGCTAGTAGCTTAACCTCGACTCTTGTAAGGGTTAGTTTGTGTACACGAATTAATTGTTACATTCTATTGTGGGCAACTCGGGCAGTGGAGGCGAGCGTTAATGCGCATTGTAAAGACGGCCGTCTTAAGCCTACACTCGGGTCACAAGTCCCGGGCACTGACTCTGAGTTGTCACTCTACCACGCGATAGACACGATACCCGCTCGGTGAGTCCAATTGAATACTAAGTAGTTTGATTACATTGTTAGTAGACTAGTTCGGCCATCCGTCCTCTCCTACCTACTTCTGATCGCGCCGACATCAGAAGTGGGATACTGTTCTCGTGCCCACTAAGAGTGTTACTAGTGAGTAATTTATTTCACGATGCCACGAGAATCGCGTTCGCGTAGTCCCGTTGAATTATCGTGCGGTAGATCGAAGCGCAAGTCGAGTCGTCATCATTTAAACCGATTTAGTTGTAATAGTAACCTGTGTCTTCATAAACTTTTACTTGGTATGACTGAGGAATAGACTAAGTTCAAAGTAAAGGAAAAAAAATTCAATGACGCGAGCATAGTCGTGTACTTTAAGTTGTTATTTTGCTGTTGTTAATTGTTTCTTTGTAGTTCAGAGTTTTGGTTTCTTTGTTTAAGTTCTATTTTTAGCAAGTGTGCAAGGTAGTTGCAACATTTCGTGATAAAAATATCGATGTACCCAGGTATTTTAGTTATTTTCGGTCGTTCTTTGTATTGTTATCGGTGTACAAGTGGTTTTTGTTCAGTGTTCGATTACGTAATTCAATTTACCGGTTAGTTGTTGAATTTAGTCTTATTGTGATACGTAGGTAGTTGTGTAGTGATTAAATTTTGCTAATAGATTTTGCGATTCTGTTTCGATTTAGTTACAATGTCAGATCGTGAGCGTAATTGTAGTGCGAGCCGTTACGGTAGTTGCAGCGATAGTCATGAGCATCACAGTGACATACGGACCAGATATTAAGTTGTTGGATAGATTTTTGTCAGGATAGACGAGCGATATTTTGTTTTTGCTTACAAATTCGAATAAGGGAGATGCCAGAAGTTCATGTACCAATTGAGTTTAATGTAGATGACGATCATAATAGTGAAAGTCTTAGTGGTGTGACAGAAAACTGATGTAAGCACTCTAAAGACTGTAGTGTGTAGTCATCAAGAGGATGATACACTGTGATGAATGTGTGATCCAAGAGGGATATACGTGGATTGTGGAGCAATTGTAATTGCTGGTTGGAAGGGTGGCTTGCATAGTTGTTAGTGTCGTGGAAAATGAGTTTGGTTATTGAAAGTTTGACTGACGTTGGTACGTGACTCTGGGCAGTTATATCAGCGTTAAGTTAAGTTTTTGTGGTTACCCACATGTTTGTGATAGTGTTAATATCGTCTTAGCTTGTGTTTTTCCAATTACCCTCTGTAACGAATATTTTTGAGTATCTTACACGATATTTTAACTATTGTTGTTTGTTGAAGTGCCGAGGAAACGTAAAGTTATAGAGACGCCATCTTCCGAATAGTTAATGCTGTTTTTCCGATAGGTCGGTGCGCGTTTGTTAGTGGATAGGCAGTTGTTGTTTAATAACTTTAGTTAAAATGCCAGCACGTCATGTACCAGACGAAATTGATGTAATTATGATCTTGTTGATAATGATGATGTTCAAGTTTAAGTAGACCTGAGTGAATGACTCTATCGACCGTATTGTGTTCGACCGTACCAGTAGTTATCGTAGTCGCAGCCCGGTAGAAATCGGTGTCTCTTGGGGCAACCCAAGTAGTCCGTGGGTAAGCGGTGTGCAAAGTTAACCTTACTGGCGGAGGTCGTGGTCAGTTGAGACCGTATCGTATTGTTGTTCGGCTAGAAGGCCGTGGTGTCTGACACCGTACGTGTAGTCGCAGGGGTGACTGACACGGGCTATCCATGCGATGGATATGCGTACTGAGATGTGAAAGAGCAATGTGATTGCTGTTCGGCTAGAAGGCCGTGGTGTCTGACACCGTACGTGTAGTCGCAGGGGAGACTGACACGGGCTATCCATGCGATGGATATGCGTACTGAGATGTGAGAGAGCAATGTGATTGCTGTTCGGCTAGAAGGCCGTGGTGTCTGACACCGTACGTGTAGTCGCAGGGGTGACTGACACGGGCTGTCCATTCGATGGATATGCGTACTGAGATGTGAGAGAGCAATGTGATTGCTGTTCGGCTAGAGGGCCGTGGTGTCTGACACCGTACGTGTAGTCGAAGGGGTGACTGACACGGGCTGTCCATTCGATGGATATGCGTACTGAGATGTGAGAGAGCAATGTGATTGCTGTTCGGCTAGAGGGCCGTGGTGTCTGACACCGTACGTGTAGTCGCAGGGGAGACTGACACGGGCTATCCATGCGATGGATATGCGTACTGAGATGTGAGAGAGCAATGTGATTGCTGTTCGGCTAGAAGGCCGTGGTGTCTGACACCGTACGTGTAGTCGAAGGGGTGACTGACACGGGCTGTCCATTCGATGGATATGCGTACTGAGATGTGAGAGAGCAATGTGATTGCTGTTCGGCTAGAGGGCCGTGGTGTCTGACACCGTACGTGTAGTCGCAGGGGAGACTGACACGGGCTATCCATGCGATGGATATGCGTACTGAGATGTGAGAGAGCAATGTGATTGCTGTTCGGCTAGATAGCCGTGGTGTTAGAGGTATTTACTCGTGGATTTCTGTAAACTTGGTTGTAACAGTAGAGTACGTCTATAGTTTTTGTTGTGATGACGTCGATGGTACATGGCTGTGGTATTTGTGTAAAGTGATTAGTTATAATTGGTTTGATGAAGATATGTGTTGGTTGTATCATATGAGTTGATGACGATATGTGTTGGTCGTATCATAGGAGGTGATGACGATATGGGTGGCAATAGTAGTTGTCGCTTGTTGAGCGTTGTATGTGATCTTAATGTGTCAATAATAAAACTTTATTTAAAAAGACGGTTACAGGAACCTTTCGTCTGTGAACTAGTAGGATAGAGTAGTTTATTCGCGATAAGTTAACTGATGAAGCAAAGAATGTAATTTCACGTTAAGGTCAGGTAGGCCGAGATTTTAAAGATGCTTCAAATTTTATCGTCTTGTTACATTCACACGAGGGCGTGTGCTAGCAGGATGGCCGTGTCGGAGAATTAATGCAGATAGTTATTAATGTCGGTACCTGCTTTGTTATTATTATTCATCTACCCTCACTCATTCTATTATTCGAGTCATTCCTTCGTGCGTAAAAGACCGATGCAACCGCAGCTAACGCAGTCTTGGCTCTGACGTGACGCGGTGCACTTGTGTATCCTGCTAGTAGCTTAACCTCGACTCTTGTAAGGGTTAGTTTGTGTACACGAATTAATTGTTACATTCTATTGTGGGCAACTCGGGCAGTGGAGGCGAGCGTTAATGCGCATTGTAAAGACGGCCGTCTTAAGCCTACACTCGGGTCACAAGTCCCGGGCACTGACTCTGAGTTGTCACTCTACCACGCGATAGACACGATACCCGCTCGGTGAGTCCAATTGAATACTAAGTAGTTTGATTACATTGTTAGTAGACTAGTTCGGCCATCCGTCCTCTCCTACCTACTTCTGATCGCGCCGACATATAAATATAAAGCTTAAAAATATTACATAGCGTGCAATGGGCGGTCTTATCACTAGATGCAATTAAAATGAAAAAAAAAAAACAAATGAAAACTTTATTTATAAATCTATTAATAAATTTGTGCTGAATAATAATGAGAGACAATTTATTTTCTGCAGGCGTTTTCTGTTATTACAATCTCTAATTGTACGCGTCAGACACAGCAATAACTATATATAAGCCGGATCTCAGTCTGTTAACTTTATTGAATTACTAGGACAGTTGAGACGAACGGTCTGATCATCTTAAAGATGAAAAGCGACGCGTCGAAATGCCGTGATATAAACGTGATTCGTAACTCTAAATGTTAATTTTCATTTAAAGAAATTATCTAGAATTATTTAGAGATTAACAAAAATTATTCGTACTAAAACTTTAAAACATATTTATTAATAAAATGTATACTAATATTATAAAGAGTAGTAAGTAGTAGTAAAGTTTTTAGCTTTGTTTGTTTGTAGGGTGTAATCTTCGCAAATGCTTATCCGATCATGAAAATTCTTTCACTAACAGAAAGCTACACTATTCAGGAGTGATATAGGCTATATATTATTGTTATTGAAAAAAAAATTCAGTGAGAAATAACAGTATATGTAAATTAAGTCGGAAATGTGCGATAGAGATGAAAACTCTACCACGAGTATATTATATTTGCATCAAAAATAATTAACGCCCAACGAAGTGGGTACGGCTCGGCTAGTACATTATATACAGAATAGCATTGCACGATATTGCATTCACTGTTCTATGATAATCTTCAGACGGAACAATCAAAGGAATTTCACAAGAATGAAAATTACCTGAATACACAGCTTAATATTCACAGAACCTTAGATAGGTACTAAGCTAAACTGAATTTCATCCTGCTATATGAAAACTCAACCTCATAACATTTTAATATAATGCATGCATACATGTCTATACCTAAAATTAAATAAATAAATCATGTTGAATTGTTGCATTATTTACATATAATATGTACAAAATATTTTCATTATAATATAAAATAAAAATGGAAAGATTGATGAAAGAACTAAAAACTATATAAAAATTCAAAGTACTAAAAAATTCTGATTAATTACAATTGTTATATTTTCACAATCCCAATTCTGAGTGCTAATTTTTAAACTTTTATGTACCTATTTATACTTTATTAACTTCAATTTTTAGCAGTATTTAGTAACTCTAAGCTACAGAAAAGACACATTATAGTCTAATATTGTACGTATTTTTCATAGAACAATAGTTTAAAAAGCATTTTCAATCCAACAAATAAAAATACTAAAGCCAATTTTAAATAGGATAGGAAGTTGGTTGAAAAGTAAATTGAAAAAGTCCTTTCAATATAAAGTATTAACAACATCACATGCTCTGAATATCGAGAATGCACGAGATCCGCTTAATTTTGATTTAAAACTCGTCTGGAGGTTAAACGTACCGCGTAAAACGATTAAGAGACTTCCATTTCGTACTCGATTTTTACTTTATTTACCTTCGGTTGGATTTCCTCCGTAGTCGCTTGGTAAACGAACTCCAAAATTCTGAATCAGACTTGATTGAATCGCAGCCGTGCCCGCGGGATCCGAGTTATTTTCCAACCTATTTCATGCCACGTCTACAAGCGACACATCGTAGTCCTCGTGTTTGTACCCTCTCGAGAAATTCTTTCCACTTCATTTATTTGTTTGGATACCCGCTACTTTTCCTTTTCGAATCATTATTACATTTGTTTTGTTTTCTATTGCTCTTTCGATTCAGCCTGTAACGTCCCATTGCTTGGGATTGTGTGTATTGAATAATGCGTAGTACTAGTACTGATGATATGAACTTCAGATCCGACATCAAGTAAATCTAATCTACGACCAATCTAGGAAATGTTGATCCAGGAATCCCTCGCGAGATAATCATCATAATAAAAGCGGCCGTTCTGTCCGTGCAGTTGTTTCGTTGCTCGGACAATGGCGAACGGCGAGCGTACGCTCAATGCGCCCCCTCGTCATCAATCAAACTGTCTGCCCACCCCCACGCACCCTTACCTCGAGCCCTAAAGGTATAAACTAGTGTTAGAACACGCATTCAATATTTGCATTGTAAAGTATACAAATGCGTATAGTAGGAATTGCAAAAATTAAAATGTTTTTGATGTGTTTGCAATATTGCGATTGAAGTAAAATCTTTTTAAATTGTTTTGTGATAAAACTTCTTTATAATATCATCAGGTAAATATCAGGCAAGTCGTCCAGAAGAATAACACTTAAGTTAAAAAAAAATAACAAACTACAAGCCGACTACGGAGAAAAAGTATTAGACAAGCCATTATTTCACTCATTGAATTGTATGTAATGCCGTATGTGGTCCTTCATTCTAAGAAGTAAGAAGTATTAGTTGTTTCTCAACGTAGGTTTCAATGTTAAATAAACAGTTTATTATTATAAAGAACTTTAGTAGTAAGTATAACAATACAGTTAAAACTATCGGACAGGATTTAGATTAGAATTGATCTCGTGCTCGACGTAACGGCACAAATCGTGAACATACAAATATTTACAATAGACCAGCGCTGCGGATTTACGACGTACAAATTCCATTGGTTAGGACCACACTGCGAGCCTAACGCGGTGGCGGCGGCGGGCGCGAAATATCGAACATATGAAACGCGTCTTTGCGTCCACACTGCAGTACCTAAAGCGGAAGCGACTGAGCGATACGACGAGCGTAGTTTTCAAACATTCCTATCCGCGCGTTCTGTCCACACTACGGGCCTAGCCAGCAAGCGATCTAATGCGCGGGTGGCAGGGGTATCAAACCATTCTAGTCTTGTCGCTATATATTTATTCGCTTTCTGTAGTTTATACCTTTTTTTTACGTGGGAAAATTAAAATTAGAATTAAAAATCTGTCTTCTAAATTGAGACGATTCGTTCAACATTACGTCCGGACTCTTTATATCTATACTTCGTGGTCACTAATTTCAAATTTTCTTGAACTGTCAAAAAGAATATAATCGAATGGACGAGTATAAGTTGTAATATTATTGCTTTTGGTTAAATGGCAGTATACACTATACGAATTTTGTAGGGTATAATCTCAATTGTTCATATAAATTAAAAAATTCACCACTTATTTCTGTTTTTATTTATTTCGTGCACAACATCTCTAATGTTCAACACCTCCCATCTCGAGATTGGACTATCTAGTAAAAATAATAAATCCTCGTCCATAGTTTGCAACCCCTGATATACGTCAAATCGCTACATGAGCTCGCGCGTCACTGTGGCCACCATACGCCTCCGCCGCCGCAACCGCCTCCGCGCTCGCCACCGCGCATGCAGTGTGGACGCACGCATTGATTTAAACCATTGAAATATTTATTCTCTTTCCATGCGTCTCTTGCTATTTTATTCGCGTTTTGTTCTTGTACCTGTTTGATTGATTGACGTTTATGGTTAGTGCTCTGCTTCTGTTAGGATTAACGTGATACTTCGTTGCTTTCTAGGTAAAAGGTGAACTCATAATACCTAGGTCTTCAAAATATTACTAAGTTAGTAACCTCAATTGCACCAATCAATCTCTTTTGTGTTTTCTCTATTCTATGTGATATCAGCAAAATAGACTTAAATAAATATACAAATTAAATAAATATTATATACCTAATTGTAAAATAATTCTATTATTTCATAATGATAATTATAGTATGTATTGTATATATAAATTAAAAATATAATTATGTTTTTAAATTAATACATTGAAACATCTCTTTTCTTTATAACATTAGCTAAGATTACTTTTAATTCTATCAGGTACCTAAACCACACACGCGAGGCATATTTTTTATTGAGGCCATTTCCAAGATATAATAATTTCAATTGCTCGCCTCGCTCAAATCGCTTCCGAGAATAATCTTAGACCTGAGACTAGGTAAATAAATAACTTAAAGCTTTTAAGGCATTAGATTCAAACAACATTCAAGACTCTCTATACTTTATCTATACATATAATAAAATGGTAGAAAAGTCAAAACTGTACATTGAATATTTTTTTAAAAGAATACTTGGGGTGTGATCTACAATCGATACCGAAGCCAAAAATATAGTTTTTAGAATTTTTGTCTGTTTGTCTGTTTGTCTGTATGTATGTCCGGGATAAACTCAAAAAGTACTGCATGGATTTACTTCAAATTTGGCACGAATATTGTTAAGAAGTCGGGTCAGAACATAGGCTATATATTATCACGCTATCACCTACGGGGAAAGAGCAGTGCACCTTTATTTCTTCAAATGTATGTCCGGGATAAACTCAAAAAGTCCTGCATGGATTTACTTCAAATTTGGCACGAATATTATTAAGAAGTCGGGTCAGAACATAGGCTACATATTATCACGCTATCACCTACGGGGAACGAGCAGTGAACGCACGCAGACGACGTCGCGGGCAGCAGCTAGTTATACATATAACTATATAAGAGTTTACCTACTTTTTTTTTCCCTGTGGGTCTCCTCACCGTGCCTCGGAGAGCAAGTTAAGCTGTCGGTCCCGGTTGTTATCATGTAAACCAGACAGGGATCGTTACTCATAGTAAGGAATATAATTATCTGAAAAACCGCATTGGAGCAGCGTGGTGGATTAAGCTCTGAACTTTCTGAAGGGGCCTATGCCAGGCAGTGGGATATTACAGGCTGAAGCGTATAAGCGTTACCTAGTTTTATTAACATCGTAATACAATGCCATCTATCGTGATTGTATTGTACTTTATTTGTATGGAATATTATCCTTGCCATATTTAAAATTTAACGACAAAGAGTAAAACTTTAATTGAAGGTGGTAGGTAACTTCGCATGGAACCAGTAAAAATTATTCTATTTAAAATTTAATTTAGATATTTTAATTTCAATTTACATAAATCTATACTAATATTATAAAGAGGTAAAGTTTAATAACTTTGTTTGTATATACGGGGTAATCTTCGCAAATACTGATCCGATCATGAAAATTCTTTCGCTAACAGAAAGCTACACTATTCAGGAGTGACAAGATAAAAGGAAAAAGATAAAAATATATAAAGATTTTAAATCAGCAGGATTTGAACCTGCGCCCTCTGACGTGCCGTGTCAACAATTCAATCTAATCAAGCATTATTATTTGCCTTAGAAATTAATTGGTGACTTTAAAACATTTATATTTATCTGATTTGCTGAAAATAGTGAGAGTGTATTGGAACATATCAAATTTCACCGTACCCTTCTTATGTGAAATGGATTATAACGCCCAACGAAGTGGGCACGGGTCGGCTAGTGAAATATATATCTAATAGAGTCAAGGGGGCAAAGTGCGCCTAGCGGGCAAGTGCACCTACCACAAATATCTCGAAAACTACCGATTGGATACTAGTAGTGACACCTTATATCGATGCTACAAACTAAATCATAGTTCTTGGTGAAAGTCACAGATGGCTCTAGTCATGTGAATTTTAGAAACGCGCCATTTTATTTTCACTCATATTCAAAGTGATGAGCAGAGATGACTATGACGTGGTCATCTTCGTAAATCTCGAGAAATCGAGTTTTTACCGATATACGAGTGAGGTAAGTGCATAATTTAATTATTTTGCTTTCAGATTCTGACTTTTTTTCACTCCTATCTAGTAAAATTTATATATTTTTTGCAAGTTAAATATTCTAAACTCAAATTTATATAGTTGGGGAAGCGCGCCATACTGACTTATTGTATGGCGCACTTCGCCGCAATCCAGAGGTTACAAACCTTTTAAAATGTGTGTCTTTATTACAAGTATTTATGTAACTTGCAATGTTTGTTTGCTTGTTTGTATGGTCGGGTCAAATCTTGCAAATGAACTGTAAAGCAGTTATCAACCGATCTAGATGTAATTTGCTTATACGTTTATTAGTGAAATACATTTACACAAGTTTAATATCGCGACAAGTTTTTTTTTATTTATTTAAATTTTGTAGGCAATGTAGTAGATTGGTGGTTTTGATTTGATATAAAGTTTATATTGTGCGTTATTACAGAGATAATGCGACTCAGTGGCGCACAATGCTCAATTGTACTGACGCTTAATTAGAATATGAATTAGTTTTCAAATGCACCTAAAAAAACTGCGACGAACGACTTTAATTTTTTTTATATTGCTAACTATAATATGTATATAAATAACATTTCGATCAATGCCAACTTATAAAAAAATATTTGTTAATATTCTTAATAATTATTTTCAATGACTAACTTCTTATTTCAGTCCCTTTATAATACCAAATAAGTAGTTCTATACCATGGTATTCCCATCGTAAATAAAAGAAAAAATATATTTGATACTCGATTATCAATATTTAGAAAAAATGTTCATAGCCTCTGACTTAAGATTGTATGGCGCACTTAGCCGAAATTTGGTTTTAAGTACACAGATTCTTCTAGAATGTGGCTATGAAAAAAAATTAAATGTCATTCGTTTTGTTGCTTGTTTTCTTATAATAATATAAGGCTGTTTTTACTCTAATGCTTTATTGTTGCGTTTTATTAATACAAGGCGCACTTACCCGATTTGTCGCAAAGTGCGCCTGGTCAGACTGTTTTCAAATTTTATGCTAAAATTCATTTATTTGCTGTCAGATTCTAATGACACGACATTGGTTGTTGTTGCAAAACATCACAGATCCTTATGGTACCATGACTTAGTATCACTCGTGAACTTAAACACAAGAAATATTGCACCAAAGTCAACTATGAAAAAAGTATGGCGCACTTTGCCCCCTTGACTCTACTTATCATTTGGACAAAATGTTCTAAAAAAAACATTGATCACAAGCAACAAGCAAAGAATTTCTAAATAGCAGGTAGATGTTGTCTCTTATTGCCTTTAAAGTTTGAACTAGGTATATCAATGAATAAGCAGAATTTCTCTCACTGATACATCAAATGAAAGTGAAAAAAATTGCTGCACGAGCCATTCTGCCGAACCAATTCGTAAAGATATCGCTTCGAGATCGCAAATTACTGACAACTTGCGATACTAATTGATTCGCAATAAAAAATATATATAAGTGTGAATTTAACTCGCGTTGGAAGTGTTCCGTACCTATCTTCTATACATATAGAGTCACTGGGGCAAAGTGCGCCATACTTTTTTCATAGTTGACTTTGGTGCAATATTTCTTGTGTTTAAGTTCACGAGTGATACTAAGTCATGGTACCATAAGGATCTGTGATGTTTTGCAACAACAACCAATGTCGTGTCATTAGAATCTGACAGTAAATTAATGAATTTTAGCATAAAATTTGAAAACAGTCTGACCAGGCGCACTTTGCGACAAATCGGGTAAGTGCGCCATGTATTAATAAAACGTAATATTATAGCATTAGAATAAAAACAGCCTTATATTATTATAAGAAAACAAGCAACAAAACGAATGACATTTAATTTTTTTTCATAGCCACATTCTAGAAGAATCTGTGTACTTAAAACCAAATTTCGGCTAAGTGCGCCATACAATCTTAAGTCAGAGGCTATGAACCTTTTTTCCAAATATTGATAATCGAGTGTCAAGTATATTTTTTCTTTTATTTACGATGGGAATACCCATGGTATTCCCATCGTAAATGGAACTACTTATTTGGTATTATAAACGGACTGAAATAAGAAGTTAGTCATTGAAATTAGTTGTTAAGTAAAATGGGAAACATGACATTTTTGAACAACATTACGATTTTCTCGAATTTTAATATTTCGTATTGCCTCCTCGTGCTTCCATTCCTGCGTTTACCCAGTTTGGCATGCTATACACCAAGTTTTTTGTACGATTTTGGGGAATATTCTCCCATTCCTCTGTGAGAGCAATTTTGAGCTCACGAAGCGTAATTTTTTTACGCATCTCCCTAGCTAGTCCCAAGCATGCTCATTGACATCTGGGCTGCGTGCTGGCCACTCCATACGAGTAATTTTCATCTCTTGAAGGTAGTCACTCACAATCCAATATGTATGAGGTCGGGCATTGTCATGCATAAAAATAGCATTCTCACCCAAATTGACCATAAATGGACCAACGTGTTCATTCAAGATTTCTTTTTCAAATTAATTTGCAAGATTTGACTCGACCATACAAACAAGCAAAGAAACATTGCAAGTTAAATAAAGACTTGTAACAAAGACACATTTTAAAAAGTTTGTAACCTCTGGATTGCGGCGAAGTGCGCCATATAAAAAGTCAGTATGGCGCACTTCCCCAACTATATAAATTTTAAGTTAGAATATTTAACTGCAAAAAAATATATAAATTTCACTAGATAGGAGTGAGATATAGTCAGAAACATAAAGAAAAATATTTAAATTGTGCATTTACCTCACTCGTATGTTGGTAAAAACTATATTTCCTGAGATTTACGAAGATGATCAACCCATAGTCATCTCTGCTCACCACTTTGAATATCAGTGAAAATAAAATGGCGCGTATCTCAAACTCACATGACTAGAGCCATCTGTGACTTTCACCAAGAACTATGATTTAGTTTGTAGCATCGATATATAGTGTCACTACTAGTATCCAATCGGTAGTTTTCGAGATATTTGTGGTAGGTGCACTTGCCCGGTAGGCGCACTTTGCCACATTAACTCTAATAAAATGGTAGAAAAGTCAAAACTGTACATTGAATATTTTTTTAAAAGAATACTTGGGGTGTGATCTACAATCGATACCGAAGCCAAAAATATAGTTTTTAGAATTTTTGTCTGTTTGTCTGTTTGTCTGTATGTATGTCCGGGATAAACTCAAAAAGTACTGCATGGATTTACTTCAAATTTGGCACGAATATTGTTAAAAAGTCGGGTCAGAACATAGGCTATATATTATCACGCTATCACCTACGGGGAAAGAGCAGTGAACCTTTATTTCTGCAAATGTATGTCCGGGATAAACTCAAAAAGTACTGCATGGATTTACTTCAAATTTGGCACGAATATTATTAAGAAGTCGGGTCAGAACATAGGCTACATATTATCACGCTATCACCTACGGGGAACGAGCAGTGAACGCACGCAGACGACGTCGCGGGCAGCAGCTAGTATGTAATAATGAAATTTAAGTAACCATTTTTCTATTTTTAATAAATATAAAACAAACAAAACTTCAATTAGGTTTACTATCATATTTTGACTTAAAAATTTACAACGATAAATATAAGGTCGGGAAAAAGTTTCTTTATATTTTATATAAAAATTGAAGAAGAGAAGAGAATTTTAGTTACATTAATTATAATATATAAGTACATACCATTTTGTTCGATAACTTGCCATCATCTCGTAGGATGACAGGATATCGTTGCTGTAGAAATTTTAGGACTTCTCAATAGAAAACCACGGCAAGTAGTTTTGACAGTCCTCTCTTGATCTTAAATTTACACTACCTAAAGAATTCTGAAGAGATCGAAACAGGTGGAAATCTGGGGGTGCAATACCGGGGCTATATGGTGGATGCATTAAGACTTTCCAGTCAAACTCTCAATTTTTGTTGAGTAGCTAAACACGTAACTGGTCAGGCGTTGTCGCGATGAAAGACCACACCTTCTCAGTTGATCGATTCTGGCCGCTTATGCTCCATTTATTGCTTAAATCTCATCAGCTGTTGATACTAGAAATCCATCCTATTTATTGTACAAAATTGTAGACTTAAAAATGAATAAATAAGAAAGAATGCTAGCCAACAGCATCGTCGTAGCAATCAAAATGTCAACTAATGTAACAAGTATTAAAACTAAAAGCGGTGGAAACCGCAGGGAAAGTCTATATTTTAAACATAGACGAGAACTTTTGTTTTCAAACAGAGCCCTGCGTCGCGTGACACGTCGAGTCTGACAGGACGTCACCCCCATATAATCTGACTCGAACAATACATAAATACTATAACGATATACTACATCTATTCATTACACTCACATTGATATTTTTTTTCACTAAGCTGATTCTAATTTTAAATAACAGAATAAACAAAACTTAATTTCGTAGAACTAGGTATTGAATTTAATAACATCGGTTAAAAAATAAAGGTAAGAGGAAAAAAATATATAGATACTTAATCTTTAATGCTTATTTAATTCGTCATATATCATTGTTACTTTACAGTCGCAAACATTCAGAGATGTCATTCTAAAGGAATACAAAGAACAAGAAGCTTCAAAGTAAAAACAGAAATTTATTTCTTCCGTGAAAATATGCTAATGATCGTAAAAATCCTTGTATTTTATGCTAAACGGAAAACCCAGTGGGATATTTGTCCTTGTAGAAATTGCACAATTCACCATCAATACAATAAAAAGCGTCCAATAAAAAGCATCAAAGTAAGAAACTGAAAAAAGAGTATCCGTCCTTAAACATTAGATATAAGCCGGAAACAATAAAAATAGACGGAACAGAACTTGTTTCTATTATCAAATATGTAGTTTCATTTAAAATAAGTTGGCTTCACTCGTGGGGATTCTATCTGTTCGCAATGGCGGGTCGAACTAATCGACAGTTGACAGCGACAACTGATTGTGGATGGGGGCGGAACCAGCCAACTGATATGACTAGACGCATTCATAGTAATAGTTTCATAATAATTCATTTTTATTTAAACTACTTTTGTATAGAAAGACTAGCTGTGCCCGCGACTTCATCCGCGTGGAATTTAACAAAAAAGTTATTGTTCAGTTTGCAGAGTTATAAAATAAATAAATTTCTAAAATAAAAGTAGGCTTAGTTACTCCTTACTATATCAGCTATCTTCCATTGAAAGTCCCGTCAAAATCGGTCCAGCCGCTTCAGAGATTAGCCGTAACAAACAAACAGACAGATAGATAAAAATTGTAAAAAATGTTATTTTGGTATAATTATGTATCTTGAAAACAAAAGTCTTCGAACAATGCATCCTGCCTGTGTTAACATACGGAGCCGAGACGTGGACACTGACGAAGAGACTGGTGAACTGGTCCACAAGTTTAAAGTCGCTCAACGTGCAATGGAACGGGCTATGCTTGGGGTTTCTCTCAAGGATATAATTACAAATGAGGCTATCCGCGAGAGAACGAAAGTAACCGACATAGCCCACAGAATTAGCAAGTTGAAGTGGCAGTGGGCTGGTCACTTGTATCGCAGGACTGATGGCCGCTGGAGCAGACGTGTCCTAGAGTGGAGACCGCGTCTTGGCAAACGCAGTGTGGGACGTCCTCCGGCCCGTTGCTGGACCGACGATCTACGTAAGATTGCCGTCGTAGGCTGGATGAGGATTGCGGAAAACCGGGATGTCTGGCGCGAACTTGGGGAGGCCTATGTCCAGCAGTGGATTGCGATAGGCTGATGTGTGTGATGTGTATGTATCGTGTATAGATCCATATGCATTTTGTAAAAAGCGGTTATTTTAATATTACAAACAGACACTCCAATTTTATTTATTTGTATAGATGTGTGTACAGTGTACTTTTGTTTAAACTCATTGATATAAATCAGTTGGCATAGACAAATTGGCGTAGACGATATTTTATAACAATAAATAACTGAGATTTATGTACGGTCTATTAATAATATAACATAAAAGAAGTTTCGTAGTTAATAACTGTATGAAATGTAATTTTACTGAAGCTATCCATTTCCTACATGCAATAAAGACGTCGGCTGCAACCGCAGCCAAAAATGTTTTCGCTCGGCAAATGTCTGCAGTGTACTTAGCCGGATAAAATGGCATATTACCATTCTTTATTGCCTTCATTAAATTAAAATAGATAGCCCTATATGGCGTCAAAATGTTTTGCCAAATTGATCGATATTCACATTGTTACAGTGGGTAAAAATTGGTTGACTTGAAATTAAGCTTTACAATGGTATATTATGTATGTAAGTACATAGTTTTGAGTAATAAATGTTATTTCTCGCAACTTTCAAAAACTTAATATACCTACTTCAACAAGTTTCAGGATAAAAATAAATGTACAACGGAAAATAATATGAGACGTATGTTGATTGTAATTGGTATGTAATATGACACCACAATAGTCGGACGCGACTCGATGCGGGGGCGTACGATTAGAAATCGATAAAGTATGCGTCACTACACTATGTTATTGTAACTCCATTGTGATATGACCCTAGTTATCTTTTGTAACCTTAAGTTCGTCGCTAATCCCAAACGAAGGGGCTTACAACGTTTCCTAACAGACTTTTTCAACAGATGTAAAAGTAACAATAGTAACTCGTACATATTATAAACAGATATATATTTTGAAATAATTGCGTGCTTGCAATATTTCAAAATTAGTAATTATTGAATGTCTCTGTCGATCCCAATTATACACACAAATAAAATTAAAGTGTTTGTCTGTGATTTCAAAATAACTGTATTTTTTTCAAGTGCATATAAATATTTACATACTAAATCAAAATAAGGAGGTCACATGGCAACATATACTTTTTATCCAATAATTCCCACGGGATCAGGATCACGCTGTTCAAAAAAATATTGAGTGTCTAGATACAATCTCCCACACGAACGACGTCGCGGGTACAGCTAGTATTTAAAATAGTTGAAGCGAATTTAATATATCGTTCCAAAAAATCTCACGTTTGGAAACTCAATCTTAAAATTAAGGAAATCATAAAAAGTGCCACTGAAAGTTTTATGTCAAACAAAAAAAAAGTATGCAACGAAACATATTTTAACTAAACAAGTTAGTACTAAATTAAAATAAAATTGAAATGTATTAACAAATTATGGATACTGACAAAAGTAAAACAGTAAGTAAGTGTAAATAAACTTTTTATTTCAAAAACTGAAATACTAAAAAGATGAAGAAAACTGATAAAATGTTAAAACCAAGGTATCACAAGCCAAAGCTTTATACAAAAATAAAACATAGAAGAAATCCTAATACCAATTGTTTACATTCATGTTTCATTGAAGTATTATTACCAGGCAATCTTTTCTATTTCCATGTTTACAATAAGGAAAGGGTACCGAATTTGACTACAAAGGGTCCTGCCGTCCTCCAATAATCTGGCGTCTAGACTCTAGACTCCACTCGACGCTGCCGCTTACAATATTCATCGATTTAAAACTCGTTGCAGGATACCTACGTTATTGTTTGTTTGAAAAATTAAAAATATATTTCTTCGCAATATTTATCTTGAATAATATTAGAAGTACAGCATTTTTTATTTAACTGATACCATCGCTTATGAATACATGGTATGAACGAAAGTCTCATGAGAACATCTTAATAACCGTCTGAGAATACTAATCTCAAGATTACAAAACGACTATAATGGAGCTGGAGCTCTCATCATTAGTGTAACTTTCAAGTAAAATAAAGTCACATTAGAAATTAATTTGTGATAAATACAAATTGTAATAGATGATAAAACGGATATAAAGTATATACCTACTCATATTGTATTACGATGTTTAATTACATTTGTCTTGCCAGAACGATGAACTTTATTTAGCGTTAAATAATACCATCCGTTTTAGTACTGCTAGGTATTATAGTCCACATTTCTTTGAAATCAGTATCGTTATAAATTACGAGTGCGTCTTTGTCCTCGTTGTATTCACCTGTAGAGCCAACAGCCTCAACAGACGTTTATCGATCATAAAGAATTTCACAAACAATCTGACTAATGTATGATTCACGATGCACGTTCCACATATTTGTATAAACAGGTAATTATAATCGTTATCTCATGTTTCTTGTTATTGAATCATTAAGAATATAAAGCTAAGTTCTTGCACGCGATAGAAAAGTTTTCCAGTTATTTATTTAGATTATAAAAAAGAATAAAAAGTTATTTACTTTTCTAAATGTAACTCAAATTTCAATAGGACAAAGCGTGCTTATTGTAAAAATGTGGTGGTCATAAAGTAAATTCTCATTTTAGTAAGGAATTGTCGTCTGCAACGCGTCTGTCGTGTGCCACTCATAACCGCATTACCGACGTCCTAATAGTTCGCATGATGCGGTAATGACCTCAATAGCGAGGCAGAACATGAAATATGCAACGTCGCCATACAATGCACTAAACAGTGCATAATGCTTGCTATATTGTTCATATAATGTATTATCCGTTGCCAGCCTGCCGTCAGTTATAAAAAAAGTTATTGGCGCACAATGTGCCCATTGTGTTGCAAAAACGGGATTGATGCCAGAAAAGCAGTCGAAAATTAAGAATCGCCAAAACGTCGAAATGGATACGTCCTAAACAATCACGGAATCAAAAATTTATATAAACGACATATTTACTTATTATACTTCATTATTTTTTGCATTATTGCCATAAATTTGTACATTTCTGTTTTTAATTAAATACGAGTGTGTCATATTTGCCCTTTACTGTTCGTAAAAGCTTCACATAATATGTTTTAAACGAGTCATGTATTACAGACTATGACCAGTTAACGTACATAATTCAAGCATAAAGCTCTGACGAAGAATTTTTATTGTCCTTTGTAAATGCCGTTTTTAAAGTTTACTCAGACATTGTAGCACTACTTTCACGAGCGACCAATAGATTTGTAACTAAACCCGCAATGTATTCAGTATGCAAAGCTAATTTGTTGCTCTCGCCGGAAAATCGCGACTACGAGTACGTATTGACATTTCTGTGTACATGTCTGTTTGAGACTGCAAAGTTTGCTGACCTTTACTCAGACGTCTAATACAACATTGGATTTCTATTTTTTCAGATTTAAAGTACCTACATTGAAATTTTAAAAATTCATTTAACAAGTCTACACATTTGCAACGACAATTGTGGACGTTTCAAGGACAAATTTTAATAATTTTTTTTATTAACATCAACGGGTTCTAAAATGCCCATGCCTTTTATTAAACATCTTATATACATACCACGTGTGATTTATTACTCGAACTACAAATCGACAGTCCTGTGACTGCCTAGTAAAGCTAGAACATGGTCCGTGCTAACGGTTCTTTTTTTCAATTATTATGTACCTATATAGTGTATGTACACTCACACTCAAACATGCACACAGGCATATATACATACTTATATTACATTACTTACTTACATATATACGTTTATACATTCACTAGCCGACCCGTGCCCACTTCGTTGGGCATTAATTATTTTTGTGATGCAAATAATATACTTACATATACATACTTAAGTTTTCATCTCGCTCACATAAAACTACCACCCCCCGTTTCAGCCCCAAAAAGGGTTGATTTCTAAAAATGCATTATTAGTACACCTCCACACCATATATAGAGCATACATTTTGAATTTCAAGTCTCGTACTTCAAAAACATAGGACTTTCATACAAACTTCCAACCCCCGTTTAACCCCCTTAGGGGTGGAATATCGTAAAACCCGTTCTTAGCTGACCTCTACTCGGCGAAAGGAATATTCCTACCAAAATTCAAGTCTCTACGCCTTATGGTTCCAGAGATATCGTGATGAGTCAATGGGTGGGTAACTCTTTTATATATATAGATATAATTAATTACCATTTCTACATAAATGTGTAAGCTTATAGTGTAATTGCTATGTACATTACATACTTCACTGGTGTTACCATTTCATAGGCCTGGTCCCTGGACCCCACGCATGCCCTTAGCATCTTGAGCAAAGCCCTTGCCAGCGACATAATATCGCGCTTGTAGATGATTCCTTTTAGGTTGTGCTCCAAGATGGTGTTTGTTGAGGCACCCACCGCTCGGCTAACAAACCTGCCGATTGCGTCGTCACCGTCATCAGTGTAGTAGACACAGGTGTTAGTGTGTCTTGTCACAGCTACTTCCGCATGAGGCACACTGTCGTGGATTTTTAACCTCTCGGCCTTTATCTGGACGATGACGACCTCGCCTTAGCCCTTGTGCTTCATGAATGGTCAAATTCCAGGACAAGCGGTCATATGTCTCAAAAGTAAAAGTAATATTAATTCTCTGTAGTTCGGAGTTCCCCTTTGTATACAAAACACAGCGTGAAAGCAATACTGCCAACGGGATATGTACATAGAAAATATAGAGTAACTGATGAGACCGACCAAAGCTATAAAATCAAAGTTTGATGTGTACATGATAAATTGGGAAGCTATAAAACGTCTGTCTGCGTCTGGTCGGATAGGAATCGTTTGCTTGTGTGCAAATGAACCGGCGCGGCGTATGCCGAAGGACGCGGCCGCATTCCGCGCCCACCACTACACTCGAGATGACACACATACCGACACGGGTCACTTTGAATGTGCGCGTGTGCACTGTGCGGCGACGCATTCACTCTAAAGTACATAAGGCATTTTTGCATTATGCCTGAGTTTGGACGTTAGCGTACCACTGTTATGAAATTCCTTATTACCGAGCAACACATAGTTAGCTACTTTGGACCAGTTATGTGGTCAGAGGCGAGCTATGATTTTACCGTTAGACGTCTGTGTATGTTTCAATTTAAAATTTAATCTAGCTATAATAAAGCCAAATATGTATGCACGATGAGCAAATATTTCAACAGACGAACAGGGCACGTTATAACTCAAAAGAAGCAATTGTTTAATTACGCAGCGGGTAGGTACTGGCAGGCGCTAATCTCGCGGGCAGCCACTAGTGGTGGTTAAAATAACGGAAACGTCAAAGTGTAACACGTTTTTTGTTAAAAACGCGTAACGTTTGTTATTCGTACTCTGACTTCGCGTTATCTCAAAAACGTCTCAACAAACAATTGTCGAAAACGTCTGAAAACGCAAAACGTCTAAAACGTTCCCACAGCGCGCAACGCTCTGCAACGAGGCTAGAGCGAGATAACATTACAGTCGTAGACGCGTCGTCGGCCCGTATTATTCGTTTTTAGGTTATTACTCCGTTACTCGTATTAATTTACCGTAAACGTTGTTCGCGTTGTTTCGTAAACAAACATGGCTCGTTCGTTTTAAATTTTTAATACATAAATTTGGTTGCTGTGCAAGTTGTACTACAGTACTATAATAATTGTAAATAATATAATAATTCTCTTTTCATACATTCGTCGTGCTGTTGTAAATATTGTGTAAATAATATTATAAGTACCTGGGTGACCGAGCCCAGCTCGGTATTTTTATTTCATTTTTTGTTTTTTTTTTCGGTATTTTTATATTTTTATTTTATTTAAATAATAAATCACGAGTGAAATTAAAAAAAAAGAAAAAATAATAATCTGGAGACTGAGATTCGAACCCGGGTCAAAACGATTTGAAATCCGTCGCTTTCCTAATTACGCTATTACAACTATATTAATAATGGTGAAATTAAACTTCGTATTATAATGATATTTTTTCATTGTCTAAAAACAGGGATAAAACGACATTTTTTTTTAAATGAATAATATAATCCATATATCCATTTCACATAAGAACGGTATGGTGAAATTTGATATGTTCCAATTCCAATACACTCTCACTATTTTCAGCAAATCAGATAAATATAAATGTTTTAAAATCACCAATTAATTTCTAAGGCAAATAATAGTGCTTGATTCGATTGAATTGTTGACACGGCACGTCAGAGGGTGCAGGTTCAAATCCTGCTGGGTCAAAAATTTTGATAATTTTTATCTTTTTCCTTTTATCTTGTCACTCCTGAATAGTGTAGCTTTCTGTTAGCGAAAGAATTTTCATGATCGGATCAGTATTTGCGAAGATTACCCCGTATATACAAACAAAGTTATAAACTTTACCTCTTTATGATACCTGTATAGATATAGATATATATACAAGAATTGCTCGTTTAATAGTAAGATAATTCTCGTTTCGTAAATTCGTCGTGCTATTGTAAATATTGTGTTTTTAACCGACTTCTTCGTTTTTAAGAATATTGTAAATAGGTACTTAGGTAGGATATTACTGTGAGTTGAAAAAGTGAAACTGTAATATAGTGTGTGTATAGTGATGTGTAAATAAGTTTTAGACAATTAATTAGGTAGTTAATTAATAAGGACTTGAATTGCAAGGATTTTTAATTGGTAAAATGCCTCGCGGTAGTGATTTACCAATTTGGAACTTTTTTGAGAAGTCCAGTGATCACAATAAAACAGCTGTGTGCAATTATTGTCATCGAGAGATCTCATTTAAATCGACGATATCACAACCGTTCAATCATCAATGATAAAAATATAAAATTTAAAATACAAACAAGTTTAAATTTTAAAATGTCTATTTTGACTTGATTTGACAACAAACAATGTTGTTGTTTTAAAATTTATCCCCAATAGGGAAAGGCAAAAGACTATAGTCCATACAGCCTAGTCTGAATTTGTATATTTTTTCAATTCTTGACAACAAACAAGTTTAAAATACCAACCACGAAAAAATGATCCAATTCACACATTTAATAATTATATATATTTTACGTGCTGTTTCGATATAAATTTATATCGATTGAAATATTTAATTTGTTACTTAAAGCAAAGAAACAGGATAATTTTTTATGTGACATCATGCTTTTTTTTTTAAGTATAGGTAAATAGTTATTTTTGTATGCAAATTTAATTGGTATGCGTGTACTGGATTGCTGAATTGACGAGTGCCAACGTAGCGACATCTTTTGATAGGTCTTGGTAGTCGCTAATAAATTTAATAGTTTCGGGGCACGATTAATAGATGACACTGCTAATTTTTTACTGTGGCCGATGTTCTAACTTCTAAGTTTCCAGCCCATGGTTGTCAACTTGTCAGATAAAATGACAATTTCTCCGCGTTGAGACTGCGGCCAAGTTTTATAAAAACGTGTTATTATGAAAACGTATAAAAAAACGCGTTAACTTAAGATAGTTAATAGTCTAAACGCGTTTTTAGTTAATAACGGATTTGAACATCAATAGCAGCCACCGACGAAGCGATTCGCATACAAATGTGCCTCCCGCTCGAGCAAAAACTGCTGAATAATAACCCCTCTCTGTTCTAGCTCTCACATGAGCTTTATACCGCACAAATGATACAGTCATGGTATGCACATTTCGCAAGCAAATCGAGCGACAGCGCCGCTTTCGTTTAATTTTGTTTCATACTTTTACATAAAAATTTAATATATGCGTTCTCTTGCCATTTACGTTGTGTACAAGTGCAATTCACCGCTCATGTAGTTGGCTTGTGCCAACTGCGTCACCGCTGCTGTCGGTTGACATCATGCCACAGCACCATATTCAAAGATAAGTGTATTTAGTAATTCCAATTTTAACATTGTAAAAGACATTACGCCACATACGTATAAAATTTTGAAAATGTAGGATGTAACAAAATTAGGTAACGTATTTATTTGTTTAAACGTTCAAACGAAAAAAACTGACTTCAATTACTTCGACAAGTAATAGGTAAAACGTAAGTAGATGAAAAAAAATTAACAAACATACTAGTCGCCACTACGATTTTCGAAGATTCCCCTGTATTTCTCTGGGTTGCCATCATCAGATCCTGGTTTCCTTATCATGGTACCACACTTAGGATATCTCCTTTTTAATAAAAAAAGAATTAGCTAAATCGTTTCATAAACGATGAAGCTATCGGCGAACACACATAAAAAAGTATACGGTCGAATTGAGAAACCTCCTTCTTTTTCGAAGTCGGTTAAAAAGCGCCGTTATTCACGATGTACTTTCAAGTCGTTGTAGCGTGAAGAAAATTAAACAGTGCGCACTTGAATGCAATAATTGCCTCACGTATTCGCAAGTATGAAAGTCGCGGGCCTCAGTACGTATGTACTCAGTAGCACGCATGTTGTTATTCATTACGAAAACAGATTATATACTTTCATGAGAAAAACATCCTCACACAATTTTAAATTAAGCATTTACATATGTTGAATTCGATTTTCTATCTTACCTTTTATTTAAAACTAGCGGTCGCCCAGAGGTCGAAATTCGACCATAATTAAATATAAAGAAAACCAAAAAAAAAAAAACGAAAATAAAAAACCCTTTTTTTAAATTGTTCAATTTGACTACAGACTTGGACAATCAACAAAAGAGTATAATATGCGTGTGTGTCAAATACATGCCAGTGTGTGTAATGTTTTTTTTTTATTGATTTAATATACTTTTATGCATAATTAAAAAAAAAATTATCATCTTCTTTATATAAACTAAGTGTACGAAATTTCAGACTCCTCCGTCCGCGCAATCTTCGTAAAACGGGGTACAAAGTTTTTGCTTCACGTATTAATATTTAGATAATATAGATAAAATACCTGTTTGTTTTTTTTAACCCCCGACACAAAAAGAGGGGTGTTTTAAGTTTGACGTGTCTGTCTGTTTGTCTGTCTGTAGCTCCGTAGCTCGCGAACGAATGAAGCGATTTCAATTTAGCTTTTTTTCCAACCAACTCCAAACTCGGGTAAAAGACTTGGTAGAGTGTTGTTACTCGGGTAAAGAAAGGCAAGTGATACTAATGAAAAAATAAATAGTAGGTAATAAATAAGTAGGAACGGTCCCCCAACGCGACGTATTTTTTTTTTTTTTTTTTTAATTATTAATACTCGTACATATTTACTTAGTTACTTTAAGATTGAGTTTCTTTCATTATTTTTCACTTTTTAAAGGAAACTCAGATTATTGTGTCGGGGTTTTTTTTATTATTTTTATTTACGTTTAAGGTGCCTTGATTGTTGTGTATTTGACAAAAAGTAGAAAGAAAAAATGTAAACTGTTAATTCTATTCGCCAGTATTAATAAGCAATAAGTAAATAAATAGTGGCAAGATAGTTTCCTTGATCAAAATCATTTTCTTAGGCGCCACATGATTTCCGGCTATGACAAGCGCAACATAGCAAATTTAATAACGATGCCTGTTCAACGTCAGAGATTAAACGTTACAAATTACTAACATTGTTGACAGACTAACAATTTGTGGGCGGTATTTGGAATTCGGGGAAGACAACTGAGCTCGTCATCACGGCTTTGTTTGCAGCTATGAACTGGCAATCGGAGGGGATGGGGAGAGGAGGTGACAGAGTAGTTCAAATGTCTAAAGGCGCCTTCTAATTTGCTGAGCGGCACGAATTGATCTCATCAGCGATGATCACCGTGGCAATTTCGTTTTCTTAGCGTAGCTTGCTGATATCAATACAAATATTATAAAGAAAATTGTGTTCGTTTGAGTGTCTAGGAAATTTAAAGCCTATAAAACGTTTTATTTATTACCTATCCTGTTTTATATAAAGCGAAAAAGTCTAGCCAATTATGATACTCAACATTTAAAAAAAATTAATTCCTTAACACGTTATTAAGACTAAGGTATTTTAACAGTTAATTGTGAACCAATATCACCTAATTCATAACGATTTACTTTTTTGGTAGAATTGAATTAAAATGTCAACTACGTTTTTTTTAATACAAGTAGGTCGGAAAACAAGCGTACGGCTCACCTGATGATGATTACTGTAGCTTATACCCCCAATCCCTCCAGGAGCTCTGGTCACCTTACTCATCACAGGAACAGAACACTGCTTGAGAGCAGTATTATTTAGCTGTGCTGTGATCTTCTATAAAGCCGAGGTACTTCCTCACTCGAGCTGCTGCAGATTTTGAGCAGGATATCTCCTGCTGTGTTCTAATTCCTCAGTTAAGTTTTACTTCTATTTCGTTTTGATCGAAATCATTGATTAAACATTAAAACATTTCTTTATATTTGCATACTGCATACACTCCTGCCTTTTTTTTTTTTCATTTCCTCTACTGAAGGTTGGCTGGAAGATATTACTAACAATAAGACAGCCTCTCGTACATTTCTCTATTAAAAATTTTACTCTGAACTTGTAAGGTTTTTTGATGTGCAATAAAGACTGTTTGCTGTTGTTACTTTTCAACATAAAAATATATTATTTAAAATAGGTTGAAACTAAAAAAAGTTAAACTAATATTTCCAAGTCTGACGTGATAACACTTTTGGATATTAAATTGTAGATAAAATTAGCGAATTCGATAAAATTAGCAAATGCCGTAAACACAACACAATAAAACACAAACGAGTCTGTAGGTAATAGAAAAAAATATGTTTAATATACCAGACACGGGCGGCAACAAAACAATGTGAATATTATTATTAATTCAAAAAGCAATAAAATTAAACAATAGCGTTGAAAATTATCCCTGTAAGCAGCACAGTACATACATATTATATGTGTACAAAACTGATATTTTATACCGATCTAAAGATCATCAGTTAGAACTAATAGATATCTAAAAAGTGTAATTTTTTTAATAAATTACCTATATTTACCCACTTTACTGTGCCCACTTCGTTGGGTGTTAATTATTTTTGTAATGCAAATATATAGTAAAGTTTTCATCACGCTCGCATTTGCACTCCGACTTGATTTACATATACTAATATTTTTCCTCTGAATTTTTTTCTTCAATAACAATAAAATGTAGCCTATATCACTCCTGAATATTTTAGCTTTCTGTTAGTGAAAGAATTTTCATGATCGGATCAGTATTTGCGAAGATTACCCCCTACAAACAAACAAAGTTAAGAACTTCCTCTTTATAATATTAGTATAGATTTCTAGTAATAGTATAATATGAAGGTATAATAAGGTAAACAGTATGCAACTTTACACATATATATACGTACACTACATATGTTTAAATATCCCAAAGTATGAAACCATTGAATAGCTTTTATATAAAAAAATATATACCTACGCGTCGAATATATAACCTCCTTCGTTTTTTCGTCGGTTAAAGTAAGGTATTTGTAATAAATATAAATGAAAACAAAAATATATTAGAACTGGTTTTGTTAAAGTATGTTTTGTTTTGTATTTGTTTGAACTACGTGGACCCATTTTCCCCTCGTTATAGGAAATACCTAAATTCATATCACTATTATTTTGTTTCCACCTTAAATAAAACGCGAGGTCATCGAGATGTTTATAGTTTTATACATCAGTAAAGGTCGTTAATTTATGAAAGCGAATAAACTGTCATACAGAATACTTTTACCAGAAATATAAGTAAAAAGGCACCCTTAGTTATGTGTTTTATGTCATAACTCATAATATAATGTGTATGTAACAAAAAAACAGTATTTTCAGTCATTAATCAAAAAATCTTAAATCTATTGAGATAAATAAACCTTTAATTATTAACATGTCAAGATACCGCATTACTTGATGACACACATTTTTACGAGCCATCAATTTGACGTATCAGTAAAATTGTGTGCGTTTAAGCAATGTTGTATATTCGCAACACCTTAGTGTGTGTGTAAAAGCGTTGTCGGGATTCTCATTAAAATAGGAAGATTTTAGCTCGTAGATTAAATAATGCCATACGGTTTCGAGTCTCTTAAATTTCATCTAGGTACTTATTATCTATACTATAATATAATAAAGCTGAAGAGTTTGTTTGTTTGTTTGTTTGTTTGTTTTTTTGTTTGTTTGTTTGTTTGTTTGTTTGTTTGTTTGTTTGTTTGTTTGAACGCGCTAATCTCAGGATCTACTGGTCCGATTTGAAAAATTCTTTCAGTGTTAGATAGCTCATTTATCGAGGAAGGCTATAGGCTATATTATATCATCACGCTAAGACCAATAGGAGCGTAGCACCAATGAAGAATGTTTCAAAATCGGGGTTTTTTTTCCTATTGAGAGCTAAACGTAAACGGTTAAAGGTTCGCACAAATTATGTATGACAGAAAAGGTCCTATTCCACGCCGACGAAGTCGCGCGCAGAAGCTAGTTAAATATAAATTAATATTAACTTGAACATGTTAATAACAATCTTTATCATATACATATTAATTTTGCATAGACCCAAAATGTTTGATGCGTATAACATTAATGATATCAAAGATGTAAATAGGTACGTGTATCGTGAAAATCCTGCGTAGAACTTGCAAAATTACAAATTGCATTTGATGGTCTCACGGGTGCTATAGAGCTGGCATTGAGAAACGACCATTCAACTGATAAAATGTAAAAAGCGTTACAAAAATCGTACAGACCGAGGAAGTTCAATCCTCATTTCACAAATTATAATTATACTACCTAACCTTTTATAAATTAATAGTGCCAAATTTGAAACTACTATGTACTTATTTGTATTTTAGATGCTGCTGAGAAGAATCAGAACTCTTAATGAGTCCGGACTCACCTTCAAAAAACCTAACTGTATTGTACTTATGTCGTTATGACACGTGGCAACCACACGTGCTCTACACATTTATCAATGGTTCACGTCTTGAGACGTGTCGTGGTTTTTTTTGGACTTTTTTTATTGCATCGTATTAGCTAGCCGTTAAAGTGTCGACGTTAAGTGCTGTTCCGTATCCGTCGTTATAAAAATATTTACTCATAAATTATATGAAAAATATATTCATTTCAACTTGTTCTTTTTCTTTTTTAAAGTATAATAATAATTAATAACAAATTATTTCACATTATCGCTAATATATACGCACATAGTGCCATAAAAAAACATTAATAAAATAGGTATATTTTAACGACGCGTTAGCACAACGTTCACAGTCCTGGCTTACAGCCTGTGCGCTAGCGGTTAAGGGTTCGACCCGTACATGGCATACATATACAGGAAGTTCGACTCATAGCTACGTTCCTTCAAATGGGGAGTTCTCTAGGTTTAACAGATCACGTTCCACGTGAAAAAAAAATCCTAGCCCATTTTTAAATTTGACTGTATAAATCAATGATATTAGAAAAGAACCTCTTTTTTTTCTAACATCATTGGTATAAATAGACGAGCTACTTTGATAACTCGTACCGGATGATATACCTTTCTTGAGCGCGTAAGCACGGCTATAATTTACAATAAAAACATTCTACGAGAAAAACAATCGTTTCCATATGAATATTTCCACATTCTTTAGTTGTAGTATGGTTGTAGTAGGTACTGTTGGTATTAACATTTCACTTTATCGACGTTTTCTAAGGCTGAGAAAAAAAGTATGGTACGTTTATGCAGAAGTGCCTTGCCAAAGTTTGTCGTTGTCGTTGAGTGTCGGGCTGCGGGCATTTATTTATTAACTAGCTTCTGCGCGCGACTTCGTCGGCTCGAACTCCGCTCCTATTGGTCTAAGCGTGATGACATATAGCCTATAGCCTTCCTCGATAAATGGGCTATCTAACACTGAAAGAACTTTTCAAATCGGCCCAGTAGTTCCAGAGAGATACCACGTTCAAACAAACAAACAAACAAACAAACAAACAAACAAACAACCAAACAAACAAACTCTTCAGCTTTATATATTAGTATAGATTTATTACAATTTCTCCTGTAACTAGTTATGGTTGGCATCAGAGCTATTTTCGAAGGTACTACCGACCAATCTAGCACGGAAATTTCTACACTAGTGTCCAAATCTGTGACAGACTTGAATAGAACTACCCGATAGCGTTGAAATTGATATTTATTTGTCTTGATATTCCTTTACAAAGAAAAACTTAGACCAAATACCTATTACACTACTATACTTAGGTAATTCATACGTTGACAATTTTATTTGCCTTCATATCATTGAAAGTGATGCAAATATTTTGATATAAATTAAATACTACATAACCTTAACGATTAGACGACTCAGCCGGTAACATTCCACTGCTAGGCATAGGCCTCTTTCTCCGTGTTTGAGCTTAATCCGCCATGCTGCTCCGCTGCGGGTTGGCGGATAAATTAGGTACCTCACAACGTTTTAATTATATATTTTTGAAAATACATCTTCTAAATTTTTTATAATAATATTAACAACAACAAATAAAACAAGTTTATATATTTATAATGCAACGTTTAATGTATTCACTCCCGTCTCTACTTAATTTGATAGCTCTATTTTTTTTTCCGAGTACCTCATATCGATCTTAGGCATGTGGTAACTCAACCATTATCTGTTGCATTTCTCCTTCAAAAGATCTAATAACACATTCAATTGATCAGAACATGAGACTGCGCTTTTTAACATTCTATAAATATAAGCTATTAGTTACAAGATTTATGAAATTAAAAATTAATATGTTTTCATGTTATATGTTGTTGTAGCATGTATCTAGGACATATTATTATAATAATTACGCCTTACAATAATAACGCATACGCTATAGTTAACTTACCAATTACAAATATATATATACATATATTACCCGACTTCCAAAAAAGGAGGAGGTTCTAAATTCGACTGTATTTTTTTTAATGTATGATAACTCATAACTTTTGATTGGGTGAACCGATTTCGATCAATTTTGTTTTAATTGAAAGGTGTCGTATGTCATGTGGTCCCATTTAAATTTAATTAAGATATGACAAGTACTTTTGGAGTTATATCTATAATCTAATAATGCGTATTTACTTAACTACTTTTTGTCGACCACCGTTGTGTTATACCGCATAACTTTTTACTGGGTGTACCGATTTTGATGATTCTTGTTTTATTCAAAAGCTAATACTTGTCATGTAGTCTTGTTTAAATTCGATCGAGATCTGATTTCTAATTTTTGAGTAATTATTAATAGCGCGTATTTACTTGACTATTTTTTCGTCTTATTACGTTGTATTACTTGTCGATGTAATTGAAGTCGGTTTTTTTTCGTTTGCGCGCAAACACAATCATTTGAAATTAATATGATAAAATTACCAAATATAACATCTTTTTTACATGCTGTATTTTAAACTCTCCACACTACTCGACCCTGTTCAGTACGTAAATATATCACATTCAATGAAATATAACCCCTTATTTTTATCACGCTGCAATGAATTATCGGTGAAATATAATCATCCATATTTAGTACTGATTCCACCAGATGTTTTCGTACTTTTCTATTAAGTCGTAAGGTAATTACGAGGTTACTTTGATCTTTAAACCGTAAGTGAACTGTATAAATATCATACCATATACACGTCATATGTACACGTCATCGAACTCAAAGTATCAATGTCGAATAGGCGGAGCATGTCGTGACTTAGCTGGTTATATAAAATAGTTGGTATTAATCATCCCAATTTAAACGACACTGGCCTATTTTATACATCCCAAGCCAGTGCTAAGGCCGCGTTGCTTGATGCAAAAGTGTAAAACCCAGAGAGAGTCAAACTATACGGGCGGAAACCATATGTTTATATATATTAATAATAACACAATTTACATGCATGTACATGTGTATATTTATTTATATCGAATGTGTTCCCATTTTGGCATTAAACCTCACAAACCTAATTAGTTTGATCACTTATCGAACGTAACGGTTATTTGTAACAAAAATTACCGATGACCATTAGAATTTCTAAACCCTAGATCTAAACCTATCTAGCTCAAACCTATCGTCCTTGAGATACAAAACGTTGCGTCTTAAGGCGCGCCGCCGAGACTTTGTCGCGACCTATCGTCGCCACTCTTCCCACTAGACATAAAACTAAATCTCCTACGAGAAAATGTTGTATTCCGTACCACTAGATGACGAGCGACTTCGAAATCTAACTTTCTGGTATATTTTTTATCTTTAACCTAAATAACGTTACGTAAAAGATTCTCCAGTGTTCAAGTAGGTAATACTTCAATTACTATAATATCACGACGATCGCGAATTATTCTTTTGATGTTTACGATATTTTACTCACATTTGAAAACTTCTAACTAATTTTCATACATTTAATATGACATCTTATTTAAACAAACAAAACATAGTTTAAATAATGTTATAAGGTAAGGATTAATACAAAACACAATGTTGCAAGCCAAGAAAATGTACAATCGTTGAGGTTATAAGTACAATTAGAGATAATTGGCTTAATCATCGCGGCCGCCTTAACGCTCTTGGAGCGTACGTTCACTTTTAGGAAAGTACTAAAAGAAAAAGAGGAAAACTACTGACTAACTAAGCATTAAGTATAATATTAGATTGCTTATATTAGTAATTTCGAGTTTTTACCTAATATTATTATTAAATGATCACGCTTTAACATTTCTAATGATTACCTGAAATCAATATGAGTGGAAGCCTCAAGGAAACTTCGCTGCAGCAATCATTAGGAATCTTTATTTTACCCTAATTCCTTGGACCGCACGCCCACGCCCGCTAAGCGGATTGTCGACTTATCGTTCGACAGTCTTACTCACCTATTTTTTACGGTAGCAAAAAATAAAAAAATAAGGAAGCTATTTATGTGGAAAAAATAAAAACACCGGCGTTGATCCCTCAGGTTTCCCGGACGGTTTTTGGAATTCCGTGACTCAAATAATTAAATTCGAAGCTGGGGTCGTCGGCTGAAATTATACATTGTTAATACCACTATAAATCTCATTTTCGGTGGACGCACTCGCCTGGAATAAGAAATATTAAATAAACTTAACGTTGTAATTCATATCGCTAAGTGACTTGAAAGATTCAAAAGTTATTTACAAAAATGTTGATTTACATTTAATCAAAGTTATCGTAAACTTTCAACTATAGTTATATTAAAGAAATTACTGTACACATTGCTGTAAATTCATAGTTCCATTAATAAAATATTTTCAAGTCACTGATTATTATTAAAGACTTGGATTTATTAAAGTCTTATCAGATCCTTTCGTGAAAGTTATGACCTTATAATGCAGTGATTGTATTTAATAGGAAATTACTGCACTAAAGATGAAGCAAAGCCCATTTATGATGACGAGGTAGACCAGACGATTGCGAAAGTTTTCAAGACACGCTTCGTTACGGCTGTCGGAGTTCTAGATGCCTAGATGCCAATCTCTCATAGTCATATGTCTACGTCAGAGTGAACATGACGCAACATATTAAAGGCCGTGGAATCGAATATCTTTTTAAGGCCTCATTCCCATTTCAGTATTATAAGAGAAGGATCATTTGCTTCAAGTTTTTCGATGTTTTTTGTAAGATGAAACCGATTGTGTAGGAAAAGAAAGTAATTTTTTGTTACCTATATTGTATAAATCCTAAAGCTGATTATACTGACGGAATGGGCCACACAATCATTCCATTTATTAAATGTTATAGTGCTTTTCTTAGTATCACGGCATCTTAAGACACCTTTTAAACGAAGTAGGTACACGTTAAAGCTTTCCTGTAGTCTATTTTTAACCTTTTAAAGACTCGCGATTGTATACCAAGTCTTAAGGATTTATAAGCTATTCACGCACGTTCTACTAAAGTTTTTAAGTAGATAAATATTTAACACATGGTTTTTAAGTTTTATCTTTATAAAAATAATTTAAGTTCGTGCAATTTAAATCTTTTACGAAAAAGTATTTCAATTAAAAATAGATTTAAAGAGACGTAGGTATTCACTTAGATCACCTACTTAAATCCCTTTTTAATTAATTTAGGCGTAACGTATATATGACGCATGCCTGAACCTCTGACTAGACATCCTTCGCGATTTTACCTGTGTTAAAGTTTCAAGTGAACCAAGTCACTTGAAAATAATTCGCAGTTGCTTAAATACGTTCGAGCTGCTGTAAACGGGCTTTTGAGCGTGATTTATTTGATTTTTTACTAAATCTCAAAATCGATCCTAACAAACAAACTCTTTTATACGCTATACGCTTCAGTCTGTAATATCACACTGCTGGGCATAGGCCTCTTTCACCATGTATGAGAAGGATCAGAGATTTATCTATCACGCTGCTCCAATGCGTGTTGGCGGATATATTCCCTACTATGAGTAATGATCGCTATTAGGTGTAGGTACATGAATACATGATAACAACCGGGACCGACACGTGCTGTCCGAGGCACGGTGGGGAGACCCATAAGGATTAACAACCAGACCTGAAATAAATATTTGTATAAACACAAATATCCATGGCGAGCATAAATCGAACCCGCGATCGTAGGTGTTACACACCATTTTATACCAGAGCGGTCGTCAACAAACTCTTTTACCTAATAATTATATTGGTATGTACTCGAACGAGGACAGTAGGTATGTACCTGTTCATATCCTCTTAAGAAAAGTTTGTTTATACCTAAGTATACATGGATAAATGATGGTAGTATAATATTTCTTAGAATTTAAATTGTTTTTACCAAATTCAAGATTTAATTATGCTGTTTTTTTTTTATTTAAAACTTTTTATATGGTTGAAAATAGTTTCATATAAATAGTTACTATATGCGTTTTTTTTTACTCATTTAGTATTTTATAGGCGAATATCCACTGCCATAATCTTGTATAGCTGTATTCCATTTCTTTATCCTTTTTGTTGCACCTATAGTTCTACCGTATAATAATCTTTTTTTTATCAGCTTAATCTATTGAATTATACTTAATACATTAAAGAATTTTTATGGTGTATTATATAATGATAGTAATATATATTAAAATTTTATTTGAACAACAATTGGATATAGTTCTAATTTAAGAATATATTTTGTATTCCAGAGTAGCGTCGGTTGTCGTTCGGCAAGCGGCGCGGGCGGCGCGGTGACGGTCGCGGGCGCGAGCGCGTGCGCGGCGCGCATGGCGAGCGCGGGCGCGCAGTTCCGCGGCGGCACGCAGCAGTGGTCGGCGGCCTACACGCCGCAGCCCTGCCGCTACCCGCCGCCCCAGCCACAGCCCTACGCGGCGGCGCCGAGCCCCTACGCGCAACACCAGGTAAACATTTTTAAAAACGTGTATAGTAAGTAGTAGGTATATCAGCCATAAGATGCTTTATTTTAAAAAATATATATAGTAGCCGTACCAACTTTGCCTTACAAATATATTAGCCATAAGGCCTCATTTACGGAGACGCGGGGCGTCGCGCATAGCGTGTGGCGTGGCGAAACGCACTAAATTCAAATGTAGGGAGTTGGATGAGTGCGTTTACGGAGAAGCGATTTTACACGCGTTCATTTTCATATTTTTCGACACACGCGCGACACTACGCCACACGCTACGCGCAACGCCCCGCGTCTCCGTAAATTAGACCTAAGATGCTTTAAGCAACTTCACTCAGATGCTTTCTATATATTTACATATACAGTTTAGTTATGCTTTCAGTAAATAAATTCATCTTTGTATTTCATAATAAGTTAAGAGTTAATAAACTTATTGTTAAGAGTTTTAGGACTCCTTTTCCTCATAATTCATATGATATTAACAAACTATGACTTGTTGTGATTTGGAAACTAATGATTATTTCTGTATAATTATGCTTCCGGACCCACGACACAGGATTCACTTCCTGCTGGAAGCCGTTGAGTGTGAAGCGTTTATTAATTACTAGCTTCTGCGCGCGATTTCATCCGCGTGGAATAGGACCAATTCTGTCATACGTGATTTGTGCGAAACTTTAACCGTTTAGGGAGAGAAGCTCTCAAAAGGAAAAAAACCCCAATTTTGAAACATTCTTCATTGGTGCTACGCTCCTATTAGTCTTAGCGTGATGATATATAGCCTATAGCCTTCCTCGATAAATGGGCTATCTAATACTGAAAGATTTTTCAAATCGGACCAGTAGATCCTGAGGTTAGCGCGTTCAAACAAACAAACAATCAAACAAACAAACAAACTCTTCAGCTTTATTATATTAGTATAGATTATAGATGACAACGTGTTAATAAGAATCGATAAGATCTCCCTCACATCTAAATTTTAAATTATCTCAAGCATTTAACACAATGAGTCGCGTTTTATGCATACTTGCATTAAATCGCAGTATTTGCATTCTACACAAACACCTTTTTAGTCACTCGTGTTACTCATTAGTTTGTGAAATGTATGCTCGACAGGAAAGCTTCTCTGTGGTTTCGCTTAGCATCCTATCAATCTCGGTATTCCCACGATACATAGTGGAAAGCGGGAGCTTAGCTAATAAACTATGCGAATAGCTATAAGTTAATTTATAGCCAACCACAATTAATGTCCAACTCGGCGTGAACTCCATTGTCCGGTACTAATATTCAATATATCAAAAACGTTAACAAATACATGTAACCTGGGACTAGGATATGACTATTTATTCGATAAAGTAACGATAGGGACTTAATAAACGATATTTTTTTAGCAAAAAACATTTCGATAATTAGCTTAATTTGTTTAAATCTGATAATAAGTAAGCAAATATATAAATGTTACGAGCTCCTGGGGGGGATTGGGGATAGGGTCGGCAACGCGCTTGCGATGCTTCTGGTGTTGCAGGCGTCTATAGGCTACGGTCTTACCATCAGGTGAGCCGTACACTTGTTTGCCAACCTAGTTACATAAAAAAAAAATTCTCTAAATAAAATTAAAACTTACTAGACGAATATCTGTTTCACTCGAGTAGTTGTTTATGATTACCGCAGATGAGTACTATCAGTCGTTGCGTGATGTCCTGCAGGCCTACATACCTTCTCGAATATTTATACAATTGCCCATTTGGGCATTCTGAAACAAAAAATCATATGAAATACTGATCCGAGTAGATCCTCAAATTAACATATTATTTAAAAAAACGAACTCTATAACTTTTCGATATTCATACAGATAATCCACTAGATTTGAGGATGTCTAAGACAGGCTAAATGATTTGATCATTTATACTTATAAACAATTTACTGCTAGGCATTGTATCTTGAAGCGAAATTCGAAATTACTTTAATTTAGTCAGACTTGGAGCAAGTAATTAAGAGGGAAGTTCTCTCCATCAATTCGGCTAACCGCGTCTGCTGAACCCTCATACAAAACATAAACATTAACAATATAACGTGATTAATGTTCGTCGGAGCACTTAATGTCTGTATCATGATTTGCATAAAACTAGTTAATGCACAAGTTAGACTTAATAATAAAGTCCACACACTAAGTGTCACCGGAACTCATTCGATGGAAGGCCAGGGTTGGAAGCGTGAGACTTCGAATATTGAGACTATACCATCGTTACTTACATTTAAATACAGTCTAAAAAGGCTTAACAAAAAAGAGTAAAAATAAGTTTAATAAAATTGTCTAATCGCTTTAGAATATATTTATTAAAAAATAAGGCGTTATTAGAAATATGCTAAATATTTTTAATATCATATCAAAAATTCGCTCCAGCGGAGATCGAACCTGCATCTCCGACTGATCGTGTCATTGCTCTAGCGGCTAGAGTCTAGCCAAATAAGCTATGGAACGATGTACCCGCTAGATCGAAATTTTTGATATGATGATTTTTTATTCGGTTTTAAGCGACCATGGCGCCGTCTATAGCGAGTCCTTTACAGCACACGGTAACTATTCAAAGTTTCATATTACAATGAATTCTTTGACAACAGACGACACCAGCTATTTTTAATTCGTATTATTTTTTATTTTTGTGTTACCCACACATGAGGAAATTCTAAATATTTTTAATATCATATCAAAAATTAGCTCCAACGGAGATCGAAACAGCATCTCCGTTTTTTTTTTTTTTTTTTTTGATATCGCAGGGTAACCCATTTACGGGTGATATCCAGGACGCCCGGGTAGGCAGTCCTAGACCGTATGTCGGAGTCAGCACTTGGGGGTGCCACTACCGCACTAAACCCCCTGCGGGAGCCTTCAGCCGCTTTAATTGGAGGGTCCCGGATCTGCAGGCAACAGGATCCCTCCAGCGACAGGCTGGCCTTGGCAAAAAGGTCAGACTTCTCCTCCATGGGGACTGTCCGGCTCACCTCTGAACAGTCCCGACGACGCCGTGTCTAGCAGGACCGGGTTCCCATCCCGGCCCGACACGGGTACAGGGGCGTTACTGGAAGCGCATTAAGTAGCGCCTCCTGCGCACCCCCATTCGTCGCCCGCGGGTGGAAGCCACGTCGGCGGCCTCCTCTCTCACCCGCTCGTCAGCCTCCTTCTGGTACATAACTGTCTCGCAGAAGGAGACCATCGCCTTCCAGGACTCGTCGTCGCCGAGCATCGCGGTGATGACGCTCGGGAGTGACAAGTCCCCTCCGAGGACTGTCGTCAGATCGCGACGCAGCGCCGCCCATCTCGGGCACACCTCGAGGGTATGCTGGGCAGAGTCCACCGCCGCACCACAATCGTGACATTCAGTCGTCGGCTCCCTTTGGGCCGTCCGACACAGGTAGTCACCAAAGCAACCGTGCCCGGTAAGAACCTGCGTTAGACGGAAGGTGAGGGGCTTGCGTTTTCGACGCATCCACCGCTCAAGGACCGGGCGCAGGGCAGCCGTTACGCGTGTGCCATACGGCTCCTGCGCCAAGTCCTCCCCCCACGAAACAGCATCTCCGTGTCACGGACCGTGTCAGTGCTCTAACCAATTAAACTATGGAACAATGTACCCGCTAGATGTTATATTATGTTATCTATGTTATCATGATAAGGGTATTAGGTTTCTTTCAGTGAGTTCATGTGGCACCCATATATAGAACTTTTTATATAGCCAGCTTTTTTCAAATGGGTCAAAACTGTTTTATGGTCAATTCACAGATCTTCAGCTATATCGTAACTAAACGTCGATCTAGCTACACTTTTTTTTAAATGTCGTCACGTTTATCCGTAACTGGACGACTAGAGCGAAATGCAATTTTGACATCAAAATTTCCTGACTGAAAACGTGTAAACCAATTTTGTGCTACTCTTACTGACACTGCATTCTAAAGGTTCATAAACGTCACAAATGATTTTCGCGGCTTGAATCATATTCTTCCCTTTTTTAAAGTAAAACTATAAAATGTACCGAATTTCTTCGTTGGATTTACCAATTTTGGCGGACCGAAAAACAAATGAAAAATGGCGGTAAACTGTTTTGAAGTGAAACTTCTTTAGGCGCCTGAGAGGTAAAATTTGAGCGACCGGTAACGCGGCAGCGTCAGGGACGGTCAATACTTGGATGGGTGACCGCCACTTTTTAATTTTTACTAGAAAATACGAAAAGACCCCGACTTATTACATATTATAAAGCAATACCCGGGCGAATAATAATAATAATTCGCACAAAATAAGAAAAAAAATTACCGACCGTCAATCATTTTGACGTTGTTTCAAAATTAAAGTCGTAATATATATAATTTTAATAATTAATTAATTTACAGAAACAAAAGCAAATAATAATTTATTTAGTTTGGATGCCGTTAGAGCAAGCAATTATCTATAAAATGATATATAATTTATGTGGATTAATTTTGAGTTTTTTTCTAAAAAAGGAGGCAAACATCTTAGCGTATTAATATATATTATGATATTTGACGTATGTAATTATTATTACAAATGGATTTCTGAGACACGCATCTTTGTAATGCTTTGAAATATGTTCTCATCATTTCGTTTAGAAGTTGGATACTTCTATTAGATTTAAAAATTAAATATTAATTTCTACGTAAGTTTATAGCACATTGTGCGTAAAAATTGTGTATTATATGTTGAATAATGATGCTTATGCCAATTTATAATATAATACGTAAAATCATTCCTATAAATAAAATTATTTGGTAACATGAAAATATTGTAGTAAAAAACGCAACAATTCAACGTGTTCTAGAACATTAAAAAATTTACGTTTATAAAATTTAAGTAAAAAATGAATATTTAACATGAATAAAAAATATCAAAATTTCATATTTCATAAGAGTAACACGCTGAAGCTCCTTATTTACACACAACCCTATTCGGGTTAAGTGGAAATGAGAAGGCAACAAGCGTTATTACTGGCTACTTCAGTACACGGTTCTGATGGGCAATCCCCTATAAACGGTAATGCTAGGCTACGGACCGTGAATGCTTTTACAGAGCGTGATTCTATGCCTTGAATCAAATATAGTATTTTCGTAAAGAATACGCAAACGATAAAATACGAAAGAATCAGCATTATACTGCTACGGGAATCTAATTTTACAACGTATCATTTCTACCATTATTTTTCACTACGGAAAATATACCTACGACTTAATGATTTTTTTTTAATTCGAAAAACTAAAACTTTTGTAAGGAAAAGAAAAGACTTCTGTAAATGTAGTAACCTTCGTGTTTGTCAAGAACGAAGGCCAGTAACAAATGTACTGTTCCTTTGTTTATGTTTTGTTTGGACACTACTGATATAGCACCAAAATATTAAAAATAAGAAACCTTGACGCGTGTTCATCTTTCAACTGAGAGACGAATAAATAAAGTATAAACAGATAAATAACGAGACGTAAAGGTCGAACAGAAGGGGAACCGTACATCACTAGTGATTAAAATACTCGGGTTCCGAGCTTTCGTTAACGTATATCTGTGGTGAGTAATTACAGTACATTGATCATTGTCACAGTGCATCGAACGATTTGAGCGGCGAGACAGACCTGACAGGCGCTCCGCCCTCGCTGGGTTTACGAACCAACGCCGACATAAACCAGATGTCGCACACGAACAGTATTCCACTGCACCCCTTCCTCCCCTTCGCAAGAATCTCGTAAAAGGAATTTCTCGCGTCCTTATCGCTTTCTGAAATAAAATGTAGCGCCCCACATCGTACGTGTTTTATTACGAACCGTCTCCTTCAGGATTTATCTCTTGGCCGAGCGTCGCTGAACTCTTTTTAGCGTTCCGCGCTATAGTGCTTAATCCGGAAGTAACACTGCGTTTTATTATAGTGCGCGGAAGACCTCTATGACTTTTATTGGAACTTATTCAAGGATCAGTTTATTTGTATTTATATACCTATATGTCGCTATTAGGGAACAAACACCAATACTCGTACAATAAATTAAAAGTATGCGTTACATAAAAAAGTTTTTTTAAAATTGTTTCTTGCACAAATCGAATAAACCTTTGTACTTATAATGTAGAGTTTAATTAAAACTAAAGTTAAAAACGAAGAATTTTATGCGAAAAAAAAACAACTGTTTATCATTAAATATTACAAAAATAATACTAAGCTAAAAGAATTATAATACGATTATGCTTTAAATATGTAATTTATGTATTATATAATGTATTTCTTTCAACTTATATAAAAGTCTTATCATGTCTGAGTAGAATTTACTTCGTATAACAACGTCACCCCCGCAATTCTTCATTAACAATGTTATCACGACATAATACAAAGGCTCAAGAAACATCTTTCAAAGTTTTTTTATCATTTTCCGACTCTCACGTATCAGCTAGCCGTAGCAAACTTATTCAATACTCTCCATTTATTGCCGTAAAGTTTTGATGAAAGCATCATATATAAGTAACAAATAAGCGATAACTTATAACTGCTATATATTAAACAGAAACACTAACAAAAACTATTTTATAGTAAGTCGTGAAATTTGTTCCGATGATAGCATGATTGTGTTATAACGATAAAATTTGTCTTACAATATTCTAAATTCTCCTCAATACTCGTATATAAGTATATATGTATATAATAGTAATTCCCTCGGAAGGTTTTTAAATCCATCAATTTAAAATGTTTGTTTCTTTTAGTTTTTGTGTCGGTCTGTTCATCGGTTCTATGCTACAACTTACATATACAGTAAACACTCGCTTTTTAACTGTTTAAACGCTTGAGATAGTTTATTTATAGTATACCGACTTAGAGCTGAGTTTATTTTACAACCAGGACGATTCCAAACTACTTTAAAATTAAAAGTAATGTTTTTGTAATAAGAATGACAATACTGAGTATTAATTTTATAACTTAGATTATGACTTAATAATTATTATGAACAGTATCTGGAAAAAAAGTAAAATACATATATTCATATATTAATTCCACAACCTGCAGTAAAAAATATTTTTTTACAGTTTTATTAATTACAATATCAGCAATGTGTAACTACTAAACAAATAAGAATATTACTCGCATTCTTAAATAAATGGACTGAATTATTTTAAAGCAATTGCCCAACTGGGAATTTGATTAGGCCGGATAGTTTTAATAGTGGTTAAGTATCTGTGACCACCTGAGTAATAGCTACTATATGTCAGCCGTCAGAACTGTCACAACGTGCAGCTTGTTAGATTCATGGTGCCCTCTCCCGAACGTGACTACCTCAAATAGATAATACGTTTTTGGTAAAAGGGATCAAAGTTTTTTTTTATATAAAATGATGAGACGTGTTCACAATGACGTACCTAATCCGTATTAAAGAAACGAAAAAAAAATCTTTAGCAGATAACGTTTTGGTATCTTTCGAGAGATCGACAGTTAAATAATGCATTAGCTGTTCGCATCACATTTACCCAATCATTTATTATTCTGTCATTTGATGGTATTATATTATACCACCCACACAGCCAGCGTTCCGCAGGGAGTATTTACGAAAAACGTTTGTACGAAAGTTATGGTAAAATTTAAAAAGTCGTTGCGTCACCCGGTTGTACATACATATGCATGAATAATTTCATAAAAAAACTATCGATGATTTTTTCAGTGAATTGTAAATTTTTTTATCATCTCATAAATTTTATTTTAAACTGACTTCAAAAAAAGGCTTGCTTGTATTTTTTCAATGTATTTTACCTCAGAACTATTGACTGTGTGGACCGATTTCGATGATTTTTAACCCACTTCCAAAAAAGGAGGAGGTTCTCAATTCGACTGTATTTTTTTTAAATGTATGTTTGCTCAGAACTTTTGACTGGGTGGACCGATTTCGATGAATTTTGTTTTAATTGAAAGGTGTTGCGTGTCATGTGGTCCCAATTAAATTTAATTGAGATCTGACAAGTACTTTTACAGTTATATCTAATAATGCGTATTTACTTGACTACTTTTTCGTCGACCTACGTTGTACTAAACCGCATAACTTTTCTGGGTTTATCGATTTTGATGATTCTTACTTTAATCAAAAGCTTATACTTGTCATGTAGTCTTTTTAAAATTTGATCGAAATCAAATTACTACTTTTTGAGTAATCTTTGATAACGCGTATTTAATTGACTATTTCTTCGTCTATACTTACGTTGCATTACTTGTCAATGTAATTGAAGTCTGTTTTTTTTGTTTGAAAGCAAGCACAATTATTGCGTTGTGTAATTTAAATCTATTTTTATATTATAATAAGGAAACCCCTAACAAGCTCTTACGAGTTTGATGACTGGTAGATAACAGTTTATTTTAGTACAATGAGGCGGGGTTATATATATCCCATATGTGCAACCCTCCAAACTTTGGGTGAAAATATAAATAGGCAAGGTTTGCTGATATCTGTCATTCAAAGAATTAGATATATTTCTGCCATGACGAATGTTAAAAGACCCTAGTCCCTCGAGTGAGGCAAATATTTCTCGTTTGTTGTTCTTCAAGATTACTTCTAGAGAATTCAATGTGACAATTTGATAATGTGCTAGTATTAAATAAGTAATATTCTTCAAAATATGTTCAATATTCGAGACTAGGGTTGGATCCGATTTTACTAAAATGGTTTTTGTGGAATAAAGAGTTGCTTCTCTTAAATTATCATAATGGCCGAAGGATCCTCGCCAGCTGTCGATATTTATATACGAGTATGTTGAGTAACTGATGTATGTTTCGCGTGCAAAATTTTATTATTTACTTTTCGGTTCAATGTGGTAAGATAGGTATTATTATTATTATAAAGGCCAATGTATACATTTTTGTGAGTAAATAAAGAAAGTTAAACCTTATATTTCAAGAGTTCTGTGTAAAGAAGTCAGCAATAAAACGTATACGATTCAAACAGATGTTTATTATCAGCTCAAGTAATTGAAAGAAATCAAAACTTTAATTATACTACTGACTACTGAAAACTAAAACATTTATAATGAGGAATACAGTGCATTGTATGGACACACAAATAGCTTCGTATAAGGCTGCTAATAGTCAACGCAGAATAGATTTACCGATACTCCGATTGATTCGACGATAAAACAAATGGAGCGCTCAATTTAAATAGATTGAATGGGATTTATGTTTCACTTCGTCAAGCTTCCTGTGAATAGCGGGCCGTTCCTGTCTGTGTTTATTCAACAAAATTTCATGGAACTCGTTAAAAACGGCTGTTTCGCACTGATTCCGTTTTCCTAATTAAATTGGAACGAAATGGTCAATTTTGAGCACAGATACGGACGACGGATTTAATGCAGCGTGGTCGCGTGACGGCCATGTGACATCGCGCACCACACGCACGCGCTGCGCTATCGAGCCAGACCAACTGTTGAGTCCGGTCTCCCCATCCTCCCCGACTCGCGTGACGTCATCGTCTCCGCTTTCCGTGTGTTCATAATAAATGTTGTAAAGTGCATAATTGGAATCCTGATAAAAATATCCTGTTGAAACTGTCATTAAATATTCAAATTCACGTTCATTATGGAAATGAAATATACGCACGACTGAACGACTTCACACTTAATACAATTGTACCTACCTATATGATTTGTATTTATGGAGCTTAATTTTGTAATACCTTTTGCGCATATATCTTACGATTCCACTAATTATTTACAACAATAAAATATATTAACCATAAATTTCTTTACATCAGACCTTAAGTGGTTATTAGTTAGCCGTACTAATGGCCGTACTGCTTCTATACATGCTAGAATAGTACCTATCTCGTTGTTTAAGCGTACCTCTGTCTAATTGAACCTTGCATACTACATCAGTACATTAGACACGGACAGTAGCGTATTAGACAGCTTAACGAACTGTCATTGAGCTTGAATAAATCATAACAATTAATGATCGTGGGATTAAACTCAGTTTCTTGCAAGTAACTTACTAAGTAACTCGACATGTAAACAATACAGTTAAGATAAAATATTAAATTCGTTTTTTAACAAATCAACTTAGGTATACATCATTACCAGACATTCGATATTCTGTATTGTAATTTGTAACATGTATGTATAATGTCCTACTTATAAAATATGTACAATAAAAGAGTCCTATGAACCAGAAGGGCTAATCCGTCACGCGACTTTACTGTGAATAGGCAGACATACAAGTCTCCTTACAACATTAACACTGAGGATGAGCTGAAATTTAAAAACAATTAAGCGCTTGAAAACTTAGTGATGATAGCCCATATTTAAACTTGAAGCTGTGTGTGTTACCTACATTCACGTGCTAACTGGCTCTTCTCGACCTATTTGATATTTCCCGTGAATTTTTTTGACCATTACTTCGTAAAAAAATGTCAATCGCTTATGGTCTATTTCTAATAACGATATTAACGATTTTGCCTACAATGGCTACAATAGACAGAATTTTGACGAAAAGTCAATAGTTTATATCAAAACTATTATTCATATTGACGACTACTTCATAGAAACAGGTTGTAATCTATTTTGTCTAGCTTTTCTCAGTACAAGTCAGTTCTCAGTACAGTCAATTGTAAGCGCTACCATTTTGTTTTACTTGACAATAAACTAAAAGTATAAGTGTACATTTATTGGCACAACTAGGTTTCATGGAACAATGACCTGATTGTATTGTATAGTTTTAAAAAGATCCATTCATTTCACCCAGAATCTTAATTCCACGCGCAAACTCACTTAAACTTGTGAATTAGTCTTCCTTTCCCAACATTCTCCCTAAGTAAACGGTGATAAAACCCTTCAAGAGAGCCAAGAGCTCTTTTGCAAGCCTTGTTGCAAGCCCTAGCTATATCCTGGCACCCCACACTTAACAATACACTACAGACTCATGACTACAATTACTCTTAAATTTTAACTTCTTTTTTTTAATGGCTCGTAAACAAGTTCGCAGAGTTTAGAGTAAAATGAGCTAAAGGTGGCAAAGTCTAACACAAATTGTTTCTGCAGACGGTTTAGTAACTTAACAAATGTACAAAATACAGCCTAATACGCTATTGTATTTTTAATCTTCAACTTGATCAGTGACAACCAAGAACGAAACTATAACAATTCTTTTGAAAGATATTTAAATTCAAATATTCAATTTCCAATCGTATCTTGAGGTAGACGAGCAGAGAATTCTTGTCCATTTAACTCGCTATTGTGCTCTAGACATGCATTTGAATTATAAGTAACCGCATATTAATAACAAATAAAAGATATTAAAAAACCAGCCAAGTGCGAGTCGGACTCGCGCACCAAGGGTTCCGTATAAAAATTATTAAAAATATTTTATTTTTATTATATGATGTCACTAAAAATTTTTGCTTTTCGCAATTTTTCCTATCTATACTAATATAATAAAGCTGAAGAGTTTGTTTGTTTGATTGTTTGTTTGTTTGTTTGTTTGAACGCGCTAATCTCAGGATCTACTGGTCCGATTTGAAAAATTCTTTCAGTGTTAGATAGCCCATTTATCGAGGAAGACTATAGGCTATATATCATCACGCTAAGACCAACAGGAGTGGAGTCCACGCCGACGAAGTCGCGCGCAGAAGCTAGTATCTCTATAAAGACGTTGCTTCGTACCAAATTTCAAGATTCTAAGTTCATGGGAAGTACCCTGTAGGTTTTGATTCCCTTGCGTCTTGACAGACAGACGGACCACAAAGTGAACCTATAAGGGTTCCGTTTTTTCCTTTTGAGGTACGGTACCCTAATTATATACTCACCTAAGTACAATTTAAAATATATTTACCTATGAGTATCTCCTATTTTTCTTTAAAAAGCAAATAATAATTTTATACTGTTTTGTTTCCACACTCTTCCCGGTACTTGTTCCTAAATGAATGTCGTTAAAAGTTGCCTGGCATAGATTGCTATAAGCGATAAAGCAGCTTTTGCGTACTTATACGACTATACCTAGGTACATAATTATTTTGATTTTAAAAATTTATATTCTATATTTTATTTGTGCAATAAAGTTTTAAGAAATAAATAAATTTACGTATCTTATTACACGTATAGATTTATATTGAAATAAGATAAGGATTTTGCTTGCAAATAAATTAACATAAGTTATGTGAGTTTACACTGCAAGACCACGGTACGAGGGAATTCTCGTTAAATACTTTTCAAAGATTTATCCCTATAAGCCGCGGCGTAATATATTAAGGATTTCTGAGAAGACGCGCTTACCAATATTTTTTGAATGTGTCGCCCGTCAAAACTTTGCAAAGTAATGATTGGTTGTGTCGTCGTCACTCCTTTCGTCTGCACATTGATGGCTCGAAAGGCAAATGACTAGTATGCAAATTAGGTATAGCTATACATATATTAATGACGTTGGAATTTCAACAGTTACTTGACGGTGACTGTTGGGAAAGTAGTTAAATAAGTTATTTCAAAGTATGCCTCAACTACGCTAAAATGGTCCAGTCGAAAATTAGTTATTAATAAACACCAAGACAGAGTTGACCAAGTGGCATGATTCATCTAAAACACAAAAAAAATCCTACTTATGAAGTCATATAATAGTCATATAATAATATAATATAGGTACTTAATAAAATCAAATTGACTCAATTACAGGTGAATGAATAACGTGAGAATTATATCTTATACTATTAAACGAGCAATTCTTGTATATATATATATATATTTTCTGAATCTCGGAATCGGCTCCAACGATTTTCGTGAAATTTAGTATGCAGGGGATTTCGGAGGCGAAAAATTGATCTAGCTAGGATTCATTTAAAAAAAATGTCGTTTTATCCCTGTTTTTAAGCAATGAAAAAATATCAATAGAATACGAAGCTTAATTTCACTACGCGTCAACATAGCTTTAATGGCGTAATTAGTTAATCGGCGGGTCTCAAATCGTGTTGACCCGGGTTCGAATCTCAGTCTCCAGGTTGTTTTTTTTTTCTTTTTTTTTTAAATTTCACTCGTGATTTATTATTTAAATAAAATTAAAATATAAAAATACCGAGAAAAAAAAAACAAAAAATAAAATGAAAATACCGAGCGAGGCTCGGTCACCCAGGTACTATTGTATAATTAGGTATGTGTCAGATATAGTACGGGATCCCTAGTACATATTTTTCACATGATTAGTATCAAGCTAATTTTCCGGGAGTAGCTTCATTTTGATGAGACGAACAAAAAATTCCTCTACGAAAACTCTCGATTGTGGTAGCTAACAGAGATAGTAGGCAGGTAGAGCAGCAGTGAGCGTAAGACCGGGATAACGTACCACGCAATTTGTAGAACAATATTACTATTAAATTATATAAATATAAACTAACTAAAAGAAAAAAAATCAGCTGGTTAGTAATAATTTTTGATGACTTTACGAGGTCATCAACTTGATGACCTCGTAAGGTCATCAAAAATTGATTTTTTTTTCTTTTATTTAGTTAATATTTATATAATTTGATGGTAATATTGTCCTACAAATTGTGCGGTACGTTATCCCGCTCCCACGCTCACTGCTGCTCTATCTCCTGCTAATTCTATTATCTACCACAATCGAGAGTTTTCGAAGAGGAACTTTTTGTTCGTCTCATCAAAATGAAGCTACTCCCGGAAAATTAGCTTGATACTAATCAGGTGAAACATACGTACTTACTAGGAATCCCTACCTAATATATTATGTGTAGTCAAAAAAGCTACTTGATATTATTGTTTACTAACAAATGAAATCCATAAATTGATTCATAATAAATAATGATAAATGCGAAAATCAGTCTTTTTAAATATTTTTCTGGTACACAAGAAACATATCGAAGTCACGAACAAACACATCGTGTATCTACTACAAATTCGCTTACATGGGTTATCGCTCCGTGTCTCTTCGTATAAACGACACCACATTTTATGGGTTTAATATGTTAACTTAATGCAAATATCTACAACATGTAGAATTGTACCTTCATAGATACTAATGGTGCGAATAAATTTCCTGTTACAATGTACGTTTCACAGTTATCCCGTTTAGCTGCGATCGATCGTGACTTCTGGAGGAAACTCATACGAGATATTTAAATTATATTGCATGTTTTCTTTGCATTTACTTTCCAGTATATTATAAAACGCTTTGATGCAAATTTAATATGCCTTAGCTTATATTTTTTTTATAATTTCCTTTTGTTGTTTTAATAGCATAAATGTTTTATATGGCATCAATTAAATATTGAAATGTATTAGTAAAACAAGTAGATGCACAGTTAATTTGAGTACCGCAGTATTTCCTGCACTGTGGTTAGAATGCCGACTAGTTAACCTCATGTAACTGTTTCCCCGTAAATGAGTGTGGCTCGACCACGTGCAATCCATACCGTAATCCGTTGACTTCTCCTGACTTGGTCTGTCCGACGTACGAGTCGATTAAGGACGCGTGCTTGGAATCGACATGCGTTCATTACCCGTCCCTATTCATTATAAGCGAACTAAATAACTAACGACTTGATCCTCTACACGTTTCTAACGAAGCAATCATTTGCGATAAAATCGACAATACTCTTTGTATTCTTCATTTAAAAAAGTCGGTACTATTGGTAAAGTCAATAATAAATTTTAACGATTATAGGTACGTCATATTTAGGTATAATTTCAGCAATAAGTCATTAAATATCACATTCTGGGACACACGACGTAAAACGTAATGTAGACTTTATTTTTGCAGTTCACGAGTACAACCATGACGGGCGGCTGTGGAGCGACGGGCACTCGGGTGCCTACAGCGGCGTCTCCGGCTAACACGGCGTCGAGTTCCTCGTCTAATTCTGCAGGCGGGACCCGCTCCACTAGCCTTAGCACCGCGCCCCCGCCCCCCGCCTCGTCCGCATCCACGACTGGCGCTTCCGGCGAGCAACTCAGCCGCACCAACCTGTACATTCGCGGTCTCAGCCAGAACACCACCGATAAGGACCTCGTTCAAATGTGCCAAATGTAGGTCAAAAATATTACGTACTCGCTAAGAGTAAACTTAAGTATTTAAGATTATCCTATTTAAATTCACAAATCTTTCAATTTCAGGTATGGCAACATTATTTCAACAAAAGCAATATTGGATAAAAATACGAATAAATGTAAAGGTAATCAATATTCATATGCATTCCTTCTTCTTACACTATCATAGATATCCTTCTTTACCACGACATTACTTCTGATATTTAACTGTGCATAGCTTTCACGTATGTATTATTTTATCTTAGAATTATGTATTTATCTATTGAGATATTCGTATATATTCCATAGGGAGTAAATATTTTGTAACTGAATTTATATTAATATTTTCTAGAATACCATATACCTTCATTAAACTAATTCATCTATGGTGAGAATTTTTCCAATATATGCACGAACACTAGTTTCAGTCTAAGCATTACCTACTTATGATATGATATTCTTGTTCAAGATTACTTATTTATCATGTATCGATGTATTTAGTTTATCATAATTAAACAACATCACCATATTGCACTTCGGCACGGACGAGTTTAAATTCTGATGTTTTTTTGTTTTGAAAGAAACGCACGTACCTATTTCACAGTGTTATTCTTTTCTCACCTCTCATTGCTCAAATTCGAAGTAAGCTAAACTCATTAGAATAACATTTAATTTTTCCTCTAACTAGTTGTTGTAAATTGTAATTGTTTAAATTAGACATCCTTTTATATGGAGCATGAATCACCGGTTTCATGGACGTATTTCATTTTACCCATTTCCACCAATACTATACACGCATATTATTTTTATTTTCGCAGGTTACGGTTTTGTAGATTTTGAAACAATCGCATCAGCGGAGGCTGCTGTTAAAGGATTACAAGCCAAAGGTGTTCAGGCCCAGATGGCTAAAGTGGGTATCTGGTTCCTGCGTAGACTGAACCGTGTACGTTGTGCATGCAAGTAATACTATTATGACTAACCGCCTGCTCCCTATCCGCTCATCCAATATCATGACACTTGTCGAAAATTGCCAATTAATGATCAACCATACAGAGGCATTAAAATTTGTAACAAATAACCTACATAATTTTTACACGACTGCTCATTTTATTAATATCAATATCGAAAGACATATTTAATATCAACTCACATAAATATAAAAAAGATTATAATAAATAAAATAAAGAACTTATTTTACATCTGTTTGAAAATAAATTTAGCTTAGAAGAAAAAACTCATAAAATAAGAAGGTTTTTTTTATGATTTTAATTTTAATGATAACCTTCGTCGGTAATGGATTATCGTGTCCCAAAGAACCCTCAAGTCCAGTCCTATAATCCGCCTACCCTTACTTATAGCTTTAGTATTTACCCCATTTACTATTAAACAAATGCTATAATATCTAAATAAGCATTTTAAAGCCGTGTTTTATAAATATACTGTAATTGTTTTGCTAGATTTGAATTACCTATGCATATAGTAGCAACAATATCCTGTTTCGTATTTGGAAATCATTATTTAGATACCGTGTAAGTCACATATTGACTCTAGATGTTTGGATCCTGTTTAGCTTGACGTAGGACCAGAGTTCAGATTATTGACATTAAACGGGCGTTAATTATGGCACAGGAGTTGGTTTAAAAATATATAATCATTCATTTATCAGTTTAATTTGGTGATCATCACGTGATAATATGGTATCGACATATTCTCAAAGAGAACCGTGTGACATTAACGTGTTGTAAGTATTTACAAACCCTTTAAATGGTACGCAGATTCAGCGCAAATATAACGCTTACTTACTTCAAACATTGTTTCATCCTGTTAATTCTATACTATTATCGTTTGCTTCAGCGTTATAACAATGTATTTCGCTACTGGGCTCTGGGTATTTCTATGCTTTCAATATTAAATTAGTGTGTATGCGACTATAACAAGCTTCATAAACTCTATGCTGATGTATATGCCCGTGTCGTTGATAACACCTACATAATAATAATAATATAGCCTATTAGATCCAATCCGCTGATTTACGTCACAGCTGGCTTAAGTGTCTAGATAATCTACGCTAGCTTCAAGCTAATATCAATTTACTCTGAAGTAACCTTGAATTTCTGAGGAATTACTAACTAAACGTGAAAGAATATTAGATTCATAGTATTTTCTAGAAAAATTACTCATTTAAAATTTTATTACGTACAACTTTTTTAAACTTTTTTTTTCATTATATTCATATTTAAATCATTTTATATACATTGTAAATTGTCAGCAAATTAAAAGTAGCAGCTGTATAAAAATAATAATTAAAAAAAAAGCGATTCTTAATCCAAGAATAGGTAATTACGGTGCCAGTCATTTGGAACACTTGCTTGAATATGTTTCGTGCGTTTTACAGCAGCAGGAACAAGACCCCACCAACCTCTACATGGCTAACTTGCCACCGCACTTCAAGGAAAACGATGTGGACCAACTTTTGGCTAAGTTCGGTCAAGTGGTGTCTACGCGGATACTTAGAGATACCCATGGTCATAGCAAAGGAGTTGGCTTTGCAAGAATGGAGTCTAGAGAAAAATGCGAGCAGATTATCCAAGTGAGATATACATATGTAGATGTTTTAATAAAATAAAAACTTACAACACCAATACTTAACCCGAAACGTTTTCGAGATATGTTTAGATAGTGAAAAATGTTTTTCTTTTACAGATGTTTAATGGAAACCCAATTCCGGGTGCTAAAGAGCCTTTGCTGGTAAAGTTTGCTGATGGTGGCAATAAGAAAAAGGCTTTATACAATAAGCAAAATGATAATGGTGGCCGAGCGTGGCGAGACAATAACGAATCAATCACTCAGGTATAAAAATAGAATTATATTTCTCATCTGTTGTATTGTTTATCACCACAGCTAGCTTCCGACAAATTATTATTAACATTTTAGCTAATGATTTCGAAACTAGAAAGTACCAAAATGCGAATCCTAGAATCGGTCAATCTTGTAACCTTACCACAAACGTACAAAAAAGTAAGTTAAAAATTTCAATGGAGCACGTGATTATAGGTCAAAAAATCACGTGATAACTAGGTGAGTCCTAAGCTATTGTTAAAAGTAGCTTGACCGATAGCTTCCGACAAATTTTTACTTACCTTCTTAATATCGGACGCATTTGTGGACTACGAGAAAGCCTTTGACTCTGTCGAGACCTGGGCCGATATCGGCTCTTCTCAAAGTTGTTCAGGATTATGTTTACCTAGGCCTTGCCATCCAACTAGACAGCAACAACTTGAGAAGGAGGCCGATAGAAGAATTCGGTTGGACTGAGCGGCGTTTGGAAGGCTTTGTCGATTCTTCACTTCGAAGATTCCGCAATGCATGAAAACAAAAGCCTTCAAGCAATGCGTCCTCCCTGTTTTAATAAACGGAGCCGAGACGTGGGAACTGACGAAGGGATCCACAAGATTAAAGTCACTCAACGTGCAATGGAACGGGCTATGCTTGGGGTCTCTATCAAAAATAGGATCAGAAATAAGACTATCCGCGAGAGAACGAAAGTAACCGACATAGCCCTCACAATTAGCAAGTTAAAGTGGCTGTGGACTGGTCACCTGTATCGCAGGACCTATAGCCGAGTCCTGGAGTGAAGACTGCGTGTTGACAAACCCATTGCGGGACGCCCTCCGGCTTGCTGGACTGACGATCTACGTAAGAATGCCGGTGGAGCCTGGATGAGGATTGCGGAAACCGAGATGTCTGGCGTGATCTTGGAATGCCTATGTCTAGCAGGGGATTGCGATAGGCTGAACTGACTGATGTTTGGCGCGAGCTTGGAGCAGCCTATCTCACAGTCGAAATGTTTAGACGTCGGTGTTGTTGCAGGCGATGAGCGTGACGGGCGTGTACGCGAGCGGCGCGGGCGCGGGCGGCGAGTGCGCGAGCGTGTACCGCGGCGGCGTGTACGGCGTGGCGGCCTTCCACCCGCAGCTGCACCACCACCACGCCGCGCACCCGGCCGCCTGGCTGGCGCCCTACGCCGCGCTCATCCCGCCCGCGCACCCCGCGCACCACGCGCCGCACGCGCCGCACCCCGCGCACATACCCATCGACACCGTGCCTAGCCAATACGTTAGTTACCTATCTTTTATGCATATATTCCTACCAAATATAATATTGGCGGCAAGCCCTTACGTTGACATGGAACTAAGCTATAATATATAGTTTTAATTTAAAAAAATATATATTTGATTATTATCAACACAAGCAATGGTAAAAGATTCGTTAACATCAATATACAGTGACGACACTAGCAGTGACGTTGACGTTTAAATTAAATTATTGTTCTAATTTATAAAAAAAAATTGACTTCTTTGAATAATTCATCTTGTGGAAGCACCGTCAATCGGCCTTACCGTTTTTGAAATTAGCCGGAAAAACTGAATGACAATAGAAAAACTAATATTTTTTTTTGCATAAGTATTACATTCAGTCAGTCAGTCAAAATGATATAATACTTAGACGTTTCGATTTTCTTTATTTGTACAAATATAAAAACAAAATATACAAATAGTTAATATAGCGAACGAAACAATAAATAACGTAATATTCCGGCCACATTACATGAACAAATGAAAATCAGTCAGCACAAACAAAAAAACACACGACTGAAGGTTTTCTCTGTTTTCCAGGTAAACTGGGACAGCTTAAGGCCGGAAAATGAGTTATACGTGAGTGTTAAAACACACCAATAAGATCGCGCAAACCGCTTAATGCAATTCAAACTGAGCTGTTCAATCGCTTGTTTTGTATTATATAGATTGAAATGCAGCCGAATGTTTTGTTTTTCAGTACTTCACATCGCACCCGTACCAGTACTTCACGGGGCCGACTCCGCCCATCATCCAGATGCCGATGGAGAGCGAGCACGCGTCGACCGCGGCGTCGCCCGACGAGGCCTACCAGCCGTACCCGCCCCCCAAGTAGACCATAAGCCATGCTACAACAATTCATACTGTACACGAGCCAAAAAATCAAAGCAACTGTGACTTTTACAATGTTAATTTGTTTTAGTTTTAATTTGCGGCCGTTATAGACTTCATCGAAAGCTACGCTATTTTATGACGCGACGCCTCGTGTCGTAAGCGCTCGTAGTTGATAAGCCCAATTTTTCTTGGCACTATTGCCTCGATTATTTATATTTTCTGGTAGGCTTCTTTAAGACCCCCTTGGCTTTACGCAGGGCGTGCGATTCGCTGTGATGTTTTGATGAGGTCTTTTGACGGTTCGAGGAGAGGAATTTGATATATAGATATAGCTTCAATTTTAAATGTGTTTTTACATTATAATTTTATTATTGTTTTATGAAAATTTTAATGTAAGATTTTAGGCGCAGGCTTTCAACATGTTGACACGATTATTTAAGATAGTTAGGTATTTATTTTAGCATAGTTTAATTTGATTGAATTTAAAAAAATTTAAACTTATTCTCGAAAAGAAAATTTTATTATTTTTTTAACACAAAAGTAATATATAATCTTGCAGAATAATTTAAAATGATATTGAACAAACTATGTGCAATCCGGATTATTTAATACTTTTACACAATCAGTAGAGTTTATAATTTCTTTGTAACGAAATCATGATTTTCCTGGTTTATATTGGTAATAAGAGAAAAGCATTATGTGCGCGGTTTAGCGTAAGGAAAAGAACAGAAAAGGTCATATCATATGGAAAAAAAATTATATTCTACCAAATTGTAAAGTTTGAAAGAACAACTTATATGTTATGATAAAAAAAGGTTTATCGTTTAGACGTCGTGCAAATGATTATTCCGAAGATTAAAAATCTTTCGAGAAATTTGTATTTTTAAAATACAAAAGAGATATCGATATAACAAGAAAACGGCCGTAACAGCTATTAGAGTATATTAACTTCTTGCTAGACATTAAATAGATGGCATAGGTATTTTTGACCACCACGTGGGACGAAGGTCGTGATTATTATATGTATTTGTTTAAAATATGTTTGGCATGGTGCTTTAGTCGTTTTATTTGGAAATGATACTATACATATAAACTATACAGTATTATCTACATTATTCATTCATACTGGTGCAGTCTTCCAAGAATCGCAAGTACCTATTTTTAAAGCATTTTTTAAAAACCTATCGGTTCATAATTTGGTTTAAATATTGTAACAAATTCGAGCGTCGGTATATCTGTGCCACACATGGCGCTTTTAAGGTTATATCATAACATAAAAAATGTAACTCATCTCATTTCACTCATCCTGAGATAACCACTGCTCGCTGCTCACCATTGTTGTACGCGTTTCTGTCGCAAGTGTCGCTTTCGTTTAAAAAGAAATTTAGAAGTCTATTTTCGTAATGAAGATTTTTATTTCTATCTCAATACATACCTAATAAATACAAACGTCGTTGCCAAACCCAACTACAGACTGAATTTATGTATACCGTAACCTCCAGATAGTTATTTCTTGATCCATGTTTTGTTCACTCAAATAATGTCCTGAGGAACGAACGCAATAGTGGTGTAACCGTACGAGTGCGATAGCCGAGCAGTCGGCGGCGGCGCGGCGCCGATGATATGATACTATGGCAACATTAGCAATAAGCAGTTGTATGTAAAGTCTATTTATTATACATTTTACGAGTCTATACAAATTTTTGTACGTTAAAACTCATGTTTGAAATACGTGAATAATGAAGTGATCCTTTTTTGAGAATCATGTACTGAATCAACTGTAGTTGTTATTTTTAGGCGGTCGGCACATTCCACTAGAAAACATCAAATAAAAATTCCACGATTGATTTCCACATTATAAATTGTGACGGATTCGAAATCCAACGTATGAACGCCGTTTTGGCGTAATCGAGCACACATTTTGTACCATCACGTAGGTTTTGGGTACACTTTATGACTTTATATAAAATTTGATATTTTTATATTGAATATATATAAATTATACATGAATATGTATACATGTATATACATTGTTGATGGGTACGAGTAAAAGCCTACTATATCGCAACTGTTTAATTCTATTTTGGCACGTCAAGAGTTTCATCAGAACCAAAGTATACAAATCATTAAAATCGAGTAAGAAGTAGGGAAATATTTATACAACCCAGGGACTGAAGACTAGTTAAATGTTTGATATATTAACTGTATTTTAACTGACGATTAAGCGATAACTTCTTTATTCAAAACCTGTGAACAGACTTATATTAAAACAATACAGGAACTGAATTAGATGGCGAGACAGGTTTTGAATGAACGACGTAGACTTTGCACGAATTAGTAGATTTGTTATTTGTTTCAGTAATTTTCAGGAATAGACTGAGATCAAATAATCGTCTAAAAATGATAAAGTAGATTTTGAAAATTAGTAACAACGCAATAGACTTTAATTCTTACCATTAGTATACCTACGATCTACCTACGTGTATAATTTTTCATAGAACACAATTCAACAAGATCGTCTTTGTCTTGGAAATGGGGATCTATAAAGTAATTATTACTAATACAATTAACGGACATTTCGTCCTTTCGAAAAGTAGATTGAAACAAAGCAAATACCTAACTCCGCAGATCAGTTTTATACTCGTATAATTTCTGGTCAAGCCAAATATTTTGAACTGACTAATACCGCCTTAATTCTTGAAAAATATGACTACTGAAGTGCGATGTAAATGTCGAGGTGCGGTACTTAGATAAGTAAATCGATCGTTTAGTGTTCGAAGTACATTGTGGCTTCCTGTAAAAGCAGTCTTCCGATAGATATTTCCGCTTTGCCTTTATAAACAGATCCAACGTATCAATTATTTTACTACTTTCGAATCCGATCCTTACTTTTAAAATTACATTTGGTTAAGTCGTAAACGATGTAAAATGTTCCCATTCACTCCAGTATCCATTTATAAAGACTATTATTTCATTCCAGAAAACAGATTGATATTACCCATATATAATAATGTTAAGATAATACAAATCACAGAGTATAGGTGACTAGTAGAGTGTATAGTGTGTATAGTTTAACACCGTCAAAAGCAAAAATTCGAATTAATTATTTTTCTAATGCTTCCTTCAATATAAGCAATAATAAACTTCGTTTGATGGTAGTGCCTTCAGCTTCGTATAAAATAATGAACAGAAAACGATACAATATGCCAGTTGCATGTGCTTTACATGATATTTTTACAGGTATTAAGAGGACTTACCGTATTCATAAACGTAGTAATATTGTTAAACTGGTTAAAATATTTTGTATGACGACTAAAAGGAAATAATGTGGCTGTCTAATCGTTGCATTTTTCACACATGATATAAAGATTGAATTCTGAAGATAAAATCGTAGATGTTCCTAGTTAGATTCACTTCAACATTCTTGACATATGTGATCAACAAATACGTTACAATGAGATTATCGATGAGGATTTGTTATATTATATAATGAGAGCTACTCAAACTAAAGCACAAAATGCATATTGAGGAACCCATTCCTAAATAACAAAACTGCGATACAACTGAAGTAAATCATGTCGATGAATAGAAGTGTTAAGTAAATGTTTTTAAAAATAAGTCATTTAGTTTTAAGCGAATGTTGAACCGCTATGAAACGGTGAATAGACAAGCTAAGGGAGAGAAGATGATTTGAAGGCTAGCATTAGGGTTTAGGCTTAACTATAGATAGGTTACTTTAGCAAAAAAAAATGTTTTGACGCTAAGATAGATATAATAGAGACCTAGCATACTTCGGGGAGCGAGGCGCGCTGGCGCCCTAAGCCGACTCTAGGGTAGTTTCCTTTGTTAGTTTATTAAATAATTTAATTTGAATGGACTGAGGTCGGTGTCGACGCGGACGCGCCCCGCTACCATAACGTAAGAGAACTAAGAAAATTAGGAACACAATTTTCAGATAAGTTTCAGTTGAAAAAGTTTGCTTTCACCTCTTTTGTTATGTAGTTGACTAAGTGTAAAGAAAGAAAATTAAAAAAATCTGTGGAAAGTGTCGATACGAATGTATTTGTCCAATGTGTATTAATATAGTGTGGTGTTCTACCCAGCAGACTAGTCTAGATAGTAGAATAGTTTAGATAAAAATTTAGTTAGGTAGCCTAGGAATACGAAATGCAAAAAATAAAAATTCATAAAATGTAAAAAAAAGATGAAATTGTTGGTAAGAAAGAATATTTTTAAGGGACATGTTGCTTCGTTGTGTTATGATGTGAGATTTGGCATAACTATGATAATAGTGTAAAGCGTTCTCTCAGAGAAAACACATAGAAGAAAGTTATGTACCTATCTATTTTGTTACAAAGTGTTTGCAAGTTTCGATATTGTGCTATGAGCATTTTATGTGACCCGCATTATTTATAGTTATGCTGAATGGAGACTAAAATAATATATAAATAACAAAAAAAAATACAAAATGGTACTAAGAAGCGTGTTTTATTGTGACGAGTCATGTTCCTTTGCATTGAACATATTTTGTAAGAGCAAATGATTGAAATAAAACAAGCAAAACCAAATTTCGTCATCATTTTATTTTTTTATCCTTTTCAGTAACCACACAAAATCACTTAAATATTCCTATTACGCTTCAGCCTGTAATATCCCACTGTTGGGCATAGGCCTCTTTCCCCGTGTAGCAGAAGGATCAGAGCTCCACCACGCTGCTCCAATGCAGGTTGGCGGATATATTCCCTACTATGAGTAGGTAACGATCGCTATCAGGTGTACATGATAACAACCGAGACCGACGGCTTAACGTGCTCTCCGAGGCACGGTGGGGAGACCCACAAGGACTGCACAAACACCCAGACCACGGAAAACATCTGTATGGCCAATACAAATGTTGTCGTGTGCGGTGATCAAACCCGCAACCGCCCGCGCAACAGCCACAAACCAGTGCTGTGACCGCTGCGCCAACGCGGCGTCTAATATTCCTATTAGTTATTTCCTACTAGGCTTCATCCATAAATATACGAGTATATATACCTACGTTTACTAACCACAAGTTTTATCTATTTTATCACTGAGCCTGGTGGTAAATTTTATACAAAATCAGTGGCGTTGCGAGGGGGGAGGGGGGCAAGGCCACACGCCGTATCATGCCCCGGGCGCTACTCACAAAGAGGCACTAAATGGTCCGCAAAACTCAAAATTGCTGGACATATTATATGGTTTTCGAATGAGGGGGGCGCTAAAAAGGTATTGTGCCCGGGCGCGAGTTAACTACCTACTAAAATATACCATAATCTATGCATATTTAGTTAACTATCAATACTTTCTGCGGTTTAAATCTTTTATATTCTGTCTATTAATCTATCTTGTCTTTGTTGTTAATTAATTAATTAGGTATTCGTTTTATCCCACCAAACACATAAATGTGAAAAATGACAGCCAAGTTCAATAATAAGAATATGTTGTTTGTGGACTTCGCCAAATAAAGTATTGAGATCTAAATGAGCGCCAAGTTCTACAGAAAATATTAAATTAAGCTAAAGATTTCCTAGCCTAGCTGGATGCCAAATTTCGACTTCCTAGATCATCTGGAAGTGGGTTAGGTTTTTGATGAGTCAGTCAGTGGAAAATTTGCGACTTTTGAACCTTCATATTTTTGTAACCGTTTCAACTAGGTTAATGAAATTTGGGGTTCTAGTTGTCCTTATGGATATAAATATATATACGTAATTTGATCTGTTTCTGTTGAATAGGTTTTGAGTTATGGAGGGGTCAAAAGTCGCTCGAAATGGTTCGTGTAAATATACACACGGCGCTGAGTCGCCAGTTCTTTTGCTTGAACTTGGCTTGACACGCTGCCGCGTGTCTCGATTTATCGTAAGTACCTGGGTGACCGAGCCTAGCTCGGTATTTTTATTTTATTTTTTGTTTTTTTTTCTCGGTATTTTTATATTTTAATTTTATTTAAATAATAAATCACGAGTGAAATTAAAAAAAAAGAAAAAAAATTTATCTGGAGACTGAGATTCGAACCCGGGTCAACACGATTTGACACCCGCCGATTTCCTAATTACGCCATTACAGCTATGTTGACGCGAAGTGAAATTAAGCTTCGTATTCTAATGATATTTTTTCATTGCCTAAAAACAGGGATAAAACGACATTTTTTTTAAATGAATCCTAGCTAGATCAATTTTTCGCCCCCGAAATCCCCTGCATACTAAATTTCACGAAAATCGTTGGAGCCGATTCCGAGATTCAGAAAATATATAATATATATATACAAGAATTGCTCGTTTAATAGTATAAGATTTAACTTGTTTGTCTTTGTTTTGATTAATTGAATTAAAGACATATTTATTTTGTCACAATGGAGACAGCATTGATATTTTTAGGGATATATAATATAATAAATTAATAAAACAGTATTAGAAATAAAAATAACTTTATTTAAAAGTCATACAATGAATCACTCAATATTGCTCTCATACTGACAAATGTAAGACAAAAACTGCAAAAATGTTACAAATTTGATGACTATCCACCTGTTGGAAATTGAATATAATATGTTAAACAACATTAGAGAATTACAGACTACAGGTAAAATATTTCTCCCGAGTATCATAAAATACAATTCGCTATTCACAAATCTAAAAATGTGTTATGTGTGAATTGATTGCATTTTGGACAAACATTTGTCTAAGTTTATAATGAATGTGTAAAGTTGCAAAATAAATAATATTACATCACGCATTTCCTGTAGCGTGCTTGGATTTAAATATTCTTAGAGTATTGTCACACGAGCCAGTCACAAGGAATGTAGGGTTAGACCAATCACAACACAGAACTTTATCTTCGTGTCCGCTTAAATCATACAGAGGTGTTTTTGGACTGAAAAAAAAAATTAAATTGTTAACTCTTTAACTTTACTTTATCATTTGCTTGTCAAAAAAATATATTAAATGTTATATACAACCATTTCCTTACATCTATTATCAAATAAATATGTATGTGTATTCAAATAATAAATATAAAAAGTGTTTTTTGTAAGACATACCTTCTTGTCTCCCATAGTTTGACCAATCCGTCATAACCAGCAGAAAGGAATAGTGTGTCTCGAGTCTTAGACCACCTCACTGATTGAACCCACCCCGTGTGAGACGTGAATGTCGTCTTCACAATACTATCTGAAAAAAATAATCTTTGTTATTTGACTTTCTCTTTACTTACAAATATATCTATTTATAGCAATAAAAAATTAATTGCTAAATGTGTTTTGCTAAACGCAAAACTCGAGAATGATTGGATCAATTACAGCCAATTTTTTTCTTAGTTTTCTTACACTTTTTCAGTCAGTTCTTGTGGTATGAACAAGAAGAAAATTTTCTGCAAATCAATCCAAAAAATAATTCAATGAATAATTTAATTTTTCACGTTTGACCATTTGCAGGTAAGGGCAACGTTCGGATCAGCGAGAGTCGGGGTTCCAGTAACAAATACACAAGCACAAATGCCCAGTAACAGCGAACACTTGAACGGCATATACAAACATTTGCCAAGTCCAGGGATTGAACCCGCAACAGCCTTTTATGTTTTACATACATATTATGCACTTACATTATATACATTGGATAGTAAAACAAAAACAATAAATAAATTACCTGTGGATCTAGGATCGTAAAGACGAATATGTCTGTCTGCTGATGCTGTTATGAGGCTACTGGTCAATGGAGACCAATCTACATCGAAGAAGGCTTTATTTCCTACAAAAAATATTTAAAATACTGAAGATTAATTGTTTTTAATTATACATTCTATAATTTCATGACAAAACACAATTTAAGGTGTATTGTTGAAGATAATAATGATGAATGAAAGATGCAGATTATAATTAATCACTAAATTTTAGGAATCCTTAAATTTGAAAATCACGATTTACCTAAATATTACTCGTTTTTTTGTAAAGCACACGATATTTTATTTAAAAAAAAAATCAACACATTTTCTTTCTTTTTCAAGTCTCTAGACTAGAGAAATCACAAATATAAATGAATAACAGTAATGGAAATAAAAATGCAAGTTATAGAACCTACCTGCTATTTCTTGCTTGATCCCTCCCAGTTCACAATCCCATATTTTAAGTAGATGGTCCCACCCGCTAGACACGACAGTATTGAAATCCATCCATTGTACTCCTGATACTGCTTCTCTATGACCTTTTAGCACTGTTGATGGTTCCTAAAATAGAAAAAAAAACGTAATATAATTTAATTATTAGCTGGTATTATTGTCAATATAGTGTATAGTTCGCGTCATGTAAAAAAAACGCTGGCCTTCAAGCTGCGCAGAAACGATTTATCGGTCTAACAGGTGGAATGAGGTAAGGGAGGGGCGTGTGTATCACTCACCGCATGCTTGCCGCATGCTTGCTATTGGTTCGACAGCTCGACGTCGACTCAAAATACTATCACACACAAAAGTTTTAAATTACGAAATGGTTTTACTTAGAGAAACGAGAAAAATTATTTATAACGTATATTGTTTTATGGACAGAGAGGCTGGTAATAATGCAGTTAAGAATTTAAAATAATGTGTGAACGACACCCACTACGACTTAATGGAAGGAGTTTCACAACATTAATTTAATTTTTTGTAATTAGATTGAACATTCTACACTGAATCAAACATGTTTTTAAGGGTTCCGTACCCAAAGGGTAAAAACGGGACCCTATTACTAAGAATTCGCTGTCCGTCCGTCCGTCCGTACATCCGTCTGTCACCAGGCTGTATCTCAGGAACGGCGATAGCTAGACAGTTTAAATTTTCACAAATTATGTATTTCTGTTGCCGCTATAACAACAAATACTAAAAACAAAATAAAATAAATATTTAAGGGGGGCTCCCATACAAAAAACGTCATTTTTGCCTATTTTTGCTCTCATACAACAAAAGTGATTTTAGCCGCTTTTTGCCCGATATTATAATTGTGTTTGCTCGCAAACGAAAAAAAACCGACTTCAATTACATCGACAAGTAATACAACGAAATAAGACGAAAAAATAGTCAAGTAAATACGCGCTATTAAAGATTACTCAAAAAGTTGTAATCAGTTTTCGATCTAATTTAAACAAGACTACAAGACAAGTATTAGCTTTCGATTAAAGTAAGAATCATCGAAATCGGTACACCGAGTAAAAAGTTATGCGGTATAATGTAACGTAGGTCGACGAAAAAGTAGTCACGTAAATACGCATTATTAGATATAACTCTAAAAGTACTTGTCAGATCTCAAGTAAATTAAAATGGCACCACATGACACGCACCACCTTTCAATTAAAACAAAATTGATCGAAATCGGTCCACCCAGTCAAAAGGTCTGAGCTAACATACATGAAAAAAAAAACATACGTGTCGAATTGAGAACCTCCTCCTTTTTTTGGAAGTCGGTTAAAAATAACATAACATAACATAACAATACACTTTATTGTACACCAAAACAAAAATAATACATATCAGGTTTTTTTACAAAGTACAAAGGTACAAAGGGCGGCCTTATCGCTGAAAAGCGATCTCTTCCAGGCAACCTGGCAAACTAAAATCAATGTACTTACTGTTGTTTACCTAGTCAATGGTACGGAACTCTTCGTGCGCGAGTCCGACTCGCACTTGGCCGATTTATAATTCTATTAAATGATATTCTATCTATATTTTTAATGTACCTACCAATAACCATTATACGAAGCCGCGTGCGAAAGGCTAATTCAAAAATAAAACAATAGGTCTAGTACTTTCGTGCGCGATGATTCCCATGCTAAAACATACCCCCTCCAGTTTCTTTCAGCGTTCTTTTTACATGACGCGAGTTATATCTAAAATCATCCCAAATTGACACACAATAATAAATAGTAGCACTTCGAATGATTGACATGTTAGCGCATTAGTCAGAACACTGGCTATTTTGCTGATGATTGTGACGATTTTGATTCCCGCTCATATGAAACTAATTAATAGACCTTCAACACAGAAGTATTTTCTACTACGGCTAGCTGAGTGTGTCATCTAGTAATATTTGACGGTGGTGTAGGCCTCTTAGTCGCAGGTCTGAGCCTGATTGTTGAATATTATGCATTTAATATTTATTGATAAATATTTTTTGCAAAAAAACCCGAAATTTTTTTGACGTGACAACGTGTAATAAATCGATCATACGCCAACGACATGCACGAAAAAGGATGACTCATTACAATGAGTTACGCGTTACGCTCATTGTAGAGTTACGCTCAGTGATAAGCGCAAGCCGCATCTTTCTATCTTCCATAAACGTTCAGTGATAGTATAAAGAATATAGATAGATGCAGCGCAAGCCGCATCCATCTATCTTCCACTCGATTGGCCTATACATCCGAGGAGATGTTTTGTTATTACGTTGTCATGTTAAACTATCGTCCATAAACCAACTTTACAGACAACCAATTTTTATCACAAGAATGAACTTTCAGATACAATATGGAAGAAATGTATAGTTCATCTAATAAACTTATTCAAGTCGTAACTACATCAATATTGGTTCAACAGCTTAAACATGTAAGGTATTATTCAGATCAACAATATGATTTCTTTTACTTTTAAAATAATTATTAGTATTTCACATAGCACCAACTTACTCTTGTAGTCCCTTGTTCTGGCTTTTGCTTTTTTTTTGCTGGTACATTATCTTCATCAGAAAGACCTTAAAAAAATCGATTTTAAAAATAATCATCAGCAGTAAACCTTCCTGTCAAACTTAGAATATTTAATGTGTATGTACCTACACTGCCGACGGAAAATTTCCGGACATGATGAAAATTTATTAAAACAATTATTAAAAGTAAAAAAAAAATCAAGTTAAAATAATTTTTATTTTAAAAATATTAAAAGACAACATTCTACATTAAAAACCATCAACATTTTTTATCTCTTTCATTTTATGCTGCTACACTCTATGCTCTGCTACGCTCATCAAAGAAACCACCTCTGACCGCCGCTAATTTTTTAAATACACGGGGCATTCTTTTTATAACACATTTTTGGTATATTATTCCAAGACGTTTGAAGAACCTTCCAAAGATCGCTTTTCTAACTTTCCGATCCAGTTCATCCCACAATAATTCTATTGGATTTAGATCCGGAGATTGTGGGGGCCATTTCATTATTTCTAACTCACCACTACACACATCTAAGCTTTGTCTCAACTACATATTTAAAAATAAAGAAGATTCTTTATTTTTTAAATAGTTTAGACAAAGCTTAGATGAGGTCATTATCTTGCTGAAACACATACCCACAGCCAATTAGGCGCATTACAGAAGGGTTAGCATGCGTTTTTAATATGTAATGGTAACCATTTCGTTCCAGGGTTCCTTTAATTCTGTAGAGATCCCGTACTCCGGCATATGAAAAACACCCCCACACCATCACAGAGCCACCTCCATGTTTAACAGTTGGAGTTATAGCATCGGGATGCATTTTTTCTGAAGCTCCGCGAAGAACATAAATTCTTCCCTTTTGCCCAAACATTTCGAATTTGGACTCATCAGTCCACAGGACTTGTTTCCAGTTTTCTACTGTCCAATCTTTATGTGCAAGGGCCCATTCTACTCTTTTTTTTTCTATTTCCGCGTCGCAAGAGTGGTTTCTTTGTAGAAATTCTGCCATTTAGGCCAGCTTTTTGTAAGCGTTCCTTAACTACACTTACTGATCTCTGTTTATCATGACTTTTATCGAACTGCATTTGAATTTCCGGTGCTGTAAGCTTCTTATTCATTTTAGACATGATGATTAGGGACTTATCATCTGCTTTAAAAGTTACACGGGGCCTCCCATTGAGTTTTCTTTCCTGATTTGAACCAGTTTTTTCGAAACGAGTGATGGCATCTCCGACAGTAGAACGTGGGATTTTTAATTTTTTCGCAATATAACGTATGTATAGTAAAACCTTCAATGTGAAGAGCAACAATAGATGCACGTTGTTCTATACTTGTATTAGGGTGCCTTCCCATTTTCTTAAATTATTTAATTAAAAAAATTAATTATTTTGACTACAACATTACTTGGAGTGATGCCACAAAACAAAAAAATGTACTTACTTTAAAAGTAATATAATTATATGAAAATAATAAAATCAGTACTAGAAGTCGAAAAAATACCAAAAATAATTTAATTTTTATAAGTAATAGAAAAAACTAATTCAAATACATTCTCTTCGTTGCATGCCAGATGAGTACGAAATGTTACGGATGACGATTTTATTTTGTTTTTCACAAACAGTTCGCGGGGACAGGGAGGAAAGTCGAAGACACGATCGTACACACTTTGTAAACTAACATACATTTTCGTTATAGATCAAGTGAACGTGTTTATGCATTATATTTCAATTAAAAAGTAAACAAGAAGCTTGTCAGGAAACTTTCTGTCGGCAGTGTATATCATTAAGCTATTAAACATAAACATTAAGCTGTCTATCTTTTGACTTAGGATATGTTAAACACGTACAATCATGTATGTTGACAATTAGTTTAAACGAATAAGGAAATCACTTTGGTATGATATAAAGAAAAATTTAGATGAACTTGTAAGAATGTCAATGTACACTCTTTAATAACTTTGGGACACACAGAAAACTTAGAGAAAAATGTAACAATACATGACAGTAAAATAATAAAAATTTAAAATACAAATATAGCTACATACTTGTACTCCAAAGGCAGATATTGTTGTCCCAACTGCCCGTAGCGAAACATTTAGAATCGGCAGAAACTGCCAAACATTCAACACCCTTGTCGTGCCCACGACAAGTGACCACACATTCCACTGAGTTACTGGATACATTCCATACCCACAACATTGCTGACTGGTCATGGGAACCACTAAAAGAATGAAATTTATACATATATACTAGCTGACCCCGCAAACATTGTTTTGCCATATATGTTATTAACTCCCTTAATCCCCCCCCCCCCTTTTTTCATAAAAATCGGTCCAGCCGTTTCAGAGGAGTAGTATTGTAATTAACATTGTGATATGAGAATTTGATAAATTTTATAATTTTTTTTTTTTTATAATACTGACTCTAATCTTCAACTATTGAATTAACTGGAAATTAGGCATCTGAACTTCACACTATGTTATTAGTGCTGTTACTTCAAATTTAAATGTATTGTCAGCCTAATTTAAAAACTTATTAATATCATGAAATTTACCTTGCAAATACTGCCTGATTTCCATTAAAAGATACCCAAGAAATTGCTTTTACTGGTGATGTGTGGCCTGGTATAGCAAGTTTGTGTTGTCCTTTTGTGTTCCAAATGTGAATGCTGTTGTCATAACTCCCAGATAATATCCTAAAATAATATTTAATAATATATTTCTTTAAATAAGGACAATTTTTATTCATGGTATGTAACTTTATGAAGTCCATAATATATAATATTGTGCTATATATTTTTAAAGAATAAACTTACCAGTTGCCATGTGTATGAACAGCTGACACCCAATCATCATGCATCAAACAATCCTGAGGACTCGGAGCGGGAAATCTTTCTAGATACTCTATTTCTAGAGTGTCTTCTGTTGAAAGGCCCTTGTCTTGCAGACACTCTGAGATTGACGTAACTAATAACTCGCCACATATTAGAAAATCGAATTCAACATTATTTTCTATTGATGGTTTGCTTTCTTTTAAAAGTCCATTGAGAAGCTTGTTCAATTCTAAAGGTTGTACATTACTTTGTATTGCATATGGACTGTCTGAAACTGCATATCTGTAATTAATACAACGCATGAATTGGTTATAGTACTAACACCGGTAACTCATATTAATATATAAATAAAAGTACTTACTGTTCCTGTTTAGTTATAAATCGTACTTGCAGTTGTGCTTCAACTGTATCACCTGCCATGGTAATAAATAGTATATACACTTAAATACCAATAGTGTTATTATTAAAATAAGTGTTGGAATAATAAAGTTGTAAAACTTATTCGTAAAACATGTGTTCACCACACAACCCACAGAGTACATTGTAATAGTAGACACAACCACAATACTAAACGAAAATGACATTTATTTGACATTGACAACCGATAACGTCGTCGGACGCATATGGACCATGGACGTAATATACTGCGTTTTCCAATTACAGAGCATAATGCGACTCAGTGGCGCACAATACTAAACCACTGAGCCACCACTGAGTTTGTATCCATTGCAAGCACGCACACGGAAGCCCTACTTTTGAGAGTGCTCGTTGTGTGAAGCGTTGCTGTATCTTTGGAACTTTCAACGTTGAGCAGTGAGCATTATACCGCATAATGCGCTTTAGTACTGATATTGGAAAACACACTGTAACAAGCAGATGACATGACATAGCAATTCACCGGTTTATAATTTATTTTACTTAAAAAAAAGATAAAGATTTATTTCATAAATTAATCAACTCAGTAGCTAGAACAGAGTAAATAAATCTAAAATCGCAAAAATGGGCAAAAGGGTGAAAAAATATTTTACAACAAAGTTAACACACATATCGCTGTAATTATTAACTATTAACTAAGACATCGCTTGGAAAGTTGGAATACCGTTGAAAATTCGGTAACGTTAATTTATCTCGGCAGACATTATAACGTTATTTATGGAATAGCGATAAATTTTATAACGTTATTTTGAAGCTATTATACCGGTATATTTTTTAGCGGTATTAACTTTTAATTTAACATTACACCAAGTCACCAAGGAACTTACATTACACATTTATACCGTTAACCATTAATTACTACCGTTAAAACAGATTAATTTGATAATAATGACTCGCTAAGTTCATCAGCCCTGAAAACATATACATCTTGAACATTAAAAACACAAAATTATGTCAATATAGCCAACCCCTCTCTTCTCGTGGGTGTCGAAAGAGGTGACTAAGGGATACAACAGTTCCACTACCACCTTGGAACTTATAAAGCCGACCGATGGCGGGATAACCATCCAACTGATCCAACTGCTGGCTTTGAAATACACAGGCCGAGGACGGGTAGCAGCGTCTTTGGTGCGACAAAGCCAGCCCTGCGGTCACCAACCCGCCTGCCTAGCATCATAGCGTGGTGACTATGGGCAACACACAAGAGTTCACGCCATTTTTGGCGCGAACTTGTGGAGGCCTATGTCTAGCAGTGGGCTGCGATCGCTGCGATAGGCTGAAGTGAAATTCATTAAGTTTTGATGACATTTACAATGTACGGTACAGAAGGTGTTGCGATCGTAGCAGACGTGCAGTGGAATGTACCCAATTAGGTCTGTAGTCTCATGTAGGTCTGTCATGTCAAGTGTCAGATTATTATGATTTTTGTCATATTTTTATTTTATGGTGAATTATGTTTGAGGCACAGAGTACAATAGTTTGAGGTTATGTCATGTGTAGTTGTGTACAGTAAAAATGGTTATTAAAAGTAATAATGATGTAGTATCAAATAAATACATATTTAACAGAAAAGCAGGTCGGAGTATTACTGAAAAGCGACCTGTGTTTTCACCGGATGGAGAGTATGTATAGTTGTATACCATAAAATTTAAGATAAAATCAAAATGTACGCTACATTGTATTTATACCTCAAATCTCAATATATTTTTAATCTATTATTATGTATATTAACGCTTTTTTCAGATCTGTTCTAATAATCGTAGAAAACTTAGTTCGAGTATACAATGTTCAAACAGGTGATTGTGTTCGTACACTCGAAACCGACGTATCTATTAATGCAATAGTAACTGTAGAGTTTCCAGAGGATGAGGATTACAATTTGTATGGATGCTCCGACAACGGGCATATCACTACATGGACTTGGGAACAGGGTGCAGTTCTTCGGGAGATAGTGAGTTAAACAACAAGCTTAAAAAAGCTTCAAAAACTGACAATTATAACCTGTTGTACATCAGAAAACTTTTTGGCTTTTTTGTGAATAATTTTTTTTTCATTTAATTTTTTCTTTCATTTAATTTTATATAAATCATGTCCTGACAATAACAAAAAAAGAAAAGATTAATCTAATACAAACATTTACGTTACTTACTTCCAGCGGCACTACAACCTTTGTGGGTCTTGGCCTCCTCAACGATATTTCTCCACTTCGCTCTGTCTCTGGCCTCCTTTCTCCAAGTTGTTTTCTTGCCCATTCTCCTAAGATCTTCCTCCACACAGTCCATCCACCTCTTCCTGGGTCTTCCTCGGGGTCTTTTTTGTTGCGGAATCCACCTGGAGATGGTTTTCACCGCTCTGGTGTCCTCCATTCGTTCCAAGTGGCCTGCCCATCTGAGCCTCTGTGACTTACAGTGTCTGACGATCGTTTCTTTATGAATCAGTGCGTCCAGTTCGTGATTCATCCTTACACGATACGTACCATCGTCTTCTCGTACTGGCCCGAAAATTTGTCTCAGGACTTTTACGTTATTCATTTTAATTCAAATATGTTTATTTTTGAACTATCAAATGTCTTTTTTTTTTCAGAAACTACAAATACCTGAAAATACACAAGTCATTACATTCAACTTGATAGATAGCAATGAATGTTTTGTGATAGCTATTGATGACCATCGCCACTTACACCTAGGTACATACTCCGTTAAACATGGAGGCCTACTTTATGAATACACTGAACTGAAGATTAAATATCATGATATTCTGAGTGTGGCTCTCGGCTGGTGTAATGGCGACAAATTTGCTGCTATCACTAATGGAACTATGATGCTGTTTGTCCAAAACCTAAATCAACCACATTTGAAATTACAGTAAGACCTATTATATATTTAAATATTATTATTGTCTTTAAAAACATTATAGTATTCTATTTCTCTACTGTTAATAATTATTATATTGATTTTCATTTAATTATTGTATTGAATTTCATTAATAATATATATCATTATACGATGATTATTTTCGCCAAAATCTATATTCGTTTTTTATTTTTATTTTTGTGTTACCCACACATGAGGAAATTATAAACATTTTTAAATCATATAAAAAAATTTCGACCCAGCGGGATTTGAACCCGCGCCCTCTGACGTGCCGTGTCAGCGCTCTGCCAACTGAGCTATGGATCCTCATCTAGCCACGTCGAAATTCTTGATATGATGGTTTTAGGTTTTTAAGCAAACCTTGGTGCCATCTATAGCGAGTTCTTAACAGACCCCGACTACTCAGATTTCATATTACAATGAATTCTTTGAAAGAATTCATTTAGTGTACCTGAATAATGTAATTTTTGATTTTGAACACTTGTAATATTGATATTATAAAAGACTATTTATTTGTACAGGTTGACGAACCATAACAAATTTAGAATATTGTCTGTGGCCGCCCATCATAAAGAAAGTACAGTTGCCATAACAGATACAATTGGCAGAGTAACTGTTATCAGAGGAAATTTGTATGATCACAAAAGTATTGCCAGGGAAGTCTTACATTGGCACTTTTTGCCACCTATGGCCGTGTGCTTTTCTGTTCAAGGTATGCATTTAACTTCATTATTTATTCTGTTTCATAACTTAAGTTAATAATCAGTAAGCACATACTATTCTAAATCCTATTATAGGGTTTATGATACAAATATCTTTCTGCTCGGTTATCTAACATATTAAATAGGTGGTAAATAGCTAATGTCAAGATAAAAAGTACTAGCCTATCTGTTATTCTAATTTTCCATCGTTCTACCTAGTAGTTACCTAATAATTTCATTACAATCAATTAATCAATTACAATCACAAATGTCTATTAATCTATTATATCATGTCACAAACTTTCGCATTTTTTTATTACTATGTTGTATTATAAATAAATTCTAGAAATATACTCTTATTCTATGTATTGTATACTGTCTGTATTGTAGTTTTATAGGGTTCCGTACCCAAAGGGTAAAAATGGGACCCTATTACTAAGACTTCGCTGTCCGTCCGTCCGTCCGTCTGTCACCAGGCTGTATCTCAAGAATGGCTATAGCTAGAGAGTTGAAATTTTCACAAATTATGTATTTCTGTTGCCGCTATAACAACAAATACTAAAAAAAAAAAATATTTAAATCCCATACAACAAACGCGATTTTTAGCCGCTTTTTGCCCGTTATTACAATCAATGTACCTAGTCACTGGTACGGAACCCTTCGTGCGCGAGTCCGACTCGCACATGGCCGATTTTTTTTAATACTTGTCAATTATAAATTTTCTTTATTTTTTAGGAAGTTACATTATTTCCGGAGGCATGGAGAAAGTATTAGTAAAATGGACATTAGGACACTTGGCACACAAAACTAATGAGAAAGCCTTTATTCCTCGGTTGCCTGGCATGATAAGATTTATTACGGCAAATAGTTCTCACATTGCTATTACACTTTCAAACAACTGTAAGTACACTAATAGTATAACAATTTTACGAAGGTCTAATATTTTAAAGAAAGTACAGAATCAAAAATAAAATTGATTTTTTTTTTCTATTTAATTTAAGAATATTTTATTGTTGACTAATATCATAAAGTTAACTTTATTGTAACCTTTCTTTTACCAAAGCTACCTTCATCTTTCAGGCCTTAAGTTACCTAATTTAGATACAGACAGTTGTGTGTTTATATTAAAAACTAGCTTCTGCGCGCGACTTCGTCCACGTGGACTCCTATTGGTCTTAGCGTGATGATATATAGCCTATAGCCTTCCTTGATAAATGGACTATCTAACACTGAAAGAATTTTTCAAATCGGACCAGTAGTTCCTGAGATTACCGCGTTCAAACAAACAAACAAACTCTTCAGCTTTATAATATTAGTATAGATGTATATATATTTATGGTATTAACTAAACATTAAATATAATATTTTAGCTGTGGTGATTGCAACTGCGCAAATGCGTGTAATATCAACGATACTCGAGTGCGGAGGTTTGTCTCCAATAACAAAGGCACTTGGTGGCGCCCTCGTTTACCACAGACCACTATCAGCATTATTGATGCCTGGTAGGACAGGTCATTTACAACTTTACTCTACTTCAACTGATAAAGTGCTTTATAATGTAAGTATATTTATCTGCACTAATTTTATTAAAAGCTAGACGGTTTATTTACTTATTTCAAAAAATAAAATCAAAATGTGCTAGGCTAATGAAAAATTGTTTCTAATTTAACTTCCTTCTTATTAAGTAAAATGAAGCAATGAAATATAGAAGCGGAGAAGCAAACATAAAATATAACAGGAATAAAATCTCTTTTCTCATATACTCGTATAACATAAAATTATAGCAGTATTTTACTAATATGTAAATAATTTTCTTACAGATTGATATAACAGAAATGAATAATATACCACCAGAAAGACAAAACTTATTTCCATTAGAAACCGAAGTCACGTGTGCAGCCATAAGCGCAGATGGTTCATGGCTTGTGACGTCAGAGTACAGGAACGATGGTGTAAATTATCCAGAAGAAAAATTAAAGTTTTGGGCCGCACAAACAAATGACACATCACCCTTCAAATTAAACACTTGCGTTAATCTCTCACATGGTGGTTGCAATGTTGTAGCGTTAGCTCTAAACAATAAAGGTGAATTTTGCGTATCATCGGGCACTGATCAGAAATTCAGAATATGGAAACGCGATAGTACTTTACAGAAACATAGAAAAAAAGTAGTTTGGGGCTGCCTCACTGCCTGCTACTACTCATCTGGAGTTGCTCACTTCCTTTCTAATCCTGCCCTTAATAATTTCAAGACTAGTGAAATGTTGACGCCCGGAAAAGTTGAAGAATTGCCTTATATGAAAATGTCTGGCAATAAAAACGATATTATAAAGAAAATTATGAATATACATAAAGAAAGAAAACTTGTCGATCCAGATGTAATAGACAGACATTTTGTTAAGGATGACGAGTTTGCCATGGGCGGTGTAGCTATATCTCAAGACGGTTCACTAATAGCTGCTTGGTTTGGCAGTAAACTTACTTTATGGGATACGCATTTGTGTAACTTGCGAACAACGCTATCGCATCCTGCTTTACGTCCAAAGGGCATTCATGTTCAGTTTGGAAATAATGACGCTGCACATTACGTAAGTTAATTGAAATCTTCTACATAAAAAATTAAGTCATTATAAGCAAACCTTGATTCTGCACAGATACATAAATACTCTCGTCCACCCTCTTCTCATACTCTTTAAGATTGGTACAGACTATGAACAACACAGAAATACATTTCTTGGATTAAAGAAAGAATCACATACCCACAATTGCTAACAATATTGCGTAACGCATCTCAGAAATGGAAAAAAATAGTCACATAGAAAATTATACTTAAAGGAGATCCTAAATTTTATTTTATAAGTTGTTCAGAAATATCTTTATTTTCAGTTGGTATGCACAACTGCTACCTGTGTAGCTGTATGGAGCCTTCTGTCCTTAACTATAAAATGGATGGTACAGATAAAAACAACGTGCTTAGTGTCGGATCCGTTCTCAAATAAAATGGCGATGGTCACTAAATACAACGATGGTGAGTTTGATTATATTCTTTGAACTCAAGGTATATATCAAGACTGACTAACATAATGTTGATAATGTGTCGGCAGTGATCATAGTATTCAGCTGTTGCACTAGCGCTTACTGCTAGTATGATTGCTTATAGCATTTATTTGTAAAGACCATACAAATGTATGCCATGACCTCAGGCTCATAATATGGATATTATGTATAAGTCGATAAAATTTCAAAAATATTTGTTTTTTGCAGTATATGTATTTACGCCACACTCTTCGAAGCCCCTGTTAGTTCAGAAGAATTTAATAAATCCTAAAACTGGAGTCTTCAAGCAGTGTACATTTGGTTCATCAACTGGAGAAGATGTTAGACTTTACGTCATGAGAAATGATTCGGTAAGTTAGATTTATATTTTAATTTTGGATATAATTTTCAAATTTTATATTGATCACTAACATAATTATATGCAACTTTATATTAATAGTAATAATAAATTAAAATAGTACATAAAAATAAGAATACTATACCCCATCTGGCCACTTATTATCTTTTTGACAGCTCATGCCTATAAATTACACATTGTTTACAGTTGTTGTTTTTTTTTCGGAATAACTTACTAAAAATTCTACTGTAATGTCATACTTTATTGACGATTTGATTGATTGAGTGAAGTTCCCTGTGCATAACAAACAACCACAGACTATGAAACAGTTCTTGAAATAATAAATCGATCATATGATAAAAATATTTTTACGTTATATGATTATTGTTTCTATAAATTTAATAAAAAAAGGAAATAAAAATAGTATCTATGACTCCAAGATTGATTATTTGCAAGGAATTAAGTCTAAATCTTGAAATTTAATTTCAAACCAAGAGTAAAGAGCAATAACTCTGTTCATTCATTTATTTATTATTTATATGTTTCATTTACAATTAAAAAAAAATAATAAACGAATAAATAAATAATATTTTTAAACTAAATCTATTTCATTAAATCGATTGAAAGTTCTTCTTAAATAAAATCGATTATTATTTCAAATCGAATAAATAACGTGTGAGGCAGTCACTAATGTCAAAATTTCTTGAAGTGTCAAAGAGATAATAAGTGGCCGGACGGGGTATAATTATAAGTAATGTGTATAACTTGACTATTATACACTAATGACAATTAAGACATAAAAAAATAATACATTCGACATGAATTTTTATGAATGTGTATATTATCTAACATATTGAGTATCTCTTGACATGTACCTATGCCTTTCTATGTTTACTCAAGCTGATGACTCTCAAACGGCTCGCAAGCTTGACGCATCGCATAAAAATTTTTTTTTTCTATCACCAGGAAATCTACTGCCTCGAACCGGAGAAGTCAGACGAGGGTAGTCTCGAGGCGATATCTCGACGCAACGCGCCGGCGTCCAAGTTCGGCGCGCTGCTGGCGGAGCGGCGCGCGGCGGACGTGCGCGCGGGCCGCACCGCCGCGCCGCTCGCCTCCGACCACGCCGCGAGGGGGAACTATGCCATCACTCAGGTACTGTTTTTTTTTTGCAGAGCCGGCTTTACCTATAGTGCAGGGTGTGCAGCGCACACGGGCGCCGGGTCTAAAGGGCCCCATAGACGATCAAATATTTGATCAAACTTCATATTAAATTTCTGTTTGACAAACGTGTTTGTCAAATTATTTGATCGTGTGCGGGGCTGCGGGTTTTTTTAATATGTTTGTTATATGAAACATGAAGTTTGATCAAACATGTTTGACAAACAAGTTTGATCGTTTACGGGGCCCATTAGGGGGCGCCGAGCGTCCTCTAAGTCTAACGCAACACCTCCAAAAATGCGTCGCTCGCGGCACCGGCGCTCTCAAACACCCTGCGCCCGTGTTACGGCCGATGCCGGGCGCGCGGTAGCAATGCAAAGCGCGCTACCACAAGCTGCTTTTTTACCTACTCTTACACAACAACTTTTGTTTCAACGTGAAATCAGCCCTAAAATAGATAATTAAAGATTACTTTGGTGTAGTGTCGTATCGCTACCGAAGGCTCGTGCCAGCACATGTTTTGATTCGTTTGAAAACACGCCGACAACAATATTGCTAACTCGGCTGTATTGGAATGCTATACGGCCTTCCAGAAACGATGCCACCACTCGCACTTGGCCAACTTGGCCATGAGTCCGGCGTGTCATACATGATCGAAGGCCTTCTCCACATCGAGAAAGACCCCGACTGTGCAGTGCCGGTTGTTGAGCTCACTGGCCAAGTGGCTGAGGACTCTCACCAGCTGGAGCGACGTCAAGTGGACGTCAAGTGGTGGCAGCTGCAGAAACCGAACTGCTCATCGCGCATGGGCAGATGAGGCGTGAGTCTCCGCAGCTGCAGTCGCTCAAACAGCTTGGCGATGTGCGAGAGTAGCGTGATGGGCGGTACCTTCTCGGGAGTCGACGGTCCTTCTCCGACTTAGGTAGGACGATGATTTTCCCGGTCTTCCATATCACGGGGAAGTGTTCGATTTGAAGTATCCCGTTGAATACCTTCGTGAGCGCTACGAGGCATCCAATAGGCAGCTGCATCAACGTGGCAGTACGTATGCCGTCGGGTCCCGGGGCCTTCCGCTTGGGCAGGTGGGCAACCCCTTTCCTTAGTTCAGACAAGGAGATGAGGTTCCCTCCCTGGAGCTCCGGAAGGGAGTCCGACAGAAACCTTTCCACTGTCTCGTGGACTGCCGCGTGATGATAGACGACCGCTACGTAGACATTTGACGTTGGGAGAAAATTGTTTCTCCATATATTCCGCCAGGGTTTCTGCTCTATCTCTGGCGGAATATCTTCTGTTACCCGCTCTATCCAGGAGCGGGTAGAGGGAGGTCTTTTCTCGTGAGTTTCTTGCAGAGGCTGCACAAATTGGTATCGTGCTCAGATGCTCGATCGATGGTATCTTCCCAGTCGTACTCATTGAGAGCCACGAGCGCCCGCGATACCTCCTCTGCAATATGGCTTAGCTCGCGCTTCACCCTCGGGCACCTGGACCGAGCCCAGAACTTACGCAGCTGCCTTTCCTGTGCTATTTCTCGCAAAGGTGGTCGCTGCTTCTTGGTGGAAGGCCTTGGATGGTGATACGAGTAGCTCTATCAAGGGCCGTCTTAATTGCCTCGGTGATCCTTCCGGCTGCGACCTCAACATCGGCATCAGTCGAGGCAGGAACCGTAAGCTCCAGTCCCGCGAGCGTCGAGGTGAAGCGGTTCCAGTCAACCCGCGACCTTAATCTTCTGGGCACCATGACGCTTCGATGGAAGGTGAGCACGACCATAATTGGTTGATGCTGTGAGTTGAGGTCATATAGAACCTCAACATCCAGCGGGTGTATCACTCACTCCCTTGTGCAGCACGATGTCCAGAACATCCGGTTGTTGGCCAGGGGCTGTGGGCACGTGCGTAGGTGCCCCTGGACCCAATACACCGTAGCCATACCATTCGCTGTCCTCAAGCAGGCACCTCCCAGCCGGATTGATCACGCGGTTCGCGTTCAGATCTCCCCCGACTAGTGAAGGCTCCTGCAAAGTGAACAGCATCTGGACACCCATGCTGCAGAAAGGCAGGCCAGTTGGTTTTTTTTTTTTTTTTTTCTCGCCCCCGCAAGATATGCGAGTCGGTTTTTGCTAGTTCCTCTTTCATACCAGTTCTCGCTTTCATGCCTCTCGTACTTTCATGCTGCATACTAATTTCTTCATTCATTCATCACCTTTCACCGATCAGGGTGGGTTCCCTCTACTTTTGGGCCTACTGGTTATATAGCTACCTTACTTATTTTATTCAACACAGGGTAAATAATTTTTACACATGTAGTTTTTGATATAGTTTTTGTTTTACAGGGATTTACATTTTGTTATAAGCTATACAATTTTATCTTGGTGATAGTTACCATCACCTTTACAAATTATTATATTTCTGCTTATACTAATATCAGATGTTATTGCTCTATTTTGAACAATAGGGTTCTTACAAATACTTTTAACAGCTTTTTTTCTTATTAATTAGCTTATTGACTAATGTCTTACACTTTGTTGTTCTGTCTTATACTTTATTTTGAATACATTTTAATATCTGTTACTTCAATAATATTTGACTTTAATTTGCGACAGTAAATAATGTTCTGTAATTTGTATATTTACTATCTTTATTTGTATCGTCTCATTTTTAGCAATTTATTTACAGTTTTACATCTATTTTACAGTTTTTAGAACCAGCTTCTATTTTAATAGTGTGACAAAATTTCGCTTACAGTAATTGTTATAATCACACGAGTTGTGTCCTATTAGGGCGCTTGTGCACTACAATGAATTTTACCGTCCGGCGGTCCGATTTTTTACTGTCCGATTTGGCACTGAAAAACACGGATGGGCGTTTGTGCACTACAATGAATTTTACGGTCCGGAATTTTACGAACGCAACGCAATAGGGTTACCAACCATACTTTATAATAACGTAATATACTTTTTTTTTGGTAATTATACCTACAAATACATAAAAAACTGACTTCAATTACATCGACAAGTAATACAACGTAAGTAGAAGAATAAAATTCCCCGAAACCTCTACGATTTTCGAAGTTTCCCTCGATTTCTCCGGGAAGCCATCATCAGATCCTAGTTTCCTTACCATGGTACCACCGTCGGGATATTCCCTTTCCAACAAAAAAAGAATCATAAAAATCGGTTCATAAACGACGAAGTTATCCGCAAACACACATAAAAAAATATATATACGGTCGAATTGAGAAACCTCCTCCTTTTTTGAAGTCGGTTTAAAAATTAGGTTAAATTTGAACATTTTCAAATGGTAATTACAAAGGCCAAATTACAAGAAAGATGAAATATTAATTAAGATGGACGATATGTATTCCGAATCTATAATACTTAAAGAGATCCAAACATTAAAGAGATCCAATTCATTAATGATGATAAACAATTTTCAGTGAAAAGTACAGTTGAAAAATGGCAATATATACTTTAAAATGCATGTGATAGCTTGAAAAATATATAAAAAAATTATTTCTTATTTACTCTCCGTTTCCGCCACTTCAGTTTTCACTAAAAGAGGTTTTTTTTCAGAAAGAAATCTAAAAGTTGAAAAAAAGAATCGTTTATTTAAATTAAAAGGTTGCCAAATAAGCTTTGAAACATTTAACGATAACAAAAAATTGTTAACATGTACTAAAAGCATACAAAAATACGTTTTTAAAGCAATTAAAACATAAAATTTGAAAAAGACTTTTTTTTCTTCCAAATACTTTATTTTATTTTTTCCTATCCAAACCATTTTATGCTTTTTTTTGTCAAAAAACCTTAGCAGCCCTAGCGACACACCCCTTTCCCGCCCCCTTCCCCTTCCCTTCATCTCGGACCGAAAAAAACGGTCCGGTATGGGAAAAAGTAAAATTACGGACGGTAAAATTCATGGTAGTGCACAAGCGCCCATACATTTCTATGGCGTATCATATCGGACCGTAAAAAATCGGACAGCCCGTCCGTAAAATTCATTGTAGTGCACAAGCGTCCTTACTAATCATATTTACACCTTAATCTATGCTATCTACTTATATACTAATTATATAATAGTAGCATATTTGCCTGCCTTATTGATGAAGAGCGATTTCTTTATTTGCTACCCCGTTTTTAATTAGTAGTAACTCGTCACGGACATCGTGGACGACCCTATGTAGCTCAGAGCTCCCTGTTTGTATATGTACAGAAGTACTGTGTGTAGTCGGTGGCCATGCGTTCCCCTCTTGCTCTGCTGGAGTCTTGTCCCGTAACAAACATACAAGTTTCCTCCGAAGCCAAGACCCCCGCAAAGTGTCTCGCGCGTGTTTCGCCAGGGGATGGAGACTTCTCGTTCGCAGGCCACCGCGCCGACCATCGCACTCTCACGAGTACGCAACTGTCGACCGCGCCAGGTCGTCCCACCTCTTTCTGACCGGGCAGTCACTGCTAAAGGCGTTGTGTTTTAGTTCGTCTAACTTTGCCTTTCGGCAGTTCCTGCATGAGGGCGGGACGCCCGCTGCCCAGTCTGCGCACTCCGTCTTCAAGTGCGGGCCACCGCAGTGGCTGCACACGTCCACCGACTCCACACAAAACTTCCTGCTGTGCCCATAACCCAAGCAACGGGAGCACTGCACCAACGGGGACTGGTCCTCGGCCCTTACCCTCTGGAGGTCAATGTGGACAAACCCTTGCCGGGTGATCCTACCCCAGAGGGAGGGCGAGGTCTCCAAGACCACGTGGGCTGCGTGCGGATTTCGGGCCCGTCGCCTATAGCGAACCCTAACCCTTGAGGTCTCCTGGTCGAGGCCGTCGAACAGCTCCCGGTTCTGGTTCTTTAGGGCCTTCAGAACATCTTCATCAGTATCGTCCGAGCGGCCTCCCCTCAGAACCAGAAGCGGGTCCCTGTTGCTGACCTCCTCGACCAGGAGGCCCTTACCTTTCTCCTCCACTCTCATACGCGCTTTACTCCTTTCCTCTTTGCTGGCAAAGGACATAACTACCTTACGGTCCTTTGCTTTGCGCACCTTCTCGACGTTTATCCACCCTGTTTTGGCTTCGATGGTTTCTCGCAACGGCCAGTTGGTTAATAGGTGGCATACAAGGTTAGCTCCTCGTCCTCTCCCGCGCGTGCACTCGAACCCCTTGCGTGCGTATGCTAACGTAGGGCGAGTGCAAAAACTCCTCGTGCACAATGTCCCTCCGCACCAGGGCTGCCGTACTCCTAAATGGATATCCCCCGGGAGAGACCTCGTCACGCCGGTACACGAAGTAGTTGGGGACTCGGAGCTCGACGTCAGTCGAGAGCTTCGTCTCACCCAGGAGAATCACGTGTGCATACAGCGACTGGGCAAGAGACGTAAGCTCTCGAATATGTCCCCTGATGGCGCCAGGGTTCCAGTAAATGATTCTCAACTGGAATTAAGCTTCGCTAGTGAGGCCAATCCAGTTGAGATCACCGAAAGTTTATAGTACAGTATATTTGAAAATATAACTGTATTTCATTTTGACCGCGTGTCTACTAGAGGGCGCCAGGGTACTGGTTGCACACGGGCGCCACAAGGGCTAGAGCCGCCTCTGTTTTTTTGTATAGGATACGTATATGTATAGGTGTATGTATAGTTTAGTGGGGGATCAGGTGATCCTCGTGGACACCGCCCACATCAGGCGATCCTCATGGACACTGCCCACTGTTACGTCACTCGCTAGAGTATGGTGCGAGGCAATCGCGTGATGATGGAGGCGGGGCGTTGGACAAAAGGCGCAATCGCATCCATTTTGCTTGAATGCGGAACCCAATTCGCTACGCGCAGGTGTTCTATCGTATGATTTGCATGTTGGGCTACAGAATCATAAACAACAGCGGAAGCGGTAGCGAGTTGGGACACTACACTACAAAAGTTCAAGATTTTTTGAAGTGAACTTTTTGTGGGAGGGTAAACTGCTTCGTCACGTCACGCGTTACGGCGCCAGTCTGTCTGACTTGCCCTTCTTTCACGCATACGGCAGCGGTAGGCAGGCTCCTCCCCTCTCACTCTAACCCATAGCATCATCATCTCCCTGCCCTTATCCCACATACGTAGGGTCAGCACAACATGTATTCTAATGACACTCATGTTTTAAAAGATTTGGCATGAAATATTTTGCGACCGGCCGTCTGCCTGACATCAATCTTCCTTGGGAATTCCTGACTAACTGTATACGCCGTACTAGCCGTATTTAGGACAGACGCTTCCCCCTCTCTACTCAGTATTTAGTGTGAGATAGACATATTATACTGTTGACAGTGAGCGTGTAACCTAAAACTATCACATAAATTAGTTTAAGTTATCACTTCTGTCGGGCGTCCCGAGACCCATACGTTTTTTTTACCCCTCCCTTGTCCTTTTCGCACTTGGTCATATTTATGAGACCCCCTCTACCTAGTATGACGTAACATATTTTGAAAACTTTACGTATTAGTTTTAAAATTATTTTTATTTCTATTTAAATTATTCTTTAATGAAATCAACATCAATCAAACATAGGTATGAAATTTTATAAAACACTGCCCGGAAATCAGCTACCAAATTTGATTGCTTATATACCGATAGCAGCGATACCTACCGGGTCCAATTGAGGTAAAAACTGCCCCATCTCCCAAGTTGGACCAAATTACAGATGCTTACAAAATTTGATAAAAATTGGTTCAGTAAATATTTTTAAATCATATCAAAAATTAGTAGGTAGTTCAAATATCATCTATTTGTACTTACAATTAGATATATTATATTTTAAAAATGTGATTTCACAAAATTTTGGACCCTTCCCTACCCCCTTGTCACACATTGTCACATTTCGTCGTCGTCGTCCCCTTAACGTGTGACGTAATTTATGGATGGCCCCAAAATTGGCAAACAAGCATACGACCATGTGCGGCTTTACCTATAATGCAGGGTGTGTATCCCACCTAGACGCCGGGTTTTAGGGAAAATCATTATTTATATAAATTAAAATATCATTATTTATATAAATGAAAAAAAGATCAGCCAAAAATTAACATCAGGGCATCATAGTATTAATTGCGCCCGGGCTCTACATGGACTAGAGCTGCCTCTACGTACGACTCACCTGATAGTAAGCGGTTACCGTAGCCTAAAGACGCCTACAACACCGGAAGCTTCACAAGCGTGTTGCCAAAAACGAAACGTGACACGGTTGAACGGTTGAAATATATAATAGTTGGAAATTTAACTATTCGTAATTCAAACAAATCGTTTTCTGAATATAGCAACCATAAAAGTGCGATACGAATAAATGCGAGACATCCTCATGTTTGAATTAAAGTTTAAAAATATATACTTGTGCATCATTATATTGTCTGTTAGAGCTCGGTTTCTATGTTGGGTGTTCAATGTTTCATGTTTGTTTCGTTGGAATGAACGCTTCGTGAGCAAAACGATCTTTTTTTTTAAATAAAGGAACTTGGCTTAATCTGTTCTGTTTTATATTGGTTACAAATTAGTATTTGCGTTTTGTATGTAAGTACAGAATTATCTTTCCAAATCCTTTTATAACATAACCTTTTAACATTTCCAAAGACATTTTATAATGGTTGTGACATCAAAACATAACGTATCTTGTTTCAAGCATTATAATACTCAGGGCCGGATTTAGATGTGTGGAGGCCCCGGGGCAATAAAGGAGTGGAGGCCCCTTGGCCTCAAATTATTCTTCAAATAAAATGGACAATTTTTTAAAAGGAAACGCGAAAAAAAATGTTGTTTACTAGTTTTTACTAGCCTGAATTTGATTTTTTAAATAACAAAAAAACAAAATAACAAAAAAAAACAAAATTAATACAGTCAATCGTGGTAACTTTGACACATCATTGCTATATTTTTTTAGCTACCTTTTACAATGTTGAATATGAGACAAAAGAGTTAATTTAATAGGTGCTCTCAGGTTGGTTTTCATAATCTCAAGTTATTTAACGTCTATAAAAATCATAATACACAGGTCATCAAAAAAATCGACCCACCCACTTTTTGTTTAATATTTATCGATTGTTTCACAGATAAGCTGTTTCACACGTTTGTTTTTTATTTTGAGGGTCGGTTACGATGTTTGACATCTTATTTGTCGTAAATCTTATTGCACTTGAAGGTACTTAACCATTTCTTATACAGAAACACTGTTGAGTACTGATTTGATGGTTTTACATCGTAACAAATTCGAATCGTTCTTTGAGTCCGGAAGAGCCCTTTGTAGGGATTACTTGTTAATAACGTTAAGTTTATTTACTGTGGCTGTATTTTGATTAATTTTGACTAAAAATAATGAACACTACAGAAGCTGAGGCGGCCCAAGTTGTGGCTTTGCTGCAACAAGGCATAAGTCAACGTATCGTGGCCAGGAGGTTAAATCTGAGCCGTTCTGCAGTTCGGCGAGTTTACCAAAGGTTTCTGGAGACTGGGCAGTATCGAAGAAGGTCTGGATCCGGAAGACATAGAGTGACAACTCAAAGAGATGACCGCTTTATAGTGTTATCAGCTCTACGAAATCGACACCTATCTGGTGTTGATGTCCAGCGACGCTTACGCGAAGATCGGGGGGTGGCTATAAGTGACAGTACTGTAAGAAGGAGACTTCGTGAGCAGAATTTAAGACCACATAAGCCAGCAACAGGACCACAATTGACCAGAGCTCATCGACAAGCCAGACTTCAATTCGCACGTAATCATATCAACTGGACCATAGGCCAATGGGAGTCAGTTCTTTTTAGTGATGAGAGTCGAATGACTTTACACGGTTCTGATGGACGCCGCAATGTCATGCGACGGCCAGGTGAACGGTATACCCAGTGTTGCTTGGGAAACTGTTAGTTATGGTGGAGGCTCTATAATGTTTTGGGATTGAATATCTTTGACTGGACAGACGGAGCTGGTTTTCATACGAAGAGGTGCTTTAACTGCTGCACGCTATATCACATAGATCTTAGAAGACCATGTGATGCCTTATGCCGGCTATATTGGAGAAAACTTTGAATTAATGCATGATAATGCACGACCACACGTAGCGCGCATCACCACCGATTACCTTCAAGAGGTTGGCATTCGGGTAATATCCTGGCCAGCAAGAAGCCCCGATCTCAATCCTATAGAGCATATGTGGGACACCCTAAAACAAAAGGTTAGAGCCCGTAATCCATTCCCTACAACATTAGGAGACCTGGAAACCGCCATTAGGGAAGAATGGAACCGAATCCCTCAAGAGACCATTAAAATCTTGATAAGATCATTAAAACGGCGGATGCAGGCCGTCATTCGAGCAAGAGGAGGGAATACGCAATATTAAATTGCAACAATTGTATGCATACCATTTAAGACTAAAAAACTAGAGCGTATTAAAAATTAATCAAAAAATCGTGTAAAATTAAAGATTCTGATTTTTAAATAAAAATCTTAAAAAAATAGCATTTTGATGTTTTAATTGTGATTAAATTGTTGTAAATAAACAAGTTCAATAAAACATTATTCAGTACTAAACCATTTTGTTGTGTTTTGTTTAAAAAAAACGTGATTATCGGTAAAAACGCAGGTGGGCCGATTTTTTTGATGACCAGTGTATGTATCAAAAATTGGCAATTTTGTTGTGTGTCAAAGTTATACCCCTTAATGGGTAACTTTGACACAGGTGAGATTTGTCGCAGGAATCATAACTTTTAAATACACTCGAGAGCATAGAAATCGTACGCCTCTAAATTTTCATTTTGACCACAAATATTTAAAATTATCTGTGTATCCAAAATTAAACAAATAAATTTGTATTATGTTTTAACATACTTTGATAGTGGCAAAATTTTCGAGTTATCTTATCTCTCTATCTAAAAGTTTTCCACTGAAAAAAAATACAAAAATTGCGCGCGGAACCTTTAGCAAGGTTTTGATATTAACCTCGTTTAACAGCTTCTTTTTTTCAGAGAGTTCATTTACCAAATTTGTTAAGTAAACAAATTTTATAAATTTAACTTTATGCACTAAATGTGGACCACGTAAAAATCAAAAAATAATTTTGCGATTTGACTGTCAAAGTTACCCCGATTGACTGTAAAATTCACGACACCTAATGTTAAACTTGTTGATAATGGTGTAGAATTAGGAGGAGAAATGTTAAAACCGGTAAAGTCCACTAAATTCCTATAGATTCGAAATTGCAGTGGGATCTTCAGGCGGTACCCTGGGCCAATAACCTTGAGCATTCGCTCCCTCTTTGCCCCACCCCACCATTACGATACTTCTTAAAACACTACTAGCGCCATTTGGCGAACAAGTTACGAATACACGTAAAAAGTTACAGATCTTGGAATCCGCAGACACGGCATTTAATAAAAAAAATCTTTTTTTATAACAAAGAAAGAAATGTTAATTGGCGCGTAAATACTTTTGGTAATGAATTCAGTGACTACACTTACGTTCATAATGAATACTTTCAACTTTTTTAACCGACTTCAAAGAAGAAGGAGGTTACTCAATTCGACCGTGTCCGTATATATATATATATATATATATATACTTTTAATGTATGTTAGCGGATAACTTCGTCGTTTATGAACCGATTTTGACTTTTTTTATTGGAAAGGTGATATGCCAAGGGTGGTACCATGATAAGGAAACCAGGATCTGATGATGGCATCCTAGAGGAATCGCGGGAAACATTCGAAAATTGTAGTGGTGATTAGTGCTTTTGTTAATTTTTTTCGTCCACTTACGTTGTATTACTAGTCGATGAAATTTAAGTCGTTTTTTTTTGTTTGCTAGCAAACACAATTATATTCTAATAAGTACAAGTATTCATGGTACTTTTGTTTCGTGGGGTGTTTCGGTGTTGGCTTTTTAGATTGAAGGTGAGTTATGTATTATTCAGACAGTGCAAGTAGAAAAATAAGGGAGCTAATTAAACTGCCTTCTTTTTAATAGCATTATTTGCCTCTGAGAATCTACATTGTCTTCTAAATTAATAAGTCAGCCACAATTAACGAGCGTCTATATGATACTATTTTAGCCACTAGTTGTCTTCTATGTAAGCCACTCTAAATACAACTCAGCATGGTGATTATTATTTAGCATCTAAATTTGTAACATTCAAGCAATGAACTTATAAAATGACATCAAGTAAAGTGTTCTATTAACTTCTAATTTTTTAACTCAGTATGTTTAAAAGGTAACTCGTCCCACATCACACATTGATCGTCAAAATTTAGCTAAAATTGCCATCAAATAGTAAATTATGGCCTAATATCAGTGGCCCAGAAACTATTGAAGGGAGACAAAATAAAATACTTTATTTTTGAAAATCAATTTGTTTATTGAAATACCATCATTTTATTTAAAGTAAATAATAGGAACATGTACCTACATGTTTCACTGAGGTAGGGCACAGCAGGAAATTTCCTGCTCAAAAAATGGAGCAGCCCGACTGGAGTAGTACCTCGACCTTATAGAAGACCACAGCTAAATAATACTGCTTTCAAGCATTGTTGTGTTCCTGTTGGTCAGTGAGGTGACCAGAGCTCCTGGGAGGGGGGGGGGGGGATTGGGGGTAGGGTCGGCAACGCGCTTGCGATACTTCTGGTGTTGCAGGCGTCTATAGGCTACGGTAATTGCTTACCATCAGGTGAGCCGTACGCTTGTTTGCCGACTTAGTGATGTATAATAAAAAAAAAACCTAGTTCGGTAAAGGTACCTAACGTCGTGTTTTCTGTTTAATGAAAAAAGGAATGTACTCGACTTTTATAATGCATCATTTGCGATGCTTGCGATACTTCTGGCGTTGCAGGCGTCTATAGGCTACGGTAATTGCTTACCATCAGGTGAGCCGTACGCTTGTTTGCCGACGTAGTGATATATAACAAAAAAAACCTAGTTAGGTAAAGGTACCTAACGTCGTGTTTTCTGTTTAACCTTTTGAGCGCCACGCCTCAAATCCATTCCCGTGCCCTGTACGCCAAGGCATAAATTAAACAAAAATACCTACGAAAAAAATAGTGCTGCCAAGAGTCGTTATCGAGTACCACAAATTGACTTGTTTATGTTGGTTTTTATGCAATAAATGACTACTTATATAATCTAGGATGGTTTATTCTTTCAATATTTTTCTTGTATTATCTTGCACTCGTTATATATACTTACAATAACATAAATAAATAAAAAACATTACAAAAAAATCTTAGTAAAGCACAACACCATTCTCTATCGTCATGACGTCACTGTCACGACTGGACGACTACGGCGCAGCTGACCTACGGTTTTAAAACTTCCATAGAGACATGTTAGAGACGTGCTGTGTGTGGCGCACGCTGTATATCGATTTCGAATCGAATCTATATATAAATGAAAAGTAATTTAAAAAAAATTAAACGAATTCAAATTTGTAATTTTTTTTATTATATAATAACTAAAAAGGGAGTAATAAAAATGCAACATTTAAAAAAAATCTAAAGTACTTACCTAAATATGCCTACTATTTATTAAATCCAGCTTTAACAAAGTAAAACTACAATACCATACAATATTATAATAAAAATATTTAATATATCATAATGTTCCTTAATATCTCGCAATAACGGCTATTTGCGCATTATTGTTACTCATTTAAGAAGACAATAGACCCACCGGTCATAAAAAAATTTGTACTGCTTTTTGACAGAACTCCTTACTTTCAAACAATAATGGCTCTTGATGTACAGAATAATGGCTCTTGATGTAAAGAAATTAAAAATCTTTTTTGAGACCATAAATTATATTGATATGTATATTTTTGAAGACCTTGTTTTGAAGCTGTAAAATAATTGTTGATCTTTATTTGACGCTTTTTAAAATGTTTAGTTGGCGTTGTAAAAAAAATGATTTAGTTTATAAGAGGCTATTTCGTTTTCCCGTTGCTTAGTTATAAAATAAGATGGTAGGTCACGTGGCCAATAAAAAAATCTGTGGCTTATTATATCCCGAAAAATAAAATAAAAACAACAAAGTAAATTTTATTACAATTTTTATTTTAAAGTAGGTAACCTATACAGGGTCAAGTTAAATTATACAGGTCAAATTAAATCCACGGACGTGATGGGTATCTTTTTTATCAGTGGTATCAGTTTCATGATTTTCGAAGGTGCTAAAACCGGTACTGCGATCCAAATGTAAATCCAAGATGTTGTGAAAATTTTGTTTCTGTTTTCAATTATATTGTGAAAAGCAACTTTGTCCCTGATATCCTGATTCAGTTTACATATCCCTAAAATCTAAATATCGAGTACATGTAGGCATATTTACGTCACAATGTTCGTCACCTTCACTTCTTCCATCTATGTCTGATGTCGGCTCAATCTCTTCATTTAATTGAGGTTCAATATTTTCTTTAGTTTTTTTTTTGGTTATCATTGCCTCTTCAATGTATAAAGGATTTCTTATATTCATACCTCGAGGGTAGCGGGGGTCAACTAATTCGGGTAATAAACAATCTATATAAAATGATGTAAGTTTTTCTTTCATCTTCTCTTTCCAGAATTCATCATCTCTATTGATCCATTCCGTTTTTAGGGGAGAGTTTTCGTTTGACCAAACTGCAAATAAGCACTTAGATCGTTTAGTTATGTGAAGTTGCCCCTGCACTTGATAATACCATTGATGGTTTTTATTAATTTCCAGCCCTTTTTTTGTTTTTTTCCAAAAGGTTACTTTTCTTTTTTTTATGGCTTCTTCTAAACCGAATTTATATGCCGTTATCGGGCACTTAATTTCAACGATAGTGTCATCGCTGCATAAGCCATCTGGAGTGGCTCCTAAAAACGGCAACTCTGCGTCAATAAACAGACCACAAGGTTCAATTTTAATTTTTTCTTGCCTTTCTAGTTGCTTGATGGCAATGTTTTCATTGTCTTTGCCATGTCTAATTGATGACACATGGTCAATGTTGTTTTTGTATAATAAGCTTTTTACAAAGTTATGGCAACTTGTGTGATTTCGCCGCGTGACAACCTTTCCAAAGTTGGAAGCGGTTAATAAGGACCTACGCAACTCTAGCCACTCGCTGCATTCACTTTGTAAAATGGTTGTCCGTTCGATTATAGTTCTTTCCTTGTCAGTTTTTTTTTAATTTGCCATAAAATTTTCTTTAATTTTATTAAAAACATCGAGTGGCATGTCAGGTTTTGTACAGTCTTGACCATAATTGTGGTCCTGTTTTGATCTTTCGAAGAACGAGGCTCGTTTTTTTGGTTTCCTATTTTCTTTCTTTTTTAAGTTTTTATATATTCTTTTATTTTCTAGCCGTTTTATTTTGCCTTGAGGGCTATTTCCCTTATTAATTGATTTATATAGCCGAGAAATTGTTTTTCCTTCATTAAAAGCTACCGCAGCGGCATGACATCTAGTTTGATAAGAATTTTTTAACGAAAAGTTTATTCTTTTGCCACCAACCAACTTAGCCACCAGGCTGTTATATCTTTCGACCACGTTACTATCAACGTCATATAATAGACTCCGAGCATGTCCTGCAACATTTTGAATAATAAAACATATTCTTTGCCATAAGGGACTTAAAATAAAATCATTTGGCAGATCGGTTTGGCCGATATTATTACAAAAGTATGATCGGCACTTAGTGTGGTCCCCGAAACCATGGTGGTGGCTAATTAATAAGTCGTCAAATAGAAGTTGAACATCTGAGTTAGATTTATGTTTTTTTATCATTTTACAAATAGTCGATCTAGTTTGTAGTATAGCTTTTTTTGTTATTAATTTACGATATTTTAGGTTAAATTTAGTGTCTATGGCAAGTGCTTGTAATTTATTGCAAAAATTTCGTAAGATGTGGTTCCGGCACTCTATTTTTTCAACAGTTATATTATTATATGGCCGAGCCTGTAATATTTTGGAGTAGGTGCTAGCATCACCATCGGATATAAGTTTTCCGTAAATCAAATTGTACATTCTTATTGATTCTTTAAATCCTTCCACAATTATTTCGCTCTCCATGTTTGTGGATGGACCATTGTAATTTTTAAAACATTTGTGTTCTGGCGGATCAACATTTTTGTTTTCTGCACGAGCACAGATGAAGCAGTATTTATTTTTAATGCCTAAAAATAGCAGTTCTCCTGTATGTTTGCCAATTATGGCAGCTGCGCCCGAAAGAGCATTATAATTCTTTTTATAACTACGTTTGGACCAGCAACCATCAGCAATGACGTCTATTATCGGAATTCCATCTTTATTCACCCTGCCATTGGAAATTGCGTTTTTTTTCTCCCTTTCTGCAGCTTGATTCATGGATTCTACTAAAGCATCTTCCCATTTTTTACTGATCAGTTCATGGTTCTCTGAATACGTCTTTTTAGATAACAATGGGAGGTTGATGGCTGACATAAGTTCATCCAGCTGTGAATGCCCGCACCCTATTGCAATAGTACCTGCGACGGCGCACGTATTAATATTTAAGTAATAATCACTGCAGTTGTCTCCATTTATGATAAACTTTTGATTGCAAAGCCGACATTTGAAAGTAAATTTAGTCTGTAGACCGTTTTGGGTTTCGGCTATGAGGTCAAGTTCTGTGAAGCTGCATCCAAGTGGTCCATGGTTTGAAACACGTTTTAATTCGGAAAGGAAGTGGCTGACATCAATAATTCTTCTATTTATTATTTTTTCGTTAATTTGTGCTTCTTCTTCATACGAAATTTGAAACTACAAAAAAAATATATATATATAAAAGAACCAGAAAACACTAGAATAATCCATGATCTGATTTTTATCTGAAGCTGCTGCTGTTATTCATTTTATTATACAAATGGACTACCCTTTCTCACTTTCATTCAAGCTCAAAACACGTGGAAGGTATCAGAAACTTACCTCATTGTCTTTAATTGTTTCTTTGGTGTTTTCAGCTTCCTTCAAGTTTTCTGTAAAGTTCCTTAAACTGCAAAAGAAAAATATTTTGCAAAATATTTCGAGTGACAATAGGGTTATGAATGAGATATACTTGCAAAATTTAATACCAGAGCTTTCAAGTACGATTACTGTACCCCGTCCGGCCATTTATTATCTTTTTGACACTTCAAGAAATTTTGACATTAGTGACTGCCTCACACGCTATTTATTCGATTTGAAATAATAATCGATTTTATTTAAGAAGAACTTTCAATTGATTTAATGAAATACATTTCGTTTGAAAATATTATTTATTTATTCGTTTATTAGTTTTTATTTTTGTAAATGAAATATATAAATAATAAATAAATGAATGAACAGAGTTATTGCTCTTTACTCTTGGTTTGAAATTAAATTTCAAGATTTCGACTTTCCTTGCAAATAATCAATCTTGGAGTCATAGATACTATTTTTATTTCCTTTTTTTTTATTAAATTTATAGAAACAATAATAATATGACGTAAAATTATTTTTATCATATGATCGATTGATTATGTCAAGAACTGTTTCATAGTCTGTGGCAGTTTGTTATGCACGGGGTACTTCACTCAATCAATCAAATCGTCAATAAAGTATGACATTACAGTAGAATTTTTAGTACGTTATTCCGAAAAAAAAAAACAACTGTTATTTATAGGCGTGAGCTGTCAAAAAATATAATAAATGGCCGGACGGGGTATAAGTAAGTACGATCATAAAAATACTTATTAATAGGTAGGCACTTCAAATAAAATACGTTATATTGTATTTTATTTGTATAGAGGTTAAGATTTACCCTAAAGATTATACCTAAGATTATACATTATTAAAATATATCTATACTAATATATAAAGCTGAAGAGTTTGTTTGTTTGGTTGTTTGTTTGTTTGTTTGAACGCGGTAATCTCAGGATCTACTGGTCCGGTTTGAAAAATTCTTTCAGTGTTAGATAGCCCATTTATTGAGGAAGGCTATAGGCTATGTATCATCACGCTAAGACCAATAGGAGAGGAGTCCACGCCGACGAAGTCGCGCGCAGAAGCTAGTTAATAATCTATACTAATATATAAAGCTGAAGAGTTTGTTTGTTTGGTTGTTTGTTTGTTTGTTTGTTTGTTTGAACGCGGTAATCTCTGGAACTACTGGGCCGATTTGAAAAATTCTTTCAGTGTTAGATAGCCCATTTATCGAGGAAGGCTATAGGCTATATTTTATCATCACGCTAAGACCAATAGGAGCGGAGTCCACGCCGACGAAGTCGCGCGCAGAAGCTAGTATAAATATATAAATACATCATTATATATATTTTTATTTATTTTTTAGAATACACACACGGTCGTCTGTTCCTGCTTGTGTTATAGGTAACAGCCGACTAGTACTAGCTACATATTTTTTTTTCGATAAACATACTTATAAATACACATATATAAATATATAAATAAACATGTATGTAACACCCAGACTCGAGGTGGGAATCGAACCCACGACCCCCGGAACAGAAAGCAGGGTCAATACAAACTGCGCCAACGGGCTAGTTTAAGTTTTAGTTTTTTTTAATATTTATATTATATTATCGAATATTTATATTAATAATATAAATACATTATTAAAATACATTTATCCAAATGGCGCGAACTAATCTAAAATATGTTCAGGCGATTAGCTAGTTACAAATAATGTTTACGCCATAGTTTGCGCTCAACTATTTGAAAAAAGAAGCTCGGAAACTATGACCACTGCAATGACGTAATATTGTATCTGTATATTATATAGTAATATTGTATATTAGTAGCACGTACTTGGCATGTTAAGCGAAAACAAAGGAAATTTTTCTGTTGAAATTACGTAGGTAACCGAGAAAATGATTAAAAATCTAATACTTACTCATTATTGCTTATTTCCATCGGTTGTATATTAGAAATGTCCATTAGATGTGGTTGTGCATCACTTTGGTTGTCTTGTAACCTACAACAGAATATTTATTTTAAAATATATTAAATCTCTACACACAAAAATCAATACATAACAAGCACTGAACCACGTTGGTACTGAATCAATGTGAATGTTCATGTCTGCAGTTTCAAAACTCTACGGCAAGGCATATTAGCGTAGATTTGTGCGAAGATTCATTTTGATTTGTTGATAAAATATAATAAAAATTATTATTATTACATTATTAATATAAATAACAATAATCATAAATGATGTAATTTTATAACATTACTAACTACTCAAATCTTGGCTTAGTAGGTAGGTTTATAATAGGTAGGTTACATACCCGCCATCAACGCGATTTTGTTGAGAATTTGTTGATATTTCGTTATCACTAATTTTTCCTTTTCTTTTAGCTTGGCTAAAAAAAAAAACAAATAGATTGATAAATATATTGCATTGTTTATATTTACATAATAATTAAAAATGTATTTAAATTTAAGTATATGTAGTAATTTAAAATAGGTAGGTATACAATAGGTAATTATCAAATAATTTCATTGATATTTTAGAATATAACTATGTGATAGCTTACCGAGCTTCGTTCATCTTTGCTAATTTTGCACGTCCTTGTCGCACAACTTTTTTGTACTTAGGCATTGTTTAGATTCACAACTATGTATAGCGTCTTTTCGCAAAATTCAATAGTTTTATATATACACACACACAAACTAAGCGTCCTGTCGCAATAAATAACAAACACAAAAAGAAAAACTAACCAAAACAAACGTCAACAACAAATGCTAACAATGTTCTAATAAATTATTACTATTGTCTATTGATAATGTGACGTGAGCGTGCGCTAGCCGACACGGTGACAAACAACACAAGCTTCGCCCTCCAAACCTTGCGGCAGACTGAATTCCGATACCCGCGCTTGCGTTTACAGTAGCGAATACGCCCAGATTTTAGAAAAAAATCAATAACACATCAAATATAGGTCTTTTCGAAAAATTTATTCATGCGAATTGTTCATTATTAAATTGTCCATCCATTAGTGTCGGTAGCAAAATAAAATAATGTTTACTTTACGAGGAGACGCATAGTATCAGTAATTATTTCTCATTTTTGTGGTTTCGTTGTAAGGCGATTATTTAAAATGTAATCCTTTAAAAAAATAAAAAAAATGCACCATCATGTAATCAAAATTATGTAGAAATTAAATGTGTTTGTATTAGTTTGATATTTCTTTCCAATAAAAAGTAGATAGCTTCAAAAAACTGCACAAAAAACGGCTAGCGCGGAGTTTTGCCCCCCCAGCCGCCTTCATATTGAGTGATTAGCGAATAGGCTCAGCTCTGCAGCGTTCGCGCTCGCATAGTATAGTTTAGTTCGCAAGGATATTATTCGATTAACGATTTTCTAGAAGACAGTACGCCTTGGGAATGATGTGATCGCCGCCAGGCTATTTCAACCTATAAAATTATTGTCAATTTCAATCTGCTTTGAAAAAAAAAAACATTACGATAAATAAAAAATGATATTAGCCCCGCTGAGTTTCTTTCGCTAGTTCTTCTCAGGTCAGAGGCTTCTTCTTCCCGAACTGGTAGTAGACTCATGACGTTCAGTAAGAAATTGTTATAATTTTATGCTGAATAAAATAATTTGAATTTCAAAAATTTGAATTTGAATTTGAATTTTCCAAAGTCTCTATTGTAGGGGCCCCTCTTTTGTGGAGGCCCCGAGGCAGTAGCCGCGGTTGCCCTCCCCTAAATCCGGCCCTGATAATACTACGAGTATATGCTAATTAACAAACCAAAACAATCAAACTGAAAAGAAAACGAAAAGGAACTAAGTAATATTCCGTGAATTACTTTAAAAATAATACTGCTTGAATCAGAGCCAGTTTAAATTAGACAACTGAGGTAGTACTGGATCAAATATCGTAAATAAGGTGAAATCAAGACAAGCATTCATTGTAATCACGTGCTCTCGTTCTGACAACACCGGTATCTTGTATCGCGGACAACACTGTTACATAATGACCTCGTAACTTGTATGAACGAGGATTTGCTTATATCATCTATGGAATATTTATTTTATAACTATATTATATATGTATATCTCTTCAAGCAACTTCATCGTTTGAATGTATAATAAATTAATATCTTCGTTAAATTAGTTCAAAATCAAAATACTAACTAAATTATATTATTCTTGAATCATCGTTTTAAAATTATATTAAACTTAATTTATATTTAACTAAGGTAGGGCACAGCAGGAAATTTCCTGCTCAAAATATGGAGCAGCCCGACTGGGGAAGTACCTCGACCTTACAGAAGACCACAGCTAAATAATACTGTTTTCAAGCAGTATTGTGTTCCTGTTGGTGAGTAAGGTGACCAGAGCTCCTGGGGGGATTGGGGATAGGGTCGGCAACGCGCTTGCGATGCTTCTGGTGTTGCAGGCGTCTATAGGCTACGGTCTTACCATCAGGTGAGCCGTACGCTTGTTTGTCAACCTAGTTACATAAAAAATAAAAAAAAAAATTTTTAATTTAACAATTCTAAAAAATGTAAGAAAATTTTCAAAACCAATATTATTGTTACAGTTCTTATCAGCGGCTCCACACATGATCCCGCCAGTGAGTCTTCTATGCCCCTTGTTCCTCCAACACATATCCGGCTACGAAGAAATTGAGGAAACTGAGGAAGACGATAATATCATGGAAGTTGATCCTCAAAGCACCGACGAGGAAGACGAGGAAATCAAATCAAATCAAACACCAAAGTCTGTGCAACTTTGGGCGCCGAATTATGAAGAAATTAAGGAGAAACGATTGAAAAAAATCCTCAAAGAACCCTTACTAGATTTAAATTCAGCGTCATCGGTGTTTGGTGTTTAATTTTGTAAATAAAGAAATTAAGTAACACTAATAAACGTTTTATTTAACACAAAACTATTTAGGTAAAAATTCATAAAGTACGCAATAAACATACAAAATAAAAAATAAAAACGCGTGGCACTCGGGGACTGCCGCGGTAAAGCTATTGCATAGCATTTTATATCAACTTGCAATTATAATTTTTTTTTATTTATTTATGCAGATTTTTTTTCTTTGATATTAATTCAAGTTATACCGTGGTGACTGATAAGAAAACAATTTTTTTCTTTTATTGAATACATGTAGGCCATTGTAGGCTATTCAGGAATTTTTATCATTGAAACTATAGGTATATGGTAACTGAAATAAGAAACATACATTGTACTAGTTGCTATTCTACGTTTGTATAGAAACGTGAGGGACTTGCTCGGTCGACTACATGGTAGGCGGAGTGGGGGGTGTTAGGTTTTATTTTCGTTACGGAATTTCTTGATTCAGTCGCCGCGCTCAAAGCCCGCGATAGCTTAAAAATAATTTAATTTTATGGCGGAAATGTCTCACATATTTTTAGAAAAGAGCTAATTAAACTTCAATCTGCTAGGACGATTTTTACCAAGCATCAACAACAAGAAGCCCCCTCAAGGAAGATCGCTTTCATGTAAAAATAACATCAACGAAATCAGTCCATCCGTTCGTCAGCTATGATGGCACGACAGACGTTATCAGTTTGACGCCAATCGTCAAACTCATAACACAAAGCATGGGCTAAACAAAGTGAGCCCTGATTTTTCTGTTGTGTGCCTACTAAACAGGTTTTTAATAAATTAATTACTTGATGATGATGAGCACTGCAAAAACATAGTTACTTACCTAAGTAACTATGTATCCCACCAAAAACATTCTGTAAAAAAACTAGCCAAGTCTCGATAGAGCTGCTTGTTTATCTCTAAAAAGTAATGAAATCTAGACAAAGTCGTGCCAAGTCTAAGGTTCCTTACTGCGATTTCATTATTATTATAGTTAATGTTGTGTGACTTGCCCGTTGAAGGGTACACAAGGGTACAAAACTATGAATAATATCCCATACTGGTATTGGTAATTGGACGCTAGTGTCTCATTTTAGGCGGTTGTTGATTGTGCAACATATTCATACAGCATTGACGATGCTGACTTCTATTCTCTTATTTTTGGAGCGTCAAATCTACCACCAATCTAACATAAAATAGACGTACAGACGGACTTCTATCAATTATTAGAAGTCCGCCGGTACTGGAAATAATTTTTTATACATTTGAATTATATTATTGAAATACGCAGCTTTATCAAGCCTACAATTGACTGGTTATTCAATCAACGTTTTCATGGTTTTTGGTGTCATGTAGCACCTGGTTTTGTACCCTCGTGTACCCTTCAACGGCCAAGTCACACAACATTAACTATAATAATAATGAAATCGCAGTAAGGAACCTTAGACTTGGCACGACTTTGTCTAGATTTCATTACTTTTTAGAGATAAACAAGCAGCTCTATCGAGACTTGGCTAGTTTTTTTACAGAATGTTTTTGGTGGGATTTCACTGCTTTTTGTAGAAACGCATAATAATAATATAATATAACGTACATAATATTCAGGCATATTGATTTATTTTATTAGAATTTCTTATTTGACACATTTTTTTTTCTTTTTAGGAATAGTTTTTTTTTACAATTGCAATACAAATCTTTCTTAATTATTTTCCTTTTTTCCGGTTCTGATTCTTGTACAGTAGCAACGAACGTAAGCGCGTTTTAAAATACAGTCAGCGCCACGGCTCTTGTGTTTTCTAATCATGGTCACCAGGTACTCCAGATCTTCGATTATCCTAGTTTTTATAGTTTTCCCTTTATGTAGCCATTAAACCTTAACTCTGTACCAAATTTCAGCTCTCTGAGTTTATGGGAAGTACTAGTTCTATTTTGATGATCATGAGTGAGTGAGTGTCGTAAATGCGAAACTTTGCTTTCGCTTAACTTCGAAACTAAATGACCTACAGACTTGAAATTTTGGATTTTAAGTATGTGATTATAGCTTACTGGATGACGAAAATTTGGGCGTTCTGGTCTTATCCAGAGGTTCTCAAATAGGGGCCTGAAAATGCGGCGAAATGGTTCGAGTAAAGGATGGTACGGCAGTGTTTGCTTCGCGCTCGACTTGGCGGGGGCACTGCCGTGCCCCCCGATTTGCAGTGCTCCTTTGATGTGAACTGTATAAAACTGATGGACGTCTAAAGACAGACCATCAAAAATTGCCTCATGCCGTATGCTATACTACTTCAAGTACTTCCAAATGAACAATTTTTCGATATAACTAGGTACATAGTTGAAATCAAGCTCCGCCAGACACTTTTCTTGCGACCTTAAAGACGAGTGTTAAAACGCTTAAATATACATCTCGTACTATAAATAATCTAGATCTTTTACAATGCCGTATTTGGTAACTAATTGGTTCAAATGCAAAAACACAAGTTGATAAACACAAACAACACGCACATATAAAAGGAAGTTTTATTGCTAGGAATCAAAATTCAAAAACCTCTATTATTATTATTCTTTAAAAGATAATGTGAAAACATTTTACGGCGTTATATTTTATACAAATAAATATAAAATCAACTCAGATAGTAGGTACAAGTTGATCATTCTTGTATAAATATACTTGTAGTGAACTAGTCTCGACGTACAATGGAATTTTTCAATGAAAATGATATAACATCAATACTAAATCAATGTGGAATTTGGAAAGTAAATAATTTAAGTTGGACCGTCAATGATTACTCTGATAAACTAGTTGGTTACCTCGGAGAACACTTAAGTTTAACAGTTTATTTTGAAACCGAAAATAATCAGAGAAATATGAAATTTTTTATCAAATGCATCCCACGGTTTGACGAATGGAAAGCAAATTATTTAAGAGAAACAATGTTTTTTAATAAGGAATATGTCATGTTAAGTAGTTTGTTCAAAAATTTTCAAGATGCTGTTGGTAAGTACCCACGATATAAATACGAAATAATTTAGCGATTAGGTACATTGTCATTGGCTATAGTGGCTTCGTTGAACAAGAACTTCGAGCGAAATATAAAAATAACGAGCTTTATCCGACACTAACTCATTACACAAAAATTAAGATGCGTAATTTTACGTAGATACCTACCCTAAACGTTATTTAATATTATATTTTCAAGTTTTCATTCCCGGAGCTTTCAATAAAATAATCAAGAATAATTGGTTTCTGTTCATAATTTAAAAGAATATTTAAATTATAAATTAAACATTAAAATTGCTATTATAAAGTAAGTATACCTACGAATACGATAAAATACGATAAGATGAAAATTCTATTGGCTATAACAATCATTTCTACGTTTTAGGTCATAAAAAGTGGCGTCCTAAGCTTTTACATATTAAAGAAGAGCTTTTTGTGTTTGAAGATGTGACGCAAATCGGTTACACTATGCCAAATAACGTTATTACTTTCCCTGCTGGAAAAATCTCATAGGATCTCATAAAAAAATAATACGAAAATATTCTATGAGATTTTATATGTGTATTTGTCGTCGAAATTACTCATAGAAACTCATAGCGATCACAATTCATTTGATTCTAAGTTCTTATGAGCATCTTCAGTATCTCATAGAAACTCATAACTTTTTACGTAAAAAATCTACAATCTTATGAGCATAATGGATGTAATGTAAAAGTTATGAGAATCTATGAGCTCATGTTTAGATTAATAATTTTTATGAGACTTTATGAGTTTTAACGTGGACGACGCGTTGGCGCAACGGTTATAGCACTGGTTTGTGGCTGTTGCGCTGGCGGTTGTGGGTTCGATCCCCGCACATGACAAACATTTGGGTAAGTCTATAGGACATGGGGCATCGATTTATGGGGTTTTGGGGGAGGGGAGGAGGGGTGGGTGGATGCTTTACCCTCTGGTACCACTCCCAACATCAGAACTGGGTGTATATTTTTGGGGTTTTGGGAGGGGGAAGGGGTACCACTCCCACCCCCAGCACTGGGCATCGATTTATGGAGTTTTGGGAGGAGAGGGGAAGGGGACTCCCGCCACTGGGCATCTAATTATGGGATTTTGGGGGGAGGAAAGGAGGGAGGTGGGTGGGTTACCCTCTGGTACCACTCCCAACCCCAGCACTGGACATAGATTTCTGGGGTTTTGGGAGGTGGAAGGGGTACCACTCCCACCCCCAGCACTGGTCATCTAATTATGAGGTTTTGGGGGAGGATAGGGGGTGGGTGGGTTACCCTCTGGTACCACTCCCAACCCCAGCACTGGGCAAGATTTTTGGGGTTTTGGGAGGGGGAAGGGGTACCACTCCCATCTCCAGCACTGGGCATCGATTTATGGTGGTTTTGGGAGGGGGAAGGGGTAGCACTCCCACCCCCAGCACTGGGCATCTAATTATGGGGTTTTGGGGGAGGATAGGGGGTGGGTGGGTTACCCTCTGGTACCACTTCCACCCCCAGCACTGGGCATCGATTTATGGGGTTTTTACCCTCTGGTACCACTCCCAGCCCCAGAACTGGGCATAGATAGACTCGGTTTTGGTTATTTTTTTCGGATTTCTATATATATATGTGCAGTGCTGGGGGTGGAAGTGGTACAGTTCGACAGGTCCCCAACCCCAAAAATCGATGCCTCATGTGTTGTAGGCTATCCAACATTTGTATTGGCCATACAAATGTTTGCCGTGGCAGGGTGTTTGTGCAGTCCTTGTGGGTCTCCCCACCGTGCCTCGGAGAGCAGCTCTGATCCTTTGTGCAGTCCTTGTGGGTCTCCCCACCGTGCCTCGGAGAGCAGCTCTGATCCTTATCCAACATGGGGAAAGAAGTCTATACCCAGCAGTAGGACAACACAGGCTCAAGCGATTAATGTGGAAAAAAAATCGTAAAGAATCAATCGGAGATTTAGAAATGATGTTGTATTGATGAGCTATTAATTTTCAATCCAGATGAACGATGTTAAAAAGTGGATATTGATGAAAAAGTTACCTTGTATAAATATATATACATATCTATATAATTATGTATATATAAAAATTTCGTGTCACGATGTATGTTAGCGATAAACTCTGAAACTACTAAATCAATTTTTATAAAATTTTGTAAGCATCTGTAATTTGGTCCAACTTGGGAGATAGGGTAGTTTTTATCTCAATTATTGATCTCAACATTTGTTATTGCAAATTAAATTGTTTATATAAAAGCGATTTAGCACTGACTTTTTTTTATTAATTTATATGTTTGAACAATAAATAAATAAGTAATTTTAAACTGTAGGGTACAATTTTTATGCTAAAGAATAACTTTTTCATTTTTAATTTTGACAGAACCAATTTTAAATTTGTTGTTTATATAAATAAATCTAAAGCTGTAAAAAAAAAATTAATATGTGTCTAAGCTGTATGGAAAATGACAACAGCAAAAGTTTTCAATTTTTCTTTTTAAGAGAATATATAAGGTAATTTCAATATTAGTAAATGAAAAATAATATATAACGAATACTAATATATAATATTCCTCAGAAGCACTTCGACATATTGATACAGTGGTGCCATGATGTAGGAATTTTAATTAATACAAACAAAAGTAAACTTTTAATTATAAAATCATCACATCAGCGACACTCTCACAACAAAATTGATTGCTCACAACCACAACAGTTTACATGTCAAAGATAAAAATAACTGTGCTTGCTCAGCTATTGAAGTTGTTAATTCACAGATTTACTTAGGTCTGGTAATAGACAACAACTTTTCATGGAGATCACAAATAGATCGAGTATGTGCCAAATTAAGAAAATTTTTAGTTAACATAATGATTTAAAAAAAAAAAGAATCCCTTTAAAAATTAGATTGTTACTTTATTATGCTCTGGCAGATTCGTATATCCAATATGGCCTCAGTAGTTGTGGTCGTACCTACAAAAGTTACCTAAACAAAATATACAAATTACAATTAAGATATTAAAAAACATTGTTTCATCAAATATTAGGACTGAATTTCATAATGACAAAATTGCACTTTTTAATCATTGCAAAGTATTATACCAGTACATAAAAAGTTTGAGTATACTGTTCTAAAAGAAAATTTCTGGAGTAGTAAGTTTAGGCAACGTGTTCAACACCCTACATTTACACGGGTTGTAGCGAGAAACCACTTAAACACAGCTCTTGCCAACAACGTGTATGGTGAGAGAACAATGACTTACATAGTCCCTTAATAAATATACTACCATCACATTTGGTTGAATGTATCAAAAGCAATAATATTAAACAAAAACTTAAATTTTTTTATCTTTTGACAACACTGAGAAAAAATAAATATTATTAAAATACATTGTATAAAAATTGATGTACCAAATGAAAATGTAACTGTGATTGTTTTATTTTTTAAATACTATTTTTACCATTAATACTACTTTTTTATCATTATGAAATGTAAAATGTACAAACCTTACATGTGTATTGTACAAACCTTAGTGGTTTTCTTTTGCTTTTTTTATAATTGTGAATTTGTACATATTGTTTCTTAATTTGATAATTATGTAAATAAACATAAATAAAACCATGACAAAAAATATTTTGAATGCTACCTACTAAGTAAATAGTTCTTATAGGTTATAAAGTTAAAATTTTATTAACTTTTGTACCTACATAGGTACTCAATATCATAGAATCGTTATACATTCTCATTACTTCTGAAAACTGATGAATAGGACTAAAATTATTATACTTAAACTAAAAATAATTTATAATTAGTTATTACACCTTTATAACGTTACCACCTTACCTTATTAACGAGCGATAACATTAAAATTCGAATAATTATGCCAACTTACAATAAATGTACCAATTTTGGGATAAAATTATTACAATTACTTAATTAACAAATATAAAAACAATAGCTTTTAAAAGTCAAACCACGTCAAACGGCGCTGCTTCAAGGTTGTGTCCTGCATTGTGTCCTGTGGTTGTGTCATTATGGTTATGTCAACTATTTGTTTTTGTAGTGATGTGACAAAATGACGAGGCAATAGGGTATTCCACTATGTTTGAAAAAGTACTTCAAAATGTTGATTTTCTAATAAAAAGTCACAAAAAAATATATTTCGGCAAAATAAACACGCTTTCATGCCATAAAATTGATTTAAATTTTAAACCATTTTTATTACCGCGAAAACGCTACAGCCATTTTGGTGACGTAATATGTGCAATAACAAAACTTTATGACGTATGTAAGAGAGTAACATAACCTACAATTACTATGACAGCCATCAACAAATTAGTAATGAATGCATATTATTTCAGTTGGAACAAGATATGAAGAGTTATTATACGAAAGAGCACAACTATTACTCCTTGAAGTTAAAATTGATAGATATTACAGATATTAGATATGTACCCTAGCTGTTGACAGCACTGACAGAACTTTGTTATTGCCCGTATGACGTCACACCATGGCGGCTCGTGTTTTAGATCACGTGATATACAGATTAAAATATACGACTTATAATTTCAATATAATAAATCAACAATGTGCTTTTATGATTCCAAATCAGAATATTTAGGTGTATTTCTCTATACATTTTAATTTTTATCAAATTTTATAATTTATTTTTCACTACGGAAAGTACCCTATTGTAATCGAATGTTTTTTTAATCTTAATAATTATAATAATCTGTCTGTATAATATAAAATAAAACGTTATAATCTATACTAATCTATACTAATATATAAAGCTGAAGAGTTTGTTTGTTTGTTTGTTTGGTTGTTTGTTTGTTTGTTTGTTTGTTTGTTTGTTTGAACGCGGTAATCTCTGGAACTACTGGGCCGATTTGAAAAATTCTTTCAGTGTTAGATAGCCCTTTTATCGAGGAAGGCTATAGGCTATGTGTCATCACGCTAAGACCAATAGGAGCGGATTCCACGCCGACTAAGTCGCGCACAGAAGCTAGTTTTATAATATATACTAATATATAAAGCTGAAGAGTTTGTTTGGTTGTTTGTTTGTTTGTTTGTTGGTTTGTTTGTTGGTTTGAACGCGGTAATCTCTGGAACTACTGGGCCGATTTGAAAAATTCTTTCAGTGTTAGATAGTCCATTTATCGAGGAAGGCTAGAGGCTATGTGGCATCACGCTAAGACCAATAGGAGCGGAGTCCACGCCGACGAAGTCGCGCGCAGAATCTAGTTTTATAATATACTAGCCGACCCGTGCCCACTTCGTTGGGCGTTAATTATTTAAAAAAGTTTTTGATAAAAGACATCAAATTTCCCCGCTAGGAACATTTTGTATTGGAAAATTAAATCGTCGTTTTTAGTATTTTCCGTTACATATTATTTATGTTTCTCACCGTTTAAACCTTCCCTGAACTTCCACAAACATTTCAAGATCAAAATTATCCAAATCGGCCCAGCCATTCTCGAGTTTTAGCGAGACTAACGAACAGCATTCGATTGTTATATATTTTATAATACATAATGTACTTAGTATTTAATAAAGTTAATGATATAATAAAGGTACGCTCAAACAAAACTTAAAAAAACTAGTGTCATAATATCAGTCAGATGAATTAAAAAAAAAAACATTGAAAATAAAATAACTTACTACTTTATATTTCTGGTAAAAAATGATATACTATAGCGGGTGTATTTGGAACGCTTGAAAAAACGAAGAGGTATGATAGCGTTGGCATGACATGACATGATACAAGTAAAAAAAAACGCGAAAAGAAATTTTTTCTTTCCTCTTCAAAACTTTTTTTGGTAGAATCCGGTTTGGGAAAAATCATGTAACAGAAATTTGAATATAATGCTTCAGAATAATCGTGTTTTGAAAAAATCGGCAATGTCATTGAATACCACAAGTTCATGCGCGCCATCAGCTGACCGGCACGAGGTCAACGTACTCTCGCACGCACTAGTCGCGCCTCTCGCGGTCAACGAGAGTTCGCAAAATACATAAGTACTTACTAAAATGTTATTAAAAAATGTTTCTGAGATAAATGGTTATATGTATTATATAGTACTAGTGGACTCGGCGCCCGTTGTCCTGCCGGAAAAAACAGCTACCAAATTTGATTGCTTACATACCGATAGCAGCGCCACCTACCGGGTCCAATTGAGATAAAAACTACCCTGTCTCCCAAGTTGGACCAAATTACAGATGCTTACAAAATTCGATACAAATTGGTTCAGTAGTTTCGGAGTTACATAACGATAGCAGCGCTACCTACAGGATCTAATTGAGATAAAAACTACCCCATCTTCCAAGTTGGACCAAATTACAGATGCTTACAAAATTTGATACAAAAAAAAGAAAAGTATCCTATGTCCGTTTCCTGGTTCTAAGCTACCTCCCTACCAATTTTCAGCCAAATCGGTTCAGCCGATCTTGAGTTATAAATAGTGTAACTAAAGTAGAATCAATAATTAAGTAGACTAAAATGACAGTTGCTAATGTCACTTTGTAAAATAATATTTGTGTTTGTGTTTATTACTTGGACCATCCATATCTTTCGTATTGATAACAAAACAGTACAAACAAAACAGAATAACAAAACACAAAACAAAATTTAACAATAAACACAAACACAACGATTTTTTACAAAGTGACATTAGCAACTGTCAGCAGTCTCACTGTCAACTGTCAACTGCTAGCAGTATTTTAGTCTACTGAATTATTGATTCTACTGTAGCACGATTTCACGACTTTCTTTTATATATTTAAATATATATATGAATAGTATATTATTAGGTTTAAATCTTTTCAAGCGTTCCAAATACACCCGGTATGACATAGTCTTCATTGTTTAATGCTTAAAATTATGTATTTCATAATATACATTTTCCAATGAATAAAACTTTTTTCCCTTCGTTAATTCAGAAATTACGATTCAATTCAATTAACTGATTCATTAAAAATTTATTTACATTCTGAATATTTATTGAATATATTGATATATAATTCCTATAAACAATAACAACATATAAATTAAAATGAATAAATATGCATAATGAATGCAATAAATAACGTTACTAAATATTATTAATGTTAATGTTATTTATTGTACATCATTAGTCATGACGATTTGACAGGTGTCAGAAACGCATTCTTTGAGCGGCCGGACTGTAGATATTATTTGGAACACGAACGAAATGGCGATGTATGAAAAGGCTGTCACAACTCAAGGGTAAAATTTATCAAAACACAGAGAAACCTCAAATACCGAAAAGTACTTTCAGAAATCTAATTTGAAACGAACATGACAAATAAAAAAATATTTTAGTGTGCCTTCTTTCATTAGCCACTCTATATGAAATAACTCACTTTTGTAATATCGTCAACTTCATCAGATTATTTAAAACATTAAAATACAAAAATCACGAAATTATCATGTCAAGCTATCTCTAAATAATTTACCGACATCGACATTTATCAATATATATTACAGCACTATAGTAGTCTATGGTTACCCATTACGCCATATTTATTTACAAAATAAGATTTATTTTAGGATGGATTGTATATTGATTGTATATAAAATTGGGATATCTCCTTTCCAACAAAAAAAAAAAAGAATAATCAAAATCGGTTCATAAACGACGAAGTTATCCCCGAACATACATAAAAAATAAAAAAATAAAAATATATTATATACGGTCGAATTGAGTAACCTCCTCATTTGAAGTCGGATAAAAAAAGTATATGTATATACGGTCGAATTGAGTAGCCTCCTCCTTTTTTGAAGTCGGTTAATAATGATATTTTGTGGGATTTTATATGGATATTTTCCTCATAAAATCGCATAGAAATGTTAATCTCGAAATTCTCATAAAATATAGATATTCTATGGTATTTTATATGTGTATTGGACCGGGGAAATACTCATAAATACTCATAGGAATTTCAATTGCAATACTGTTCATAACTACGTCATAAGTTCTCTATAACTTCTTATGAGCTACTGTTCTTTCAATTTTCCTCATAAAATCGCATAGAAATGTTAATCTCGAAATTCTCATAAAATATAGATATTCTATGGTATTTTATATGTGTATTTGTCGTCGAAATTACTCATAGAAACTCATAAGAATTTCAATGCAATACTGCTCATAACTTCTCTATAAATTGTCTATAACTTCTTATGAGCTACTTTTCTTTCAATTTTCCTCATAAAATCTCATAGAAATGTTAATCTCGAAATTCTCATAAAATCTCATAAGTATTACTCATTGTTCGTCTAATGTTGAAATTACTCATAAAATCTCATAGCGATAAGAAGTAACATTTCTATGAGAATCTATGAGTTGGTGAAATACTCATAAAATATCATAGAATGTTTATGATCAAATTTTTTTCAGGCTCATAGGAATACAAGTAACTCATAAAATCTCATAGAATATTTTGTTTTTCCTATGATATTCTATGAGATTTTTCCAGCAGGGTTAAGTTACGACGAAACTATCGCAACTGTGACCGCATTAGCGCTATTTCATGCTCAATCGTTTATTTATGAAGAAAAGAAAAGCATGGAATTAAAAAGACCATACAGAATTTGGGAGGACTATAGGGAGTACTTATGTGAACCAAAGAAAGGTCAATCATGGCGCGATACAGGAATGAAGGCTGGCATAGATTTTCTAAAAGTTTTCTCACGATTTAAATTACAACCAAATTTTATAAAATTAATCGAAGAAAAAGTACCCAATCTTTTTACCACTGCAGAAAAACAAATGAAACCCAACTCAAAGGTTCGAAATGTAGTTATCCATCGAGATATATGGTCAAACAATATTTTTATTAAAAAGCATGAGGATGACAAGACTCACGCACTTCTAATTGATTACCAAACTGTCCTTTACAGTGCACCCATGCTTGATTTGTCGTCATTGCTTTATTTCAATACCACTAAATCATTTAGAAATCAATATACTAAAAGAATTATAGAATATTACTATGATGTTCTTAGTACAGAATTAAAATCGGTAAATATAGAAATACAGTTTATTATGGATAAAAATAATATTATGAAATCCTACGAAGAGAGTCTGGTTTTTGCATTAACACAAGCAGCTTTAATAGTGCCAATAACAGCTATGACAAATGAAAAAAGAAAACAATATTTCGATAATCCTGACACAGCTTATAAAATTAATTGTGTATCTCGTAGTCAGGAATTTATAGAACTAGCTCGTGAAAACGTTGTGTACAAGAAAAGAGTTATAGAGCTCTTGGACGAGATTGTAGAAAGATTTTTACATTTTCAATAAAATAATGTACATATATTTTGTTTTTATCTTATCGTCTTACATTTTATTTACTTCGTTTATTATTCTTATTTTTTTTCGTTTACATTTTGATAAAAACCACCAAAATACACATTAAACGACTGCAATAGTGGTTCTCAACCAGCTTAGGATTTCGCATAATGAGTAAAGTAATATTACCTATCTGTTTTGTGATAAAAATATTTATACAGGGTGTCCCGTAAAGAATGGATAATCCTGAACGTGCGTGTGTGTAGGGAAAGGTGGGTAACAAATCCAAAAAAAGTTTTTTTTTATCTCGAACAGTTCGCGGTCTACGCCATTTTTTGTAAAATTTAGAAAAATCCCAGTTTTTCTCACATTTGTGGGCACCACGTCCGCTATTTGAGACCTAGATCGGATTTTTTTTCTTCAAAGTGTTCCCTAATAATGCTGTTCCTTAATTATGTTTCAAAAAACTCAACTACTATGAATAGTAGTTTACAAGAAGTCGCTAAACTTAAATTTTAATTTTGAAATTTACTTAACTGCAAAGTTTGAGCACCTGTGGTGTAAAAAAAATGTATCGGAGTTGTCGCGGCCAACTACTTAAAAAAATAGCCTACTTCATAAGGATTCTAAAACAGTACCATACTATCTACTTTATATCGTAAAATTATTGAGCTATAGCCATTAATATGTAAAAATAGGCATTTCATCAAAAAATTGCAAAATTATTTGCAGATATTTTTTTTTGAGTTTTTATTAAGTAAATAGAGCTGTTGACCCTAAAAATTAGATTTTACCACTTACTCGGCTTATTCAGATGAATTCTAAACTATGTGAGAGAGGCAAACAGTGCTTGAGACATTTTTCTGAAAAATTTTTGATCTTCGATTCTTCTTAACATTTCTCTGCAGAAAACCATTCGTGCTCGGCAGTTGCGTTGTTGCATCGTTTGTACACGTGTAACTTGATACGGATGAAGTCCAAATTTTTTGACGGCTCCAACGATTTTCGTAAAATTTAGTATGCAGGGGATTTCGGGGGCGAAAAATTGATCTAGCTAGGATTCATTTAAAAAAAATGTCGTTTTATCCCTGTTTTTAGGCAATGAAAAAATATCATTAGAATACGAAGCTAAATTTCGCTGTCAAGATTATAGTTATAATGACTCAGGTAGGAAATAAGCCGGGATCAAATCGAGTGGGCCTGGGTTCAAATCCTTATACCTCCAGATCGAATGTTTTCTTTTTCCTTTTTTTTTTTTTTTTTATTTCAATAACGAGTTCATATTTTTTATTATTATGTCGGAAAGATAGAAAAATATTATTCATGTTTTATCAATTATAAATTTATAATAGATAACGTATTTAGTAATATTGAAATTTACGATAAATCTGTTATAACTGTTTTAACTTCCGATCTCTGCGGTCAAAATTTTCTCTTGATGAGAAAATTTATATAGACACTCGAAGAATTACATGTAGACCAATAACGGTAAAGAAAACAAATTGTTTTAGGGATATTGTAGCGCACAAAATATGTAAAGTAGATAATTATGATGGCGCAGGATCCAAATGTAATTTATAATTTAGTTTTCAAATTAATCTTAGAGGAAATCTATAACATTTTTAAAATTAAAACTTTATATATAAATGTAAACTTTAAATTTAGTGAATGGACCGGGCCTCTGACGGTATTTGTAAGTACAACTTTTTGTGAAATCTTTGATTCGTATTTACTTTACTTTTCGTCTACCTCCGTTGTATTACTTGTCGATGTAATAATTGAAGTCGGTTTTTTTTCGTTTGCAAGCAAACACAACTATTAAAAAGGCACATCGTAGTGATCCCAGTATACAGACCCTTTTTAATCCTACCGTCCTTAAATAAATCTTTTGAAAAAAATATACTAAATCAACTTCTTTTCCATTTTAAAGTTATGGATTTTTTCACAGTGAACAATATGGTTTGAGACTAGAGGTCGCTCTACGACAGATGCTGGTGTGGCACTTCTCAAACATATACGAGTATATATGACGCTTGGGAGAGGTCACAAAATGTGTATGTGTATTTTGTGACTTATCAAAGTCATTTGATTGCGTGGACCACGGGATTTTATTAAATAAACTTGAATACTACTGTGTTAATGCTACAGATATAGAGACTGTATTTATTTTTCAAAAAAGGGCTATTCGCACCATTTACGACCTGGGAGCTTGAGTCTCCCTACGGGATGTTTTTCAAAAGGTGCTTAGACATATTAACAATTGCTTCGCAATATATTTATAACAGGGTTATGTATATAAAACAGAATGTTCATTGTTTTGGAATAAATAGTAGGTACATAATAATCGCAGTGTAAACACGAAAAGGAATAACAAAATTGTAACTTCAAGTTTTCGACTGCGATAAGTAAACGTCTCCTTTCTGGGTTATGTTATTTATAATAAAATCCCACGAACAATTTCGAAATTATCTCAACATAACTTTTTTTTAATATAACTAGATCGGCAAACAAGCGTACGGCTCACCTGATGGTAAGCGATTACCATTTACAGTAGCCTATAGATGATCTACGTCACCAGAAACATCGCAAGCGCGTTGCCGACCCCATCCAAAGATCCCTCCAGGAGCTCTGGTCACCTTACTCACCAACAGGAACGCATCACTGCTTGAAAACAGTGTTATATATATTCTGTAAATTTAAAGTTTTTATTAAAAAGAGATTAATACATAAATCGTATTATTCGGTGCAGGATTAGGATAGTTGATAAAGATGTATGGACTAAGTGACGCTGTATTTAATGCAAGATATTACTAATTTTGTACTAAAATACATTTAATATATTATTTTCAAAAATATTTTATTCCGATCGGTGTTAGCTTTACTTTTACAAAAATAATACCTACTTAAACACTTTAAAATTTTAATTTGTAAAATGACGATTTGAAAGTGCTCTTGGGGCCTATTTGAATAAAGTTCTTTTTGATTTTGATTCGTATTTGAATATGATTTCCAAAAAATATGATTTACTAAAAATACCGAGCAAGGCTCGGTCACCCAGGTACTAATCTTTAATAGCGCGTATTTACTTGACTATTTTTTCGTCTTATTACGTTGTATTACTTGTCGATGTAATTGAAGTCGGTTTTTTTTCGTTTGCGAGCAAACACAATTATTTCTCTTACTTTAGTAATCATAAAACTACTTTGTAGGGTAAAAAAATACATATTTCATACATAAAACTTTGAGAACATCTGATCTAAGACATTAATGTAGTAAACTATATAACAAAAGTAATTACGGTTATCTAAGTCTTATAATGTCAAACAATGTCTTGATGTTATTTATTAATTTTACTTAACGGTTGTCTTTATCATTGTTAACACATTAAAGATATTGCGGAAGAAATAATATAATGGATAATATTCAAATAAAGGATAATAAAGGTAAAAGTGATCTATGCTCATGTAGCTTTATAACACAAGATGTAATAAAAAAACTTGTTGAACGTTGTGTAAAAAAGGATGCGAGTGTAAAAAACTACATAATACTAACTGCAAGTGATAAAATGTTAGGTTTTTTATCGGATTATTTCAAGCTTCAAGTCCAAGTAAATACAGGTGATAATAAAAATACGTTGCTCTACTTTTTCGTAAAAGCCGTATCAAAATCAAATGAAGCAAAAGCCGCAATGGTAAATGATATGAACTTGTTCGAAAAAGAAATCACTTTTTACACCGTGATTAAGAACAAATTAAAATCACCTGGTAAGGTTTTTGCTAACTTCTATTAATCATATTAAGCTATAATTTTATCATTTCTAATTTTTGTTTGAAAATTGCAGGTATCAATCCTTGGAGTCCAAATCTGGTTTTATCACTTAAAGAAGCAATGATATTTGAAGATTTATGTTTTCTTCAATATAAAACGCGAAATAAATTTAAAACTTTTGACAAAGAGCATACCTTGCTCGCTTTGGAAACATTAGCAAGGTTTCATGCTGCTTCAGTAAATTACGAAGAGAAAAAAAGACTTATCCTAGGTAAGAGCTATTGCATAAACGACGAACATAAGGACAATCTAAATGAAGGTGGATACCGAGAATCAGACCCATGGTTTACACAGTGTATGAACGGTGCGCTAGAAGCTGTCAAATTATTTTCCAAATATGGCGCTGATAAGAAATACCTTAGTTTAATAGAAGATCGTTGGGGTGACATTTGGAAAAAAGCACTTCGTCTTGCTGATTTTTCGTTAAGTTACAGAAACGTAATATGTCATCGAGATTTATGGAATAACAATATTTTATTTAGATATAAAAAACATGGTACAGAGTTAGTACCTGATGACTGTTTACTTGTTGATTTTCAAGCAGTTAGATGCCAGCCCCCAGCTGGAGACGTTATGTTACTCCTTTACTGTAATTTAAAACCTAAATTCCGTGAAGAAAATATGTCTATTTTTATAAATCATTACTACAATGAAATGAAAAACATTCTGGGCAGTAATGGTATATTAATCGAAAACATTTTAACAATCGAAGATTTTCTTAAATCTTGTGCTGAACAAAGACTATGGGGCCTTGTAGTGAGTGCGTGTCTCGTACCACAATTTTGGATCGACGATGAACTTAATACAAAAATTTTCAGCGTCACATCTAACTTTCAAGAAATAATGACAAAAGACAAGGCGTCATTTATTAAGAAGATGATGGAAGAAAGTACTGATTACAAGGATAAAGTTTTACCTATCCTAGAAGAAATTGTTGAACAATATTGTCTTTAATGCACTAATAAGAAGAGATACATAGATATACCAATATTAAGTGTACGTAAATTGATTTCATACTTGACATTCTAATTCACAACATATTATATAGAAACATATTTTTAAGTGTAGTTTAATTAATAAATTATTATGATATGTACTTAAACACTTTATTTGATATACTAACAGCTATTAACACATTATACAAGTAAATAGTGATTAAACAATTAATGTTATTTATAACAATAGTTATGTGCACAAAGTAACTAACACCTATTTTACAAATAATCCAACCATATCTATGTTTATTTTATATTGATATTTCCCTGCTTTTTCATGTTATTCAAAGCAAAGTTAGAATTTAATTTAAATTTATTATCTTCAATGAGTCGGTTTCCATACTTTCTATGCCACCGATCCTCATTTCGTTGACTGTAGATGTCGCAGAATGGTCTCAGGAGTAAAATATAAATCAACTCTACAAAACTTAAAATACTTGCGCCAAGAAATAAACCGCCAGTTCCACCTGTTGACACTAGATAGTAAAATAATAGATATGATTTAAAATTTGTAAACGAGTGCTTTTAATAGTCCAAGTAAATTTTACACTTGATTTATTCACAATTATAAAAAAACCGAGTGTATTTTAGACCACACGACTAAAGTTCTCTCAATAAGCCAGCACTGTGTTTTAGATATACCTACGTGAAGCAGTCTTATGATCCCCAAAATGTTAATTATACAGATAACTGCTTTAAAATAGAGAGTACCTATAACGTTTCTATTATGACGCTGATGGAGTTCATTGCGATTTCGGAATCACTTTCATATGCTATAACATTATCACGAGACAAGATACTCATATGTTTTAAATTCAATATGTAATTACATTAATTTAAATTGTATTTTAAGAAGAGATTCTTACCAACTAAATCAAGCACGCCTCTTACGACATTTCGTCTGTATCTTTCAGTGGGCAAAGATGACAGTTCTACTTGAATTGTAGAACGATTTCTACTATTAACTGTATTAAAATCCTTCACTATTGATATCTCAGCTTCAGTGCAAGACGGTAAACAATCGCAATGTAACCCTGGTCGCGAAGACCAACTTGCTTTGAGAACCTACGAAATAATTACGGTATATTATATTTATTTTTAACCACGGGCGTATCTAGTAAGCAAGGGGATGATTGATTAGCGACAATAACTGGACTATTAAACATTATACAAATTGATTTCAGACAAACGACAGGCCACGTTGATTATTATTTATCGATGTGTAACCTACAATGTATACCTACATATGATGCGCCCAATACATACACAAAATTGCTATCTTTATGAAAAATTCATAGATTCACTCTACATGCAAAAAGAAAATATGTAAAAGCTTACTGATAGTTGTTGAACATATTCATTCAAACATAAAATTCCACTGATGTTACATTTTTCTGATTCAGAAGTGTTGGGCATGAAGAAATTTGTACAGTTGCAAAGTCTCATTTGTGCATTCTTTCTACACTGTACTGTGCACGCCGTGTATGAATAGTAGGGATATACATTTAGAATATTTTCGTTGATATATCTGCATTTCCTTTTCTCGGGAACAATCTTTCGTGCATCTATGTCATTTTCGATGTTCTTAATCGTTATTTGACGTCTACAAAATAATTAAATAATTGAAAGATTATAATTATAATTTACTAGCCGATACGTGCCCATTTCGTTAGGCGTTAATTATTATTTTTGTGATGCAAATATATAGTAAAGTTTTTGTGGCGACATCTATCGAGCCACATACGAAATGACGATCCTAGATCACGCTATCGAAGTTTTCAAAGCGAATGAACTATATATACAAGAACCCGACAACAACCGTCGGGGCAGTAGCCCTACCAGACACAACACCCGTCTGGTTGGAGGATCCTCCCTTTTCGGTGGACGAACATCTACCCAAACTGGTGACCCCGAGCATGAACATCAGCGCAGCCTTCGTCAATCTACGTCATCGTGACGTCATCATCACTTCCTCAAGCTTTCGAGCAGCGAGTCCTACAGCCAGCCAGCATCAACGGCTACTACGGGTATCCCGACCACCAGCATGCAGCGGACGCGCATACCTGATCATCACCCACAGCCTTCTCAGCGACTTTGGCACAGCACACTGCACTTCGGCCGGTCAGCAAGCAGAGACGCACTTCTCTCCTGGTCGACGCAGCAGCCAGCCACTACGCAGCACTGCACCACTCCGACTCACTGGAGAATTTGCAGCATCACCCCGACTCACTGGGGCATCACCGCAGACAGTTACGACTCACTGTGAACTATGCGGCATCTGGTTCCAACTCACTGGAACATTCCACTGGCCCGGCAAGCATCACAAGATGTGTATGGACGACTCAAAAAAACCGCTATCGACCTCCGGTCTCGGAGGGGAGTGATGTGGCGACATCTATCGAGCCACATACGAAATGACGATCCTAGATCACGCTATCGAAGTTTTCAAAGCGAATGAACTATATATACAAGAACCCGACAACAACCGTCGGGGCAGTAGCCCTACCAGACACAACACCCGTCTGGTTGGAGGATCCTCCCTTTTCGGTGGACGAACATCTTCCCAAATTTTCATCTCACTCGCATTTCTCCGACTTGATTTACATATAATTATGTACTATTATTTTTCACTGAATTTTTTGTTCAATAAACATAAAATATAGCCTAAATCACTCCTGAATAGTGTAGCTTTCTATTAGTGAAAGAATGTTCATGATCTGATCAGTATTTGCGAAGATTACCCCCTACAAACAAACAAAGTTAGAAACTTTACCTCTATATAATATTAGTAGATATACATAGATTAAGAAACTGAAATTAGTAAAATAAATTTTTGGCTTAGAAATATCACAAGGATTGTTATAGGCAAATGTTTACGTGGAATTTTCGTACTAAAAAGTAGATGCTCTAATCTGAATTATCCTTAAGATACTCCAAGTCTCAAAACAACTATACCCCGTCCGGCGACTAATGATCTTTTTGACAGCCCACGCCTATAAATTACGTTGTTTTTTTTTCGGAATAACGTACTAAAATTCTACTGTAATGTCATACTTTATTGACGATTTGATTGATTGAGTGAAGTACCCTGTGCATAACAAACAACCACAGACTATGAAACAGTTCTTGAAATAATAAATCGATAATAAATCGATCTTATGATAAAAATAATTTTACGTCATGTGATTATTGTTTCTACAAATTTAATACAAAAAGGGAAATAAAAATAGTATCTATGACCCCAAGATTGATTTCTTGCAAGGATCACGATCACGATCACGATCACGATTCAGCCTCTAATATCCCACTGTTGGGCATAGGCCTCTTCTCCATATAGGAGAAGGATCGGAGCTTAATCCACCACGCTGCTCCAATGCGGGTTGGCGGATATATTCCCTACTATGAGTAACGATCGCTATCAGGTGTACATGATAACAACCGGGACCGACGGCTTAACGTGCTCTCCGAGGCACGGTTCTTGCAAGGAATTAAGTCGAAATCTTGAAATTTAATTGCAAACCAAGAATATAGAGCAATAACTCGTTTATTCATTTATTTATTATTTATATATTTCATTTATAATAAAAAAAGTAATAAACGCACAAATAAATAATATTTTTAAACTAAATGTATTTAATTAAATCGATTGAAAGTTCTTCTTAAATAAAATCGATTATTATTTCGAATCGAATAAATAACGTGTGAGGCAGTCACTAATGTCAAAATTTCTTGAAGTGTCAAAAAGATCATTAGTCGCCGGACGGGGTATAAGTACCTAATCGTCCGCCCCTACTAACAAACTTTCGAATTTATTCGTGTACATATACCAAGTTGTAACATACTCGTAACTGGTAATAGTACAAGCTTGGGCATTTATAACATTAATATCAAACCTGTAATTGAACTCTAAGGTGACAGATATAAAATCTGAACCAAGAGAGGTCAGCGATGGCACTTCTTCCTCATTCAATACAAACACCTTAACTGGCAAACTGACATCAAATTTTATCATTCCTGGTCCTGTGGTTCTGTTACTAATCATTTCTAGTTTGGGCGTCTTAATTTTACTGAAATTAGTTTACTAATTATTAATATAAGTGTAGGTACCTATATTGCTACACTATGCTTCAGCCTGTAATATCCCACTGCTGGGCATATGCCTTTTTCTCCAGCTTAATCCACCACGCTGCTTCAATGCGGGTCGGCGGATATATTCCCTACTATGAGTAACGATAGCTATCAGGTGTACATGATAACAACCGGGACCGACGGCTTAACGTGCTCTCCGAGGCACGGTAGGGAGACCCACAAAGACTGCTTCAACACCCAGACCACGGCAAACATCTGTACCTATGTTTGTCATGTGCGGGGGTCGAACCCGCAACCGCCAGCGCAACAGCCACAAACCAGTGCTGTGACCATTGCTCCATCGCGTCCGTACCTATATAATTATGTACACGTAGGTACCTATGTGAATGGTTGTAAATATAAATATAATATATGCGTAGTTTACGCTATGCAACTGTTTATTTTAAATTTAATATCTAAAAAGATTCAGGTAAAATTGATCATATAATTAATTTTCTACAATATACTAGTATAAAATATACCTTCCCTGTATAGAATTTATAACGTAGCATTTTCCAAATTCAGTTTCCATTGGTACAAAGTGTGAGCAACAATCAAATGTTTTGTCATTCCACGAACAATTTGACAATATTTCACGGCATTCACTACGAACCTGCGGAATTATTAAAAATAATTCAAATATTAACATCTAATTTTAATTATGACTTCAATAACTTTATTGGATAAAACGTACCAAATTAGCATAATAATATAGATTAGATTCGAAACATTCTTCTAACGCATTGTCACTTCCACAGAAGTCGGACACGTAATATGTAACACCTTTAAAATATGCTACTTCTTTCAGAATTTCTTCTATTTCATATTCATGACCTTGTCCCCATAAACTGAAATCAAACTTTACTTTGAGATATACCAATAGAAAACCAATATAACTTTTCGCGAGTTTCGGTTTTCGAGGAGTAGGTACCTAACTGTCTCATTCGTGGTATCACTGATCACACAAATTACTGACTGAAGCAAAAAAATTCAGGACTCGACCTCCAGGTTAATTTTACTTCACTAGTTATGTTGTGATATGGCCAACTGATGATATAAACACACTGGCAGGAAGTCCCAAAATTGAAAAACAAATTGGGTTCGGTAGCGATTATAAAGTGCTGTCTAAAAACATTTTTAAATAAAATATTTTAGGTAAGCAATTAAAACAAAACATAAATAGTGAAAATGTTTTAAAAAACATTTTCACTCTCACATAATAAATTATCATTTCAAAATTTTCGATTCAGCGGGATTCGAACTCGCACATCCCGACATAGCGTGTCCGGTGCTCTAGCCGTTAAGCTATGGATCTATGTCCAGCGGAATCGAAATTCTTGATATGGTTTTATTCGGTTATTAAGCAACCGTGGTGCCATTTATAGCGAGCCCTTTACAGCACTCACTATTCCTCATGTGTGGGAAACACAAAAAATAATAATAATAAAAGAATACTAAATAGTGAACAAATAATAATAAATAGGTAGTGAATTTTGAGGCATCGTTATTGTAGAGTTAAAAAAGGTCAAATATGTAGGTCCTTAAAACACCAAAACTAAACTTAGTTTACTGTCATTACCTACTAAAATGAGGAAGACAAGTGTATGTGATGATGAGTGACATAATATACCCATTAATACCAATCCATATAAAAATAAAAGAAAAAGATTTTGGATATCTATTTAAAACCAACATTTGTATTGGCCATACAGATGTTTGCCATGGTCTGGGTGTTTGTGCAGTCCTTGTGGGTCTCTCCACCGTGCCTCGGAGAGCACGTTAAGGCGTCGGTCCCGGTTGTTATCATGTACACCTGATAGCGATCGTTACTTATAGTAGGGAATATATCCGCCAACCCGCATTCGAGCAGCGTGGTGGATTAAGCTATCTCCTACATGGGGAAAGAAGCCTATGCCCATCAGTTGGATATTACAGGCTGAAACGAAAACCAACTGGAATAAAAATTTACTTACCTATCAGAAACATTTTCGATTCTTCCAGAATTTTCGTTTTCACATACAGCAACTGATGGAAACTGAGTATTCCAGTCTTTATAAGTAGTTTCAACCACAAAAGATATGGGTTTATTTTGAAAGGCGTCGTACTGAGCAGCAATTAAGAGCATCGATCCGTACCAAGAAAGAGTGACGAATATCAACCAAAATAATCTTAAAAAACGCATTTTAATGTTATTTATATCTAAAATTACGTGTAAAGAAAAATACAAAATAGCTTATAATTATTATTACACAACATACCACAAGGTAAAACTTAAACTTTAATGTACGGGTTTTTTTTACAAAAGGTTGATTGATATTCAAAAAGTGATTCATATTTTTGTCCGTCAGTTTTTGTGTTTTTCTGTTTGCAACAACTTCCAGAATAAAAGCTAATAGTCCAAGATCCCAGGGCCACCAGACGTCACGTATTTTCTGACGAAGGAAATGTGGACGATTGAGTAGTGTTAGTATGTACTAAGAACGCATGCCTACCTGCTAGCTTGCTCAGACGGCCAATTTTCCTCGCCCTCGCGCTCCTACCCACAGAGGCATTAAAATTGAGCTTAGGGGGTGATTGGCGCCTTGGATCGGTTGGTCTTCTTGTAAAAGATTTTAAAATAGTTGTCTGGTAGAATATATAAAAATGGAGCATCAGAATTTACGTGAAGTTAAGTAATTATTTTGGGAGTTTTAAAGCGTCTGCAAAGCAATACGGCCGACGGTAAGTGTCTGGGAGTATTGGCGACTTATTTTTAAGGATATCGCCTAAAATATACGTAAAAATCAGCTTGGAGAATTTACGTGAGGTTTTTATGTACCTTGATTACCTGATACCTGAAAATTGGCCGTCTGAGCAAGCTAGCAGGTAGGCATGCGTTCTTAGTACATACTAACACTACTCAATCGTCCACATTTCCTTCGTCAGAAAATACGTGACGTCTGGTGGCCCTGGGATCTTGCTCTATAAACTGACTTAGAAAAGAACAATATGATAGCAAAATAAAATACAAAATTCGAAAACAAAATACGCACAGAGATTTTTTTATATTATTCAATATCGTATACTAAACCTTTCAATCCAATGTCTTTTGAAGTCTCCAATATATCGAAAACCGTGTATTGATGTAGTTTGGGGTAAACTTTTAATGCCTTCCCACCAAATTTGTAAATATCTTTTGATGCGGTCTTCATCCATTATTTAGGTAGATACTAACAAACCTGGCTGTATAGACTTCTTAATTTACAATATTTTATTGTTAGTATAATTTTTTTTTCAATGGACAGAAGTGAAAACCTTTAGCCCTGGTGCTCACAAAGTTGCCTAGAACGCTTTTATATCTAACATTATAATATGCTTTAACAAGCATTATTTTAAATAATAAATATCTAAAAAAAAGTCCGTACTTATACGCACCTTTTATAATAGAATGATTACTAGTCATTATAGTAATTTTAGGGGACCGTATCACCAACAATTTGACCCACTATGAGCAGATGTAAATCATGTTTGTCTATTTAAAATTTAGAAAGTCTAGACTAGGTTATTATATGATTTCTCTTTTAAGAAATATAGATAGATATATATAACTTTTTATGCCATCAGCGTATAATTACTAAAGCTACTACATATTTTAAATATCTAATGTTGAATATCTCCATGTTAATAGCAGTTCACCGTATTTATTTTTTTTTTGGTGTAAAAGTATATATATACAGGGTGTTAGGGGAATGGTTAGCCATAGAGGTATGTTGGGTAGGGGGGGTCATTTGGAACCTATTTAGGCCAACTTACCTATGTGCAAAGTGTTACGGATTTTTTTTTTATGATTATTTTTTCATTTTTCGAAAAAAGTGCCGAAAATTAGTGATTTGACCATCATATCTTTTTTGTTTATTGATATATCAACGCCATTTCTTTTTTGTTTTGATCATCAATACATTGCGCATGTAAAATAAATGTGATTTAATTTAGAAAACATCTACAAAAAAAATTATGGGCCAAAGAAATCTTGACAGAGACAAAAAGTAAATCAAACCTTCAAGTTTAGGTATAAATTAAAAAAAAAATTAAAGCCTCCAGACAATTTAAAATAATTTAAAAAACTACTCTAGTTAACACTGTTTTAAATAATATTACTTTCATTCACCTACCTTACTTACTTTTTTTTAAATGATGAAATAACGAAATGGTTTCTACCTGAACCCACACTCTACGCTGACAATTATAACAATAATTGTTATTACGCAGGGCGGTATATCCCTGTATAGCACATGGTAAACTACCATCTTGACTTTGGCGACATGTTGGCGCAGCGGTCAGAGCACTGGCTGATGCGCTGGCGGTCGTGCGTTCGATTCCCGCTCACGGCAGATATTTGTATTGGTCATATAGATGTTTGTCGTGGTCTGGGCGTTTGTGCTTGTGTATTGTGTGTTTCCGGACCCCCGACACAGGAGAAAATCCTACTGGGGGCCGTCGAGTGTGCATCGTTTATTATTAAAAAAAAAATCTTGACTGCTCTCATCAGGCGAGGATTTACATCCTTATTTGAAGATCATCCTTATTTCTAGTAATGTAGATTATGAAAATTCACGACCGAATTCACTGTATTTATAAAAATAGAATAAATTTGTTACTCGAATTTATGATTTGTTTTATTTTGATACCTACCGGCATTAATTTCACCCTATGAGAGACATTTGTGGTGCCCGTGGAAACTCATACCCCAAATTCCAAGATAAAAAGAGACAGCAAGTAGTTTACCATGTGCCGTACAGGGACATATCGCCCTGCGTAATAACAATTATTGTAGAAATAAGGATGATCTTCAAATAAGGATGTAAATCCTCGCCTGATGAGAGCAGTCAAGATTTTTTTTTTAATAAGAAACGCTTCACACTCGACGGCCCCCAGTAGGATTTTCTCCTGTGTCGGGGGTCCGGAAACACACACAATACACAAGCACAAACGCCCAGACCACGACAAACATCTATATGACCAATACAAATATCTGCCGTGAGCGGGAATCGAACGCACGACCGCCAGCGCATCAGCCAGTGCTCTGACCGCTGCGCCAACATGTCGCCAAAGTCAAGATGGTAGTTTACCACGTGCTATACAGGAATATACCGCCCTGCGTAATAACAATTATTGTTATAATTGTCAGCGTAGAGTGCGGGTTCAGGTAGAAACCATTTCGTTATTTCATCATTTAAAAAAAAAGTAAGTAAGGTAGGTGAATGAAAGTAATATTATTTAAAACAGTGTTAACTAGAGTAGTTTTTTAAATTATTTCAAATTGTCTGGAGGCTTTAATTTTTTTTTTAATTTATACCTAAACTTGAAGGTTTGATTTACTTTTTGTCTCTGTCAAGATTTCTTTGGCCCATAATTTTTTTTGTAGATGTTTTCTAAATTAAATCACATTTATTTTACATGCGCAATGTATTGATGATCAAAACAAAAAAAGAATGGCGTTGTTATATCAATAAACAAAAAAGATATGATGGTCAAATCACTAATTTTCGGCACTTTTTTCGAAAAATGAAAAAATAATCATAAAAAAAAATCCGTAACACTTTGCATATAGGTAAGTTGGCCTAAATAGGTTCCAAATGACCCCCCCTACCCAACATACCTCTATGGCTAACCATTCCCCTAACACCCTGTATATAAGAAATACTTTTACACCAAAAAAACCTAATATTTACCTAATATTTTTAATAAAAATGATCATTATTACAGTGATTACAGTCTATAACAAATAAAATAAGATTACATGAAACGTCTTTTTAGGTGCATATACATTGTTCTATTCTTCCTATAATACTATGTCTATACAATATATGTAGGTATAATATACCTAATACTTGAAGGTTAAACTGAAATCTTTTGGCAAATAAATGGTAAGTATATAATAATAATCAAATATTTGTGTACTCGGGTATTTCTAAAATGACAACAAAGACAATTATATGAACAAAAAACGATAAAATATATATAAATAGCGTTGCTTTATAGAGTATAGATGTATTAGGTACTACTCTACTCTACTACTCTAGGTACTGTAGTAGTGTGTATACTCGTATAGCTTTTATTTATTTATACGAGTAAGTTGGACAAAAAAACATTATAAAGTAACTCAAGTGAAGAAATTAAATGGTCGAAGTAGTTACACGTGTATTTATTCAATAGGTATGCGTAGTACAGCAGCTGGCTGTATAAAACGCAAAATTTCCTTCATAAAAGTGTCTAAAGAGTCTACTTTTTCCCAAGAATGGGACATTTATAGGCTTATTCATTAAACTACAATTCAGTACCACATACCATTTAAATGCGAATGATACCTCTTTTTAACCGACTTCCAAAAAAGGAGGAGGTTCTCAATTCTTGTGATTTTTTTTTTATGTATGTTACCTCAGAATTTTTGACTGGGAGAACCGATTTCAATGATTTTTATTTTTATTGAAAGGTGGTGTGTGTGTCATGTTGTCGCATTTAAATTTAATTACGATCTAACAAGTAGGTAATTTTAGAGTTATATCTAATAATGCGTATTTACTTGACTATTTTTTCGTCGACTTACGTTGTATAATACCTAACTTTTCACTGCGTGTACCGATTTTGATGATTCTTATTTTACTCAAAAGCTGGTGCTTGTTTTGTGGTAGGTACTATTTAAATTTGATTGGGATCTTATAACTGCTTTTTGAGTAATCTTTGACAATATGTATTTACTTTACTATTTTTTCATCTACTTACGTTGTGTTACTTGTCGAAGTAATTGAAGTCAATTTTTTTTCGTTTGTGAGTAAACAAACACAATTATAACTAATATCACATTATAAATATGGCAGAGGCATCTTATACAAACCAAATACCAATGCATGGCAAAAAAGCTTAAAGTAAGAATCACATAGATGGTTAGATAATTATATTTATAGAGATATAGGATAGGATATAGTTATGATTTTTGGACAAGAAAGTTAATACAGCTGAATATATTTAAATTAAGAAAGACATTATTATATCGACACATTATAAACAGATTTGTTTATACTACAAGTCTACAATACAATATAATTATATTAAATAATAATTTTGGGTACTTAAAGTACCTAGTTTTTACTACATCTATTCCAATTTCAATTTATTATTAAAAAAAACTGTTGTTTTGAAATTTTAATAATGTTGTTTACACGTTACGGGCTATTATGTATATAATTATAGATCCGGGAATATAATCATTATCGTGCTCTTCACTCTCTGAGCAATCAATAAAAATATTTTGGTTAAAGAATAAAACAACTGTAAAAACTGCGATTTATGTGAATATTTATTGTTACAATAATTTAATATTCACACAGAACCCTCGATTCACAAAAATCTATTTCGTATTTAGTAATACCATTTTTATAAACAAAAAATAGTTTTCATATCAAACAGCCTATCGAAAATTATCTTCACACAAAAGCTTTTGTGCTACTAATTTGTCGATCCTATCAGAATTTATATTAAAAATGTATCAAGTAATTATGCGATTTATTATTTATAAGACAGTTTGCGTGCTATTTAAACATATATGTAAATTTACGTATACTTATCTATAGATTTTAACTTATACAAAAACTAATAATGACGAACTGAATAAAGTTACAAAATCGTAAGCATTGGGTTCAGTATCTAAAATATTATGAAAACACACTCGATTTACACACACCTACTCTTGGATGAGTGGTACATTAACCATCACAGTCATGCTCTTGAAACTGAGTCAACTTTTTGAGTTAATTTACAACCACAAAGAATTACTTGATTAATTAATAAGGAGTTTCATGTCTCCACTGAGTTGAGCCAGCAATTTCATTCCAGTAAATAGGTCGATATCGACTAATAGGTTCAAAATTGATTTGTTTGGTAGGTTCAAAGTGAGTTGTGGTAGACGATTCGCTGGCGATGCGTTTCCCTTGACGACGCCGACTCTCGATCTCACGAAATAATTTAACTGTATAGAAATAAATGAACTCTATCACCGATACGAAGCTAAATCCAGTTACAAAACCACAAGTTGACCCAATGTTGCCTGAAATTGGTAAAATTACTATTCTAAAACTTTTTTTAAGCACAACTAACGGTACGATTATAGTTAAAAGACATTATTCTTAATACTTTGCTAAAATAATATAAATTAAAATGGTATTTCTAATTTTTTAAGAAATCATGAATTAAATTACAACTATTTATAAAGAAGTATATCCACTCACTGATCAAGTCGAACCATTTCATAATAACATTCTGTCCATAGCAGTCAGCTATTTCCCTTGCGTACTTCACATGAACAATAGACGTTCCGGTGAAATTCGCGCCACGTCTGCAAACAATAACAAAACTGTTCCACAAGTTGGTCACTATATAAATCTAACTTTATAATATTTCTTTCTTTTATTTCATTCATTTTCAACAGGCACATAAAATAACTTTTTAATTGAAGACGAATGCGTTTCCAAAACGACGGATATAAACAACGTTATACATTTGTCAAAATGTCGGCGTGAATACCTTTAACATCAATAAGTTACAACTTTAATGCAATAAATTAGAGCCTTTTTATATAAACGAAATGGCATTAAATAAGAAAGCAGGCTTAACAACAGCAGATTTTGAAATATTTGGAAAAGTGCAAGGAGTCTATTTTCGCAAACATACCCAGAGAAAAGCAATTGATCTAGGCTTAAAAGGATGGGTAATGAACACTGCTCAAGGCACTGTGATTGGCCAATTGCAAGGCCAACAAGGTGCAATAGAAGACATGAAGCTATGGCTTCAGAAAGTTGGCAGTCCTAAATCAAAAATAGAGAAAGCTGACTTCAGAAACGAGGGCCCAATTAATAGCTGTGCCTTCAGAACTTTTGAAATCAGACGATAAATTAACGAAATTATTATTATATTTATACTTTGCATCTCATTATTTAATAAACTTATAAATTAAATTGTTCTTTTATTTTTGAATTGTATTTTGTATATCTAAGCGTATTATTTGGTACAAGGTGATAGTAATAATTATATAAATGACAAAGATGTGTTGGTTTGATAACGTTGCTTTCATTCAGGACATAATTATGAGTAATTTTGTACCGTTTAAATATTGTACTTACTATTTTGTAAAAGTACTTGTTAATTTTCAGTAGGTAATCTATATTTTGAATCGGTAGTAGCTCTATATTAACTATAATTATTTTATTAAATGATATACCTCCTTAATACTCTTTAAAAGTACGATTCATATTTTATTTTGATTCCAATTTTAATAAAGAAGTTTTTGGTTTCAATTTTGTTTTATCTTATTAGTCACTAAAGACATACCTACTTTATATATGTATCTATAACTAAAAACTTACAGCCAATCTAATCTATCAGAATCTGCAACAGTATTTAGGTAGTCTGGCCATATTTTTGTATTCATGAATTCGTAACTATAAGCAGTTTTAGAGCAACTAGGATAACACATAGGGCAATTTATTCCACCTCCGACCATGTCCAGCTCCAACTCTGGGAGGACGACGTCTACATCAGGTCTCACTGTTGTTGATTGAGCTTAAATATACATAATAATTAATTAATTATTATAATTTTTATTAGTTTCCCTAAATTTATCTTTTGTTTAGTAGCAATTATAATTTCTTGCAATTGTAATTTCTAAAACATCACTGTCCTGTTATTATTTACTAAGTTAATAGTTCATATTTTACCATTAAATATTTTTAAACACGGCACATCTCTCATATCGCATGTTCGTTTATTGACCATTTTTGGCATATTGAATGGTGTACAATTGCATTTATCAAATAAAAATAGCATTCTGCATTTTAGCAAGCAATCGCTGTGTGTGTAAAAAGGCAGATACGATGACTCGTCGTAAAACAAACATTGCCGTAGTTTTACTGGCACGTGTTGAATGTCTCTAGACGCCTCTGTGAAACTTGCTTTTACTGAAACTACCATCTAAAGAAACAATATAATTATAATATAACAATTATACACAATATATAATCTATTTGAAACATTAGAATCAAGACAAGACGATATATAGATATTAAGGTCATAATTGATAATTATCAATAAATAATTTGATAAGTCGAATGAACTTCACATTTGCTATTTGTACCTACCTGTACATTTGGATTTATAAGTTGCATGGCAAAGCTACCACTCGGTGCATCAGGAAAATCATAAGCATCTGAGAACTGCAACTGAAATTACTTTTTTATTAAAGAAAAGTCTATTCCATTTGTAATACTTTTAACACCAGTAACATTTTATCGTGTAATATATTTTAATTTATAAAGAACAATCCTTTATTTATTTACAGTTCTACGTTGTCTACAACTTCTTTTTTTCTATTAGCTGGCATCCCAGTCCCCAGATTAGATTACAAGTAGCCCAATTACTCCTTTATCTATTTGCTAGTAAAAGTCCACTCTTAAACAGTTAGTTATTTCAGAAATGAGCACGGCCAAAAAATGTATAAATACTAAATTTTATAATTTTGTTCTCATTAAAACTTATTTTGAGAATATAATCAGACAAGCTAATTTTATAAATTTATAAAAAATAAAATGAATCACCGAAATGTATGTACGCTCGTCTTCTGAATTCCTGAATGACTGCAGTAAATTGGAAATTAAATAAATAAATAAATATCTATAACATACACACATGCTCGTCTGTTCCTTATATAAGCAATTTAATGCTTACATATTTTTTTTCTATAAACAAAAATACAAATAATACATAGGTACTTAGGTAAATATAATTATATGTTACACCCAGACTCGAGGCGGAAATCGAATCTACAACCCCCGGAGCAGAAAGCAGGATCACTGCAAACTGTCAAAGTTTTTTTTTTCTTTGTTGTTGTCAGAACAAGGTTTGTATAAAATAAAAGTAATTTTTTTTTGGGTATTCACGAAGAAAAGCGCAATACGAAGTTCTCCGGATTAGTAGTACGTAACACTAACCTGCGCTCCCTGTAGTGGCATGTTGTAGTAAAAATCATCGCTTGTATTAAGTTTCATTAAAATTTTCAATCCTTGCTCATAATCGAAATTTGACTTGTTCCCGTACTTATACATATCAATACTGCGGGTTCCGCTATTCTTACTAAAAACGAAATTGTATTTAAATAAATACATCTTGAAGAAACTTTCATTTTAATAATAAAATTAATCTCGATTTAAGACGTTAATTTATAAACTTACTCTTCAAACGTGATGTCTGATTGTCGCAAGTAATTAAAAGTGCAACAATAGCCATTCATAGTTAAACGAAAGTCAAAAAGATCGGAACAATTCATAGATTTTTCATTCCAGGCACATCTGATCAGCATGTCTTCACATCTAGGTGTCAACTAATTAATAAGAAAAAAGGTAAAATGAAATTTACAACTCAAGTATTAATAAAGTACATATTTATAACAAACACAAACACATTAATAGCAAAGAATGTGCAAGATGCATCAGAGATAAGCTATTACATACATGACAGATGTTGTTACATAATAGATACTCACAATCTACCAACATTTTATTTATTTAAAATACTATTTAAGTACAAAATGTCAAGTTTCCATAAGTAATCCTTTATCATGTATAAGTCATGCGAGATAAAATCTACGTACAGGTACATATGTACATAAAGAGTACGGCTTTAGTTAAATTTAACGATGGATAATGAAGGAACGTGTTGCTCAAGTCTCCGTTAGTTATTTTTAACTATAAATTTAACTGTGATCATAACCAGCCGAATATGGTCGATTAACGCCAAGGTTTAGAGGTAGACGGTAGACATAATCGGAGACAGTTATTGATATGGAACGAAAAATGACTGATGAGCAACACTGAGGCGCAAGTCGGTCAAGACGCCGGGAATTTTTGAAAATGATTAAAAATGAAGTTTATGGCATTTACAACGCAGTTTCTTTGGTGGATTATCCCACTGTTCGCCCACATGATGTTTGACGATAGTTAGAATAACGCTATCTTCGACATATGAAAATGAAAATGACGGTAAAAAATAAACATCCACTTACAACATGATGTACTTGTTAGTAATATTTTTAGGGGCTGTCTCCACGAGCGAGCGTATCGCCGGCGATAGTATCGTCGTGCCACCTATTTCTATACACTCTCTATGGAGCCGTCTCCACGAGCGAGCGTATCGCCGGCGTTACGCTCGCTCGTGGAGACGGCAATCTGTATGGAAATGTCTCCGCGAGCGAGCGTATCGCCGGCGATACGCTCGCTCGTGGAGACGGCCCGTGTCGTGTTTTGGCGAACATACTTTTAAAATTAACACTCTTTTCACGTAAGAAATAAGATGTACCTACCTACGATCGAGCGCATGATAAGAAATTTTTTAAATTAACAATGAGACTGTAACTTGCCAAAGCATAGCAAGAAGACAAGACTTGTCTATATAGGTCTTGACCTATCACAGTTTAAAAGATTATAAGTTATAACATATACGCTAAAATATCTTCTACTTATATTTGATTTTTTAATACGTGAAGCAAAAACTTTGTACCCCTTTTTACGGAAATTGCGCGTACGGAGGAGTATGAAATTTGGCACACATAGTTTATATAGAGAAAGTGCAGAATGCTAATATTTTTTTAAAATTATACATAAAATATACATTAAATTAATAAAAAAGCATTACACACACTACCATGTAATTGACACACACATGCATACTATAGATACTATTTAATTTTTGTTAATTGTCAAATTCTGTAGTCAAATTTAAAATTTTTTAAAAAAGGTTCTTTATTTTCATAATTATTTGGGTTTCTTTAATTTAAAATTTTAATTTATGGTCGAATTTCGACCTCTGGACGACCACTAGTAATACATAAATTAGACTAAATATGCAATGGTGCTATTTCAGAAGCTTAGCAATATGTACCTACTTATGAAGAAATGATAACGAGAAATGTGTAGTTTTAATTTTGCCACAAGCTTGCAATACTCGTATATAGGTACAGGCTACCATAATAATTACGTTATTACCCTTTACTGCTTTTTAAATTTCACACTCAAGACTATTTGCGTCTATTTGTGCATGCGACCGGTTTCGTTTCAATGCACTTATGATGGTAATTATAATAAAAATAGAAAATTATACGATAGAAATTATCGCCTAATAGCAATTTAGCACACAAAGTTGATAACAATCTTTTAAATTTTATATAAACCGAATGTACGAACATAAAAATGTTAATGCACATTTATCGGACTTTATGTGATACACTTTTGTTCATTGTGTACATGAATACTATCTTTTTAAAAATATCCTTTAACTAATGTGCATATGACTTAAAAACTAAGTAATGAATTATCAAGTTATAACACACCAGTGGTGGGCTTTAGCCTATATAGCCAGTAGCGCCCAGGTTCAACTACGAAGACGAAATAGGTAGGAATCCCTAGTACATTTTTTTCACCTGATTAGTATCAACTATCAAGCTAATTTTCCGGCAGTAGCTTCATTTTGACGATATGAAAAAAAAATTCCTCTACGAAAACCCTCGATTGTGGTAGCTAACAGAGATAGCAGGAGGTAGAGCAGCAGTGAGTGTAGGACCGGGATAACGTACCACGCAATTTGTAGGACAACATTACTATTAAATTATATGGATATTAACACATTCACTGCCAGCCACTCAGATCCGAGTGGGGCTGGTGCATTGGCTGGGTGCCGTCCACTCGGAATACTCGGATCCGAGTATTTCGCACGTTCATTTTTATTAGGCCAGTTGAATTTCGGCATCCGTGGCTAGCGTGTGTTGCTTTACGTGGCATCTCTCGCAATATCGTCCGGATCCAAGTGGATGGCACCTAGTTGGTGCGCCTGGCCCCGCTCGGATCCGGGTGGCTGGCAGTGAATGTGTTAACTAACTAAAAGAAAAAAAAATAGAAAAAAACCTTTTTTGATGACCTTACGAGGTCATCAATTTGTAATAGTAATATTGTCCTACAAATTTCGTGGTACGTTATCCCTGTCCTACGCTCACTGCTGCGCTCTACCCTCTGCTATCTATGTTAGCTACCACAATCGAGAGTTTTCGTAGAGGAATTTTTTGTTCGTCTCATCAAAATAAAGCTACTCCCGGAAAATTATCTTGATACTAATCAGGTGAAAAAAATGCACTAGGGATCCCTACCTAAAAATAAAAGCAGCTGAAAACGTGCAGCTTAAAATTAAAACATTCGTGTATCGATATTTTGCGCCCTAGCATAAGGTAAACCCGCTCCTAAATATAATGATAAGTCATGATGAATCTAGGATATAATGTATGCTAATAATTATGTCTGAAACAAAAAACTTGCATTGCTCCATATATTCATAAGAAGGAAATACCAGAGACAGCAGGTCTCATATTAATTACTTAAACAAATTGAATGCTCACATTACGCATCAGTTCGTTGACATCATAGTCGCCTAAAGCACGATGAAGTTTCATCGGCTCCACCAGCTTTTCATTCATTGGTTGTTGATTATATAATAAGCCAAGACCAACAAGTAAAGAAAGCATTTGTTTCTCTGTGCAGTTCTTATTTCTTTCCTCTTGCAATCTGTAAAATAGGTCCAATATTAGATCATTCTGTATTAAAACTCTTAAAAATAAGTATAATATAAAAAGTTAACAAAAACTTCAAGTTTTTGTTCAAAGTAAATATTATCTAATAAGGTACTTTAAAAAAAGCTTGGAAGGTCTTACAGTTTTCGAGCTAATTCTTTAACAGCATTCTTGCTAATTCTGTTGTTGGTACAAATGCCAACAGCGGGGAATATAATTTTACTGACAGATACTCCTTCCGGCATTTGTGTGGTCACCAGGGGAGCGCGATAATAACGAATAAATGTGATCCATACTAGTGAAACGGAACAAATTAAACCACTTATCATCGTTATTATCCAAATAACTCTGCCAAGAAAATAATTGCTTCTATTAGTAAACACATATAATGTTACAACATAAACAATAATCTGATCTCGGAAAAATATAAAATACATAACATGCATTACCTCTAGTATTACTCAAAACAAGCATCTCTTACTTTAGTGACGTAACATTGGCCAGTCTTATGTAATGTATCTTTAAGCCTACTCTGAAAGCAGCGGTAATTGCACCGAACACGGTAAACAAGTTCACCTGCTAAAATACTTTCACATACGTACCGTTCAAAACAAGAAACATTGTCGTCAACAATGTGCTTGAGACCAGATATAGACGATTCAGCACAATATTCTTTGCTAATTTTCTTCACACTCTGTTTTAATGTCGCAGTTTTTGTCGGTTTTGGAACTGTTTTTGGTAGACGATGTCGGTATCCTAAAATATAGGGTGAATTATACAAACTATATTCCATTTCTTTTTCGAGCACCAAAAAACCGTGTTCACGGTGATATATTGACCAAGAGTGTAATTTTCACGTTGACTTTTTTAATAAACAGCCATCGGACACATAAATGTCATTGTTAAATATTCTATTAAATGATAAAATCTAGCCTTGACGTCAGGTTAAATACTGTGATTGATCGACTCTTCGTAGCTATTGATTTAAAAAAAATAAACAAGGCTTTTTTTAATAATGGCTAATAATTCTACATAGAGGAGCGTAAAGCTAAAATAAAGTCGGTAAAATTTTTGTAGGTTCATTACGATCAAATAATATCATAAAATAAAACGAGGACATGAAACGAGTTTAGCAATTATGTAAATTATATTAAAGACGCAATGTAGCAGCGTTATACGAATTCTACAAAAAGAATCGTTAAAACAAATCACATGATCGAAAAGCCAACAAAATCGTTACGAAATAAATTTCGAAACAAACTCAGCCTTAGGTATCTTCTAATAACTTTATGCGTTTTAGATACGTAAAAAAACGAAAGGTTTATTCCATTTTTCTAAGTTAACTTTTCATACTAATGTCAGTGCATATTAATTGTCTACTGTGGACTGTGGTCAAGGCCATTTGTACGAATATATTTACATACAATGTTTAGTCAATAAATCGCTTCAGCCTGCAAAATCCCACTGCTGGGCTAAGGGAAAGAGGCCTATTTCCCCATATAGGAGAAGAATCAGAGCTTAATCCACCACACTGCAACAATGCGGTTTGGCGAATATAATTCCCTACTATGAGTAACGATCGCTATCAGATGTACACGATAACAACCGGGACCGACGATTTAACCTGCTCTCCGAGGCACGGTGGGGAGACCCACAAGGATTGCACAAACACCCAGACCACGGCAAACATCTTCATGGCCAATACAAAAGTTTGTCATGTGTGGGGATCGAACCCACAACCGCCAGCGTAACAGCTACAAACCAGTGCTGTGACCGTTGGGCCAACGCGGCGTCATTTAATAAATGCACATAATTTAGTTCCGCATAGCTTATGAACTTTTACTATCAAGTTATATTAGCTCTGAGCTGAATTTACTGATATACATGGGCAATGGTAAACGTTTAACATCTAATGGTACAGGCCACTCGTTAGCACCTCATTATAAAAAAATGGGTCTTGGCTCGAATATATTTTGGTTCAAAACATGACCTATGCAAAAAATTTACCTTTTAGGCTGAATTTATTTGACAAGTTAACATTCGCATTCGCGAATATGATAAATCCAACATTCGTTACATCACTGAACTCATACCTAAATATTAAAATACGGACTTTGAATGTCTCCCTGTGGGAGGAAAAGCCTGAGTAGAAACAAAAAAAAACTTCTTATGAACCTTCACAAATATTTTATCATACATGAGATACGAGCCCGCAACCGCAAGTCCAACAGCCTTTTGTTATGACCGCTAACCCGTCGCCAAATCACATACATTTGCGACACTGACCTCGACACTTGACTAAAGTGAGAAAATGTAAATGTATATTTATGAATACATCTGCCGCAAGATGAAACCTTAACATATTGCGACTGCTAATATTTTTATCACATATTAGGCTTGTATTGTTTGTTGAAAAAAATAATATTCGAAAAAAATATTTAGACTGAAATAATTATAATAGGTACGTAACAACCGCTCTGGTGTAGTAGTCGTGTGCCATGTATGTGCCCAGACACCTACCGTTTGCGGATTCGATTCCCGGTCGGAATGGATTTTTATATTTGTACAAATATTTCTTTCCGGTTTGGATGTCTGTCCTTGTGGGTCTTTCCGTGCTTCGGAGAGCAAAAAACAATAGGTAATATTGGTAACTTACCCTATCGATCCACGTTCTGATAGTATTTTATCATTACTATCGCTGAATTAGTACAATTGGATCTTATTACTAAACGACTTAAAATAGTATCGGCATATTTTATAAATTGAGTCACGTTGACCGCCCCTGAGGTTATTATAGAAGGTCAGCGTGAAATTAATTAATGGTGGTGCATTTTTTTGGTTACTAGGGAGAGAACTCAATCTGTTTATATTTAGGTAGTATGTGTGGAAAGTTTAAGGAGATGGCGTTTATTAGGAACAGGCCATTTTAAGGCGGACCCATGTTTTTAGAGTTTTATGTTTGTATCAATATTTTAAAAAGAATTCTCAAAAAACTAACAATTATTTATATTATTTTATGGTAATATTTGCAACGAATGTATTGTGCAGGTCAAGAATACTCTTAAGCGTGAGCTTGTGGAATATCGCAACTGTTTGTGGTGGGTATACCATTTTACCATTCACTCGACACACTTGTATTTCTGTGGGCACTTGCGTGTTGGGCTTCGATCGAAGTGTTTTGTTAGTTTCGAACATATAATCTTTATGCAGTTGTTTGTGTTGAATGTGATAAGTGTTTTATCGGATTTTACTAGTTTTTGAGTACGTAACATTTTTATTATTTCCATATTATGTTGCATACAACTTACAAGTTATTGCTCGTAAAGAAGAATAAAATGTAAACGATTAGTAAAATAATATATTATTTAATAATATTCATTTAAGTCGAGTTATACTTAAACCTAACTTTTTAACAAAAAAATAATACGTTTTTATTTTTATTTTTGTGTTACCCACACCTGAGGAAATTATAAATTTGATATGATTTAAAATCTTTATAAAATAATAATAATTGTGTTTGCTCGCAAACGAAAAAAACCCGACTTCAATTACATCGACAAGTAATACAACGTGAGTAGAGGAAATAAAAAAAGAATTATCAAAATCGGACTACTCTGTAAAAATTTATGCGTGGTCATACCTTACAATCAGTGAGTGAACATCATCAATCATCCCCTGTTTTCCTACCCTTAGGGTTGGATTTTTATTTTTAAATTTATATGGGATCAACTTCGGGGTTTACATTTTCTAAATAAAAAAGAATTATCAAAATCAGACTACGCTGTAAAAAGTTATGCGTGGTCGCATACATAAAAAATATACGCGTCGAATTGATAACTTCCTCCGTTTTTTCGTAGGTTAAAAAAAAAACGATTTTTGGTCCAATTCACGTTCTTCTATATGCAATAATTACGGAATATTTTTTGTACAACATGATATAATAGTGTTACAAAATTCGTGAATATCGATCTTTGTCAAGTTGTACTCCTTTATCAGTAATCAATCATACAACACTAACTTTTCGTGATTTGTGATTTTAATGCGACTGTATTTATTTTCACATTTTTCACAGTACCTTTTTGTGTATACTGAATACTGATATATCTAGAGTTATATCCCTTTGAACCTAAAACATTCGTAAACTAGTAAAATTCAGGTAAACTATGTGAATAGACGAGTGATAACAAAATGAATAAATCTAAAGCGTTATATGATCTATACCTTTTGTTTGCGCTAGGATCATTAATCCTTCTTTTTATTATTATTATTACAAGCTTTTATTTAACTTGCAATGTATGTATGTATGTATGTATGTATGTATGTATGTATGTATGTATGTATGTATGTATGTAACTTTAATGAATGTTTGTTCGGGTGAAATCTTGCAACTCAATTTTGAAGCAGATATCTTCAACCAATTGAGCTGAAATTTTGTATACAGGTTCAATTTGGATGACAATGCATGGTTTGTATGTATGCATGTATGTATGTATGTTTTTTCGGGTGAAATCTTGCAACTCAATTTTGAAGCAACCAATTGAGCTGAAATTTTGTATGCAGGTTCAATTTGGATGACAATGCATGGTTAACTTTGTGACGTCATTCTAAATCCAAGAGTGCAGACTAGTTAGTTTTAGTGCACTTCTACAATATGGGTATCAAATGAAAGGGCTTGCTAAGAATAATTCGAATAAAGTGACGTGATAACCGACTAAAAAGTCAAAACTAAATTAAAAGTAAAAAACCTTTTTAAAAAACAAGCTTTTATTTGAATGTGCTAAAACGAAAAAAATAAATTTTTACTTTAAAACTTTTACTATCTACTTATAAAGTCATTACACATAATCTATATGATATAAAAGCTTGTCGCGAGATTTGTTTGTAAACAAGTAAATTAAATAAATTGATGTAATTTTCAAACTAAGGAAATACGAGTACTCATATCTTCTTTTTTTTAAACAAGTTATAGGTGTAAAATAATTTATTATATATCACAATTTTAGCACTTAATAATTGCGAAAAAAGGTACAACTCAAAAGTTTTTTCGTAAATAACCTTCAAAATGAAATATTCACCAAAAATAAGATAAAATATATATTGAAAGAGAATGTTTTCCTCTACAAAAAAAAAAAAAAATTAAGTTGAACCTGGCCCACTCAGTTCACGATCAATATTCTTTTAATTCTTGTTTTTGTTCTCCTGTAAAATGATGATTTTCGACTTGTATCACATGTCCCAGGAGGCACAGATTTTATACAATAATAATAAGACGATACGATTCAGACTGTAACATCCCACTACTGGGGATAGGCCTCTTCCTCCATGTAGGAGAAGGATTGTAGTTTAATCCACCACGCTGCTCCACTACGGGTTGGCGGATATGTTCCCTACTATGAGTAACGATCGCTATCAGGTATTTATGATAACAACCGGGCCTGACGGCTTAACGTGTTCTCCGAGACACTATGGCGAGACCCACAAGGATAGACATCCTAATCGGAAGTAATATTTGTACGCTTCAGCCTGTAATATCCCACTGTTGGGCATAGACCTCTTTCCCCATCTAGGAGAAGGATCAGAGCTTAATCCACCACGCTGCTCCAATTCGGGTTGGCGAATATATTCCCTACTATGAGTAACGATCACTATCAGGTGTACATGATAACAACCAGGACCGACGGCTTCACGTGCTCTTCGAAGAATCGAAGCACGGTGGGGAGACCCACAAAGTCTGCACATACACCCAGATCACGGCAGACATTTGTATGGCCAATAAAAATTTTGTCGTATGCGGGGATCGAACCCGCAACCACCCGCGCATCAGCCACAAACCAGTGCTGTGACCGCTGCGCCAACGCGGCGTCAATATTAATATTTGTACACTTACAAATATCCATCCCGAGCGGGAATCGAAACCGCAAACCGTCGATGTTTTAGGCGACTACTCACACCACTACACCAGAAGGGTTGTTAATAATAATAATTAAATACATTTTATTCATTTCATTTGCAATATAGTGGTAAAAATAAAAACATAACATAAAACGTTGCCATAAGACTTTTCATTAAAAAAATATATAATTTTTTGAAACATAGCCATAACTGGCATATAATGTTAGTCATAACTGTTTTAACATATATTTCTAATACTTATTTAAATATTAAAATGATTCTCGAATATGTTAAGGCATTTGAAAGTATAGTTGATTAGGCCATCTCAACCTTGACGTATTGTTCGTCTTTCATTTCTACGTTCACAGTTCACACAAAAGTATACTTAATCATAATTTAACGTATCTCTTATGGTAATACATAGGTAGGGATCCCTAGTACATTTTTTTTCACCTGATTAGTATCAAGCTAATTTTCCTGGAGTAGCTTTATTTTGATGAGACGAATAAAACATTCCTCTACGAAAACTCTTGATTGTGGTAGCTAACAACGATAGCAGGGGATAGAGCAGCAGTGAGCGTAGGACCGGGATAACGTACCAGGCAATTTGTAGGACAATAATTATAAGTTATATAGATATTAACTAACTAAAAGAAAAAAAAATCAGCTGGTTAGTATCAATTTTTGATGACCTCGTAAGGTCATCAAAAATTGATTTTTTTCTGATTTTTTTTTTTTTCATCAATTTGTGTCTAATTAATATTGTGTCTAGTAAAAGAAGAAAAAAAATATTGATACTCTTTAAAAATTTCATATAAAACTTTAATACCAATATTACAGAAAATATGGAGGCCAGGATATCAGTCCTCATTTTAGCTACCACAACGATAGTGAACTGCTTACCACCCCCTCATCCTGAAGTGGTGGCCGTCCGTCAAGCAGAAGCACTCCTACCGCCTCACTTAAAAAGTCCAGCCCTCCGCAACCCACACCTCTTACACACTTTGGAGCTAACTAGTCTTCTTCACAGTGGAGAAAAGCTGGTATGTTTAAAACTGTTACATTTCAATTGTAATAGGTCTTAGGCAATGTATGATGTTGTTTTGGAGAAGAAAGATTAATCCACCAGCGAGGTACGTTGCGATTAATATGTAGTTTACATTTCTCTTAATTCTTCCTGAGATAAGCAGGTTTTTTCTCAACGATCGACTTTACCACCAAGGACAAAATGAATTTTTAAATAATATTTACCACTTAAAAATTTTGGTGTAAGACGAAATAAAATTATTCATGAGACCCAGTTTTTTTTAAAATGCAAAATCTGCATTCCGAATCGGTTGTAGCTTCACTTTTTACTATTATTAATTGATTAAGTAAGTTGTCTTCCCTTCGCCAGGTCACATGGAGATATATTTAACATAATAACTTAATAATACATACATAGTTATTTAGTTATGTATTTTAACATAATAAGAATTTCAATTTGCATTTTGCAAAAAAAAAATTAAGATTTTAATTATAATTAAATAAATACGTAATACATAAAAACACCGCATTGGCGCAGCGGTCACAGCACTGGATTGCGATTGGCTGTTGCGCGGGCGGTTGCGGGTTCGATCCCCGCACACGACAGCATTTGTATTGGCCATACAGATGTTTGCCGTGGTCTGGGTGTTTGTGCAGTCCTTGTGGGTCTCCCCACCGTGCCTCGGAGAGCACGTTAAGCCGTCGGTCCCGGTTGTTATCATGTACACCTGATAGCAATCGTTACTCATAGTAGGGAATATAACCGCTAACCCGCATTGGAGCAGCGTGGTGGATTAAGCTCCGATCCTTCTCCTACATTGAGAAGAGGCCTATGCCCAGCACTGGGATATTACAGGCTGAATCGTGATCGAAATACATAAATATTTTATATAGGTATTGATACCAACTAACAGTTTGGCACGCCTATACCTAAAACCTAAATTTTAAGAACAGAAAAAAAAATCGAGAATGGATACGTCAAAGAACCTTTATATGTAATTAATGTGTCATGAGTAGCAATATAAAAGGAATAAAAATTTGTTAAATAAATTTAAAGTCATACTTATTACATAGGCTTGACGGTAATAAAACATTGTGAATTTTGCAAGTGTTTATAAACGGTCAAATTAGTCGTAACCTTGACCAAGTATTTTTGACAACATTCGCTATTTTTAAAAACAGAAATACTATTAAAGAACATCATTCTAATTTTAAATATTGGAGAAAAATCTATTTTTCTGCACTGTGATATTGGTTGTTCTTGCATAATTTGAATGCTTACATTTAAGGTATACGACCGGGAAGCTGACCACGTACCTCGAAGAGAGATCTACAACATCTTGACCCATGCCGGCTTCATCGAACGCAAGAAACATAACAACCAATCGCCACCTAAAGACTTGAATCATGCTAAAACTTATGATCAAAGCTACGACTCGCCTTTTACATTCGATTCTGATATAGCTCAATATTTATAGTATGAAATTATATTACTATAAGTCATTACTGTAAATATTGCGTTTAGGGTATAATAATGTATAGCTAACAGTATTTAGGTATACCATAATATAGTTATATCACAATAAAAAACTATTAAAAAATACAAATTAAAGAAGTGTTTATCTGAATTTATTATTAGATATGTTTTAAAGTTATAATGGTATTAAATAAAAGTTTAAGTAGTGTTACAATTTATTTTCCCATAAAAGCCATTTGTTATTATGTATTAGTAGGTAGGTATACGATTTAATATTTAGTTTAATTTATTATTTTCTTTCAATTATAAATTATTTCAATCGATTCGTCCTTCGACATGAAAAATTAATGGTTTCACTTCATAACAATACCGTTAAATGCCATAATTATCGCATCAAATATTAATTCTACGAGTAGTTGCACAATGTAGGTACAAGGATATAAATGCACAGTAGAAGCTATATAAAACGCAGTCTGATGTAACAAGTTAATAAATGTACAACAATGTCTGCAGCATCTTGTAAATCACATATTAAAGATTACTGCTCACAATGTTCGTTTGCAGGTGTTCGCTTCATTGCCGATGATACAAAACATTGGATAGAAAGGTATCGAATTCTTCATTATCTGTTCTTAGGAAATTATAATTAATTCCTTCGGAATTTAAATTTATAGTTATTTTTTTACACTAAAATTAACAAGAAAATTTTGTACATCCTTATGAAACCTTGTGATAAAATACTTAATGAGTATAACTTATGGTCTAAGATCCGGGATTAGCAAAATATTCTCTCATCTGTTAATTAGATGAAACAATTTTTTATAGGCTGATTTCAATATTGTGAATTTATAAAAACAACCTCTGCCACCATAAGCCTGCTGCAATTAATAATACTTAAAAAAAATTATCTTTTCCCTCTCATGTTAATTACAAACATGTAGTAAGCTAAAACCGTCAATATTTTATAGATATTATATATTTTACTGTAGTAGGCACCCATCTCTATGATTGCTATACTTACCTGCAGCCAGGTCAGTAACCTCAGTCAGTCAGAACCTGGCTATCATTGTTTTAAGTATTATTGTGTGTGAGAGAAATTGTTTCATCTAATTTACAGATGAGGGAATATTTTGCTAATCCCGGATCTTAGACCATTATGTTAGTTATTTTTAATTGACTTGCTTTTGGAATGAAAATTGCAACAAAATATAGAAATATCTATGATTATATCTATGAAGTATGTAGTTATAGATTAATAATTATAAAATACTAAAACCGACATTTTCTTTTTATTTCTATCTTGTCGTTCTATAAAATGACGCATTCGTCACCTACTACTATTTCAATATTAACAATACATAATATTCTTTTTCATTGTCAAGATGGCTATGGGTAGTACTTGTAGTTCTTGCTTGGTACGGATCAGCCCTTCTTATAATCGCGGCTTGGAATGCTTTCGTAACGAACCCCATAAGTTTCGTCGTGGAAACCACATACACTGATTGGGATACAAGGTTACCGACAGTAGCAATTTGTGAAATGTCAAATGATGCTAAAATTTTTAACGTTTCAGATACGTAAGTAAAATATATAACAAATACGAGATACTCGTACATCATTACTTCTATTTTAACTAGTTTTATAACTTTTCATACATAAATTGTTATTGCAGGATATGGACACCTGATCATCTTTTGGATCTCGATGATGTCCTCAAAGATGTTGCATATTTTCGCGGTGTCGCCTATAGTCTCATGAACGTGTGTTACATGAATAAAAAGCGTGATCCACATTGCCCAATCTCTAATTACAGCTACTATGCCCAATTGATACGAAGTTCTTGCCCTGAAATTTTAAAAAATTGTTCCTATAATAATGAAGTTTTCAATTGCTGCGAATATTTTCAGACAATAGAAACGGACGTTGGTATTTGCTACATTATTAACTCCATACAAACGAAGTAAATATATTTTCGTTCAACTGATTTAGATTTTATACAGTAGCTACATATTTTATACATTTGGATAATAGAGACATGAACCTAGTAGGGTCTTAGAATCGTAGGGTCATAACCCGTTTCTGCCAAATTAGATTTTCGTGAACTTGATTGACGTTTAATGTACCGAATTTACTCTATCATATAATACAGTGAAAAAATGTTCGACACTGATATTCACTGTTAAGAATAATAAGTACAAAATTTTTACAAAAATATTTCAGAAATTCGAAACCTTATCCGATGATAAGTAACATGAAACAAAAGAGTGGTGTTCTTAAATTTCAAGTCTTATTGACTTCGATGGTAAGTTTCATTTTAATATTGTGCTATTACTTAAATAGCTAAATGTAAAAACTAAAACAATACATTTCTATTTTAAGATGTATACTTTGGGAGAAGATGAAATTCCAAGTGTAACAACATTATACTCATCGACTTTAAAACTGTCGCTTGGAAAAAAATATCGGTAGGCTAATTCTACATACAACGAATTATTTTATTAAATGCATTATATGTGCTTTAAATAAATTAAAACACTTACAGACGACAGGTAACAGTAAGAAATATTGAAAACGACCCGCTGGTAGTAGAGACTACACCGCAACAACGAGCATGTCGCTTTCATAACGAAAATGAGGATGGCCTTTACCCCCATTATTCGTATAGCGCTTGTAACGTTCTTTGCCGCAAGCGAGCTCAAATGGAACTCTGTCAGTGCATCGACCACTTTATGTTGGACACAAGTAACTTCACGAAACTTGCTTATGACATTTAGGCTTATGTATTATTACCTATAATAAAACTGTAACTGGTTTACGTCAGTGCATATAATAAGTAATAATATCTCCATATTTGAGGAAAAGATGTATGAAGGTATGATAGAGCCAATCGAAGGCTGTCTGTCTTTGTTTGTGCATCACGAAAAAGTACTAAATGAAATTTGATGGGGTATTCCTGGAAATCGAACTCAAAACTGCATCGTTTTAAATAAGAACATGTGATATTACAATTTAAAAAAAAATAATTCCACGCGAACGAAGTCGTGGGCAGTATTTTTACAAGTAACTTTATTTACAGTCCGTTTCACAGCTATGTAGTTAAAAAAAAATTACCACCTTCTTTCTCTCCTATCTCTTTTTTTAATAAATAATGTAACCGAGAATGTTGTTGAGGACGGACGAATGTTTTTTTTTAATACACTAATAGAGCAAGACTTATGTGCAATATTGAGATCCTCTTATTCTAATGGTCGATATTATTACTTTTATTCATTATTAAAACTAGTTCAGTACCTTCAAAACTTTTTCGTAACCTGCAGCAGAATCAGAACGATGTAATATATCTGGCATGTGGTGTCTTCACTCACACTCAAAAGACTTGACAACGCTCAAACCTCACTGGGCTAAGCGTCCCGGCCTAAGTTGTAACTGCCTGCCTTCTTGTAATGAAACTGAAATCACTATTTTAAAGGATGTAATAACGACGTAAGTCTTTATTTTTACAAGTAACTTTATCTACAGTCCGTTTCACCGATCGCTGATAAAGCTACTTGATATAATATAGTGTTATCCAACAGATAAAATTTTATAATCTATACTTTCTTTTTCATCATCAAAATCAACTTCACCTATCAGATGTTAGTACCTGGGTGACCGAGCCCAGCTCGGTATTTTTTTTTTTATTTTTTTTTTTCGGTATTTTTATATTTTAATTTTATTTAAATAATAAATTACGAGTGAAATTAAAAAAAAAAGAAAAAAAATAACCTGGAGACTGAGATTCGAACCCGGGTCAAAACGATTTGAATTCCGTCGCATTCCTAATTACGCTTTTACAGCTATAATATTAATGTTGAAATTAAGCTTCGTATTCTAATGATATTTTTTCATTGCCTAAAAACAGGGATAAAACGACATTTTTTTTAAAATGAATCCTAGCTAGATCAATTTTTCGCCCCCGAAATCCCCTGCATACTAAATTTCACGAAAATCGTTGGAGCCGATTCCGAGATTCAGAAAATATATATATATATACAAGAATTGCTCGTTTAATAGTATAAGATATATGACATAAAATCTAAGGATTTACTTTACTTTCTGCTGATAAAACCTGATTATCTTTTAACTTCAGTAAATTATATGCGAAATGACCTTTATCAGTAAGCGAAGAAACAGGACCTTAATAGATTTGAGTCATAATAATTACTTAATGACGTTTTTAATTTTACTCATACTATAATAATATAGGTTTGTTGACAAGAATGTAGCTATTTTTTACTATTCTTCTAGGACTTCTGGTAAATGATAATAATTCTATAAATGATCGTTTTTTAGGCTTAAACCAAAAAGATATATTACGTATGTAGAGATGGTATTGGCATATCTTCCGACTGAAAGGTTCAAAAGAAATGTTGTAAGAAGTCGTTTAGATTTAGTTGGTAAGTAAACTGTGATCAGATAACTTTATTTTTCAACAAAAAACAAGTATTAGGAATCAAAAACTTGTATTTGTATAGCAAATCCAAAGAAAATTAAAAACATAACAATTAGTGTTGTTGAAATAGCTTTGTAAATATCATGTTCTTTATTCCAGTGTCTGTGGGTGGAACTGCTGGCTTGTTTGTCGGCGCCAGTTTGCTAAGCTTTGTTGAATTAATTTTCTTTTTCACTGTTCGCTTTATCAGCAACATTTTAATGGAAAAACGTAAATAAAATAAATCGTCGTCAAAGAATTAAAATTAATTATTACGTGAAGCAAAAACTTTGTAGGTACCCCTTTTTACGAAAATTGCGCGGACGGAGGAGTATAAAATTTCGCACACTTATAGTTTATACAATATTTTTTTAAGATTATGCATTAAAATACATTAAATCAATAAAAAAACATTACACACACTACTATGTATTTGACACACAAACGCATATAATTATATACTCTTATTTTTTTATTGTAGAAGTATTAAAGGAGAGTCTTTGACAACAGAACCAAGATAATGTTCAAACTTATAATTTAAATTAACTATGGTCCACTAGTTTAAATTAATTCGTCTGTGCAAGTCGAAATACATATACATAATTATATTTAACATTTTTATATACCTACTAAAACGCATTAAATACATACTAAGCCATGTAATATAAAATTATAGTTTAAAAGTGTATGTGAAATGTACTTCAATTAGCAAGTGAATCTCACAATGCAATCATCGCAGACCTGGTTTGACCATCATTACAATTATAAACTCCATTCAAAGAGTTAATGAAGCAAGCTCGTCTAACTCTGATCCCATTTATCACAGGATGCTCATAGTTATACTGATGCAAGGCAAACCAATGTGACCAATGTCCTATATCTTACCGATAGCTAATGCTAAAGACTCAAGAAGGGTCATGACAATTAACGGAATTAATGCACTGAAATATATCCGACGGTGGTTTACGATCCGATCTTCTTAGAAAATATACTAATAGATAAAATCAGTTCATATAAGCTTAAATATTAATTAAATACAAGTGGATAGAAGTGGTCTCTCTACCCCTACGGGAAAGAGGTGTGATTTATATGTATGTATGTATATAAGCTTAATTCAAGAGAGCATTTTAGTAAAATTTTCATATCAAACTACAATTATGAACCTTTATATATGTAGTTGGCTTGTGGGATTCTACAAAAACACTTTAATTATAAATGACTACGAAGGATAATTGTTTAATAAATTCTGGGTTCTGACTTCCTTATTTATATCAACTCAGGTCATAACAATTAGCCAGAACACATCGTCGCAAATTAGTCAGTGGTTTCCTGTTTTGAAATGATAATTTGTTTTTCCTGCTCCAAATATTTTATCTAAAAGTAACGATCCATCCTGAGTCATTAATTTCAATATTTTTTTGTCGCCGTAGTTTTAGGTATATGTCTTTTAAAAGTCTTTTGTAATTAAGTAACTTTAAAATAATATTCAAAATAAACCTTCTTTCTGATCGATCAGTAAGAATAGGTAATAGTTTCGACAACAGCAAGTAAAGTATCATTAACTATAATATTTTTTTACATCATCACATTTTAATGCACTTTTATCGGATGTAAGTTTAACTAAGTAGGTATACATAATATTTCAAGTAGACATAGGCAAATGTGGTTTTAAAAAAATGGTCGATGCCCTATATATTAAAATCGTTCAGTGAATGACTGTAATTCTTCAAAAGCAGGCTATAAAATATTTAAATGCAATAGAGTAACAAATTTTGGCAAGATAAGTTTGATTCATCTTTAAGTTTAAAGTATTCAACAAGATGCAATGCCGCAAAGGAAGGAATTAAAAGAGTTTTGTCTATCAATGAGAAGTTAAGATAGGTACTATTGCAGTTTTATATACCAATCAGTTTCTTTGTTTTAAAACTGAAGTATATATAAATAATCCGTTTAACTAAAATATTTACTTGTTGGCGCAGCGGTCACAGCACTGGTTTGTGGCTGTTGCGCTGGCGGTTGCGGGTTCGATCCCCGCACATGACAACATTTGTGTTGGCCATACAGATGTTTGCCGTAGTGTGGGTGTTTGTGCAGTCCTTTTGGGTCTCCCCACCGTGCCTCGGAGAACACGTTAAGCCGCGTCGGTCCCGGTTGTTATCAACTTATCATGTACACCTGATAGAGATCGTTAATCATAGTAGGGAATATATCCGCCAACCCGCATTGGAGTAGCGTGGTGGATTAAGCTCCGATCCGTCTCTTATATGGGGAAAGAGGCCTATGCCCAACAGTGGGATATTACAGGCTGAAGCGAAGCGAACAAATTATAATACAATACTACAAAAAATTATAATATAATACTCTCAAGAATAAAAATTGTAAAACCTTTTAAAAAATTCTAAAGGAGCTAATAGAACAATGTTTTTGTGTAATAAAACCAAATAATATTGTATTATTAACTTTATTTATTTAACCTTAATAAACATAATGCAACATTAATACTGATTTTTTTTATATAAGTACATTTTCCTGTATTTTCTATCATTTAAAAAAGTCGAATTAGGTAATGATTATGAAGTAAACGGCCATCGCCTATGACTTGAATGTACAGTTTTATAATTACTTTTGCTTTTATAACACATAAATTCGATACTTAAACAATATAATTTTGTTTTGTTTAAAAAAAAGGGCCTTTAAGTTATACAACGTAGGTAGTCGAAAAAGTAGTCAAGTAAATAGTAAATAAGCGTTATCAAAGATTACTCAAAAAGTTGTGATCAGATCTCGATGAAATTTAAATGTGCCAACATGGTAAGCATCAGCTTTCGATTAAATTAAAAATCATCAAAATCGGTATACCCAGTAAAAAGTTATGCGGTATAATACAACGTAGGTCGACGAAAAAATAGTCGAGTAAAAACGCATTATTAGATATAACTCGAAAAGTACTTCTTAGATCTCAAATAAATTTAAATGGGACCAAATGACACACATCACCTTTCGATTAAAGAAAAAGTTATCGAAATCGGTCCACCCAGTCAAAATTTCTGAACTAACATACATTAAAAAAAATACAGTCGAATTGAGAACCTCCTCCCTTTTTTTTTGAAGTCGGTTCGGCTATTTAAAAATAGGTGAAAAATTAACCTTTCCTACACAAGAATACATAAGAATTAAAAAATTAAAAACTTATCACAATCCACGTTGTAATTACATTTGATAATTATATTGTGTTAGTTGGTACACGCAGATAATACAAAATACTTACGTAGGTACGTAATAATCTTAAATAAAAATTACATAGTAAAGTTTGGGCTAGCAACATGAAAACCACTGAAACTTCTCCTTAAAGAGAGTTTTGTCCTGTTAAGGCATTACATGAAGTTAAGTATAAATACAAAATTAGGTAGGTACATTGCTTTTATCGAGAAATAGTATTACAGATATGAAATAAAGTAAACAGTGCAATGTACTCTACGTTATAGCAATGACTTCAAATAATTATAAAATTCAAACATAATGCATGATTTATGTAATGTTATGTTCCTGCAAACTGAAAACAACAAGTTAATTTATTCACCGTACCATAGTAATGTATATCAAGTAATAAATTTAGATTTTAGTTATTACGACAATGCTATCAATGTATCCCACAATGATTTTACTATACCTATTCTCTTTTCTTTGACTGTTTTATTAATCTTTTTTAATTTTGCTGAAAATACATTTATTTTAAACATATCTTTAAACATGTATTCTGTTTATTTACCTACGAAAAAAAATAGTTAACAATTCCTGTATCTTTTGTCTATAAAACAATCATATTAAATTATTAAAATATTCCACTGATGTTAAATTCCTATAAGATAATCTATACTAATATAATAAAGCTGAAGAGTTTGTTTGATTGTTTGTTTGTTTGTTTGTTTGTTTGTTTGTTTGTTTGTTTGTTTGTTTGAACGCGCTAATCTCAGGATCTACTGGACCGATTTGAAAAATTCTTTCAGTGTTAGATAGCCCATTTATCGAGGAAGGCTATAGGCTATATATCATCACGCTTAGACCAATAGGAGCGGAGTCCACGCCGACGAAGTCGCGCGCAGAAGCTAGTAATTTAATAAAGATAGAAAAATGTTAAGGGTTTTTCATTTTGCAGCCATGTAACGAGTGCATCATATAAACGAATTTAAATTTAAAGTATATGTATGTATGTATATATATATCTTAATATATATAAATCTCGTGTCACAATGTTTGTCCTCAATGGACTCCTAGACCACTTAACCGATTTTAATCAAATTTGCACACCGTGTGCAGTTTGATCCAACTTGAAAGATAGGCTATATTTTATTTTGGTATATGTAATTATTATATTTAAGAAAAAAAAAGGCGGTACGAAGTTCGCCAGGTCAGCTAGTATATATATATATATATATATATATATATATATATATAAATCAATGCCACTTTTCGTTGTAATTTTATAGCTCAAGAACGGGTTTACCTATCCAAACCAAATGTTTAGGCTTTGTTCGGACTATTTAGTAGATAGGTTTATGTGAAATTTGCACAAAATCGGTCGAGCGGTTCTTCATTTATCACATTTTTTGTAACAAATGAATTCAATAAATGGCGGATTATTTTGTTAACGGGGATTTTGCTGTCAAATTGAAACTTTTTTCAGTGTTAAATGAATTTGATGTTCCAATTAATTTTTTTTATTATTTCACTTTATACGTAGCGAAGCACGTACCGGGCCGCTAGTATGATATACATATATGTATGTATTATGTCACGTCTCATTTTTTCCTCCGATTTTTTTATATGACTATCTTTCGGCAATCGTGCCCATTGTCATTCATAGGGTAATCATGGTAATGGCTTCCACAATAACAAACGTGCAAAGTGAAACCATTTGTTTTTTTTTTTCATTGTCTTCGCATCAACCACCAACGGTTGCAAGGACTGTGAAGCGGGAATCGTCGGTATCTTAAGCAGTGCCATTGTGGTACCTGCTTCATACGACGCAAAGCCTCCAACTGTTTACAAATTAAATTATTTATTTAAATTAAAACATATTTAAATGAAAATATACATTTTTATGATGGTATTTGTGCGTTTACTAAATGCGATAGATTTATTAAACTCATATTTTATATTACGTTTATTATCATTTAACAAACGTATTGCTATACTACGTTTTTGTCTTGCAATTGACATGACACTTATTAAAAGTTAGTAGGTAGTACCAACTTTTATTCTTTTACAAGTTTTAATACTTGATAAATAAGCCTTGAGGCGTAAAAATAAAAAAAATTATATAACTAAACATAATTGATTTAAATATCACTTGTCAACTGTAATAAATAATTTTAGAAAAGTTTTAAGAATAAAACAACTTTTTCGGATTTTATCGCGATTTATTAGGTTTTTTGCATCCCCGACGTGCCGAAAAAATTGTTTTATTATAATGAGTGAAATTTGCGTAAACATTAGAAAAGTTTTTAGAAGTTTAAATTATGAAACTTATACATTTTAGAAATAAGCTATTGTTGTAAAATATATAGCATACTCACGTAGTCAATATTACCACTTCTAAACGGGTAAGCCTCTACTACTATGAAAACACACAAACCTATTAAAAGAAAGCTCATAAAGGCCTTCATTATTAATTACACTTTTTAAGTAATTATTTGTCCTTTTAAATACTAACGCGTTAGTTTAGCGCGAAGTTTTTATGACAAGTGCCTGGCCACTCTGTTGCTCCTACTATTTATAAGGGAACGCGCCTACACACTTTCTTCCCGGTGCAATACTGAAAATGCAAAGCTAAAACGAAGCGTAAGCTGTTTTCTATACATAATAAGACTTGTTGCAATCTTTATATTACTATAAATAAATAATATTTTTAATTCTTAATACTTATTAAGTTATAATAGATTTAATAGTTATGAACAAGAATACTAATATTCTAATATATTTAATACTAGCTTCTGCGCGCGACTTCGTCCGCGTGGAATAGAATCAATTCTGTCATACATGATTTGTGCGAAACTTTTAACCGTTTACGCAGCGGAAGTCTCGAAAGGAAAAAACCCGATTTTAAAACATTCTTCGTTGGTGCTACGCTCCTATTGATCTTGGCGTGATGATATATAGCCTATAGCCTTCCTCGAAAAATGGGCTATCTAACACTGAAAGAATTTTTCAAATCGGACCGGTAGAGCCTGAGATTAGCGCGTTCAAACAAACAAACTCTTCAGCTTTATAATATTAGTATAGATTATGTAGATGACTGTTTTTACATTTAAGTTATTACTTTAATTAATTAAGGGCAGTAAGCACGTTGTACTCTACCTTTATTCTAATGAATGTTTTATTTTTCTGTAGGTACAAATAAAGAACTAGTCTTAGTCATTGCTAAAATTGGCTAAATTTGTTATGTGATATTGTGACTGCATGAAGAACATTATCTATATCTATACTAATGAATAAAATTGGAGTGTCTGTTTTTAATATTAAAATAAATTAAAAGTAAAAAACCTTTTTAAAAAACAAGCTTTTATTTGAATGCACTAAAACGAAAAAAAAAAATTTTACTTTAAAACTTTTACTATCTACTTATAAAGTCATTAACTCATTACACATAATCTATATGATAGAAAAGCTTGTTGTTGTGTAGAAAAGCGGTTGCGGGTTCGATCCCCGCACACGACAACATAATATGTATTGGCCATACAGATGTTTGCCGTGGTCTGGGTGTTTGTGTAGTCCTTGTGGGTCTCCCTACTGTGCCTCGGAGAGCACGTTAAGCCGTCGCGCGTCGGTCCCCGTTGTTATCATGTACACCTGATAGCGATCGTTACTCATAGTAGGGAATATATCCGCCAACCAGCATTGGAGCAGCGTGGTGGATTAAGCTCCGATCCTTCTCCTACATGGGGAAGAGGCCTATGCCCAACAGTGGGATATTACAGGCTGAATCGTGATAACAAAAATTTATTACTTATTTATCATAATGTATGGTTACAACCAAAAGAACGTCGACAAAGGCATTAATTGCAGGGTGAAATGAAGTAACGAAGATCTATTAAAAGGGATGTTACCTTCCAATTCTTTTACTTACTTGTAAAGTAAATACCGATGCTATAATTTTTTATTTTTTTGTAATTAAGAACTACACATTCATCAACATTTTCATTTCATTGTAGATGGTTCGTACGTACCAAAGAAAGACTAATTCCGTCCAGTCCTAATTAATATAATTTTTTAAATATCTCTATATATTTTAATATTTCTTAATTTCTAAAATACAAATTAAATTGAAAAATATAACAATTGAGTTGAGCAAAATTTAAGTAAAAAATCTTATCTACTTTTTGGATATGATTGCTAATCAGATTTTCGGAGCGTTTCTTTTCTGATTTTCCTCATTTTTAACTTACTTCAAGAAAGGAAGAGCTTTTCAACTTGACAGTATTTTTTTTAATGAGTCTTATAATTTTTTACTGGGTGTACCGATTTCGCTGATTCCTTTTTTACTCAAAAGGTAATGCTTGTCATGTGGTCCCATTTTAATTTTATCGAGATCTGACAAGTACTTTTTGAACTGTCTATACAAATAAATAAAATTGGAGTGTCTGTTTGTAATATTAAAATAACCGCTTTTTACTAAATGCATATGGATCTATACACGGTAATTATACCAACATGACATTTTTTACAATTTTTATCTGTCTGTCTGTCTGTCTGTTTGTTTCGGCTAATCTCTGAAATGGCTGGACCGATTTTGAGGGGACTTTCACTGGCAGATAGCTGATTTAATAAGGTGTAACTTAGGCTACTTTTATTTTAGATTTTTTTTTATAACTTTGCGAACTGAACAATAACTTTTTTGTTAAATCACGTGGACGAAGTCGCGGCCACAGCAGCTAGTGTTTAATAAAGTGTATTTACTTAACTATTTTTCTTCGTCCTACGTTGTATTACCGGCCGATGTAATTGAAGGCGTTTTTTTTCGTTTGCGTCCAAAAACAATTATACCTACTGTTTAATAGTTTACGCTTCTTAACGACTGTTTATATTTTTATGTCAAGTAGGTAATTAAAATATAATTATTTTAAATATCAAATTTTTTCTCATTTAAAATCGATCTATCTTCTCTATCTGACTAGTGACTATCCTATAATAGTATCGTATCTGCTGCTGTATCTGCGTGTTTGCGTGTTGTCTGGTTACGGCAGTAAAGAATATAGTAGACACCCCCTCTCTTCCCGTGGGTGTCGTAAATTCAAATTCAAATTCAAAATATTTTATTCAGCATAAAATTATTACAATTTTTTACTGAACGTCATGAGTCTACTACCAGTTCGGAAAGAAGAAGCCTCTGACCTGAGAAGAACTGGCGAAAGAAACTAAGCGGGACTATCTTTTTTTTTGTAAGAGGCGACTAAGGGATAACACAGTTCCACTACCACCTTGGAACTTAAAAAGCCGACGAATGACGGGATAACCATCCAACAGCTGGCTTTGAAATACACAGGCCGAAGACGGGTAGCAGCATCTTCGTTGCGACAAAGCCAGCCAGCCCTGCGGTCACCAACCCGCCTGCCCATCGTGGTGACTATGGGCAACACAGATGACTTCACTCCATTTTTGGCGCGAACTTGTGGAGGCCTATGCCCAGCAGTGGACTGCGATAAGCTGAAGTGATGATGATGATCCTATTACAATGTAAGAATTGAAAATCTTTCTAGGTATTTCTAATACAACATCATCTTTATTTGCCTTTGTTCAGTGGCGTAGCTACTAAGGGGCAAGGCGGGGCGGTGCCCCGGGGCCCTCAAGCTCAAGGGGCCCCTCGGACTCTGACTTACAAACTATAAATTTAACTAATGAAAATTTCTCCCACATTCGGAATATAAATAAACCAGATTCCATGAACACAAAATTAATAATGGCAACTTGGAGGTAACTCCCCTGCCCCAGAATTATCTTCAGATTATCAATTGCTAAACAAATAAATTACTTTTTTCAATAATGTACTAGACACAACAATAACTCAGTTAAATGCACGTTCTGCAGTCAGTTAAATAATCAATTTTACAACACCAACTTAAGCGACTTCCAAAAAGGTCTCAATCCGATTTCGATGATTTTTGTTTTAATCGAAAGGTGATGCTTGTCATGTGGCCCCATTTAAATTTAATTTGCGATCTAACAACCATTTTTCGACTTATATGTAAGAATGCATATTTACTTGACTATTTTTTCCTCGACCTAGGTTATATTATACCGCATAACTTTTCACTAAGCATACCGATTTTTAATGATTCTTGTTTTATTCGAAAAGTGATACTTGTCTTGTATCAATTTAAATTTTATTGAAATTTGATCACTACTTTTTGAGTAATCTTTGATATCGCGCATTTACTTGACTATTTTTTTCATCTACCTGCGTTGTATTACTTGTCAATGTAATTGAAGATGTTTTGCTGTGTGGCTACGGCTAGGTGTCGTAAGAGGCAACTAAGGGATAACAAAATTCCACTACCACCTTGGAACTATTGAAGCCGACCGATGTCAGGATAGCCATCCTACAGCTGGCTTTTGACGATGAAGTATAAGAATTGTATGAAGATATTACAAGGGCCATACATGGCACTACTTCGGCCTTCTACAACGTTGTTATGGGACAATTCAACGCTAAAGTAGGAGTAAAAGACCGCGACGAATCGAGAACCAGGCCACACGGATTGGGGCACAGGAATCACAGGGGGTAGGTGCTCGTCAACATCCTCGAAGCGGGGGGGGGGCGCTCTTCTTGATGAATTCATTTTTAAGAAGAAGCGCCAAAGGCAGTAAATATGGCAAAGTGTCGATACTGTGACGAGGAACGAGATCGATTTCATCGTAGCTGATAAAAGGCTTATATTCATAGATGTCTCAGTAGTTAATAGGTTTAACACCCGCAGCGACCACCGACTATTGCTTGGCACTCTGAATATTTGTCTCCGAAAAAAGCGGACCCGCTTGATGAAATGAAATGGGGCAGCGTAGCTCGGAGAGTAGACTCTCCAAGCTACGCTGCCCCAAATAGTATGTGGCTCCGAGTAGTTCCAACTGAAACTTCAAAACCGATTCGATTCGCTGGAAATTACTAGCGACGTGGACGAGATGACCGACAACGTGGTGAAGACGGTGTGTATACTGGATCGAGGTGCGAGTTGCCCGTTGCTCAAGCAGCTTCGCCAGAACAGAAGGCTCTCTGCAACAGTATACGGAATCTTGTTCGCTGAGACTTCCGCTGCTCAAATACGAGAGAGATTACTACTCTTATTAAGCAGAATATGGGGTTAAAAGTTTTGCAAAGGCCATTGAGGTGAAGCCTTTTTCCGAAGCTCAAAACAGCGGATAGCAGGACCGTTTGCTCTCGCCCTCAGATCCGAGAAGAGGTCGAGAAATTTTATGGACAGCTGTACTCGTCGAGCGCACGCAAGCCTGAGACTCGGGACACAAAACATCCGTGTGCACCATTGTTGAGCTATTATTCGGAAGACATCCCGGACATTGGTCATTGGGTTGGGCCATTTCACATTTGGTAGTTGACTCATGAAGTTCAGTAAGAAATTGTTATAATTTTATGCTGAATAAAATATTTTGATTTTTGATTTTGATTGAAGCAGATGAGATTAGTGCGGCGCTCGGGCAGTTTAAGACGGAGGGGCTCCGGGGGATGACGGAGTTAGGACTGAGCTCCTTGAAGCCGCAGGGTGACCTGACCTAAAAGCGTTGGCGAGACTCTTTGACGCCGTCATCCACCGATAGGTATAGGTAGTGTGGTGGTACTGTTTTATTTAAGAGAGGCGATAAGTCTCTGTTAAAGAATTACAGACCGATCTCACTTCTGAGCCGCATCTATAAGCTGTTTTCGAGGGTTGTTACGAATCGTCTCACCAGACTGTCTGATATCGTCATCTTTGCGGAGACCTTGTATGAGCTAGGGCATTTGGCTGGGCGGCCTAAACGAGTCCTTCCGACGAGTCGGTCACGGTATGAACTTGGAGCAACCAAAGGTAGGTTAAACAACCAAGTCATATCGATCGATGGTACCCTTCTCGAAGTTGTTCAGGATTATGTTTACCTGGGCCATACCATCCAACTAGGCCGCAAACAACTACGAGAAGGAGGCCAATAGGAGGATTCGGTTAGGCTGTGTGGCGTTTGGCAGGCTTCGTCAAGTCTTCACTTCGAAGATTCCGCATTACTTGAAGACAAAAGTCTCCGAGCAATGCGTCCTGCCTGTGTTAATATACGGAGCCAAGACGTGGACACAGACAAAGAGACTGGTCCACAAGTCACTCAACGTGTAATGGAACGGGCTAATGCTTGGGGTTTCTCTCAAGGATAGGATAAATCAGACTATCCGCAAGGGAACGGAAGTAAGCGACATAGCCCACAGAATTAGCAAGTTGAAGTGGCAGTGGGCTGGTCATCTGTGTCGCAGGACCAACGGCCGTTGGAGCAGACATATCCTGGAGTGCAGACCGCATCTTGGCAAACGCAGTGTGGAACTTCCTCCAGCCCGTTGGATCGACGTTCTACATAATTTGTAATTACCGGGGTAGGCTGGATGAGGATTGCGAAAAATCGGGAAGTCTGGCGTGAACTTGGGGAGGCCTATGTCCAGCAGTGGACTACAATAGGCTGAACTGACTGACTGACTGACCTAAAGGGTGCTCAACGGGATCATATTAACGTACCTCCGCTATCTGCATACTGTTACAGGACTGTACTGTACTGTTTTGAACAGTAACAGGTAGATGTGATCTTTTATTTTCATAAAATCGTTTTAATTTGTTCACTAAAATAAGTTAAATTTGTATTCGGTTTTAAAGTTTACGTACGTAGTATTACGAAAAATTTTGAGTATGTCGAATTCGGAACAGGACGAATACAGAACAAACGATTTTTAATAGTTTAGTTGGGGCCCTCGTTTATATTTTGCCCCAGGGCCTTCAGTTGCCTAGCTACGCCACTGCCTTTGTTAACGTTTGTACGCCAAAACTTCTTTATCAAAAATCACTACCTTAAAGGTAAATGAAAAATATTGGAGATATCAATCATTTTGAATAAATTTATATACAACATAATAACCACTACCTATATTTTTTTTTTACTTACGTTAGATACTTCTTGATTTTTTGACAAGGTTAAATTATGAATAAAATTTACTTTTAAGTACGATGATAATGACTAGTTTCCTGAGATCTCCAGAATTTTTCCGCGTAAGATTCTTTGAGTCAATCGTTGAGTCAAAGGATAATTAGATTAGCGTTGTGTGAAGTCCTATTACGTATTCATACAATCATTTAGACTGCTTACTAAGATTGAGATTCTAGAATATTTTGGATTACTCTTTATAAATTAACAATGTAAAATACATTATATAGTTGTTTTTTACTTTACTACTATAGAAACACCAGGCCTCGAACTGCAATTTTCAATTAGAAGCCGATAAAGTAGAGCTTACGTTACACATACAAGCTCTAGATATACGGATATATTAATAAAGTATTAATTTTGTCTTAAAACTAACAGACATAATATTATAGTTCCGAAAATATTCCACCCCCAAGGTCGCAAGTTGAACCAACGAAGTCCCTAAGATGTCTGCTAAGGGAAATAATTAAAGCTCTAGTCAAATCCAGTTATGCCCGCGTGCAATATACGCTGTTAATCAAAGTCCTTGTAACTAAAAGCATTTACTGTTATCAGAACAAGATCTAGGTCTCCGAAATAAGTAGCGGATTTTACCCATTTTTGAGTTTGCCAATGAAGAGTAATCGCGTAAACGTTGTCTATTGTACAATAGTTACATCAGAATCCTAACAAAATTTTAGCAAAACTAAACCAAATCTCAAAGAAATAGTTCAGTTACTATAACAAGAAAAAAAAATTAAAGAAACTGACAATGAATATATCTTCTCCTTAAAATGGTCACCCCAACGCTATCGGTATCGATTGGTGGCCAAACAAAAGAGATGTCGATATAACTTTGCTCTCTTCGTGTTTGTCGCATAAAAATGGAAAAGTGACTAAATACACCGTAAGCCGCTATTTTACAAATTATACTCTACTGATCTTCTTTATAAAAATATCTTGTGTTAATGCAAAATGTAGGGTAGAGATGCAAATTGTGAATTATTGTAATTGTGAAGAAAATAAGCGTTATCATGGTGAGTCAAATTATCAAATTATAAAGCGACATAAATATAAGAGTGATAATAATAATAAAGTAGGTACTAGCTAAGCTTTTTAATTTAGAAATAGTTGTAATTGTCACTTAAATAAATAATTAGATTTTAGATAACAGAATACGAGTACCTAATAATATTATTGAAATAATTTTTATAATTTTATTGCATAATAAATGAAGTGCCTAACGATTAAAATAAATTTATTTCCAAATTGACCGAAGGTCAAAATAATTCTTCAGTATCTAGTATTTAGATATAAGTCAATTAAAAGGAAGCAAATCGAAGGTCAACCCAATCAATTTACGGAAATCGTATAAGTATATGTATTGTTAATATATTGCAATTATTATTAAATATTTTATATAAACAATGTTTAATATAAAAATGTAACTTTCTGTATGTGCACACATGTAATTATTAAATACTAGCCGACCCGTGCCCACTTCGTTGGGCGTTATAATCCATTTCACATAAGAAGGGTACGGTGAAATTTGATATGTTCCAATACACTCTCACTATTTTCAGCAAATCAGATAAATATAAATGTTTTAAAATCACCAATTAATTTCTAAGGCAAATAATAATTGATTAGATTGAATTGTTGACACGGCACGTCAGAGGGCGCAGGTTCAAATCCTGCTGATTTAAAATCTTTATATATTTTTATCTTTTTCCTTTTATCTTGTCACTCCTGAATAGTGTAGCTTTCTGTTAGCGAAAGAATTTTCATGATCGGATCAGTATTTGCGAAGATTACCCCGTATATACAAACAAAGTTATAAACTTTACCTCTTTATAATATTAGTATAGATATAGATTTTTTTATTACTATATCACTATTTTGAGAAAATGTCCTATAAAATTCGTCATATCCATAAACTTTTCTTGCATTATTAAAAAATATATCGTCTAAATAAAGTAAATGTTGTTATAGATTGTTAAAACTAAAAAGTAAATTAGACAAACCGGCGTAAAAATGAGCAAGCTAAGCGTGCTGGGAGGCGGTGAGGCATGTGGCGCAAGGTGGACTCTAGGGGCACTACTCCTGGCCCCTCTTGCCGCTGCAAACTCGAGCTACTGTGCCGTACCCGCAGTCCTTCTATTAGGCAGTTTTACCGTTTTAGCAAGTAAGTGATTTTTTTTAAAGGAAATAGCAACAAAAGTAGAACAACTTGATATATGTACATATCTATTTTTAGCATTTACCTGTCGAGATCTAAACAAATTAGCAGAATTTCTACCGCCTTCAAAAACAGCAAGAGGTCGAAGAGAGAGAAATCTACGATCCTTTGGTGATTTTATGGCAAAGTGGATGTGTTTTCTCTCTCATCTGGTAGCAGTTGCTGTATGCGCTAGGATTCTTAGCGCAACAGCTGACCATGTTACTGGTGGGAGGACGAGACGATGGTTGTTTGGATATGAAACTAGATCCCTGGGAGAACCGTGGCCTGATGTATTGGGAGTAACGGTTGTGATGGTCGTATGTGCTATGTTTATGTGCGGGCTAGAGGTAATGATCAGTTTTTGTTTTATATTGTTTCTACTGTCAATTCTTCTCTCAAATATATTTTTTGACGTGACAACGTCTAATAAATCGATCGCCGAACGCCGAACGCCGGCTGCATGCACGAAAAAGGATGACTCATGGCGTTACGCTCATTGTACGCTTGCGCCGCGTCTATCTCTTTTCCACTCGATTGGCCTATGCGTCCGAGATGTTTTGTTATGACGTTGTCACGTTAAACTATCGTCCGTAAACTAACTTTACAGACAACCAATTTTTTTTCTTTTTCAGGAAAGTATGATGTTTACTTTCATGCTACTAATTGTTCTCTATTTATTTAGTCAATGCTTTGCTATATTCGGATTAATAAATCTAGATATATCGAATATAAAAATACCAATTCCTATCACTATTTATGAGGTAAACATTCAAAAACTAAATGATATATTTTAATTTTATGTAAATAGAAATACAAACTGTAATTTTTTTTCAGCTGTTCGCTGCAGGTGCCCCGATATCGTATGCTTTCTGCGTTGTATCACCACCGAAAGAAATTAATGAGACGATGAAAAAAAAATTGATTGTCATGGTTATTTTACCAACGGTTGCGCTCAGCAGTTTATGTTTTCTTTACACAAATATGCTAAAAGGGTATCGTAAACTCATTACATTAATAATTATAAAATGATTATAAACAGACACCTAATATTATTTATGATTAAGCATATTTTTAGGACAAGTATTGATGCTGCGTTACCCGTTACTACATTGTTGGAAGCAAGAGCGGCAGGTTGGATATGTCCTGTATTGGCTGCTATTACTGTGGCGGGAGTTTGTTTAGCATTGACAGAACTGTGTCCAATACTCTTCTCCGTGCTAGTTGCCTTAGCTTCACCAGAATGGAAGGTATTAACACGGTCAATGACCTACGAAAGCACCACTACTGGAAGCCCAGTATTAGCTGTCTTTACTGCAGGTTGTTGACGCTTTTTACGTCAAATAATAATCCGATAACTGTATTTTCTGAAATAATAATTATTAACAACTAAATATGAATTATTTTCAGGGAGTCTATCAGCGATTCTTGCTTTTGCATGCCCTTTGTCACATATGATAACACTTATGAACGCTAGTCATTTATTAAGCGTTAGTATACAAGCCTTTCATTTTATCATCATGCAGTGTGTACCAACAGCTGAACAAATGGAGGCTGGAGGTAAATTAAAGACAATATAAATACGTTTATATTAAAATAGAAAAAAAATACATAATTGTGTTACACTATTATTTTCAGATGTAGAGTATAAAAGACTTGGTAACGAAAATCCGTCACGAGCAGCAAAATCGTCTGAAAGAAAAGCCAAGCGTGGCTTATGGTTTATACCATCTGCTATTCGTCATACAAAGACACTGGAAAGTATAAAATCAAAGGTAGCAAAAGGTATTTCTCGATTATCGCATGTATCATATAATCAATATCAGTCAAAAAAAATTTCTTACTTTGTTTCAATAATTTATTTCTTATTTCAGACACCGAAGATCGCGAATGTTTACTTCTAGATGAATATTCAGGTTGCCCGACGGATGATATTGATCAAGGTATAAGTGGAAGTAGCGGCAAAAGAGGTCTAACATTGGCTGAAGAAGAAGATATTCCTTCGGATTTAGAAGCAAGTGATGGGGAAATATCTTCGGGTGATGATTCTACCGATATCGATGCGGTAGTTAAGGAGTATAGAGATAGAATACAGGTACGTCATCAATAAATAATGACTTTTATTTATAATGGTTAATTAATCTAACATAATGTAAGTGTAATTGCATTACATAGGTGGTAACAGCTATACCTGAAGCTAACTTGCCCGTCCCGCCGTGTATGCGAGGAGCTCGCTGGTCAGCAGTCGGTGCCCTGATACAAATTCTTGCGGATGCTTTCATTGCTGTTGCTTTCTGTGACGAAGCTGTTAGAGTACCGATGATTATTACGGGAATATTACGTCAGTATATAATATAAATAATACTTCAAATTAAATTTACGACTTTAGTTAAATAAGTTTGAGTAATGCTTTTCAAAACATAAATATTATCATTGATAGTATGATATTACCATATCTTAAATAACGTCCTCCTTTGTGAAAGTAGGTATATCTCTTATTTCGCTTAATTCTTCTAAACTTTTATTAGATAGAGCTCTAATTTTTTTTCTGTTCCTGTTTTTGTATCAATACTTGGTTTTGGAATACCAAAAAAATATATTTTTTTTAATTTTAGTGTGGTTAAGCGGCACTCTTATATGCACGTGGCAACCTAGTCATAGTATTGGTGTAAAACGACTTCAAAAATTACAAGGACCAGTCACCATGATGTTGTCACTACTTTTCCTCACCCCATTACTTATCAGTTCTTGGCCTGCAATAATACTCTTCGCTGGAGCTGGTTAGTATAATATTAAAATAAAGATATCTAACTTACTAACCCACTAAAACTAAAAAACTAATCTAAAACTAAAAAACTAAACTATTTCAAGTTAAATTAAAATATATATATAAATCTTAATATAGGTTTTTAATATATTTATCATAACTATTTGTAGGTTTTCATTAGTAAAATATATTAAAGGATCTTTAAATAGACTTTACTAAAGAAATCTACAAATAGTTATGATAAATATATTCATTCATTTAAATAGATTTTTTTTATATTTCTAGGAGTTGTAATTTACGCTCGTTGTGAACGGTGGTGTGGGGATCTCGCAGTGCAACAAGCCAGGAGTACTATCGAAAGACGCAAAATACGACGTGTTCCATCTGCCGTGCCTCTAACTGGCACCCGCGTCACCCATATCGATACTGTGTATATTGCTAGGTATGTATTTATTTACTTACGTATTATTCCATGATTCCAGCAAATAAGAAAAGCGGTAGGTAATATAACACTAAAAAAATGTTTAAAATAGAAGCTAATTACTAGAGACCGGATTATATGCAACATAAAAAGCTTGTTATATGCATGCAAATATGCATGAAAAATGCTTGAAATATGCACGGAAATAGGCAGAATATGCAAAATTAAATGATAAATTTTATGAAAAAAGTACGTTTTTATTTTTTTATTTCAAAATCAGTATACAATAAGTAAATTACTTTTTGATAGGCGAAAATAAGTATCGTAACATAACATTAAAATTATTTAAATTTTTTGTAAACGTAAACAATCAAGTCTTTTTCCAAAATTTCAGTGGTGAGATTGTGTCTTCGCTCATTTAGAATATTTTTGTAAGTAGAAAAGGTTCACTCCACATCGACTGAGGTAACTATGGGTAGCATTTTAACTTGGGTGCTATGTTAGTACTTGTAGTTTCTGGCAAAAGTTCTGCCGTCCCATTAATGAAACTATCAATTAGACACAAACTTTAAAAACCTGGGTTATTGTTCAATATATTTTCAAAGTTTTTTTTACGGCAATGTTATTTGTAACGTAGAGTTAATTTGGCGTTGTTTGGATAGATTCAGTCGATGCCAGACCGCGAGTTTCAAGCTTTTTAATACTTTCAGGTATGTAGGAAAAATTAGTGCAAATCACGGCTACGTAACATTATAAATCTACCGATAATATGCATCATAACTAGATCTTAGGTAAAATATGCTATTACCGCTGAGAATGGCTTAAATAAGCAAATGCATATGCAAATATGCAAATGCATATAATCCGGTCCATACTAATTACAAATAAACGGACAAAGAATAAATAATACACAATTTATAAATATTATGGACACACTTTTACTGGAGTTAATCCTAATGAGGGCTATTGAGTTTGAGGCAGTTTATTTGTAATATGTACCTATACTAGCTGACCCCGCAAACGTTGTTTGCTATATATGTTATTAACCCCCTTAATCCCCCCCCCCCTTTATAACGTTTTCATTTTGTCATTATTTTTAAAGATTTTTTAAAATTTATTTCTGTTTTTTTTTTATGTTTGTTTATTTATGTTTGACTAGCCCGTTGGCGCAGTTTGTAGTGACCCTGCTTTCTGCTCCGGGGGTTGTGCGTTCGATTCCCACCCCGAGTCTGGGTGTAATACACATATGCATTTATATATTTATATATGTATTATTTATAAGTATGTTTATCGAAAAAAAATATATGTAGCTAGACCAGTCGGCTGTTTCCTATAACACAGGCATTGGATTGCTTACTTTATGAACAGACGACCGTGTGTGTATTGTGTAGATATTTATATTTGTGACTTGCACAATTTTACAGATGACAAGAAGATGACTCGGACACGAGTCTGGATAATCTTATAGATGATGAAGTGGACCCGGATGCTGACGCCGAATGACATGCACAGAAAACGATAATTATCGTTACCGAATAGAAAACAAGATTTTGTTAAGATGCTGTTGTGTAGAAGAAATAAATTGTAGCTACCATTAACCAATCCTAAAAAAGTGTAATAGAGCCACCTTCAATAATTTTTATTACACATTGTTAATTGAAATAGTAGGTACTTATTTAATTATATATACTTAATTTAGAAGTTGTAACAATTACAGGCCAAAGAAGAAGTATATCCCAGTGGACACGTGACGTAAATTTACGTAAATGTGATATCAATATAATGACGCCGCGTTGGCGCAGCGGTCACAGCACTGGATTGCCGATTGCGATTGGCTGTTGTGCGGGCGGTTGCGGGTTCGATCCCCGCACACGACAACATTTGTACTGGCTATACAGATGTTTGCCGTGGTCTGGGTGTTTGTGCAGTCCTTGTGGGTCTCCCCACCGTGCCTCGGAGAGCACGTTAAGCCGTCGCAATGCTTTGCAAAAAGTGAATTTCCGCAGTGGTACAAGAAAGCAGACATAATTAGGAGTATTTGAAAAAAAAAAGTTATTTCATTTGGATTAGATTTACTGCCTCGCACGTAGTTTTGATCGTTTCCTCCCACTGTGCGTCGGTCCCGGTTGTTATCATGTACACCTGATAGCGATCGTTACTCATAGTAGGGAATATATCCGCCAACCCGCATTGGAGCAGCGTGGTGAATTAAGCTCTGATCCTTCTCCTACATGGGGAAGAGGCCTATGCCCAACAGTGGGACATTACAGGCTGAATCGATATCAATATGACATAAAACACAAATTTTTTATAATTTTTATATCACATTTACGTAAATTGATGTCATGTGTTCACTGGGATACGTGTTATTATACTGGCGTCCTTCCGTTTAGGACCATATAGAGAGACATGAAGGCATACCATAGCCGAAATATTAAGTGAAAAAAATGAAGCAGTAGTAAGTACAACTCATTACTACGTAATTTTAAAATCCACACATTTGGAAAATGTTTAGAAGACATGGTAAGAGTTGACACGGTTGCTTAAAACCGAATAAAATTAATCATATCGCAGTTAAATTGAAGGACTCCATAGTTTTAAAGCATGCAGTCTAATATTTATAAATATTCAACTAGTTTATGGTATAGGTATGTCTGTTAAAACTATTGGAACTACTAGATAAAACTTATGTAGATATCTACTATTTCAAATAGGTAAATGTATTCCTATAAGTAATGCAAACGCATTTATCTATACATACCTACATATTCATATTTAATTCATCCGTCCATAAAGATTCGTTATTGTAAAATATTTTAACATACTTTCGCGTAGTGTTAGAAACGTTTATCATAATCCTGAAAAAATGCTGAATAACTTCGTGCGGGATACTCACCATCGACCGATACCGGTCTCGCGCGGTATGACTTGGTTGTTAAACATAACTTTCATTTTGTCCAAATTCATACCGAGACCGACCCGTCGTCGGGAGGGCTTCCCCGGTGAAAAAAATCTTTGAAATTTCGGATTTTAAATTATTGAGTTTATATTAGTTGTTGTTATATTGAGTTGCTCTTCTTTAAATATATTTGTACTATAGTATCGAATTCAAACTTCAAGAAAGTGTATTACTTATTAGATATTAAAAATATGCCACGAAAAACCCAACAAAATGATTTTAGATAAAGTATACAATAGTCTCTTTTATAGCAAATATATGGCTTATTAATTATATTAAGTAGGTATTAAAAATGCATGTAAGCTGTAAATGAGCTACACTTTGCTAAAATATTACCTTATACAAAAAAAAAAGAAATTATGTAAATAAGACTTTATTTTTGCACTTATTAGTCAAAAGCGAAATTGCTTTAAAATTAAAAGAAAGCGTGCCTTTAGTAAAAAAAAAAATACATAAATAGATTTTTCTTTAAAAAAACCAACACTGGCTAAATGACTAAAAGGTAACAAATTTTGTTATGTTCGTCTATTATTCTATTAAGACGATCACCTTTCATCAAAATTATAAGTGGAAAGTTTCTAAGGTGTTAGAATTCTGATGGTAAATATAGATTGAAAAACTACCATAGAAACATTCAGTTTTTTTATTCCAAGAAAAACACGTTTAATTTCGATCATTCATTGGTGGGTGTTATCAAACGAATGGTACCCATGGGAGTGTGTAGGTAGGCGTTGTTTTTCGTATTAAAACAAGCTACCGAGCTTTAGAGACCCTAAAACAGCGGTTTACTCTATATGTGTTAGAACAAATTTCAACACATTTTTTTTTTCAAATTTCAACAAAAATTTCAACACCTTCGTTCGTTCCGACACGTGTGTGAAGTGAATGAATGTCTCTTGAGAAGTTCTTTTAGCTTTATTTTGAACTAGCTTCTGCGCGCGACTTCGTCGGCGTGGACTCCACTCCTATTGGTCTTAGCGTGATGATATATAGCCTATAGCCTTCCTCGATAAATGGGCTATCTAACACTGAAAGAATTTTTCAAATCGGACCAGTAGATCCTGAGATTAGCGCGTTCAAACAAACAAACAAACAAACAAACAAACAAACAAACAAACAAACTCTTCAGCTTTATTATATTAGTATAGATTCATATGTTAAATATATTTACATTTCTTTTTAGTTAATGATTTTCGATTAACTTGTAAAATACACACACATCTAGAAAATTTTGATTCGAGACACGTTCTATGTACCTAGTTTCTACCCTAAAATTTCTTGTCATATAGGTGCAATTTAAGTATTTTTATATTGAATAGAATGTAAATTTCTAAAAAGTGTCCATATCTTACTTATTTTTTGTAATCGATTTTTTTAATAGATGCCATTTTTCATGTGATACGTTTTTCATCACGCATTGCTAGTTTATTCTATTTTTTCTATAAGATTCAAGTTCAACAGCTGTCAGCCTAATTAGAAATAATAACTTCGTAAATTAATGTACTACGATATTATGACATTTGTCAATATTGTTTGCAATAAAAAAAATGCTAAATAAATATTACAAGTTTTATTTGAGTTCAACAATTTTTCTTAAATATTAAATCTTCATTTCTCTAATAAATGCATTCTGTACATATTTTCAGCTTCCTTGTCGTCAAAAGATGGATTAAATTTTACTTGAATAATTTCTTGAAAACCTTCACTAACAGTTGGTTCAACAAATTTACTTCTGAAAATTAAAAATAAAACATTTTAAAATATACACCATATAATACGCAGGACATATTAAATTATGACCCGATATCACGAGTTCAAATGCAGATTTGTACAAAAAAAAAATCCTGAAGTAAACTAGAATTATATCTTGGGAAGAATTCCAAGCATAGTTTATATTCTGTTAAATAAAAGTCCAGTAGTATATATGATAAAACCGAAAAAAAAATTGGTTGTCTGTAAAGTCGGTTCGTTCGTCGGTTCGGAGTCGGACGATAGTTTTACGTGACGTCATAAAGAAACATTGATAAAAAATTCCATACTTTTATGAATTGAATTAAATATTTCAAACTCTGTGTTTCAAACTGACACAACTAAAAGCCTTTAAGCAAAGAACTGAACTGAATTAAATATTATTGTCACTGAATTATTTCGAACCGCTAGCTCTGACGATGACGTCACGCGAGAAGAGAGATAAATCTGTCACAAGCCAACGCTTGGGCTGATCGTGCCTCTCTATCGCTTGTTCCGCGCTCTCGCTTGCCCGCTCAGGCACAGGCGGAACGTGACACTTTTTCGTGCCTGCAGCCGATGTTCATTATACAAAAAAGAAATATAAACGAAAAGGGTTGCCAATTTGGGAGATTTTAGTACACTAGTTTTTTTTTTATTTAAATAAAAAACAACGTTACGTAACGCGTTGCTCGAGACCCCCCTCCCCCCCTGTAACGCATCGTAACGTTTTACAAGACCCCCCCTCCTCCCCCTGATTGCCTTACGTAATACTTGAACGGCCCCTTACGCGCTCTTTGTCCCGTTTCGCTCATTGTCTCGTGTCGCTCAGTGATAGAAATATGGAAGTGGTCTAAGGTTGGTTGTAGTGATTTCGAATATGATGTAGTCATGTCGAATATAGACGCAAGCGCCGCTTCCATCTATATTCCATATACTATCACTTGATTGGTCTATACGTCCGAGGAGAGTTATATTTTATTTACGTTAAACTCTCGTCCGTAAACCAACTTTAAAGACAACCAATTTTTTTAGAAAAAAATATTATTTTAATATAAATTTTAAGCAACGAAAAATTTCAAGTTTTAATTTTTTTTCCATGCAAAGGAATCATTGTCCGGTATTTCGAGTAAGCTATAATGGACATAAAATATATAATAGTACTAACTTGTAAGTATTAATTATGATTTCATTAACTGGTATGTGCTTCATTTTCATAATTTCACGGAATTTATTGTTATGTAATGCGTGAGCCTTAGTGGTCATCATCCTGGCGCACCGACATTGCACATTCATGTTCTTAGCGAGCGACGTCCAACGCGCCCGAGACTCTTTGTCAGGGTTAGTACTGTCCACTACCACACTTTTACCTTGCTGAAAATCAAATGTAATCATGTTAAACAATCTATGCATATAAATGAAATCGTAAAAGACTGTGCTGTGTGGTTACGGCACTAAAGAATGTGGCCACCCCCTCTCTTCCCGTGGGTGTCGTAAGAGGCGACTAAGGGATAACACAGTTCCACTACCACCTTGGAACTTAAAAAGCCGACGGATGGCGGGATAACCATCCATGCTGGCTTTGAAATACACAGGCCACAGACGGGCAGCAGCGTCTTCGGTGCGACAAAGCCAGCCCTGCGGTCACCAACCCGCCTGCCCAGCGTGGTGACTATGGGCAAAACACATGAGTTCGCGTCATAATGTCGGGTGCGAACTTGTGGAGGCCTATGTCCAACAGTGGACTGTGATAGGCTGAAGTGGTGGTAGTGGTAAAAGACTGATGTCTCTATATACATAAAATGAGTCACTGAAATGTATGTACATTTGTACAAGTATAAGTTCCAAACCACTTAATTAAATAATCCTTCTTTTTGTGTTTGTTATTGTCAGGACAAGCTTTTTATGAAACAAAATTTAAAAAAAATTGTTGACGGAAAAAAAAATTGTTGGTGCAAAATTTGGGTAAGGCTAGTAAGATATTCTTCCTTCTCCTACATGGGGAAGAGGCCTTTGCCCAACAGTAGGATATTACAGGCTGAATCGTAATTGTAATCCTAGTAAGATATATTTAGAAAGAACAAAATATTAGGGTCCTGTGAAAACAACAGAAGCCAAAATAACTATTTTTAGAACTTTAATCTTTTTGCTGTACTACAGATTAGGCAAATCATTAATTTTTCTTGACTACCATGTGTCAAGCTGTGGCGGTTAAGCCTTAGCTTAGCTTTAGTAGGAAAATACTTCTGACCTGCAATAATTTAGACGCTTCTGATGCACATTTTTGCCAAGTGCCCATTTCATCTCTGCAAACAATATTGTATTTGTTCCCAGATCTTTTCACTATTTCTTTAGCCAAAAAAGATTTGCCACTACCAGGAAAACCGACTAAAACAAGCAACTGAAAAAAAAGTATGATAATTAAAACTATGCATTAAACTACACAATCATTACTAAAACTATTCAAAAACGGGATATTTACCATGTTTACTATTTTCGTTTTGCGGAGCTCGATATTTCGACATAAACTGCAAATGTCTTGTTCACGAAACTCAGTTCTGAGCTCCGCAAAACGAAAATAATAACCACGGTAAATATCCCATTTTCAAATAGTTTTAGTAATAGAAGTAGCATGTTAATCTAAAATCTTATATGGAATCATTGTTTTTATTTATAGTAGTTTAGACGACAAGTAACAACAGGGGAAATTAAGATTTTTTTTTATGTCATAATAAGGGAAACAATAATCATTACCTCTTTTTCTTTACTGATTAAAGCTTCATTAAACGGCTCTGACTTCAGTTCTTTGGGATTAAAATCAGGCTTGCTCATTGGTACGTTAGCTATAGAATGTCCAAGGAAAAACTGTTCTGGAGTATAAAACTTAAGTCCAAGATTCTCTGCCAGTAAAATGTCAGCCATAGAGTGATCTTTCTTTCTCCCAGGAGCCCAATTAGCTGTTCTTCCTGCAGCATCTCCGCAATAAAAACTCGCATCCATATTTATAGGTAGATTATCATTTTTCTACAAGGAAATTAAAATGTTCTATAACTACTAATATTATATGGACAAAAGATCCTAATCCAATATTAGTTAATTTCTTTAGACTTCTAGAACTTATTACATTACTCTAATAATAAGACTCATACTCCACTTACTCTACTTAAGAAAGGCCAGCAATAATAAATATTAAATAATATAAGAGATACTAGCAGACCTGGCAGACGTTGTCCTGCCCGGAAAACAGCTACCACATTTGATTGCTTACATACCGTTACCAACAGAGAAAAACTACCCTTTCTCCCAAGTTGGACCAAATTACAGAGGCTTACAAAATTTGATAAAAATTGATTCAGTAGTTTCAGAGTTTATCGCGAACATACAATGTATGTGCCACGAAATTTTTATATAATTATATAGATTAAAACTCAACATAGCAAACCGTTAAAGACATCTAGTAAATTTTAAAATAAAGCATAAATAAATAACAATATTGTAATTTTCTTTTGTAATGGGCATGACGAAAGATTTTGAAAACCTCTTACGTAATATGGGTACACATTTACTATTTACAAAATACCTATATTTCGGTAATAAAGTTAAGTTTAACGAAGTTTAAAACTATTTTTCTAATATGTTTTCAATGAGTTCGACAAAACGGCAGCTGGTGTCATGGCGTCGGCTCTGACGTCACGCTATAGATACACTTCGGACGCGTTCAACCTAAGACCAGCATGAAATTAAAATTATAAATAATGGAGAGAGATTACCAGGAGCTGCAAGTTTTTTATTAGAAATTTCCTCCTCTTTCAGAACCATTTTTTTACTTAAATATTAATAGTTTATGAAATATTGTCAAAAAACGGAACACCATTTCTTCCTTTTTTTAATTGTTTATAACTTTTGCAATTTTTATGTGCTAAAACACACTTTTAGAACATTTTTCTAGGCGATTCCGAATCCAATGAGCTATCACAGATAATTTTAAGAGCAGTATCTCTATTTTCGACCATTTCAACTTGTCGACTAGAGTGCGTTGTAGGTGGAACGCGACCGACATATTATATTAGTATTATGGTGTGACGTCATGCGCTGTAATTTGTGTTTCAATCAAAATGGCCGATTGCAGTATTTTTCGTCGTATCGTAATGTTTTATTTAATTGAAAATCACAATAATCTTATTATCTATACTAATATAATAAAGCTGAAGAGTTTGTTTGATTGTTTGTTTGTTTGTTTGTTTGTTTGAACGCGCTAATCTCAGGATCTACTGGACCGATTTGAAAAATTCTTTCAGTGTTAGATAGCCCATTTATCGAGGAAGGCTATAGGCTATATATCATTACGCTAAGACTAATAGGAGCGGAGTCCACGCCGACGAAGTCGCGCGCAGAAGCTAGTTTTAGATAAAACTAATCCAGTATTTTGAATTTTTTGATTGACAATTTTTTGATACTGTCGTCATGCCCATTTCTTATATAAAATGCCATTTCAATAAAATCTAACCTGTTCTGCAAGTACTTTCCACATACCAGGAGCAGGCTTCCTGTAAAAACCTTTCCCAGTTGCCATATAAACTTGTATCGGAACATTTAATTTAGCTACAATACCCTCAATTTTCTTCTTAAAGTCTTCAATTTTAACCCTTCCATTTCCAATTGGGGATTGATTAGTTAATATTACAATTTTGTAACCGTCATTGAATTTTTCAATTAACTTTTGTGAAGCTTGAGGAAAAGCTATTTGCCAGTCGTTTGTATCAACTGGATGCACTTTGCCAGACTTAGTCTTAATCAGTGTACCATCCATATCAAAAGCAGCAATTTTTTCACTAGACTTGACACCTTTAGCAGTGAATATATAAACTTCTCCTTTGTCCACATCTTCCCATACATTATTCATGGCTTCTTTTATATTTGTGAATTGTTCAAGTTCAGACTGAGTTTTTGACTTTTTCCTTGGTGATGTTTCATGCTTTTCCTCCTCTAACTTTCTCTTATTGTTATTTTTGGTTAACTCTTTGTCAGGAGGTGGGTCAAACTCAATAACGTGAACGTAATTGTTCAAAAGAATTTCAATTCTGCTGCCATGTTTCACTTTATACACTCCATTTCTTTTTAAAGCAAATCCGTCCAGTCCAGAAGGATTTATACCTAATACTTTAATTTCAACCTGGCACTCTTCACAATCGGCTTTTATGCTAACTAAAAATAAAAGAACACTTAAAATTTAAGTTGAAGCAAGAAAATATTAATTTGTGTTTTTATTAACTTACTTTGCTGTCTTGAGCACGACTGATCTTTAATTTTGGTTACTTTACTGCGACCAATAAAGACTTCTACATTATGAGGTAATTTGACTGGCGCATGCGAATCTAATAAACACCGTAAAAAACACTGACGACTCATAATAAATAATATAAATTACTTGAAAAGTATAATTTTAGTGTCTAAATAATCCACAAACTGTCATACAAATAATGAAATATGACAATATATAACAAATTATTCGGGATTTTGTTTTAAAATTTATAAAAATCAAAATTCAAAATAATCTTTTTGTTTTGACATATCATATACCTACACACAGAGTCACAGACTACTAAGACTTAGGAGAACAACCTATTAGCTATGGTTATGGTGGCTCCAGACTTGGCTATTCGTGTTTGCTGTTCAGTATTTGTTGTTTTTGACAAAATATTTGAAGTACGGGCAAATAGACGATACGACCGTCTAAACATGGAGCCAAATATTCGTTGTCAGTTTGGTTGACAGACCATGTGCAGCCAATATATTTGTGTTTGCTTATTTGTTTCCTTTGATGTGCCTTGAAAAACCGACAGAAGTTCGGTAAACCGTATTTGTTATTGGTCATTATTTGCCATATAGGCAAAAACGTGGCAACTCTACACTCTCTACACATGGAAGTTGTTTGTCAAATATGGCAAATACGCAAACACGAATAGCCAAGTATGGACGCAGGGTTATAGTAACAAAGATTAAAAACCGGGCTCCGTATAGTTATCAGGTAAAATGATCATTTCTTGATTATAATTACAGAAATCACTAGGGCACAGATCAGGCAACTTTAGGTAATCATTTTTTTTAATTTAGGCAACAATAATTTGTTTATAGTTAATGAAAACAAATTGACGTTTAATTAGCAGAAATAGGTTAATGTTTAAAGTTCTGACTGTTGCATTCGTTAGGGCATAGTTTAGGCAAGATTAGGCAATTGTTTTAGATTTTATGAAGTAGTAATTAGTAACAATATAATAAGAATTATACTCTTTCCGTGAAGCCGAGCACTCTGAGCTGCTCTGATTGGTCGTACAGCTCGACCAATCAGAGCTCGCTCTTTCCCTGTAGTAGAAATGATCATTTCTTGATTATAATTACAGAAATCACTAGGGCACAGATCAGGCAACTTTAGGTATTTAAACTTTAAACATTAACCTATTTCTGCTAACTATACGTTCAATGGTTTTTCATTAATTTAAACAAATTATTATTGCCTAAAGTAAAAAAATGATTACCTACCTAAAGATGCGATGATACCTAAAGTGCCCTAGTGATTTCTGTAATGTTATAATCAAGAAATGATCATTTCTACTCCAGGGAAAGAGCGAGCTCTGATAGGTCGTACGGCTCGACCAATCAGAGCACTTGGCTTCACGGAAAGAGTATAATTCTTATTATATTGTTACTAATTATTGCTTCATAAAATCTAAAACAATTGCCTAATCTTGCCTAAACTATGCTCTAACGAATGCAAAAGTTCTGAACTTTAAACATTAACCTATTTCTGCTAACTATACGTCAATTTGTTTTCATTAATTATAAACAAATGATTGTTGCCTAAAGTAAAAAATGATTACCTAAAGTTGCCTGCAGATCTGTGCCCTAGTGATTTCTGTAATTATAATCAAGAAATGATCATTTTACCTGCTAACTATACTGAGCTCTTAGTCTAAGTTAAAAACGAAGATGAACTCTACGTTATCGTTCTAATATGAAAACATTCTCATCAAAGGGCCTATGCAAACCACGTTTTTAAAACGCGCCGTCGACGCGCGTTTGTAGCGATACGGACGTGATACACACGTGAGTCAGGGCCTATGCAAACCACGTTTTTTAAACGCGCCGTCGACGCGCGTTTGTAGTGATACAAACGCGATACACACGCGAGTTAGACGCAGCCTGTAGACCTTTGCACACCTGTATAATAAAAGTAAAACGCGCCGTTGACGCGCGTATATAGCGATACAGACGCGATGCAAACGCGCGTGTCACGCGATGCAAACGCGATACAAACGCGATGCAAACGCGATACAAACGTGATGCAAACGCGCGTGTGTATCGATACAAACGCCAACAAACTGCGCTGAAGGATAAAAACGCGCCGTCAATTTGCGCTTTTAAAACGCGCGTCGACGGCGCGACGATACAGACGCGCCGGTGCCGCGCGTTTGAATCGATACAAACGCCAACAAACTGCTCTGTAGGCCATATAACCTAGCCGAAACGTCAGGCCCCGAGCAAATATATTTTACCTTAAATTTTGTTCGCGTTAATCTCCGTGTGAACATTAAATATAATAATGCAACGCGAAAGTTTAAAAGTTGTTATATTTGTATAAACACAAATTTCCACTCCGAGCGTAAATTGAACCCGGGACCGTCGGTTAGGCGCCACCGACACGGCACACGTCTCATTACACCAGAGCGGTTGCTATCTATAGTCTATACATCTATATCTATACAAATAAATAAAATTGCAGTGTCTGTTTGTAATAATAAAATAACCGCTTTTCACTAAATACATATCAATTGTATAATACACGGTAGTGACGGTACATATACCAAAATATTTTTTTTTACAATTTTGTCTGTCTGTCTGTCTGTCTGTCTGTTTGTTCCGGCTAATCTCTGAAATGGCTGGACCGATTTTCACGAGACTTTCGCAAGCAGATCTGGCAGAGCTGATGTAATAAGGAGTAGCTTAGGGTACTTTTATTTTATAACTCTGGGAACTGAAAAATAACTTTTTTGTTAAATTCCACGCGGAAGAATTCACGAGCACAGTTAGTATAATATATGTTAATAGAAATAGCAATAAAAATATATACATGTACCTATTATACAATATGTAACCACTCTGGTGCAGATTGCGTATAGGCGCTCAAAAACTGGTGGTCGTGGGTCCGATAATCCGATTCCCGCTTGGAATTAATATTTTTATTTATCCATATACCTATTTATTTCCAGTCTGGATATTTATACTTGTGGATCTCCGTTGTAGCGTGCATAGGAAAGAACGTTCAGCTGTCAATCCTATTAGTTATCAATACAATACTTAAACTAATAGGTTTAGGAGAGACCCAACAGTTTTACCCCGGGTAAAAGTTTCTTGGGAGAGACTAATCCACCAAACAACTATTACTGAACGAAATGTGTGATACTATAATGGCAGCTGTCAAATGTCATAACCCAATTCATTGTTGAAGTTGTAAAAATTTCGTTTTCGAAGTTTACGTGGTAGTGCTCGTGTGGCTTACGGAATTTTTAAGTACATTATAGAGAAATAAATGAAATTATATATTAAAAACTCACTTTAAATCAATATCTGATAAACTAGACTCATTCTTTATCTTAAAAGTTAATTTGAATAGTGAAAATTAAGGTACGTAAATATTCATTATTTATGTAATAATATATAATTAATAAAACGGGTTTTTTAATCTTTATGAACGTGGCGCTTTTTTTTTTCAATTTTAGACACTATACTCTATAATAATGTCCCTGACAAAAAGAAAACGCTCAATTGAAAATGAACAATTACTTGAGAATGGCGATACCGTTCCAATTAGCGGACAGAGTAACATTAAAGGCGACGAAATAAATATTGCTGTGCTGTTATTTCTGTATACACTTCAAGGGATTCCCTTAGGACTTGCAGGAGCAGTTCCCATGCTGTTACAAAATAAGGGAATTACATACACACAACAGGTCAAATACTATAATTATGTTTTATTTAACAACTTATCCACAAACACATAAACTAGGCATTAATGTAGTAAAAAATAACTGTTAAAATGAATATAATAATGAATGTAATTTTAAAAGCTATACTACATATAAGTAAAAAAAAATTGTTTTCATAATTACAGGCAGAGTTTAGTTTTGTGAACTGGCCCTTTAGTATAAAACTGTTATGGGCACCAATAGTGGACGCTATCTTTTGGCCCGAATTTGGAAGGCGAAAGACATGGCTAGTGCCCGTTCAGTATTTAATTGGGATTGTTATGATCATTATGTCATACAGTATGACTGACTGGCTTGGACAAGATGAACAAGCTCCACATATGACAATGCTTACAATATCATTTTTATTCCTAAACTTCTTGGCAGCTACTCAAGACATTGCAGTTGATGGTTGGGCCTTGACAATGCTGAAACGGTAATTATTTTATCATTGAGTACAAATATCAATTTTTTTTTCAATATCCTATTTATTAATAGTTTACAATAATCTTTATAATAATTATATTTTCAGACGTAATGTGGGACATGCCTCAACATGCAATACAGTTGGTCAAACGGCAGGATTCTTTCTTGGATATGTCTTATTTTTGGCATTAGAATCACCTTACTTCTGCAATAAATATATTAGAACTGTATCTGAGGAGACTGGTCTTGTAACTCTATCTGGTTTCCTTTTATTCTGGGGTTGGGTTTTTATTGTAACTACAACTATAGTTGCAGTTTTCAAGCATGAAGCCAATGACCAAATAAATTTAAAGGAGAGTGAACCAAAGGGCATGAACGACATTGTAAATGCGTACAAACAACTTTTAACAATTGTAAAGTTGCCAGCTGTGAGAACTTTAGCTCTCGTACTCTTTACAGCGAAGGTAAACTTTAGTAACATAATTACATTAACTATAACTACTAATATTATTATTCAGGAGGTTTTATTTAATCTAGTTATCTCCATTTTTTTGCACAATTCCATTTCCAATAAGGCTTGAAAGAAGATTTGTAATAGAATAATTTTTAAATAGGAAAACTTAAAATTATGTTAAAAAAATTAACATTATATTAGACTTGGTTTGAAAGAAATTGTCTAAATCTTAGAAATTCAGTTAAAGAATTTAAATTTGAAAATAATAAAACAATATTGAAAATGTTTTTTATTATCATATCAAAATTTTCGACCCAGCGGGATTCGAACCCACACCTTCCCGACAATCCGTGTCCGGTGCTCTAGCCGTTAAGCTATGGGCCTATACCCCGCGGAATCGAAAATCTCATGTGTGGGTAACACAAAAATATAAATAATACGAATATTGAAAATAATATTTTCAAATTTAAGTTAACTTGAATTTTGTATTTGTATTACAGATTGGCTTCTGTGCCAGTGATGCTGTGTCGGGTTTGAAGCTAGTCGAAGCAGGAGTGCCACGGGAAGATATGGCACTTTTAGCTGTACCATTAGTTCCAGTTCAAATTATCATGCCTGTGGTATGTAGACATTACCATCATTAAAGAACTACTTCAACTAAAAAAAAACGACTATTTCAATTTTTAATGTGACTGTTCATATATTAGCAGAATAGATATGCCTCGCAGTTTCACGCACGTTAATTTGAAAAAAAATAGCCTATAGCTTTTCTCGGTAAATGTGCTATCACACAAAAAGACTTTTCAATTCGAACCAGCAATTAGCAACTTGATTAGAACCTGAGATTAGTGCGTTTATACAAACAAACTTTTCAGCTTTACAATATTATTAGCAGATAGGTGATTTCATAAGAAGTTACTTGGGATATTTTTTAAATTACTTAAGGGATCGGGGTTTTATGAATTTTTTTTTACAAAAAGTGTAAATATGAAATCAAAATCTCACTTATACCCCGTCCGGCGACTAATGATCTTTTTGACAGCCCACGCCTATAAATTACAGTTGTTTTTTTTTTCGGAATAACGTACTAAAATTTTACTGTAATGTCATACTTTATTGACGATTTGATTCATTGAGTGAAGTACCCTGTGCATAACAAACAACCACAGACTATGAAACAGTTCTTGAAATAATAAATCGATCATATGATAAAAATAATTTTACGTCATGTGATTATTGTTTCTATAAATTTAATACAAAAAAGGAAATAAAAATAGTATCTATGACCCCAAGATTGATTACTTGCAAGGAATTAAGTCGAAATCTTGAAATTTAATTGCAAACCAAGAATAAAGAGCAATAACTCTGTTAATTCATTTATTTATTATTTATCTATTTCATTTATAATTAAAAAAACTAATAAACGCATAAATAAATAATATTTTTAAACTAAATGTATTTAACTAAATCGATTGAAAGTTCTTCTTAAATAAAATCGATTATTATTTCGAATCGAATAAATAACGTGTGAGGCAGTCACTAATGTCAAAATTTCTTGAACTGTCAAAAAGATCATTAGTCGCCGGACGGGGTATAATTTTTATTCCAGATAATTGTCTACATTACTGCACTCTCTTAGCCTGCTATATTACATTAGTTCTCACTATCACAGGTTGGCTGGAAGAGATCTCTTCTAGAGATAAATCCACCGTTGCTAACTAAATTTGTATACAAATAACTGTACAATTTTAAGTGCAATAAAGAATATATAATAATGAATTTTTATAGATTTATAACTATTCTTTTACAGATTCTTGCAAAATACACAACAGGGCCAATGCCTCTATCACTCTGGTTGCGTGCTTTTCCTCTACGACTGTTAGTGGGCCCACTGGCAGCCGCCCTGGTAGCTCTTACACCAAGTTTACTTGGTGACTCCGGACCTTCATATTTCTACCTTTGTATTTTAATGATGCTGTATGTCTTTCATCAAGTGAGTTAATTTAATATCTCATATAAATATTAGTTTATATTATATTCTAAGCAAAAGTAATAACTATAATATATAATCATAATAATACTAGATGGCCCGGTGAACTTTGTATCACCTACGTATATTTGTGAAAAATATACACAAAACGCTTTCTGAACGAACCTATAAATATTTGACAACCACTTGACAACGTGCAATGAGTGCGAAAGAGACAGGCCGACGCGTGAAGTAAAAGATTTAATATGAGAAATTAGCCTAATAATCAGGAGCACCGCTCACGCGCGACGTTGCTATACCTACCGCAGGGTCGGCCGTGCGGCGTGCGGCGTGCGGGGTGTGGTTGCCGTTCTTATGTACTTATACAAACGTGTCGGCTTCGTCAGTTATTTAGCAGTTTTTATTTTAAATAAGAAATTAAAAATAATTTGTACTCGACATTTTATGTTAAAAATGGAACAATACAGACAGTGGCGGATTAACATAATTATATGCCGCCAGTAGGCTATTAAATTATTGCCGCCCCTAGTGACCTCTGAAACTCGATATCCTATATCCTAGTACAGTCGAAATACGTACGTGTATTTAAATATATATGTCAATAAATTAAAAAAATACAAACAAACAAACATGTATTATTATATATTTAATATATTTATAACAGTAATTAAAAATTGCCGCCGTAGGCTCCAGCCTACTCAGCCTATTGTGTAAATCCACCACTGAATACAGGGTTTCTTTTATTGAAAAGTGTGAAAATACTCTCAAAATGTGCCTCGAAATTAAATTGTACTTACTACTTATGTACCCAAAAATATAGTACGAAAACTAAATCTTACGCGTGTTTTTAAATCTAAACAATATTTCAAAAACCCTAGGTTGTGTGGATGTGTAGAAAACAATAAATGATTTTGTTTTCCGTGTCTGGTCCTTGGAGCTGGCGCCTGCAGTGGTGGTGTATCTGCATGGATGGAATGGATTTTCTATACAAATAAATGAACCCTCATCAAAAAATGTCACGAGCCGCCTCTGTTAATGACAGTAAAAGTTTAAAAATAAATGTAATATGTGTTGTATTCTGTATTGTTTAGCGTATGTAATAATTTTATTGTTTGTAAGAAATCTCAGTTCAAAATTTTACTATAATTACTTATTGTATTATTTTTTCAGACTTGTCTATACTGCATGTTTGTGGCTGTAATGGCGTTTTTCGCTAAAGTATCGGACCCATCTGTTGGTGGTACTTATATGACATTATTGAACACAGTGTCAAACTTAGGCACCAATTGGCCTAATACACTAGCTCTTTGGGCTATAGACCATTTGACTTACAAGACATGTAACGCATCAGAACTTACAGACAACACTTGTTCTACACAGTTAGAAACTGAGGTAATTTTTGAATTGTGTTAATTTAATGATTATAATTATGTATGAGTTGCATAATTTATTAACAAAATTTTAATATTATTTTTAGGTATGTAAAAATAGTGGCGGTACGTGTGACGTGAGAATTGACGGTTTCTACATAGAAGTTGTAATATGTCTCATAGCCGGTTTCCTATGGCTACAGTGGGGCAAGAAAACTATCAACCGACTACAAAGATTACCTAATACAGCTTGGCAAATAGGTCGTAACAGATAAGACTGAATTCAATATTATTACTATTACGTAATACAAATAGGCACAAACTAAAAGCAGAAATTCTCTTACCTCTAAATAATTATACAGTATGTATGATAAATTGATTATGTTAATTTATAAACCTTTTCATGGATCATCAATTCTAATATATTTTCTCATTTCAAGGTTAGTAATAATTGTATTTATACTTAATATATTGGTTTGTATTAAACTATATACATAGGTGGATGATTTTTACATTATCTTTACAAAAAATGTGACAAAAAACCATGTCCCGATTTGGATCATGGTGCTGCGTCCATTAATGAATTACATACTGACGGATAGGGGTTAACGAGTACATTCATGGAAAAATAAAATTAATTGTTATTCGAAGTAGGCGTATGCATATATATTATAGGCAAGCCAACATTGGTGACTTAATTGACGTTTATATCTGTGAAGATTCTTCATCGATACTGTCAAATCTTATAAATATGTCCCATTTCGTTTAGAGTGTGAAGCGTTTATTTCTGTTCATGGAGGTTTTATTGACTGTGTCAGATGCATGGCAGTACCAGCCCTAAGTACCAAATAATAGTTGCTATCTGAGCGCAACAGCCTACGGCCCCATTTTTGCAGGTACAATAAAGGATTTTATTGAGTCTTTTCTTTCCATGATAACATATTTCCAGAGACTTGGCCGCTCAAAGTTTAAATTTTGACCGTTACTACTGTCACTATGAGGAGGTGCTCTGATCGCAAAAAGATATACAATGCCCTGTAAAATTAAACAGATAAATTATAGGCGATATTTTCACAAATGAAATGGGTTTCTGTCACCCTAATATAACGCAGTTGACTTTTTTGCTTACAAGGTATGTCTACTAAATACACTCATAAAAACGATACATTCTATTGAAATAGGCTATGTATTATCTAATGAGGGTGCTTCGGTACTCGTCATGGCCCAGTACCCGTACTATCGGGGACACTGTTCTTTTAATCCCTACTAATATTATAAATGCGTAAGTAACTTTTTCTGTCTGTCGCGCTTTCACGCCATAAATACTGAACCGATTTAAATGAAATTTGGTACTGTCTAGAGCAGGGGTCACCAATTAGTTTTCTTCGAGGTCCGTTTGAAGAAATGAAATGACCGTCGTGGTCCACAGTCATTTTATAGAAAAAAAAATGACATTTTTTATTGTGGACCATCTGTCTGAAGTTTGAAGGTGAGTGGAATATATGTATTTTTATTAAATGATGTACTCTGTAGTGTAAATTCCTGTGTTCTCGCGGTCCGCACAAAATGGGTCGGGTCCGGATGCGGACCGCGGTCCGCCAGTTGACGACCCCTGGTCTAGAGCCTGAGAAAGGACATAGGCTACTTTTTAATGCAAAAAAAGGAGTGTAAGGGGTTGAAAGGTGGGTATGAAATTTATATGGAAGTATCGTCATTTTTAGAGCTAGAAAATTAAAACTTATTTTATAATTTGTTGATTCGATATAAATAAATATGACATTCAAAGTTTGTAAAAGCTTTAACCTAAAGGGTATAAAATAACAATAGGGAATAGAGGCTACTTTTTAATGCGAAAAAAGGAGTGTAAGGGGTTGAAAGGTGGGTATGAAATTCGTATGGGAGTATCGTCATTTTTAGAGCTAGAAAATTAATACTTTTTTTATAGGTTGTTGATTCGATATAAATAAATATGACATTCAAAGTTTGTAAAAGTTTTACCCTAAAGGGTGTAAAATAACAATAGGGATTAGAGGATGTAAGTTTATATGGAAATATGTAAGTTTTATGTGAATGTTTTATAAGTTTGCGACAAGAGACAGAATATTAGAGCTATTCTGATTTCCAAAATACCAAAAGATATATTCAAAAAATGATGTCGAAAGTCACTATTCCACGCGGACGAAGTCGCGGGCACAGCTAGTTTATTAAAATTTTCCTCAAGTTGTAGCACAATAGCATGCGAGCTCAATAAAATTGATTTTTACTAATATTCTATTTATTTGCATTGTTCTATACAAGTGATATGTATTTGTTATGTTTCTATGGGAACAGAGCATCTCCAAAAGGATGCGATTAAGAACGTAGATGAATATTATTGTGATAGTTAAGAAAATTAATTTGTAATAGTTTCTTATTTTGTTTTTATTTTAATATTAAATCTGTCCAGTTAGTTGTATAATAATGATATAGTATTATTATAATTGTATATTTTTGAATGAATACAGGGAATCAAAAGCGCATGTTCTCTATAATTTTTTATTTTATACATCAACATTTCTTAAAATATTACAATTCATACTTAATAACAGTAAATTTGACAACATTTTTATGCGAATGGTTCAAAATCATTATAATGACTAATATACAACTATAAATAATTATTATTTGTGTGTGAATGTTTAGTAATCAATAATTTATTATAAACATATCTCATTTTAAGCGTGTGTACTAAAACTACACTATAATTATAACACATTGTCAATTGGAAGTGTGTAAAAAAGTTTTCAAAAATGTTATGCGCCCAATCACATATATTTAATATAAAAAAAATCTAGCAATAACGTGTTATATAATTAAGAAAGAATAATAATAAAAGTATTTAACTGAAAATTGATTTATTTTTGTTTTAAGTACACATACAAAAATGATTAACTTTAATCTTGACCATGAAGTAAACTACATTTTGGTTAAAATAAAAAACTGGTAATAATAATAACGAATTTTCTCTTTATCTTTCTGGAACTTACCTCCTACATACCATAAATACACAATCCTAGTTTCATTACTTACTATATCTTATGTCGAGTAAATATTGTTGTTTTAGATTTGTCTGTCTGTATGTGCTAAAAATTTGGCAACATCAATATAATTTTTGAGTAGACTTAAATATGTCATGAAAACTGAAAAGTATATTTAATTTAATAATAGAAAATATATAAATACAAAAATATTTAATAACTAATGACTGCTTTACAGATTTAAATAAACCTGTTTTGAATTTGCGCGCTGAATTGTCAAAATAATATCGTATAGTAACACCGTATTTGTGCTTTTAATGAAATTATACAATTAATAACAGATTCCGATTCATAAGTTATTCAAAAACATTCAAGAAAACAGTTTATAAAATATCAATAGAACAACACAATTTTTTTAAAGCCAATAAACTATTTACATTAACGACTCACCACTACAATTTTAGATATAATATTATAAAATATGCATATTAACTATTATTTTGGAATAATTGATAATCAGATTATGTAACTTCACTGAGTTTTTATAGCAAAAACAATCTATCATCATTTATTATTACATATCATTAATCTATCATTTTGGATTAAAATCCATCGTAATAATAAATTAATTCATCGGTATCTTTTGATCTTCTTTTTTTTATTTCGCCACGGCGTAAATACATTGAATTTGAAACCATTATTTCATTTGAAAATTGAAATACCAAATTTGATTTTGTTGCCAATTAGTAGAAATTTTCAGTTGTCGAATTAAACTTTTGTTTTGCAGAAGCAGTCGTAATTCACAGTTAAACAAATACCTACTTAGAATGGAAAGAATAATAAATCATTACACCTACTTATTTCTAAACAGGTTTCTGAAGTTATACTTCTTTTGTCGCGTTAGGGAAAAGTGTTGTGAGTAAATTTTTACGATGCGCACGCACACTATCACAAAAAACCGACACCCTGAAGTTAGCTAGACAACGAAGAAAAAATTAGCAACGTGAAGTTAGCTAGCCAATGAAGTATAACTTCTTACGTGCGTACAAAAGTAGGTACACACACTTTTTTTATAATATTGAATGTTCACATCAAATTAATAAAATATATTAGTCTAAGCATAAAGAATCGAAATAAATACATTTACAGTGTTTATTACTATTTCGTGTTGAAGATTTAATATTGTAATTAAAAATTTAGTGAAACTGAATAAATACATCAATTGAGTTCAACACCAAAGTTAAGACCTCTACACATTATTCGATACTTAAAATCACAGTTCCCGCCTAGTGAGTGAGCTCAACCGCAACGGCGCATATGATCGACTTACGATTATCACTCTTAGTGCGCTGCCTAGAAATTTGCGGGCAGCGGGGCGGCAGCGGCGGCGGGGCGGGAGCGGCGCGGGCAACGCCGACCCGTTCTCGAAACCAGCGGCAGATCACGTGGCTAGCTATAGTCCGGCCGCCTACGACGAAGAATGTCGCACACCGGCCCATCATCTTTTGTCTTTTTTGTTCGCGTATAAACATATTGCCGTTGCGCTCACACAACAACACTGCAATACTGACGCGCGGGCGGTCACCGCTTGACTGGAGTCACCGCTCGTTGCCCGCCACCGCGCCGCTGGCCCGCCGCTGTTTTCGAGGGTCGGTCCATTTGATTGTACGCATAAGATCCGGCCGCTCCCGCGCCGCTGCCGCAGCCGCCCACTGCCCGCAAAACTCCAGGCAGTGCCCTTACTGCCTTATTTATTTTGCCTATAATCTACCGACGTGTCTCGCTAGAGCGCTATTTTTATCGACTGAGCCCTAGCTGAGGGCAGTTCCTCTGTAGAGCGAGATTACTATTTATTTTTGAAGATTCAGTATTGTAATCAAAAACTTATTAAAATAGAATAAAAACATAAATTGGGTACAACTCAAAGTTAAGATCACGGCATATTATCCAATATTTAAAATCACGGTTCCCGTCTAGCTAGCTCATCGTCGCATATGATCGGCTTACGATCATCACTCTTACTGCCTTTGCCTAATCTACCGACGCGTCTCGCTAACGAGCTAGTTTTATCGACTGAGCCCCAGCTGTGGGCGGTACCACTGTTAGAGCGAGATAGCAAACCTGTGACGCCCTCGCCTAGCTTGGTGTGGTGGATGCCGTACAGGAAATACAGGAGGAGACCTGAAATATTATTTAAATAGTGTATTAATATAGGTATAGCAACACTATATTGAATTTTAAGTGGTCGTGGATAGCCAAATCTATACAATATATTGTAATGAATTTGCAGATACCGGCACGATTGATGTCATAGAGACTTTCGAGATTGAGAGACATAAAACGTAAACCTTTAAGTTTAATATCATGGAATCGGAAAACAATTTAATTTTTAACATGTGTCGTCATGGCAAAAAAACCCAGATACAATAAAAAAATACAGTCGAATTGTCAATTGAGAACCTCCCCTTTTTTGTAGTGCAGGTAAAAATCTTATCTAATCTATACTAATATTATAAAGAGGTAAAGTTTATAACTTTGTTTGTATATACGGGGTAATCTTTGCAAATACTGATCCGACCATGAAAATTCTTTCACTCACAGAAAGCTACACTATTCAGGAGTGATATAGGCTATTTTTTATTGTAATTGAACATAAAATTCAGTGAAAATAATAGTAGGTGTTACGAATCGCGCCATCTCTTGACGAACTGTAGGTACCAACTAAATAAACATCGATGTAAAATAGCAGCGGACGGCGCGTCGAACGACTGTCTTCACGACGTTTACCAAAGTATACTTCATTTAAAAATTCGTTATTATTCTGTAATAGTTCATTTAAAAAACTTGAAACATATCAAATTACTGTAAAAATCTTTTAACGCCCAACGAAATGGGCACAGGTCGGCTAGTATATTATATTATTAGTTTTTTTTTTTGTGTTTAATTCACAGACAGACGGTTACAATTTTATTATATGCATGTACAGTAGATTATTTTTATGAATCCAACCATATAATATACTAAAAAGCGATAACAATTTTATATTTAAAAATATTGTGCTTTATGATATATATATATTTTTTTTAATATCGCAGTGTAACCCATTTACGGGTGATATCCAGGACGCCCGGGTAGGCAGTTCTAGACCGTCGGACCGTCGGACTCAGCACTTAGGGGTGCCAATACCGCACTAAACCCCCTGCGGGAGCCTTCAGCCGCTTTAATTGGAGGGTCCTGGATCTGGAGGCAACAGGATCCCTCTTCTTCTTCAGGGGGACTGTCCGGCTCACCTCTGAGCAGTCCCGACGACGCCGTGTCTAGCAGGACCGGGTTCCCATCTCGGCCGACACGGGTACTTTATGATATTAAGATATACCTACATACTCAACGATTACAACGATTTATAAAGATTATTTAATCTGATTGCTTACCAAAAGTCATCCAAATAGTAAAGCGTGCCCAAGTAAGTGCATTGAGGTTGATCATTAATTCAACGTTCAGCATGACGCTAGCAGCCGGCAGTAAGGGAACCCAGGGCACTCTGAACGGTAAACGGACAGGACTCTGCTGATGAGCCCATATTATAACCAAACCTGTGAATAAAATAAATATTCAAAATTAACAAAAAACCTCTGTAAATTATGTATGCGGCCCGGATTCTGGAAATAGTAAAAGGATATTTTCATAATAAATAGAAGGCAAGATGAGAAGAGTGTACCTTTAAAAAACACAATCCTTACCTTTTAAGCAAACAAATATTAATTAATTAAATATCTAATACTTAAATTTCCTCAATAAATGTAACGCTGCAAAATATGAAAATACGTTATTGATGTAGGATACAGCAGGAAATATCTTGCTCAAAATTTGGAGCACCCCAACTAGGAGGTACGTCAACTTTACAGAAGATCACTGCTAAATATTACTGGTGTTACTGGTGTTGGTTTGGTGGTTCTGACAAAAAGTAAAATATGTAATAAGTAGATTTATAAACAAGTACTTACAAGCAATAATTATGAAACTCAGAACAAAATCCGGCAATAACGCCCACAATCCAGCAGGTTCTGCTAGAAAGTGGTTGTGTGCGCATAGTGCTGCAGCCGCTACAGTGAAGATATAGACGCAACTTGTGACCGCGCTACCGGGAGCGCGTCCGCCTACAAGAGGCTCTAGCCAAGCATACTGTGCTCGAAGCCTTCCGACCGTAAGAGCTTCAAACATCTGTTGGAACAGAAAAAATTAGAGGCAATATTAGTATTATTCCAAAGTGCCGATATTAACTTTGCTTCCAAACGGTACAAATCACAGTTACCTCAGAAGAAGAAGATCCTCCATCGGTCCCTGGGGTACCAGTCGCAGAGCTATCTTCTCTATCTATAGGTGAATCCAAATGTGGTGATCCGAAGATCTTGTCTTCCGAAGGTGGTGATGGTCGATATCTTAGAATAATAACAGCTGCACTCACAATCGTATATGCTAACAATGTACCGATTGACATAAACTCAACAAGTTTCTCTAAATCGAATAATAGTGCGATAAAGGCTGATGATAACCCTGATATAATAAGATTTGAAATAGGAATTTGAGATTTATTGTTAACATCGCTAAGGAATCCAAACAAAAGTCCATCGGCCGACATAGCGTATAAACAACGCGGTAAGGAGAATAAAGAGCCTAATAAAGTCGTAGTCATTCCACAAACAGCACCAACTGCAACTGCATATTTTGCCCAATCTGCATGTACAGCGCCTAACGCTGCTGGCAAAGCGGCATCTGGATTAATACTTGTGTAAGGAACCATCAAAGTTAAAGATATAGCAACAAGAATATAACCGAAGGCTACCATTGCCATTGAAAGTATGGTTGCAATAGGTATAGATCGCGAGGGATCCTTAGCTTCTTCACTAGATGCAGAGATACTATCAAAACCGACAAAAGCATAGAAGCAAGTTGCTGCGCCAGCGAGAACGCCACTAAAACCGAAAGGCATAAAACCACCGTTCTTCTCGGACCAGTTACTGATATCGGCATAGTAAAATCCCAGAAATATTACTAATGAAATTACTATAAGGTTTAAAATTGTCAGTCCATTGTTGATATAGGCTGACGTTTTAACACCTACTGCTAATATCAATGATGCTACAATGCATATAAGAAAAGCTAATACATCAGGGTATCTACTAAGTAATGTCTCGTGAAGATCACCCGTCACAGCTATAGTTGCATTGCTGATTGCACCATCAAGCATTGCGTCTAAATATCCTGACCAAGCTCGTGCGACTGAAGCAGCGCCTGAAAAAATATTTTATATAAAAATGTGAAAAAATAAATTTGGCTCCATTTAATAAATTATAGATTTTTTCTCTTACCTATCATGTATTCGAGAACAATATTCCAACCTATAATAAAGGCCCAAAACTCTCCAATGCTAACATAAGTATAAGCATATGCACTGCCAGCCCTTGGTATTCTAGTCCCGAATTCCGCATAACACAGGGCAGCTAGCGTAGACGTAATACCGGCTAAGAGGAAACTCAGCGCTGTAGCCGGCCCCGCCATGTTTCGGGCCACAGCTCCCGTTAGTACATAGATACCAGCTCCAACCATATGACCCACACCTAAAAAAAATTTCCTACCTAAAGACAAGTAAGTAGGGACAAAAAAAATCATACAATGTGTTTCAGTAACATTTTATTATAGTTTAAAGTACCTACATAAATATTAAGAAAAATTATAAATGGGAACGAAATATGTTTACGACGATATAGGATATGGCTAAGAGGATGTCTAATTATTTTTTTAATAAGAGGCTTTTACAGTGAAGTTATAAAAATTTGAAAGTATATATATGCAATAGCTTACCCAGCAAAGTAATATCAAATGTGGTAAGGCAACGATTGAGTGGAGTATCCAAGGAATCTCCATAAAGAGGTTTGCGTCGGTTCATTTTATGGCAAAATCCTGAGAGTACATGACCCAGGATTTTATGCCTGGCTCCTGGCATGATGAAGACTGTAAGAAAAGAAAAACATAAAACCATTAGGACTAGACCTTAAACCATTACCCTTTCATTACGAATAAAATTACATTTACATAACCCAAAATCAAGAAAGCACAAGAGTTTTGTGTTATGGGGAAGCTTACTAGGCCAATATTAATTTATAAAATTTAATTACGTACATAGTTTTCTCTTGTTTTTTACAATACACAGTTGTTCAGTTGTTATAACTTTGTGTCGTTGTTATAGCTTTGTGTCTGGCCAGCTGACAATGTTTGCAATGCTCCTATGATAGGCTTGTTGAAAAAATCTGCGCGCGCATTCAATCGATTTCTTGGGGATGAGCAAAATATTATTTAAATTGTTGAGGAGTATCTAATGCATACTGAAAATACTTCAGGGGCTCAATACCTGTATTAATTACAAATTTACAACCATGATAACTAGATGAATAACCGCAAGTATATTTACAAAACAAATTTGCAATACAAATGTATAATTGTATATTGTGAGCGGGAATCGAACCCGACACCCAGTGGCGTAGCTATCATAGGGCAAGGGGCCCTGGTGCAGTGCACCAGGGCCCCGGAGCTCAGGGGGCCCTCTAACCTCACCTTTGAAAAAAAAATAATAAATAAAATAAAGATTCTTTTTTAAATTATTTTTTTTCAAATCAACATCGCCATTATAGAACTCCTTATTTAACATTTTCAACACATGTGCCAAGCGTCCTAGATAAGCAATGTGCTGTTTGTTATCGTTATTTCAGTTATTTGGTAGTCAGTACGCCCGTAGCACATTGGATCAGCGATAAGCTCACGTGCTTGACGGTCGTGAGAGCAATTTGCCAATTTAGAAGAAGTTTTCATTCGTTCTTGCCTTGCATCAGTTCTCATTTATGATATTTGTGGCGATGTTTTTAACTTTCTTGGGTCTGGGACGTAATATAAATATAGAATAAGAATAGAATAGTTGACGCTAGGTGTGTCGCTTAGTGGTGGTTAATATCGACGGGTGCAAAGTAAAAAAAGTTAACTACAATTTTGAGATTTTTTTTTTATTTCAGTAACTAACTAAAAACTCTATATTTTACAACATGGAAAAAGAAAAAATTAAAATATCGCCTCATTTCTTGTACTTTTGTCAAGTAAAAAAAGACAACTACTGCTTTTTTGTAAAATTACACGACGTACATGCGTTCAACTACCGCTGGCCGCTTTTACGCAGTCCGCGCGGGGGGCGCACGTTCATTCTTATTGAGTCATCAGTCAGATGGCATGTTCTTCGCCGGCCGGCAACAATGTTAAACAAATAATTTTATGATGTAGAAAAAGACATCTGCGTAATTATGCTTTGAACTTTGATTTTATTTAGAATATAACACAGTTATGGACTATTTTTAATAATTGGAAAAGTCATACTTTTTATACTTACTGAAATATATATGTATGAAACATACTTTATTAAATCCAGATTTTTAATTCCTATGTAGAAACGACCAAGTGGTAGTTAACTCAGTTGTCATATTTTTAAGCACAGTGTAGAGGCGGACAACTGCAATATCTCGTAAATTAAACATAATTAGAAGAAATGAAATATACAGGTGTTTGTCTTTGTAAATAATGTAGCAATGTTGAAAATTTCAACAAATTTGGTTTGAAATTGACAAAATGGGAGCACTTTTTCCTATTATGCGCTCTCCTGAAAAGTAGCTGTTTTGTATATAACTCTTTTTACTTTGCACCCGTCGATATAAAGTATAGCGTCAAAATATAACACGCTATTTATTTATAGCATCTAGCGTTTGTTATACCGACTCTGACTTCGCGCTACAAAAATAACGTCTCAACAAACTAGGCGTATCAAATTCTAGAGCGGGATAGCATTATAGTTTTATAAAATTATAAGTTTTAAAGCGTTATACTATTAGCGTCTGATAGTCTCACTAGACTCACTAGTCACTAGTCTCACAGCGTCACAGCCGGTTACAGCGCTAGGCTCGGGGCACTCCGGCGAAGTCGTATGAACTCGGGCAGCAGTCAGCCGGTTGGCCAGCGCTAGCTACTTGGCTACGTTCGTCTTACTGGAACTCTTCAACGCTAGTGCTAGCGCTGAAGAGTTCCAGTAGAGACGAACGTAGTGAATCAGAGATTATAAAATCAAAAATACTGAATTTAAGTTTGTATTTCTTTTTGAATTCATGCACAGCGTATTAGACAAGATCAATTATGTTTCCAAAGTTTTGCAAAAACGTGATATCGTTTTGAACGAAGCTTGTAAAGCTTTGGACGAAACAACGGATAAATAGAAAAAGCATAGAAATGACTTCGAGTCCTTCAAATCCAAGGCCACCAAAACCGCGAGAAAATACGATATCGATCCTACCTTTCCAGAAAAACGACGAAGAAAAACTTAAAAGCATTTCGATCGAATTGGCTTCTGATCACCGATTTGAAAACCGGGAAGAAGTATTTAGAGTAACTATTTTCAACAATGTACTCGACATAATAATCAGTCAGTGCAGTTTGTAAATCGTTCGACTTCCTGATTCCAAAAACTTTGCTTAGCTGGAAGGAAACGATTTTACTCAAGAAATGTGATGAAAAAATATTTCGATATAATTGGACCTAATTTTTCGCTCCAATTTCTTAATGTATATCTAGGTCTATTCGCCAGCTTTGCAAAGAAATTATAACGAAATTTGGCGTGCTCGAATGTGACCTAACGGAAGTGTGTACCTACAGCGATGCTACTGTTTCATACAATTCTTGTAACTTCCGCGGCAGTAGAAAGATCTTTCAGTAAACTGAAGATTATAAAAAAATATTTATGAAACAGCATTCGACAAGATCGCCTCCGACATTTATCGTTAATTGCAATAGAAAATGAGGCGGCATCAAACTTGGAATTGAGTGAAATTATAGACGAATTCACGAAAATTAAAGCGCCCAAATCCCACGGACGGGGAATTCTGTTAAAAGTAGATAATTTTTTCCCTTAGTTAATCTCATCTGTATAATAAATACTTATTCTATATTGTCATGTGCGTCGTTGTTTATTTATTCCCTTTTTCTTCTATTAAACACATGGAGATTCTAATAGAGACGACGTATGGGATTTAGCCTACTAGGGATAAGTTCAACTCACTGTTTCTTATTTTTATTCATATCAATAATTTTGAAGGCCAATATAAGTTCAAACTACGCGGAAAGAGGGGAGGAGGGCCCGATTCTTTCCCTATGCACCAGGGCCCTTGCCCCCCTAGCTACGCCACTGCCGACACCGCCAGCACAACAGAACTGTCAGTGCTGTGACCGCTGCGCCAACGAGTCACCAAATATATGTATAAGTATAAATTATTCATTCATTACCTTCTGATCAAGAAATTAATTTCGACTCAAATAAGTCCCTAAAAGTTTATGAAACATTGTAAAGATTTGAAACTGAGGCTTAAAGATGATTCAAGTAGTGAATCAGACATTGACGGTATTGATTTGTTAAATGAAGTACACTAGCTATGCCCGGCGACTCGTCCGTGTGGAATTAAAAAAAATATTGTTCAGTTCGCAAAGTTACAAAATAAATAAATTTCTAAAATAAAAGTAGCCTAAGCTACTCCTTATTACATCAGCTATCTGCCAGAGTTCCGTCAAAATCGGAGCCGTTTCAGAGATTAGGCGGAACAAACAGACAAACAAAAATTGTAAAAATGTTATTTTGGTACGTGTACCGTGTATACATCTATACGCATTTATTAAAAAGCGGTTATTTTAATATTACAATTTACAAACAGACACTTCACTTTTATTTATTTGTATAGATGTATAGATTTCCGAACACAGCAATAGCGCTACGAATATTACCTACTTACATACATTACCGATTTCAGTTGCATCTGGTGAAAGATCCTTTTCCAAATTAAAAATTATCAAAAACTGCATATGATCAACAATCAATCAACTGCTTATAGGATCAACTCCATGCAGCATAGACTGTAATTTAGCTATAGTTACAATTGAACATGAAATTTTTATTATTTTAGACAGCTTGGATACAAGAAAGTTTATAGGAGATTTCGCAAATATAAAAGCAACAAGAGTTCTATTTTATTTAGTAGACTACCTATAAGTATTTTAATATATTTAAGTATAGCTACACTTCAGTAAACAAAAATAACGAAAAACCTAATGAAAATAAATGTTTTATTTTCGTTAGTTTTTTCTTATCCATTTCCCAACATAATGAAAAAAAAACATTAAACAAAAACCTCTGTGTGGTTTTATGAAACCACGGTAAAAGTGAAACTTTAATAGGTAACTTACATCAGCTGTATGTTGTCATTAGTGTCTTAGTTCTAGGAAATTACTAGCTTCTGCGCGCGACTTCGTCGGCGATGACTCCGCTCCTATTGGTCTTAGCGTGATGATACATAGCCTATAGCCTTCCTCGATAAATGGGCTATCTAACACTGAAAGAATTTTTCAAATCGGCCCAGTAGTTCCAGAGATTACCGCGTTCAAACAAACAAACAACCAAAGAAACAAACTCTTCAGCTTTATATATTAGTAGGTATAGATAAGAGATGGCCGACCGTCATGCGACATGCAATACGCACACGAAAAAGTTTGAGACGATGATGTAATAAAAGTTTCACTTTAATAAATGCTATTTATTTTTAACAAATCTCAGCATATGTTATACTAGCTTCTGCCTGTGACTTCGTCCGTGTGAAATGGTTATTTTGGTCTAACGCTAACTTATTTAATCATTTGCGAAACTTTAGGTAATTGTTTTCGCAGCGCACAAAGCGGAAGCTCTCAAAAGTAAAAAAAAAAACGATTTTGAAACATTCTTCATTGGTGCTCCGCTCCTATTGGTCTTAGCGTGATGATATATAAAAAATAGCCTATATCCTTCCTCAATAAATGGGCTATCTTACACTGAAACAATTTTTTAAATCGGACCAGTAGTACCTACATGAGATTAGCGCGTTCAAGCAAGCAAACAAACAAACAAACAAACTGCCGTAACCACACAGCCAAAACACGTAACAAACATCTGTATGGCCAATACAAATGTTTGTCATGTGCGTCATTGCAACAGCCACAAAGCCCACAAACCAGTGCTGTGACCGTTGCGCCAACGCGTCGTCTATCTAGTTGTATAAAAAATAATAATTAGTGTCTGGTTTGGTTGTTTGTCCTTGTCAGTCTCCATATCGAGCCACAAAGAGCACGCTGTCGAAGACAGTTTGTTATCCATGATACGCGATAGAGATTCTTACTCATAGTAGGAAATATAGGTATCTACCCACCCACTTGTAAGGAAGGAAGCATATAGTTGATTAAGCTCGAACCTTATAAATTAATTAGAATTAGCAAGTTGAAGTGACGTCGGCTGGTCACCTGTGTCGCAGGACCGATGGCCGTTGGAGCAGACGTGTCCTGGAGTGGAGACTGCGTCTTGGCAAACGCAGTGTGTGACGTCCTCTGGCCCGCTGGACCCACGATATACGTAAGATTGCCGGTGTAGGCTGGATGAGGATTACTGAAAACCGGGATGTCTGGCGCGAATTTGGGATGGGGCGAGGCCTATATCCAGCTGTGGACTGTAATGTAACTGACTGAATAATAATCTATCAATAAATCACAAATGAATAATATTCAAAGAAATATACTGAAAATAATGAAACTATTTCGAAAATTAGTAGAAACTTTAGTCGATAAACGCGGTACGTACCCAACTTTGAGGTCCAAAGTAATAATATCTACTTACGTTTTCATAGAGCAAATGAAAATTATCGCGGTAGATCAATTCTTAGTAAGTAAAAGAAAAAGTATGTAGTGAACTTAGTCACTTAGTCTATTTTTTCAAACACACTACGTCAGAACCACACAAAATAATTTTATCGCGAATATTTTTTTTTAAACGAAGTGGGCAAGGGTGAAGCCAAGCATGGAAAAAATAAAAGCAGTAATTTCCTCAAACAATTTAATCCACATTCTACGTCTAATCAGCGTTATTGTTGATAATATATTAACATAAACAAATTACACAAATAAATTACAATTATATAATTGGCTAATAATTATTTTAATTACGTAAGTGGTTATAAATGTTTATTAACAGTATTTATGAGTTCTACTATAATGTAGTAGCTATTTATTACTTTTCGGTTTACTACCAACATAATTTTTATACATTTTTAATAACTCAATATAATATAAGGAATATATTTGTTCACATATGAAAACTACTCGTATATATTTACGTTTCCGTAGTAAGTATATAATCTATACACGTAACGAACTTCCTTTTTCGTCCTTTAATATGCATGTCCAATCTATAAACAAATTGTGAGTATACTTAAATAAAATTAAGTCCAGTACTTAAGTAAAGTTTAATGGTTAGTTTTACACATATGACAATTATTTACATATTTAATATGCAGACTTTTATTTTGACAATAATCAGACGCAGATTTCATTTTTAAATCAATAACTATTTTTACTAAAACGAATTCGTAATTTTTTTAAGAAACAAATTTAAATAGAAGTATAAAATTAATCCGGGTTTATCTAAAAACGGTCTTGTAAGTGAATTTTTTGAAGATAGCTTTTTAATTAAACTAAAACAGAGTTATTGTTAATCATAAATGAAGTAGAAAAATTGTTCAATCTGGCACGAGTATAATTTTTAACGCCTTCGAAATTTCATCTATACTAATATATAAAGCTGAAGAGTTTGTTTGTTTGTTTGTTGAACGCGGTAATCTCTGGAACTACTGGGCCGATTTGAAAAATTCTTTTAGTATTAGATAGCCCATTTATCGAGGAAGGCTATAGGCTATGTGTCATCACGCTAAGACCAATAGGAGCGGAGTCCACGCCGACGAAGTCGCGCGCAGAAGCTAGTATTTAATACAATACAAGCCGACCTAGCGAACTTCGTATCATTTTTTTTCATTTTTGCAATAAAAAATATCGGGGTCATTAATCGATATAAAATAGTCTTTATTTTAAGTTGGAAAAAGTTACAAATCTGTACAAAATCGGTTCAGTAGTTTCGGAGATTAGCGCGGACAAACATCGTGTATAACTGCCCTGCTGGTGTAGTGGTGCGAGTAGTCGTCTAAAACACCGACGGTTTACGGGTTCGAATCCCGCTCGGGATGGATATCTGTATTTGTACAAATATTCCTTTTCGGTTTGGATATCTGTCCTTGTGTGTCACGCCACAATGCCTCGGAGAGCACGTTAATCCGTCGGTCTCGATTATATCCTAAATATCGATATCGATCTAGATATCGTAAATACCTGATAGCGATCGTTACTCATAGTAGGGAAAATAATTATCCGCCAACCCGCAGTGGAGCAGCATGGTGGATTAAGCTCCAATCCTTCTCCTACATAGAGAAAGAGGCCTATGCCCAACAGTGGGATGATACAGGCTGAATTCATATATATTTATCTTATCTTATATATAAAATCCTCGTGTCACAATGTTAGTAACAATAATACTCCTCTGAAACAGCTGGACCGATTTTTATGAAATTTTGTGTGCATATCGGATAGGTTTAAGAATCGGCCAACATCAATTTTTCATACCCCTAAGAAATAATGGGGGAGGGAATTAAGAGGGTTAATAACATATATGGCAAAACAACATTTGCGTGGTCAGCTAGCAAATTGCATTACATTGTTTTATTGTGACTGTTTTGCACTGCATAATTCAAAAAGTTCACCCGATATTTCCTTTGTGTAACTTACCTTCGTAGTAAACTAGTATTGTGGGACATCTTAATTCTAATTTGCACTATATTACTCCTTCTACAATAATCTTATTTAACAATTATGCATTGTTTTTAACCATGATTCAACTATTTACTTTATACATATAAAAGAACCAGCTACCAACGGTGTAACTATGTAATCTATACTGTGATAATACTAATAATCATTTAAAATTGAGTATGTAGTAATTTACAAACATTCGTAATACATATTTAATATAATATATATAATACATATATACAATGAAAGTTTTAAAAGCATATTTTTTACTTTTATACATACTTAAAAATTATTCTTTGATAATCAAAAGATAAAATAAAAAATAAAGTTAAATTCAAGCTAAAATAATGACTGTGTAGTAGTGCCTCTTTAGTTAACATCGCTATTACTTGACATTTTACAGTGATGTAAATAATAATAAAAGAGAAGAAATTTCAAAACGTAACTAAATTTTTGACAATAGGGCGGATTAAGACTGGACGAAATTTATAAAAGGTTTATAGCAAGTAGATTTACTTAATAGTGACAGAAAAAATATACAGAAAAGATCGCGAAAAGCTGTAACTGCCAATACTTTATCGGTTTTCTGCTAAATGATATGTTTTAGGTGTCAGTCTTTAGAAATTTATGCGCTTAACGACAAAAATAAAAAGTTTAAGTATATGTATTTGAACTAAGATATTGCTTGTAAACCGAGACTTAGTAATTTATTTTGAACATAGCTAATGTACAAAGTAGCAAATACTGCCATATAGTGAAATTATTAATGCGATAACATTATTTACTAATTATTTTATTTTATTTTATATTGTGCGTTTATTTCTTTCACACTAAGTAATGCTAAAAAACCCAGGATTTATTTATACGTGACATTTTGAAATGGATACAATCGTATTTAAAATTATACTTATGATGATATTAGAATATAGAAATTAAGGTATTTAGAAAATGTGAAAAAGAAACGAATTCAAAATCAACAATCCATGATCACCCATAATATCCAGAAAAAAATAAAAGAAACATAACGCAGTACCTACTCACGCCACAAAAGTACGGTCCTGGTCGCAGAATTGTTAGAAAATGATGAGCGCATTAATGTACCATCGTACATTCGTACCTTATTTGGATATTCATTAAATAGGTACTTAGAATTTTTTTTAATTTACCTATTAGGCAAAATAATGTTCTTAAAGTTCAAAATGTATGTTTTAAATAATGAATATTGTATATTGATGGTCCCCTCGTAAAAAAGTATTATAAATGAATAAAATGTCTTTTGAATGTAAAAAATTATGTAAAATCTCAATATACCATCATTTCTCTAAAGAGATACAAACAATATAGTTATTAGAAGTAGCAGTATGAAAAAAATCTATACTAATATAATAAAGCCGAAGAGTTTGTTTGTTTGTTTGATTGTTTGTTTGTTTGAACGCGCTAATCTCAAGATCTACTGGTCCGATTAGAAAAATTCTTTCAGTGTTAGATAGCCCATTTATCGAGGAAGGCTATAGGCTATATATCATCACGCTAAGACCAATAGGAGCGAAGTCCACGCCGACGAAGTCGCGCGCAGAAGCTAGTAGAAAATATAGGTGTTAATGAAATTATGAAATTTTCTTTCTAATTGCAAGTGACGTTGTCAGGATTTGTTTTCAATTTTTCTTTCCTCTTAATTTTTGGAGCTCAAATTCAAAATGTATTTTTTATGTTTAAAATACAAAACTGTAGTAAATTTTTAATACTTATTTCATATTTATTTAAAACATATTTTAATAAAGCATGTATCTACAGTGAAATACGCACATGTCAAATAATAATATGTTAGTGTGTATAAATGTAATAATAATATTTTGACGTAATATACACTAAAGTTTAATAAATAGTATAAATTACCCAATTTACAAATATTTTATCATTAAAGCAAAATGTTTAAAAAATTAAAATAAATTCGAAGATCCAAATAAGGATCTCGTTTATAATCTTACAATTAATGTACTGTTAACATAAGTACCTCTGAATTTATACCCTCATTTAGCCGTTTTTAAATGCATATAAACTCAATGTAAGAATTCTATTATGTAGAATCAAGAATAGTTTTGTCAAATAAAAGTATACCCTAAGTAATACTAAAATATAGTAAATATAAAAATAGTGACTCTTGAGTAGGCAAAACGAAGTAAAAAATATATGTGAAAATATGGGGGCGTTCAAGTATTACGTAACGCTAATTGGGGGGAGGGGGGGTCTTGTTAAACATTACGATGCGTTATAGGGGAGGGAGGGGGGGGTTGCGAACAACGCGTTACGTAACATTGTTTTTTGTTTATTTAAAAAACTAGGGTATTAAAATCTATTGTTTTATTTATTTATTACTACCACAAACGCGATTAAAAAAATAACAAAAGTAATTTAGCGACTTTCCGGTTAGTTGGCGGCTTGGACATTTGGGAATAAAATGTGGTAAAAATGGTCAGTTGGGTGTTATGTAACGTTTATGGAGTAGGGGGGGTGGTACAGGACAACGTTACGGCGCGTTACATGGGGGGAAGGGGGGGGGGGTAAAAATCTTCCAAATTTGCGTTACGTAATACTTGAACGCCCCCTATTACAAAATATACAGTAAGATAAAACAATTATTTATGTAGGAACACAGAGTTAAGAAGAAATAAATACATATATTATAGTAACTTTTCTACTCTTAAAATACTGTAAATTTAAGAGATTACAGCAGTAACAAAAAAAATTTAAACAAGAGAGCAATTCCTTAGCAAGAACTTAATAAAAAACAAAACAAGTATAAACTTGTTGATTACCTACAGTTCAAATTAAGATATTCTCAATAATCATCACACTAAAGAAAAATCATATAAAATAGTATTTTTAGTTTATAATAAATAATGTTAAATAGTATTTTCATCCAGAATATTCAAAATATATTTTGAGGCATATTTTAATTATACACTTACAGATCACACAAGAATACTTTCTTAATTGTTAACAAAGTTATTTTAGTAGAAGTTAAAAAATATCTCTGGACACTTTAATTAACATACAATTAATTTAAATATTTATATAACAATATCTATATGAAACAACATAGTTGTTACACATTGTACTTAACAGTACCTACATATTTTGCTATTGCATTTTATTTTATTACTTTTCATTTGAACATAAACCTCTTTAAACATCCAATTGGATAACTTCCCAACATGATCCATTTTTAGCACCTTAAAATTATCTTAAACTTCAACATTATATCACATTTAAATTGCACATCCAGAAAACAATTGCCAACATGACAAATAACATGTATTAAAGTCAGATTGTATGTTCATAGAAAAGTTCATAACATTAAATTTTTCACAAAAAACTTATGTTGTCATCTAACATGAACCACTATCCTCCAGTACCATTAAAATATTGAGCATGTTTAGTATAAGGGGCTGCAATGTGATAAGGAGGAGGTTGACCCCTCATGTATGTTGCCTCTGACATTCCACTTGGGCTATGTCTGTGACTTGCAACACTTGGAGGATTGGATGAAGCAGGTATGGCCTCATATACATCATACATGTTCTGACTAGCAAGTGACTGTATGTGAGTAAAGCTACCGTCGTCTGATATAAGAGGAGTGTTAGTCATACGATAAGGATTTGTGGCATTAGTGTGACCAGTTGGAGAATACAATTCTGGAGACTGTGAGGGGACATAAGTAGGGCTTGATGCAGATATATCATACATATTACAATTAGGTGATGCTTGGTGAATTGTAGATGGATAGTGGTTGGTATCAACATTAGGAGCAGTGTACATATTATTATAATGACACAAGTTCGGCATTGTTGTTGAACTAACTATTTGGCTAACTGTGTGAACTTTTGGACTAGACAAGTCTCTACCACTATGGGGATGATAGTTTAACACATCAAATTTTCTCTGTCCATAAATCTTTTCAGATCCACATGCATAAGTGTCTGGGCGGTATGCTTTTCCATGATAGGTTCCTTCTGTATGACATACCATTTCTTTTCTAGAAAATGCAGGCTCAAAGGGTGGTAAGTTATCAGCTCTACACCTCATACTATAGGAATTTTCACTAAATTGAGGTGACAATATAGTTTCATCATTTGAATGTCTCTCTTGAGAAGTAACACTAAGTCTACGTAGCTGATTGCAGGTGTCATCAGAACAATTGCGGTAACCATGATCATTAGGCAGTACGTAATTTTTATTTTCTACTGGATGACCTCTAAAGTTGTTAATTGGCATTGATGAACATGATCTTACTGGATCTGGCCGTGGTGAATATCTTTCGTTTTGTTTTAAATTATAATGAGCTGGTACTAATCCACAAGTTTCTATATTATCACCTTTATAATCATTCGATTCACTATTATTATCAACATAGAGAGCATGATCTACACTTTTATAAGTTTTTTCTTGTTCATATGCAAGATCTAATGGTTTGTCATATGAATTTTCTGGTGGTAAATTATCATAAGTAGATGTTTTCATAGCATCTTTTTGTATATTATCTTGATTATGTTCTTCAGCATTTATAACCTCGAGTTTGTTATCAGACGCAAATCTTTGTTGTAGAGTTGGTGTGATCTTAGCTGCTTTAATATGCAGAGCATTGTGCATAGGTGGTGAAACATCCTGTGCACCGTCTTTATGTATATTTCTGGCATGTTTTGCCATTGCCCTTAATTCCTTTGGATATGGTGTTGGAGCTCTACGTAACTGTCCAGGTTTCTCTGCAGCTTTAACAACAGGTTTCATGTCTACAAAACTAATATGGCGGGGTGCACTTTGTGCCTCTGTATTATCTGCTTTTGCATTATCAGATTTAATCTCAATGGGAGTTAAAGGCACTTGAGGAAATAGAAAACAAGTAAGAACTTGCTCATAAGTATTAGGATCTACTTCAGAATGCATAGGCACTAAAGGTTTGCTTTGATTTTCTGATAGCCATAGGGCTACTAAATTATCACAATTTAATAAAGATTGAGGAAGGTAACTTAATGAGTTCCTCACCAAATTTAAAACTCTTAAAGAAGTCAAATGGCCAATTTCTGGAGGTATTTTTGTCAGCTTATTTGCACGAAGTGATAACACAGACAATTTGGTACAACTACCAATTTCTGGTGGCACTGCCCTTAGCATATTTTCATCAACATTAAGATATTTTAATTTCCTTAATAAACCAATGGAAGAGGGTAACACATCTATGTAATTGCACATTAACATTAGTTCTTCTAGGTTTTTTAATTGACCTACACTTTCTGGTATTGAGTAAAGCCTGTTGTTATCCAATTTTAAAGCTGTTAAATTATTCAGCTGTCCGATACTATCAGGAAGCTCTGTCAAACTGTTGATAGACAGGGTCAGGTCTTCTAAACTTGTACAGTACCCTATTTCTGGAGCCAGTTCCTCTATCATGTTGTTACTTGCTTCTAAATGTACTAAGTTCTCTAAAGGTTTTATTACAGATGTTATGCTTGTGAAACTGTTGCTGTCAATCCACAATTCTTTCAGTTTCAAAAATCTTCCTATTACTTCAGGGAACTGTTGAAATTCATTTTGTCCAATATCCAGTCTAAGAAGGTCAGTGGATCGAGAAAGTGATTTTGGTAGTATCATTAGATAGTTGTCTCTTAACTCAAGAATACGTAAATTTGCCAGACGACCAAAGTTTCCAGGAAGATATTCAAGATAGGTATCATTTAAAAACAAGTCCTGTAAAGCTACAAGATTTGTTAATGTGTCGGGCAGCTTTTCTAAAGGATTGACACTAAGATCTAAGAATACCAAATTCTTTAAAGATTTCATGTTGTCTGGTATGGATGCTAAAGTGTTCCTACTGATATTCAGATGCTGCAAGTTTACCAATGATGATATGGCTGTGGGAATTGCTTGAAGCTCATTGTCACTAAGATCTAAGTATTTCAAGCCATGGCACATGAAAAGCTGTCGGGGCAGTTCAGTAATACGGTTACATTGGCAGAGCAGAGTTTCTAGAGTTCTTTCGTACACGAACACTTCCGACGGCACATCCGTTAGTGAATGATGCGAATAATCTAACTCAACAATATCTTCGACACCGGGTCTCACACAACACAGAAAATCAAATGGCATTATGGAATTAACTCTTAGAACACGATAAAAATTGTAATGATTCGTAAAACACAATCAGGCATCCTTCAAAATTATGAAGCATAACATTGTTGATATTTTTATTTATCACCTTAACTTTGTTTCATGTTTTTTTTGTAAATCCGATTTTTAAATATTTTTATATATTAACAAATAAAAACTATGTAATGAATCACATATAAATTCACAACTGATTCATCTTTCTTCCCCTCCCGAACTGTATAAATAATCTATGTAGATGCTTGATAGATGCCAGATAACCACAGATAACTGTGTGTACTACATAGATATAGTAAGTTCAACTCATCTTTGCGCGCGTGTATATGTGTGGGTGCGACGGTCGCCGTAGTGACGCGACCGTCGCACTGTCCCTGACCGTCTGCTACTCAAATAAAGTTGTATAATTACAAGCGCACGCACACATAGAGCCGCGCGCAAAGATGACTTGAACTAAGTATAATAGATTTTAAATAGTAGTATTGAATTTAGGCTCCGTTGCATGACCTGTATTATGTATATAATGGGCCCCGTAAACGATCAAACTTGTTTGTCAAACATGTTTGATCAAACTTCATGTTTCATATAACAAACATATCAAAAAAACCCGCAGCCCCGCACACGATCAAATAATTTGACAAACACGTTTGTCAAACAGAAATTTAATATGAAGTTTGATCAAATATTTGATCGTCTACGTGGCCCTTTAGACCAGGGCTGCCAGATGCAAAAAAATTGTGATCGTACGCCAACTACAAAAAAATCGTATGCCAAGGAAGTTTTGAAATGAAAAGATCGTACAGCCTTTTAAGTACTAAGTTCTTAATTTAAATTATCAAAAATTTAAATTATCAAAATTCGTTTAGTTTTAGAAAATAAATGCAATACAACTATTTGTTAGATTAATACAGGGGTTCCCAAACTGTGCGCCGCGGCGCCCTGGTGCGCCGTAGAAAGTAAAGAGAGGCGCCGCCGTGAGTCAATTCTCTATTAGGTACTATCCGAAACAAATACAAATTAATATTCACCAAGCTCACCCGTCACATTGATTTGATTGAGTGAATATCGTACTTTATCTTTGCTTTTTTTAAGACTTAAGTCTTTCTTGTTATTGTCTGTTTCAATTCTTTTATTATAAAAAAAATCAATTTCATATTGTAAGCAGACATTTTCATTTTTGCTCCTCTCAACCTAATTATTATCTTTATAGGTGCTTATTTCTTTCTACTGTATATTTTTCAAATAGCTAAATAGGGTAGGGCGCCGTGATAAAATTCTAAATTTGTGAGTGCGCCGCGGGCTGAAAAAGATTGGGAACCCCTGGATTAATACAAATTTTCTGTGGTCATATTTTTTAACACAATAATTTTTTGGCTTCGTACAATTTTTGTTCCTTCTTATTAATTTGCTTGGCTAATAATGTGCCCTTAAGTGTACCATTGGATAAACTGTTTTGTTTTAATATTAACTTGGCTGAATGCTCGTTCACAATATGCACTAAAATAGGGCAAACATAACAAATTTAAAGCAAATTGAGCCAGTGTTTTATAATTTTCAAATTGTTTTTTGATGATGCCCCGAAACTCGTCGGTATTCAACTATTCATAGTCAAATAAATTTTATCCAAAATATTAGGTTTTTGAAAGTCGCAATTATTACCTTTTAAAGAGTTTCGTAAGAATGCAAACAAATACAGTCTTTACATGGTTGTTTAGAGTCTTCATTCAAGTATAACAGTTACGCATTAGGTAGTTGGAGAATTCCCCAAAATTCATGCTTGCCGGTGGATGACGTTTGTTTTATTATGAAATGTTTCCAGGTATAAAAAAATCGTACATTTTGCGTACGATCTTGGTCTAGCGATCGTACATGAGTAAAAATGCCAAAAAATCGTATGAGTACGATTTAAATCGTACATCTGGCAGCCCTGCTTTAGACCGTGATTGGAAAAATGGAAATTAAGTACCCCTGCGTTCCGAAATGTGATGAAATCGATTACAGCGCTCACAGCACCGTTCCGATTTGTCGTGAGCGTGCCATCGAACGCTCACGTGACGTCACAGATGACGTCATTACATCCGCCATATTGCGCTTACAACGATTATGCCTCGGGCGTAAGCGTTGTGAGTCTTCTGTCATTTTTGACATTTTTGTCGGTTGTCTAAACTGTCTAATTGAATAACAACAAAAAAATGGAAACAACACATATTATTTCAGTTCACGATGAAGGTACAGGGAGAGTAATTCAATAATGTTCAAATGAACAAGATGTTGAACAAGCGCAAAGAGATAAAAATTAACTGATATCGGGATATTTGACACTGACAAACAAATTTTGCTCAAAGCGCTCAAAGTGCATTCCGATTTGATCAGTGATTATTAGTCTCATAACACTAATTTCAATTCGGAACGGGTGATTTCGACGAAATCGCTGTAATCGATTTCATCGCATTTCGGAACGCAGCCCTAGGTAGGTAACATAAATTTTGACAGAACTTGACATAAGACGTTGTCATTTGTCAAAGAGCATATACAGACGGACGTTGTGTCAAGTTTTAAATTTATTAATTTATATTTCCGTATTTCGTATACAAACTTGATAATCTTGATATCGATTCAAACAAGAAAATCTTTTAGACAATATAAAATTTTATTTATAGATAATATCTATCATTAAGTGACATAAATATAATTTAGTACCTAGTAGAAATGGTATCTAAAAATTTTCACAAAGGCAAATATTTTATTTCTTTTAAAAGAGGCTTCGATGAAAGTAAGAAAGATATAACAATAACTGTGGATAAAGTGTTCCAAAACGACAGTTTAGTAAGTCCAAAATTACTATCGTCTACATGAAAATGTACAATATGTATGAATATATTAATAATAATAACTGTTTTATTTATTTTCAGCGTATAACTTTATGTGACGAAGACGATCCCACATTTTTATGTAAAATTAACGTAACACGTTGCGACTACGAAGATTTGAAGAAACAACAGGGACTTCTTATTGATTTCGATAACTTTCCTTCACAAGTTGTTCGATTATTACAGCAGTGTGCTACAAATAATATGTACGGTGGCAAAATATACTCTCGAGATATACATTTTTATTTATTACCGTTTGTAACATCACCTGATAATATAATAAATTTGTTTAGGTTTCTCTTTATACACCAAAAAACGCCAATTGAGTACAATTTTGAAGTAGTCGAGCACAATGAATTTCGAAGATTAATTCATTTATCTCTTAAGACAGGACCAGCAAGTGACAATGAAATTAAACAGCATATGGCAGAAACTATAAAAGAATTAAAGGTATTTCTACAATACAGTTACAATTATTTTTATACTATATGGAATTATTTACTCCATATGGAAAGATACTTACCTAACAAACTTCGAACTCTTAAATACACAGAAGTAGTAAAATTATAATAACTAGTAATTTTGGAAAGTTTGCTTCGTATAAAGATTTTATATTATTTTTAAATCCTTAAGTGAATGAAATGATAAATACATAATGGGTTTACAAATATCTAAAACCTTATTCATCCTTGAATATGCCCAAAATAATGTTTAATACATTTAATTTTATATCTGTTGGTAATATTGAATATGAGTAATTATGTCTAAAATTATCACAACTATTTTAGTTTTGTAGATTTGTGTGTATGATTTGATAATGTAAGATGTTGATTTAATTATCCAGTATTTACAATTTTTACTTGGTTTACATAAATATAATGTATCAGTTAGTGTAAATAGTAATATTGATTAGTATATATTTTTTTATAACAGAAATCATTATCAGCTCTAAAAAGTTTAGCGTCAACTAATGAAACAATATGGAATGAAAAACAATTAAAAATGGAAGCAAGTATTCGTGAATTAACTATTACTGTTGCTAAAACGGAAGAAGATAAATTAAGACATGAAAAAGAGTTTCAAGAAGCATTGAAACAGGAAAAAGACCGTATGGCTCAGGTAAACAAAATCATATTATAGTAAAAATTTAACTATGTGAACTGAATAACGTGAAGGACTTGCACTACATTAATTTTATTTATATAAATAATAGCTGACCTGGCGAACTTCGTACCGCCTTATATATTTTTATAAAAATATATAAGGCGGTAAAATATAAAATATAGCCTATCTCTCAAGTTGGATCGAACTGCACATGGTGTGTGAATTTTATTATAATCGGTTAAGTGGTTTAGGAGTCCATTGAGGACAAACATTGTGACACCTGATTTATATATATTAAGAAAGATACATTTTTTGCTTCCATGCTTAAACTCGTAGTATGCATAAATTTTTGATAGTGTGTAGGTTCAAGTACTCTCTTATAAATGTATAAAACTTCTACTTTATACTTATTTTTAAAATTCAGCACAGTAAATTTATTCAAAAATAAAATATAATCTAAACAATGAATTACCAACCTGAAAACATGAAGAAACTTTTCTAATTTCAAAAATTGGAACTAAATATGGACAAAGGACTTTGGTTTTTAAAGAAACACATATAATAAATTGCCAGACGTATTAAAAAACTACAAATCTTTAAATATATTTTAAGACAAACACTACAAATAATTAAAGAATAGACTTAAAAAAATATTTTGGATATTTTTAACAAAAATAAATTTTTCACTTACATCCCTATGCAGATGTAGCCTCACCGGCCGACCGGTGTAAGACAGGTGGCTGTGACAGTACTTTGCCGGCACTCTGTGGGTAGTTGATAACAGATACCTATACATTGAAGAAAAGTCTAATTTATTATGTAAAATGTTTAGTTATAAGAATCATATTGTATGTACAATAATTATAATACAAAAAACAATTTGCAATGTATCTGTAAACTTTTTGCTGGACACTTTTTGTATTTCACCCACATTATCCACCATACTATAATGCAGTGTACATTAAAAATTAATCATGACTTTTCTAGCAAACTATATTTAACATTATTGTTTCTAATTAATTTTTTGTGATTATGTGATAAACTTGTTTTCCAGGAAAAAAAACAATGGCAAACACATACTGAAAGTCATACAAACAAGCTGCTTAATACAGCTCAAGAAAATATTAACAAGAAAGAAAAAAAAATTGATGAACTTAACTATCTTAATAACCAATTGCACGAAAAGATTAAACACCTCGAAAATCAAATAAGGTAATACTTTATACTATCTATATGAAATATTTATGACTTTTCTTGCATGATTTCGATAGGAATCCTATAAAGTACTATAAACTGAATTTGAAAATTAATTTGCATAATGGTGTTTATTAATCTTGCACAAAAACATAAAAATTTTATTATGAATATCATAATGTTCTTAAACTATCTTTAAAAAAAATTAGTTAACATATGATTCTAATTCTATATAATTTATGATTCTAATTCTAATTTATATCTGTAAATAATAAAAAGTTTAATTTCTTTTCAGTGACAAAACTCAAAGATCAACATTATTAGAAAATGAAGTACAAAAAACTCATATTGAAGTTGCAACACTTAAAGCAAAAAATTCAGGTTTGGAAAGAGAGGTTATAGAAAAGGAGAAACAAATAAATCAGCTCCAATCAAAATCGTCATATTTAGAAAAGGCATAAATATATTTTTTATTTAATATTTTATATAGGTACATTATTATTACTCATTGTAAATGTAGTGACTGCAATAAAGTTTTTATCTATCTATCTACTTTAAAATGATTTTGGAGTGTAGCTTACCGTGTGTGTGTACTACTTTGTACCCATAGGCAACTTTAACTTGTTGAAGACTGTGTTTCGTAGTAAAGCCAATAAAATAAAGCATTTGTGTATCATTTAAATTTAGAAAAGTAAATTGTTTATGCACTGAACATGTATTTTATACATACATAAATAGGTATTTGTTTGTTTATAACTTTTGACACACACATATTCTTTCTGTATCTATACAAGCAATAATTGTTCAATAAAGGCCCTTTTCATTTTATTATCCTTATTAAAAAGTATATTTTATGCCCACAGGTAGTCAAAGACAATTCTGATGCTATAAAAGAATTGAATGAAAATATTCAAACACTAAAAATGGAAAAGGTAAAAATCTAAACTATTTCCATTTTTGTTTATATTAATAAATATTTGTATTATGATGCAATTTTATACTAAAATAAACAATTTTAATTAAAATTTTATATTTTAAACTAAAATAAAATTATTTGTTTTTGTGATTTCAGAGCAGCTTGGAAAGAAAATTGACTATTAGTGAATCACTGGCTAATAAAAATAACGAAGCAGCGCAGTCCACAACTGAACAATTATTAAAAGCCAATCAAATAATATCAAAGCAAAACAATGATATTATCGAAATGAAAGATAAGGTAATGTTAAGTAAAAGTAACTTTATATGAACTAAGTTAGTGTAAAAGTATAACTTCTTTATTTCTAAAAAGTTTAAAGTGAATTGAGCATTGCTCATTTCAGTATTTATTTAATTTTGGTTTATGTTTCTTTAAAAGTTTTAACAATGATAGTTTGTTGGTTTTTTTTTTCGAAGCAGTTCCATATATGTATTACTCAATGTTGTTTTAAAATTAATATTTCCCCCTAAAAAGATAAACGTCTATTTATTTTTTATATAAAGTTTTTGTTTGGTTTGAAGTTTTTTAAGTTTACAAAATAAACTTTAAGCTTCTGTCTTCTTTTTAGTTTTGACTTTTTTTATGTAACTAGATCGGCACACAAGCATACGGCTCACCTGATGATAAGCGATTACTGTATCTTATAGACTCCTGCAACACCAGAAGCGTCGCAAGCGCGTTGCCGACCCTATCCCTAATACCCCCCAGGAGCTCTGGTCACCTTACTTACCAACAGGAACACAATACTGCTTGAAAACAGTTATTATTTAGCTGTGGTCTTCTGTAAGATACTACCCCAGTCGGTCTGCTCCAATTTTGAGCAGGGAATTTCCTTCTGTGCCCTACCTCAGTTACTATAATAAAACTATTTTTTTTAGCTTTTATGTAGAACTGCCATAGCACTAGAACAAGAAAAAGTAATTGAGAGCAATTTAAAAGAGATACAAGATCTAAAATCTCAACTGGAGTTAACAAAAGAAAGTGTTGACAAATTCCAAAAAGAACTTCAGACTGTTAAGGAAAAGTGTGACAACAATGAACAAGCCCTTAAAGATCGAGATGAAACAATAAAGAATAATAATATGGGTAATAAATATATGTAATTTTTAGTAAAATTGAATTGCAATATTTAAATTTTCTTTTTCCACTATAAGTTCACTCTCTTCCTATATATATTTACACAAATATATTATTAATATTTTGAATCGTTGATAAAATTGTTTATCTTTATCTATAATTATCCACACAAGTTCGTACACATTTTTTTAAAACTTGTACCAGAAATTGGCCTGAGTAGGAACTGACTTCAATTTTTTTTAATTCTCGTTTTTTCTCATGTTACATTTTAGTGATCCAGTGGCTTCACAAAAAAATAGAAGAAAATACGGCAACAGATAACATACAAAATAAAGGGATAACACCTCTTCAAAGAAGCAGCTCAACACCTTATTGTCGAACAAAAAATACCAATAATAATTCATCTCAAAATACAGATGAGTCCATCAATTTCTATGCAACATCTAAACTGTAATTATAATTTTAATCATGTTTTAATTATTTTTATACCTTTGGCAATGAAGACGATATATTATTTTATGTTTATTTATAGTCGATAAAAGATGATAAATTTATCAAATTTATCATCTTTTATCATATTTTTTTATTATTTGTATTTTTTTTCTTGTTCTTAAGTAAATACTTCTTGCACTGTTTGCCTCACTACATAAAGCACTTACTCATGACCATAAGTTGACTGGAAGAAATCTTTTTCTGAGATAAGTCCACCTTTGCCATAAACCTTATTACATATTATGTTATGTTTTTCCATGTACTTTTTGAGTGCAATAATATAAAATTTGAAAGGAACTCAAATAGAACGCAAAAATTCATATTTAAAAAAGTACCTACTTATAATTATGTAATTGAAATTATAAAGTGTTTTTAATTACAAATGATAGGTTAAATATCATTTTATTTTTTTCAGGTCGAATTTAGATGACAGTTCTCAGCCTTCCCCTCAAAGTAGAAAAGGCTTAGATCCAAAATATTTAGAACCTGCAACCGATGAAAATAAAGTATTACGTAAAGGTAAATTTTTAAAATACATAGCTGTTGCAAATATTATTTTATACTTTATCATAATAAGTTTTCAATAATATCTTTTTTTTTACCTCTGCAGAGGAAAATTTAAAAATGCTCAAACAGGCAGGCTATTGCTTTATGGTCAAAAAATTTAAAACAAAGTTTAAGCCCTCATTATTCACCCCTCTATTGGAATTTCTAATGATTTCTCTTGTTTGCTCGCAAACGAAAAATAAACGACTTCATTTACATCGATAAGTTATACAACGTAGGTAGACGAAAAAACGTCATGTAAATACGCATTATTAGAGATAACTCAAAAAATACTCGTCAGATCTCGATCATATTTAAATGGGACCACACGATAAGCCCCAGTTTTAGATTAAAAAAGAATCATCAAAATCGGTAAACGTAGTAAAAAGGTAAGAGGTATATAACACATACTCCTTTTTTGAATTCAGTTAAAAATCCTGTTCATTTGTTTTCAGCAAAAGATTTAAAATAAAGTTATTTTTTTATTATTATATATTTTTTTATTTATTTATATAGTTTTTTACGTACATATTTGTTTAATGTTCATAAAAAAATATTTGATAAAATACTACTTACATTTATAGACTAATACAACTATACCTAGATTAAATTAGAAAATTAATGATTTAAGAATTTTTATATTTTCAGACATTTCAAAGCCTGGGTCAACAAGTTCTCTCAATAAAAAGGGAAAGGAAAACAGATGCATGGAACTGCCAAAAGTAGATTACAGAGAAAAGAAGTCTTCTAGGGCGACTACGTATCGAGCTACACCAGTCTCAGCATATTTCCCATAAAAGAAATTATGATTATTGTAATTCTAAATCATTAAATATATATTTATCGTTTAATGTAATAATTTATTATTAATATATTCTACCTGATTTTTTTAAATATATATATTTATCGTTTAATGTAATAATTTATTATTAATATATTCTACCTGATTTTTTTCTTAGTCTAATTAAGTTTTTTTTATTTTTTATTTTTTTTATGTTACTAAGTCGACAAACAAGCGTACGGCTCACCTGATGGTAAGCAATTATAGATCCGGAGCCAGGTTAAAATTCGGTAAATCATTTCCTCCCAATCGAAACTTCGTAACATGAATAAGGGATTTTTTTTATGAATTTTAGTCTTTGTCAGCTGCCACTCCGTGGGTGGGTTGGGCAGTGGCAGCCTCCAAAACATCGAGAAAAAAAAATTTTTTTAGTCATTTCCTCTCACTTCAAAATTTGTCGGATTATAGTTTACCTAATATCTTGAAGGAAACATAACGTCAGCTGGCCATAACATGGTGGATTATACGTCAGCTGGCTGCTTGAACATGTAAAAAAAAATTTTTTTTTCAGTGATTTCCTCTCAACTAAAAATTTGCATGGTGATAGTTTACATGCTACTATGAATGAAAATTAACGTCAGCTGGCTGTATCGCGGTGGAAAGTTTGTCAGCTGGTACCTTGAAAATGTAAAAAAAAAGCTTTATAATATTCGTATAGATCAGTGATCCGCAAACTTTTTGTGTTCAAGGTAATGTACATATCAAGGTATGGTTTGGAGTCCACGCCGACGAAGTCGCACGCAGAAGCTAGTGAGTTATAAACACGTAAATTAAAAAAGCAGGCAAGCTGTATTTTACCCCTTATTTGTGTAATTCTTTCTTCGAATTTTTAAACGTTTTCCTTCAGTAACAAATTGGGGAAATTGATGATTTTTTTTAAATTAAATAATGCAGATTTATAATATTAAGGAAATTAACTAAAAAAAAAGTGTGTGTGTCAATTCACACATGGCAGAAGTGACACTTCTGAAAAGTAGCCTACGAGAGCTTTTTAGCTAGGATATAAAATACTGTCTAATGTACCTACCTATTCTGTACCTCATTCCCTCCTATACATTTATGTATTTTATACGATTTCTTTTACTTTTCTGTACCTATGCGTTTTTGAAGTGAAACTTCTTTAGAATTGTTGTGATTTAAAACTCAATGAAACGAAAAGGCGTCACGATAAAGAAAAAAAACACATAAATGAAAGGATACATTACACGATAGTTTATAATCTTGGTGAAAAAATCACTCGTCGGCTACTTTTCAGAAGTTTCACTTCTGGCGTGTGTGAATTGCACACACACATTTTTACAAAAGATTTTACGAAATTTTTCATGTTTTGCCTTAATTATAAAATTAGAATTGTGGTAGCATGTATATATTATACTAGCTTCTGCGCGCGACTTCGTCGGCGTGGACTCCGCTCCTATTGGTCTTCATCTTCTGTGTCTTAGCGTGATGATATATAGCCTATAGCCTTCCTCGATAAATGGGCTATCTAAAACTGAAAGAATTTTTCAAATCGGACCAGTAGATCCTGAGATTAGCGCGTTCAAACAAACAAACAAACTCTTCAGCTTTATTATATTAGTATAGATAGAGCTCTATAACCAAAATTGATCTAAAGAAGTGTTGAATAATATTTTGCAAGTTCAAAGTCTATGAAACCATGTTGGGAGGATATGTTTTTTTTTATCTAGTACCTATAAACTGATACTCTGCCACACAGCTGTAATCATCCCTTGCAATGTCTTTCATTTCCTTTACATACTTTGATAACTACTTTAAAAGTTTCTTTCTACAACCAAAACTTACCGCTTTTTTTAGATAGGTACCGTAAGAATTTTTTTTAGATTCTAGCTTTTTTTCAGGTTGCAGCTTAATTTTTTTTTTAATGATTTTAACTATGGGGCCGTCCATAAATTACGTCATCGATTTTTTCAGATTTTAGACCCCCCCCCCCTACAATCATCCTATCGTCATTTCTTAATGACCCCCCCCCCTTCTCCCAAAATTGACGTCATTACCAGTTTGACAAAATTAAAACATTGCATTGTCGCCGCCAATCTTCGTTTAATAAACACAGTGTCGCATACGAACTATTTTCATAGGTACGATGTTATTTATAGTTTTAAAAAATAATGTAGACATGCCTTGACCTTTTTAATAAATAAATAAATAAATAATGAGTTCAATAATTAATACCATTAAATACTTGCAAAATATCACAAGAACACTATCTTTTCTTAGTATGAGATATGTATTTAAGTATAAGTATAGTATTTATGTACTTTTATTAATTATGTAAAGTTGTAGTTATTATTTAAGTATTGTGTTTATTATCAATACATAGTATAAAACAAATTAAGTCGCTTTTGCTGTCTGTCCCTATGTATGCTTAGATCTTTAAAACTACGCAACGGATTTTGATGCGGTTTTTTTTTAATAGATAGAGTGATTCTTAAGGAAGGTTTATATGTATAATACATGTAATTACCACGGGCGAAGCCGGGGCGGGCAGCTAGTATTATATGTAATATTATTGTTAGAGTATTTTATCTGTAGTTATTACTGTATTTGTGTACATCTATGTTGCATTATGTATGTTTATTATCAGTTATTTTAGTACTGTACGCGCCTTAGCCACCTCTCACATTTGCAGTCTCACTTACTAGGTGTGCTGGAAGAAATTTCTTTTTAGAAATAATCTTTTTGTACGTGAACAATAAACTATAAATAAATAAATAAGAATGACGTCAATTTTGAAACACCCCCCCCCCATCTATCATTTGCCGTCATCCGCAGACCAACCCCCCCCCCCCTAATTTAGAATGACGTAATATATGGACGGCCCCTATGGCAAATTGGCAATTACGCAATTCGAAAAAAAAAAACAGTAATTGATATCAACAGGGTGCGTAAAGCTCTTGAAAAGGAGGATTGGAAGTCAATCTTCGAACAAAAGGACGTCAGCGTAATCGAAGTGTTTATCAACCGTATTCAACCTGTCATCAACGAGAATACAAAACAAATACGTATAGCAAGATCCAAGTACACATTAACTCCTTGGTGCACCCCAGGTTTACTACGTTGTATGCGACATCGCGACAGACTTCATTCTAAAGCCCTTAAATCCCCCAATGACGAGATAACTCAAATTATCTATAAAAGATACAGAAATTTTTGCAATTCTCTTCTAAAAAAAGTCAAATTGGAGTATGATACCAAGAAACTCGAAGAAGCCGAAAATAACAAGAAGTTGTGGAAAGCGATAAAATCTATTTGTCAATTTAAGAAGTCTAATAAGGATAACTCGGATATCTAAAGTATTAAGACCGACCCATCCGAGTCAATGAACCTTTTGCAACGAATACTTTTCTGCAGTGGGATATAATTTAGCTGAAACAATCTTAGATAACTCTAAAACTACAGAGAGTATTCTAGCATCACAAACAACTTCCAACCAATCTCCAGTAAACTCATTATTTTTTACACCTACTGACATCACTGAAATAGACACAATAATTAAGCAGCTATAAAAACAGACAGTGCGCCTGGCCTCGATAGGATAACAAACAGTTTATTAAAAGAAATAAGAACACACGTCATCGCCCCACTGACCCATGTTTTTAACATAAGCTTATCCACTGGTGTTTTCCCGTCCTCTTGGAAAACTGCCGCTATCACGCCGATCTATAAGTCTGGCAACTCAGACGACCCCAAAAATTACCGTCCAATACCTACCAACGATCTCTAAAATTCTTGAGAAAATTGTTATCAAGAGACTAGTCAACTATCTAGAATCTAACAATTTATTGTCTTTGTTGCCACTTGCCTTGCCACTGCCAAAAAAAAGAAAAAACAATTTATTGTCAGATAGGCAATTTGGTTTTAGGAGGAATAAACGTACCAAAGATGCTATTGAACTACTTACTTAATTCCATCTCATCTCATCTTGATAGTGGACTTAGCTGTGTAGCAGTCTTTCTCGATCTTGCAAAAGCGTTCGACACTGTTTCAATCCCGATCCTCTTGCGAAAACTTGAAAATTTAGGGATACGCGGTGTAACCTTTTACCTTAGATTGGTATAAAAGCTATCTCTCAGTTCGGCATCAAGTAGTCTAAATACAGGGTATCTTAAGTAATGAGCTTCCAGTAAATTTCGGAGTACCCTAGGGCAGTGTTCTGGGGCCCACTCTTTTTCTTATATACATGAACGACATACATCAATTATGCATTCCATCAGCAGAACTTCTTTGTTATGCCGACGACACTGTTGTATTATTTTACGCCGACAATTGGGAAAGTGTCGCAAGCTGCGCTGAAAGAGGAATGATTCAAATAAGGAACTGGCTGGAAAGAAACCTGCTCACTCTAAATGCTGACAAAACCAACTACATCTGCTTCTATAAAACAGCTGCTTCGCAACCTAAGAACCCGTTCCTAATTTATTTGCACTCTCATACACCATAATTATTATAATTTACCATGTAACTGTGTAATTCTTAATCGCACTGAAAGTGTTAAATATGTCGGAGTGTTCTTGAATGAACGCCTCACATTAATTTCGTCCTCACATAAACCTCACCACAGCTAGAGTGAGAAAACTGATTGGCATCATGCGACTACTGAGAAACTCTGCCAGCTGGAAGACTTTAAGAACAGTATTTACTTTGCCTTATGCCAATCAATTATAAGTTATACTGTATTGAAGTATGGGGCGCAGCGGCCCGAATATCAATGATCGTACTAGAAAGAGCTCAACGAGCACTACTAAGTGATATTAGTGAAACCCTGTCGTTACTCCACCAGCGATCTGTACGCATAGAAGCCAGAGTTCTGCGAGTAAGACAATTATTCATTCTCCGTAGCTGTCTAAGCTTTCTCAAAACAATCAGAAACTCCCCACTGTATGATGATATCAAGTCTAAACGCTCCCATAAGATACCTCTACCATACACTAAAACTTCATTCGCAAAAAGATTCCCTTCATAGTTCATACAGTCATCCATCCGTATTCAATAAAGTTACATTCAAATGCTCTCTCTGGGACTGCTTGTTTACAGCTAAAACCAAAGTGACTAATTTTCTATTAGACGTGGATTACATCGAAACTGAAAATTTAACGTCTAGGATTGTACTATAGTGCTGGGATAAATATTATTACTATGTTCTTAATTTCTTATTTACTTTAGTTATATTTATATTTAAATTTCTCTCTTATATTTGTACTTTTATACATGTAATTAAACTTAATTTTAAAAATGTATCTTGTATGCGTCTACTTCTGTGGTAACTATTATGGGGGCCCGAGATACAAGCATAGCTTAGTTTGGGTCGCGCTATCAATTACTGTTTTTTATAGACAAATGTAATTTACTTGAATAAAATACTTACTTGAAAGATTCGAATCCAGCTCTCAAGAAATTAAAAAAAGGGTTAAGCTTTTTCCCACTATTTTCTGCGTCAAATTCAAACTTTTTGACACATATCGAGTAACGAGTATGTCATAAAAAACAAAAATCAAGTTGTATGTTAAGTGTAAATTGATAAATGATAATAGTATTGACTACATACCATTAATTTGTAGTACTTTAAACATATAAAAATATTTAAAATTGTTTACTGAGCATAGTGATTATTAAAATGTGGAATGGTAAGCAATTGCATTACTTTTTGTAACTATTTAAGTGTGATGTGATTGTTAATAAACATAAATTTTTAGATCAATCTATCGCTGGCGGTGGATTTTTAAATTCACCAAATCAATTTGGAAATGTCACCACACCAAATCAGAAAACGGTATGTATTAATTTAAAAAAATGCAATTTTATAGAAATAAATACCTAGAGCTATAATATATAAAACATATATATTTCAGGGTAGAAGAGCTTCAAGAACTGCTCCAATTGTAGTAAAACAAGCCTTACATTGTGGAGATGATGGTGTTAAGATTTGGGGAACAGATATACAGATTGTGTCTATAGTTGCTCGAGTGAGGAATATCAAGGTCCAAAGCACTAAAATAACGTACACAATACAAGATATCACAGGAAGGATGAGAGCTGTTTTGTGGTTAGACCAGGAGTCCATGGATGAAGATTCTGTATTTATTTCTCCATTTTATGATTTTTAGCTTAATAATATTTATATACAATAGCTATCATCTATACATATAATAAATATTTATATACAATAGCTATCATAAATTAATAAGATTTATTGTTTGTTGATGCAATATAAAAATAGTAGGTATTTTGTATCTAAAATTCATTTATTTTACAGGATAAATCATCACCAAAAATTGAAGTTAATGATTATATACAAGTTTTTGGAAATGTAAAAACTAATCAAGGAAAAAAAGTTCTTATGGCTTTCAAAATAATACCTATTACTGATGTCAATGCTATTACATTCCATTATTTACAATGCATCAACAATAAGTTAAAGATGGAAGCAGATTCTAAGAAGGTATGTTATTATGTAGCAAAAATAAGAAGCTTTTTAAGTAATTCACTTCCCTTTGTAGGTACTAAGTCTACCTAGCTACATTTTTGGTTATAAAAAAATTATTTCTCAACTCAATATATGAAATAAATAGTGAAAATTTTTGGACATGAAAACTCACGAAATGCAATTTCTCATTAAAATGTGCTCTATACTTAAAAGTATAAAGGATGGATATGTCACATTATGATATTAAGTTAGTTCTACAAAATGTCCCTTCTTATTTCCATCTTTGGAATTAATTTGCATGTAATCAAAATTTTTTTCTGTGATTGTTATGATGTACTGCTGCTGCTGCAGACTGTAACATCCCACTGCTGGATTGATTTCCCCATGTAGGAGAAGTATCAGAGCTTAATCCACTACGCTGCTCCAATGCAGGTTGATGGGCTACTATGACTATAAGTAACGATCGCTATCGCTATGTGATAACTAGAGATGCGCCGAATATTCGTTTGGTATTCGGTATTCGGCGTATTCGGCATCTTTTTCACTATTTGTATTCGGCCGAATTATTCGGCTCAGTTACCGAATATATTCGGTTTTTTTTTCTTCAAAATATTAAAAACTAGACCCGCTCCGGCTTTGCCCGTGGGACATACATAGCCTATATCACTCAGGGATAACATACGTGTCTAATAGTAAAAGAATTTTTAAAATCAGCCCAGTAGTTTTTGAGTTTATCCATTACAAACAAATCTTTCCTTTTTATAATATTGGTATGAAGTAGGTATGATATTTTTCTTGGCTTTGTATATGAAATGGAGTAGAATTAAAAGACAGCTTCATATGAAAGACTTTTTATATTAAGTCAAACAAAACATAATTATTTCAACTATAGTTATTTATTATTGCCAACATTTATGCTAAACTTAGAATAATTAACGTTTATTTTTATACGTCAAAACTATATTTATTATACTATTATTAAACTATATTTCAATATTTTTGTAATACTTAAATACTTTTATTGCTAAAGTAATCGTGCGATGTTTCGAAGCAAAGTGACAGCGCGGTATGTATGCGGGAGCGGGCGGTGAGGTACGGGCGTACGGCTCGCTCCGAGCTAGCCAGCAGCGGCACGTAGGGTACACGATAGAACCTGTTTGCGCGGCAAAATGAAATAATGGTAAACCGAATAATTCGGCCGAATATTCGGTTCGGTAAAAGCTAAACCGAATAATATTCGGTATTCGGTTATTCGGCCAAATCACTATTCGGCGCATCTCTAGTGATAACCATGTTAATTATGAGTTTTGTTAAATTATGTTTTATTCTTTTTTTTTTTTTTGAAGTGAAACTTCTTTAGATTCATTGTGATTTCAAGGGCCTATGCAAATCACGTTTTTTAAAGTTTTTGCGACGTCGCATTTAAAAAAACGTGGTTTGCATAGGCCCTAATTGTTAAATAATTTTTAAGTAATGTAACTAATAATTTCTATGTAGTTGTATGAAGAAGTTCCTATATTGTATGAATATTGAATAGAATAAAAAGTAATAATTACTGTATACAAAAACTGAATGTTGTGGCCGTCTGAAAGAGATGGGCACTGTTATAATATCATAATGTTTTTTTAATGTTAAACTTAAAATGTCACAGTGTAGTGACTGCTCATGGTCCTTAATAAATAAATTAATTAAAAAATAAATAAACTGAGTGTTATAATAAATAAAGCAAACATTTCTATATAAAATCATTTCTGTGCAAAAACAAAACAACTAATATAAACAAGATAATTTTATATTATATTTAAGATGAATTATATTCATTATTTTTTCACAGCATGATTATTATAGGTATAGTGTTAACATTATTACATTCAAATTGGATGTCAATGATAGGGAAAACAGAGTTAAATTGTGAATTTACTACTCTACTATTAGTATTTATATCGATGTATAATTTGCAGGAGAAAACAAATGGAAGTTCTTCATTTACAAGTGCATTGCCAGCAAATTCTATGGTTAACATGGATAATGCTTCAATAAATGGATTAAATGCTAGACAAATGATGGTGTACAATAACATAAGAGCTTCTACACTTGAACAAGGAATTAACAAACAGGACATTTACGCTAGCTTAAAAGACCGGATGTCCAATGTTGAATTTGAGTATGTATAATGCATTCAGCCTGTAATATCCCACTGCTGCGCATAGGTATCTTTGCAGGAGTAAGATTGGAGTTTAATCCACCATGCTGCTCCACTGCAGGTTGCCAGATATGTTCCCTACTATGAGCAATGATCGCTTTCAGGTATTTATGATAGCAACCGGGACCAGCGGCTTAACGTGCTTTCTGATGTACGGTGGGGAGACCCACAAGGACAGAAATCCCAACAAATCAAATATCAATTCTGAGCGGGAATCGAACCCGCAAACCGTCTTATTTTAGGCGACTACTAGCACCACTACACCAGAGCGATTGTTATGTATATGTTTAATTTATAACGAAAATAAAATTCATATTTTTATAATTAATTATTATCATGTGAAGAGTATTTTTGTTTGAACGCACTAATCTCAGAAACTACTGGTTTAAATTGAAAAATTCTTTTTGTGATATTCCAATTATCAAGAAACGCTACAGACTATTATAGCATTGTAGTGTTTTTTTTTTCATACATTAACACGGGTGCAACCCTGCTACACAGCTAGTCTCATTATAAAAGTAAGCTAGCTTTATATTTTCTAATATGCTACTTTTTTACTTTTAGAAAAATCTTGCAATGGATGTGGAATGAAGGACACATATATTCAACAATTGATGAAGAACATTTTCGTGTTACTGATGCTTCCTAATCCATACACGATTCTGCTTAACTTGTTGCTATAAGAAATAATATTTTGTAAGAAAAATTAATAAAAGTCTCAACATTGTTTCACATCTTTAATTCACAAAAATAAAAAGGTTATCTCTTTATTTACAGTATATGTGTTATCTTATTTATACATTTAGGACATACAAATGCAATTATTTTCTGTACTCAGTGCATTCATGTTGAGATTTATAGCTCATCTCTTACAGCTGTGTTTTTTACATCTGATTTTTTACCCAAATAAGTTTGACTTTCTAACTGAACATCTTTAAGTTCATCTTGCTCCAAAAGATATTCCTTTGCAGTCCATGCTTGAGATCCGTCTTTAAACATGAATATAGCTCTATCATCATCTATCAAATACCTGTAAATAATCACTCAATTAATTTGGTAATAGTATTACTAAAAAACTTATTAATAGTTGTTACTTATTTGCTTAGAGAAGAAAAGTATACACAAAAACTATAAATAATTTTTAAATACTAGACAATTAACTAAAGTTATATACCACCTATTACTGTTATATGCTATAAGCACATAAATTCTTTTATGTGCTTATAGCATATAACAGTAATAGGTGAATAAATCTAAATAAAATTCATTAATAACATTAAAATTAACAGAAATCAATAATATAATTTTTGCAGAAAGTAAAAATTGGGCAAATTATAAAATATTATATAAATTTATCCAACAAAACTATGCTGTTATAATATTTAGCCAAAGAAACCTTTCAGCCTGTATGTGATTGCTCCATAGACCACTTTGCCAGATCTTTGTAAGTTCCTCAGTTCTTGCTCTCGAAGGTTTGTTAGCAACCGTGACAAACATCATAAGAGTTTGACCTTTTTTCGTTGCTTGCAAGACAGATTCTGGATTAGACATATCCAAGTTATTTATGTCTATAGAAGGTGGTTTGCGCTTGTATTCTGGCAGCTCATCCTCTGGTAACGGTTCGTCATCTTCTTCCCACTGATCGTAAAGGCTAAAACAACAGTTACAATTAGTATTCACCCTTTTACACAAAGCAATTAATATGCTCTAAATCATTATACCGTTCCAAGTCGGCATCGCTAAAATCACGAATATCTTTTTTCGCCCAAGCCGGTTTTTCTTCATCTTTATATTTTTTACAAAAGCAATTAGAAATGCACAGTAAAATAATTAAATACATTAATTTCGCCATATTTAACTGCAATAAATAAAATATATTATTCTTCTGCTAAACTTATTAACATTTATTGAAGTTCATTCAAGTATGTACCAAAGAGTATATTATAACGTATAACCAAACCACTACGGTATGTACTTTATGATTTATCGTTAATTTTAATAATTATACCCCGTCGCAGTGTTCCCAACCTGAACTGACGCAGTTATCGTACCAGGGCCGTAGAATTATCGTATATGGCAAGTATATGGATAAAAATTATCGTACACAAACAGAATTATACTATACTAAGGTACTATCATACGTAGGCATGAAAATATCGTACACTAGCCGATCCGTGCCCACTTGCCACTATATCTTATTATTATTTAACAAAAACTTCAATAATAATAAGATATAAGTCTATGTCACTCCTGAATCGTGTAGTTTTCTGTTAGTGAAAGAATTTTCATGATCGGATCAGTATTTGCGAAGGTTACCCCCTACAAACAAACAAAGTTAAAAACTTTACCTCTATAATATTAGTATAGATGTACGATAATTATCGTACGGTTGCGAACGCTTACGTGAACACACTTTTATACATACATGTTCCACACACGCTTTTTAATATCTAGTTTATTTTTAGTGTACTACTTAACGTAGTTACTTAATTCATATGCTAAATTCTGCTAATTAATAAACATTCAGTATAGACATACTTAACACATAAAAACCAATTAAGTAATTATAATTTTGGTTACTCGCAAATGAAATAAACCGAGTTTGATTTTCGATCATCAACATCGACAAGTAATACGTAGGTGGACTAAAAATAGTCATGTAAATATGTGTTATCAAAGATTTTCTACACAAAATATACGATACATATGAAGTGTGAACATTATCGAAATATCGAACTTATATTCTCTTGTTCGCATTGGTAGATGCTATACTAACCAATAAGAAAGCGTGTACAGCAGGCGCTGGATAAAGTTACAGTATCGGCATTCGGCAGTGGTGAAACTTAGTAGAGCGGATCGTAAGGACCAATAGGAATAGAGAACTTGTATTTCCCGGTATTTTCCCAAGATTTTATTGGACAAAATAAAATCATGCTACTGCGATTTAGACTATCAACGCATGAGTGAAATAATATAAATTCTCAAATTTTGCATCATGATAGAAATTATCGTACAATCTGCGTACGATAATAATATGCTATCGTACATCGTACGTAGGCACAAAATTATCGTATGTGTACGATAATTATCGTACGGTTCCGAACGCTGCCCCGTCGGCCCGTCCGGCCACTAATTAATTATCTTTTTGACACTTCAAGAAGACAAGAAATTTTGACATTAGTGACTGCCTCACATGTTATTTATTCGATTTGAAATAATAATCGATTTTATTTAAGAAGAACTTTCAATCGATTTAATTAAATACATTTAGTTTAAAAATATTATTTATTTATGCGTTTATTAGTTTTTTTAATTATAAATGAAATATATAAATAATAAATTAAATGAATTAACAGAGTTATTGCTCTTTATTCTTGGTTTGCAATTAAATTTTAAGATTTCGACTTAATGGGCATGACGACAGTATCAAAAAATCGTCAATTTAATGATTTTAGGGGAACACTCATTATTAAAAAATTCAAAATACTGGTTTAGTTTTATGTAAAATAATAAGATTATTGTGATTTTCGATAAAATAAAACATTAAAATACTGCAATCGGCCATTTTGATTGAAACACAAATTACAGCGCATGACGTCACAACATAACATAATACGTCAGGCGCGCTTCAAAGAGTAAAGTAAAAAGTAAGACCGCCCCTTACCCCAGCCTATAAAAGTATATTTTTTGTAATAATAAAAATACTGACCGATGTATTTTAATTAGCTCTATCCAAAAACATTGCCAGCTTAAACTGCTCCACCTTATATTTCTAATGAAAAATCAATAAAGATTTGGGAAAAAAAAAATTTATCTTAATTTTGATACAGCCATATCTTTTTAAATAAACAATATTTCAAACTGCTCCAAACTGCTCCAAACTGCTCTACATCCATATAATACTGCTCCATAGTAATTTTTATCGGCTCCGCTATAGTATACTTATTTTTTTATTAATCACATAATATAAATAAAGGTATCAACAATATTACAATATTTTACTGTTCTACTTTTCACAAACGCTTATTTCACTTAAATTCAGTCTTAATGTTAATACTAAAACACAATTTTCAACTATTGAAATTTCAAGTTTTCAAGACAGAACTTTGTTATTGCCCGTATGACGTATTCACTGATTCATTGCATTTAAAAATTCGTTATTATTCTGTACGCGTTAAATCAATGCGTTAAATTTAAAAACTTGAAACATATCAAATTACTGTAAAAATCAAGAAATATGTTACGTTTATATTTATCATATTTATCGTTTATTATTTTGTCAGTTCTATATCGAACGTCATAAGATTATTATAGTCATCGCAAAATAATAGGCCCGTTTGGACATATGTCATCGAGACGTAAATAGGGAAGTAACCATACGGCTCGGTATTCGATACTCACGATAAATCGATTCAAGTTTGTATGACTATTTGATCGATTTAATTATCTAGTGTAAAGTATATTAAATTAAATTTCTGATTAGAAAATTTTACTTAAACTAATATTGTAGGTAAATTGAAATAATACAATGGTACAAAAGATCAATTTGTCTTTAATCTATTTTTTTATCTTTTTCTAATGTCTACGCCAATCTCTCTCATTATAATGAAACAACTTTTTCAGGTTTTATCGCGTTTTATTAGGTTCTCTACACAAAAGGACATTGTTCTCCCGTGACCATGGTACCTGTAAAGACTTTAGTCTTTGATAACGCGTATTTAGTTGATTATTTTTTCGTCTATCTACGTTGTGTTACTTGTCGATGTAATTGAAGTCGTTTTTTTTTTCGTTTGCGAGTAAATACAATAAATTATTTTCAGTAGACATCACAACACAATATCGATTTACTATTAAAATCGAATGATGCTGGTGAAATTCAGTAATTAACTAGTTACAACACTAGTATTTAAAAACAAAAAGACTTAAAACGTAACTGTTTTTGAGACGTTTCGTAATAATTAGAAATTGCATGCTAATATAAAGTAAGCGCGAAAAGAACACTTCCAATATATTCTATCATATTATTTAACGCGCCAAAAAATTTACGTATGCTTTAAAAACACTTTATGTTATTAATAATTCCTTTATTGTTTCTTACAGTTTCGTACCAAGTTACGTTCTACGGTATTTGTTAAACGTCCAAACGGGCCTCTTATTTTGTGACAACTATAGATTACATTAAATAAGTTTTCTATTGTCTCAAGCGCTAAGATTAGATTAGAAATAATTTTATCTGGTGGTTAAGTATTTTTAAATTTTCCAATTTTCCGCGCAATTTTCTTAATTTCTTCTGACAATAACAAAAACAAAAAAATAATAATTAGCCAAATTGGTCCAGCCGCTCAGGCGTGATGGCGTGACCATGACCAAGGAAAATAGGGATTCATTTATTTAAATAGATATCACTTTATTTATACATTGATGAGGTTGCTGTCTATGATTTTTTTTAAACATTTAATTTAGCGCATTCTAGTGGTACAATAGGGTACTTTCCGTAGTGAAAAATAAATTATAAATTTTGATAAAAATTAAAATTTATAGAGAAATACACCTAAATATTCTGATTTAGAATCATAAAAGCACATTATTGATTTATTATATTGAAATTAAAAGTCGTATATTTTAATCTGTATATCACGTGACCTAAAACACGAGCCGCCATGGTGTGACGTCATACGGGCAATAACAAAGTTCTGTCTTGAAAACTTGAAATTTCAATAGTTGAAAATTGTGTTTTAGTATTAACATTAAGACTGAATTTAAGTGAAATAAGCGTTTGTGAAAAGTAGAACAGTAAAATATTGTAATATTGTTGATACCTTTATTTATGTTATGTGATTAATAAAAAAATAAGTATACTATAGCGGAGCCGATAAAAATTACTATGGAGCAGTATTATATGGATGTAGAGCAGTTTGGAGCAGTTTGGAGCAGTTTGAAATATTGTTTATTTAAAAAGATATGGCTGTATCAAAATTAAGATAAATTTTTTTTTCCCAAATCTTTATTGATTTTTCATTAGAAATATAAGGTGGAGCAGTTTAAGCTGGCGATGTTTTTGGATAGAGCTAATTAAAATACATCGGTCAGTATTTTTATTATTACAAAAAATATACTTTTATAGGCTGGGGTAGGGGCGGTAAAAGTAAGGCCTACTTTAAATTGTGACGTCAAAGCCGACGCCATGACACCTGCAGCCGTTTTGCCGCTTTAATTGAAAACATATTAGAAAAATAGTTTTAATCTTCCTTAAACTTAAGTTTTTTACCGAAATATAGGTATTTACTTAAATAGTAAATGTGTACCCACATTATGGAAGAGGTTTTCAAAATCTTTCGTCATGCCCATTCCTTGCAAGTAATCAATCTGGGGGTCGGGCTGGCGGGGAGGCGGGGAGGCGGTTGGGCAGCGTTCGGGAAATTACATAAAATCCAGTGGTGGCCTTAGGGGGTGGCGAACAGGGCAATAGCCCGGGGCCTCGCTCTTGTGGGGGCCTCGCGCGACAACCCAAGCAAATTAAAAAAATATATAGATTTTTAAACTATACCTATTTTTTACATAAAACGTTTGATTTGGATTCTTAATTACTTATTAAGGTTATAACATAACGGGAAGTTAAGATAAAGTTAGTTAACTAATTCATTCATTCAAAACATAATTGAAAAATGTTTAAATAATTGTCGTAAAAATTGTTCGCTTCCTAGAGCCTTTCTTATACCTATACAAAATTAACAAGATCACACCATAAAAGTTAAAAAAATATTCATACTTTTTTTATAATAATTTTTGTAGTTCCAAAAAAATCATAATTTTTTGGAAAAATCACCAGTTTTTGTTCAGTTACCCATTTTCAGTATTAAATTAAAATTATAAATAATGGAGATAGATTTCCGGGAGTGGTAAGTTTTTTAATGAAAATTTCCTTCTCTTTCAGAATATTTTTTTTTAAATTTCTTAAATATGAATAGGTAGTTTATGAAATATTGGCAAAAACGAAAGGCCATTTTTTTCCTTTTCTTAATTGTTTATAACTTTTGAAATTTTGTATGTGCTACACACACATACACGCTTTTAGAACATTTTTCTAGACGTCATTTCGGATCCAATGTGCTATCACACAAACATTTTAAGAGCAGTATCTCTATTTTCCACCATTTTGAACTTGTCGACTGGACTACTAAACCAAAAAACCAGACCTACTTTCACTGGTACTATTTACTAATATGTGCTTTCGCATCAAATACTTTTCACGAAGAACAAAGGGCCTCGCAAAAATACTTGCCGCCCGGAGCCTCGCAATGGGTAAGGCCGCCTCTGATAAAATCTTCTCGTCCAACATACCTCAGTGCCTAAAGTCAAAGGTATATGAGCAGTGTGTGTGGCCAGTGATGACCTACGGCGCTGAGACGTGGTCTTTTACCGTTAGCCCTTTCCATCGGCTCAAGGTCACTCAGCGAGCGATGGAGAGAGCTATGGTTGGTATTTCGCTACGTGACAGAATTCGAAACGATGAAATTCGTAGACGAACGAAGGTCACCGACATAGCTCTCAGAATCTGCAAGCTAAAGTGGCAATGGGCAGGCCATATTGTAAGAAGAACCGACAACCGATGAGGAAGAAAGGTTCTTGAATGGCGACCACGTCTCGGCAAAAGAAGTACAGGCCGCCCTCCGACCAGGTGGACTGACGACCTACGGAAAACAGCGGGAAACGGCTGGATTCAGAGGGCACACCGAATGAGGGCAGAACCGAATGGAGTGGCGAGCATTAGGGGAGGCCTACGTCCAGCAGTGGACTTGTAAAGGCTGATGGATGGATGGATGATGGATATTTTAATCATGGTTATTATTTAGTTTCAAGTAAATATTACATATTTACAATAAAAAGAGTGTGTTTACTGTATGTACGCACGTAAGAACTAAGAAGTTATATTTCATTGGCTAGCTAACTTCAGGCTGTTGGTTCTTTGAGATGGTGTGCGCGCGCATCGTAAAAATTTACTCTCATCATTCTTTCCTAACGCACCACAAGAAGTATAACTTCAATAATAATTTACAAATCGTTTTAGTGTAAATCAAAACCCGTGTTGAAAAGATAAGAATAATAATAATATTTCTTTGTAATATAATCTTCCTTTGAGTTAAAATCTTAATCTCTATGCAAAAAAAAATATCCTAAAAATAGCTGAAATACGGCCGATTAGGATGTTTAAGTTATGGTTACAGCCTTTCAGTGTGTTGACTGCTAACGCAAATTGTGTTCCTCTAAAAGATACCATCCTTATTTTTGATGTCCTGTCCTAGCAATTTCAGCAAATCGATTCACCAAGCTTCTTTCCACTATCGTAGATGATTTCAGTTCTAGAATTTATTGTGTTTGCCAAGCCGCACTTGAGTTCAAAAAACATTTTTGTATCGCAATTGTTAGAAAGACCTTTTAGGGTGCATTTTCATGTGACGCTTGACGCTGGTTTTAGCGTCAAATTCGGTCACGTGATGACAATTAAACTATGCGCCATCTTGAAAAAATTGTAGCGTTAAATTTCAGCGTTTAGCGTCAAATTCAAGCGAAAAATAAGGAACGTTTTTTTAGTTTGATAAAAGTTTAATTTTTATTACTTGTGATATTTTTTTATACTATAATAAAAAAATGTGTTTATTAACTATGGTTTATTCACTTTGAATGTCAATTAAATATACTGAAAGATATTTTTTATATTTATAGTATTGAACTAAATAACACTTTACACTGCTGAGAGGGAACTTGTTTATTTATATGCGCCATCTTGTATTTTATGATACGAGGTTATAGATGTGCCAACTCGGAATAAACAAAACTCGAGTTAACCCGAGTTAAAATTCACGTAACTCGAGTTGAACTCGAGTTACGTAACTCGAGTTAACTAGATGAAACAGAGAAAATGATTTTTTAAATTTTTATCCAATTTATTCCTCAGCTTCGCAATAATAATTAAAAAAAAAAATTGCGAGCGTACAAAGTACACATGTCAGAAGTGAAACTTCTTTGGCAAATGAATTAAAAAAAGGAATTAAAAATACAAAAAAAAACTAAATGAAAAAAAATTGTGTGTGTCAGCTACGACGCACGACTGGAGTTTACCCCTTCAGATCGACTGTCTAAATAGTTACAAAAAAGACTTACTAGTCTTAAGAAAAAGGTTAACACTACCCTTAGACAAAGAGGTTTCTTTGTCTAAGATACTACCCGTATATTCAATGTAGGTACTCTGTGGTTAATACCATATCAAATGGTAAATAAACGAATAAAGTAACGCCTTTACTACTAGATCGTTCAATAAGTCCCGAGACTAACCTGGAAATGGCGCATATATTAAAAACTCTTTTGATTTTTAAAAAGTACTGGCTATCAATACAAGAATATGTGTCAAATTTTTAAAAATGGAACAATAAAATTATTGATTTTGAAACATTTAAGTGACGCTACGGTTGTAATTTCGATACAATGGAAAAAAACGAGTTTCGCGTGTTGATAAAAGATTGTTTTTTAATGGGAAAAAATACCGTTGAAACACAGCAATGGCTTATAAAATGTTATGCAGGATCAGCTCCCTCTAAAGCAACCATTTGTCGGTGGTATGCCGACTTCAAACGCGGTCGCATGGACACCAATGATGGGGAACGCTCAGGTCGTCCAAATGAAGCAGTGACTCAACAAAATATTAACCAAGTCCTCAAAATCGTATTGGAAGATCGGAAGGTAAAAGTGCGAGAGATAGCCAAGATAGTGAAGATTTCAGCTGGTAGTGTTTTCACTATTTTACATAAAAATTTGGCCATGAAAAAGCTTTTTTCTAAGTGGGTGCCGCGTTTGCTTACAGCTGATCAAAAGGAACAACGTATCAATGATTCAGAGCGATGTTTGGCGCTGATGAATCATAATAAAAAGGATTTTTTACGTCGGTATGTAACAATGGATGAAACCTGGATATACCATTTCACTCCGGAATCCAATCGGCAGGCAGCGGAGTGGAGAGCGGCTGGTGAAAGCCGCCCGAAGCGTCCAAAGACTCAGAAATCGGCCGGTAAGGTTATGGCGTCTATATTTTGGGATGCGCATGGAATACTTTTCATCGACTACCTTGAAAAGGGGCAAAATATAAATAGTGACTATTACATGTGCTTATTGGAGCGATTGAAGTACGAAATTGCGGATAAACGGCCTCACATGAACAAAAAGAAAGTGGTGTTTCACCAGGACAACGCGCCTTGTCACAAGTCCGTGAGAACGATGGCCAAAATTAACGAATTGGGCTTCGAATTGCTTCCTCATCCCCCTTATTCGCCAGACTTGGCCCCCAGCGATTACTGGCTGTTTGCAGACCTCAAAAAAATGCTTCAGGGTAAGAAATTTGACTCAAATAGTGAAGTTATCGCAGCAACGGAGGCTTATTTTGAAGCCAAAGACAAATCGTTCTACACACATGGGATAGAAAAGTTAGAAAAGCGTTGGAGGAACTGTATCGCTCTTGGAGGAGACTACGTTGATGAATAAAAATTAATTTTATAAAAAAGACATTTGTTTAGTACTTAGTCTCGGGACTTATTGAACCATGTGTTATATCTACCGCACTATACTTTATCTACCGCGCCATGCCGCTATTAGAAAACTATTTTATTAGTCTACCGACGACGTATTCGTGGTTTCCGACATTCAATCGCCACCGGTCAATCGTTCAACAGATTTTACTACTCATATTTTTTTCATACCGGGGGCCTTATATGAAGATCGATTCTTAAGGAGTAAACTCCAAAAAAAAAAACTAAAGCCAACGTCACGGGGTGTTCCCAGGCCCGGGGTCACCCATCCAACTACTGAACGTTATCAAGCTGTCCCGTTACCGGTAACGCAAATTTTACCCCTCATGCGCCTAAAGAAGTTTCAGTTCAAAAATTGGAACGGACAAATTATATTTTTATCTGTTTCAATTCTTTCATTTTTAAACGGTTTTATTTAGCTTGACTTGAGTCTTGTTTGGGTCAAATTTGGTAATTGGAATTTTAACTCCTTCCTGATGACAGATTGATCTGATATTTGGTACACACTCTTAATCTTGATGACAATACAACATAATATATTCCTTATGATTGCAAATCCAAGATGGCCGTCGATACAAAATGGCGGATCACATCGCAACAACCTCAATATGGGTATCAAATGAAAGGGCTTGATTGGTAGAATAGAGCTCACTATGAAAAATCCAAGATATCTGCCGCCACGAATATGTCGATTACATATTTTCCACTAATACCTCAATATGGGAATCTAATGAAATGGCTTGATTGATAGAATACAGCTTATTAGATAGTGTAGGTATATTTGTTACTAATCTAAAAACTACTCAACAAAACTAAAAACTGGAAAATAAAATAAACAACAAATATTTTATGTTAAACGGTTTTATTACAATAACAATGATGTAGTTAGGTTATATACTAAAAGCTAAAAATAATTCGGTAAATCCTAGCTACCAGATCGCACCAATCTTCTCATCAATCTGGGGTATTGATCTGACAAATATAAAATCATCATCACTCACTGGTGGTTCAAATATATCCCAAACCAAATTATCAAAGATTTCCTTTTAGGATCCGGCATTTTGTCAAAAACAGAACACTAAAAAGGACAATGCCTATTTGTGCCCGGTACGTGCTTTGACTAGTTTAGACAATTCATATATTTAAGTATCGTTTATTAATTGAAACTAGATTTTTAATAATATTCTAAAAGTGATCAAAGCCGGGGTTTATAATTTAATTTTAAAAAATATTTTAGTTGTATTCCGCGTTTGTCATGTCAAAATAGTTTAAATATAAATAGCAAGTCGTCATAGCAACCACACAAACAAACGCTTTTTTTTAATTTAAAATATAAACCACGGCTTTGATTACTTTTAGACTATTATTAAAAATCTAGTTTTAATTAATAAAGAAAACTTTAATATGTCAATTTTCTGGTCGTGTTGGGGTTTATAATTTAATTCAAAAAAGCGTTTATTTCTATAGTTGCGTTTCCGACTTGGTATTTATATTTAATATGTTTTGACAGCACAAACCCGGAATACAAATAAAATATCTTTTTTAACTAAAGTATAAACTACGGTTTTAATCACTTTTAGAATATTATTAAAAATCTATTTTCGATTAATAAAGGATACTTAAATATATGAATTGTCTGAACACGTACCCGGGCACGGCTTCATAGAAAATAGTCATTGTCCTTTAAAATTAACTCTTAACTTGTTTGTTGTGAATGAATATTATAGTCTCAAATGATCGGCAAACTTCGCTCCATGTCGGTTTCATTCGGTTTTCGAACTCGAGTCGGAGAGAATTCAACTCGAGTTGATTCGAGTTAAGCCCAACTCGAGTTAACTCGAGTTAGTAACTCGAGTTGACCATCACTATACGAGGTTGAGCTTGACAAATTTTTTTAAACTGAGATACGGGCGATTGTGCTTTGTTAAATAAAAAAAATTGAATGAATAATTTTGATTATAACTTTACAGATCTATGCGCCTATATAACACATTATCAATAATGATTAATTTCATTTCGTATAATTAATCAAAAAATTGTATTGTGGTATTTTTAAGTATTTGTTTTTATTTATTTATAAAATCACAAAGTAACAGCTGATTGTTGTTTTATAAGAATCGATTACTATTGATTATCGATATAAGTGTTCGAGTTACGCTGACGCTAAAATCACCCGTTAAAGAAGCTAAACTATGTTTAGCTTTTACGCTACAATTTTTTCAAGATGGCGCATAGTTCAATTGTCAAATTTGACGCTCAAAACCAGCGTCAAGCTTCACATGAAAATGCACCTTTAGACTTTATTTTAGAGTAGTTTTGAAGTAAAACTTCTTTAGAATATCACAATCACATCCCCCCGACCTCCCTACGACTTTTCAGAAGTTTCGCTTCTGCCGTTGCACACACTCACTTTTGAAGTATAACTTCTATACGCACGCTTGACTTGGGGAGTAAGCTCCATCTTTATATATAACAGAAAGCAAGGGCGGATCCAGCTTTGGCGCCAGGGGGGGGTCACAGTTATGGTCAAGGCGCCAGGGGGGGGGGTCACAAAGTCGTAATCAAGTAAAAATATGTTATAATTTAAATTTTATAATGATAGATACAGGTAAAAAGTAGGTATTTTATTAATCTATGTAGGTAATGTATTTAAAAATACCTATATTGTGTCAAAAATCTTGTTTAATAATTTTAATTAGTGGTCCACCTAGGTCCTGGACACAGCCCAGGGGGGGGGGGGGTCATGACCCCCGTGACCTCCCCCTGGATCCGCCAGTGACAGAAAGTGTCCGTTCAAAGTCTTTAAATAGGAGACGTCGCTGTAACACGAGGGTAATTTTTAAATTAAGCGCTAAAAATTAAAGAGTAAGGAGAGGTAGATATATATATACGGATAGAAATACTTTCGATTTTACAATTTTTATCGTAGTTAACACTCTATATTCACTTTCAAAAGCTCTTTATAATCCACAATAATTTATTTTCTTTCAAAGATATCTCACAGTAACTATTTAGGTTATACATACCAAATGTTTTTCGAACTCGGCATACTTCACGTTCTCTCTAATTGCTCACTTCATATTGTGCTTTTTGTGATGTTATCGCCTGCCTATTCGGTCGAATTTTGAACTATGATTTAACGTTAGCGGATACTTTTGCAGCTGAATCCTCATATAGTCATATACCAATCCTTTCTTCTACACTTCATAGGTTGTGGCGTTGTGGACATGCCCACCGTGCCCTCACTCGACGGTCGATCCGCTTTTGAAAAATTTCCAAATAATAACATTAAAACTATAGCACTACTTAAGTGTCCGTTGTTTGGGGGCCATCCATAAATTACGTCACACGAATTTCTTGATTTTTCGACCCCTCCCCCGTTCTTGTCACAGATAGTCACATTTATGAGACCCCCTCCCTACCTAGTGTGACGTCACATATTTTGCAATTTTGCATGAGCAAACTGATGACGGTTTCGAAATTATTTTTATTTTCATTTTAATAAAAGTCAATTCGCCAACAAAACAAATAAAACTTTAATTTTTTAAGTTAGTTGTTGATAGGTAGTTGAAATATCATGTTTTTGTTCTTACGTTTTAATATTATTCTGTTTGGAAATGTGACGTCACAAAATTTTGGACCCCTCCCTCCCCCTTGTCACACAATGTCACACTTCGTCGACCCCCTACCCCCCTCTTAACGTGTGACGTAATTTATGGATGGCCCCTTGTCGATTATTCGATATTAGATTTCAATACAAAATAACGCTACTTGCGCAATAAGGCAATACTACGTGTGAGGCAGTAATCATTTGGATTAGATTTTGCCTCGTGCGTAGTTTTGATCGTTTCCGCCCATTGTGCATACTGCATCGCCCCGCTGTCGCCATCGCTCGGGTGTCGCAAGTTTCGTGCCCGCGGCCTAAAAGTTTATTAGTTGTCTTTGATAAACCTAAATAAAACTATTTATATTTATCTGTGGATAAATGACACCCCAAGTTTCGAAAACTTTACAGCAAACGTCATAAACGTCACCTTACGTCACCTGTTTCTGCCTGTTTCAGTCTTTTTTTACATTTTATCACCGTGCTCCACTGGCACAACTGAAAGCCACTAAACCAATCAATCAATCAATTACATTTTATCAATTTAGTAATTTAGTTGTCATATTGGCGGGTATCTTTTTGGTCGTGTGATGTTTCGTAATTTTTTGACCTTCTAAAATATTGATATGTTGAATTTGGATATCTAGTTTCTTTTATTTTATTATTTTGATATAGTGACTATTGAGTTTATTATAAATTTTTACTTTCGTTACGGTTAAGTGGTTTGGACAGTTACAGCACCGTTCAGTTCAGTATTGGAGCGGGCATCATGGACCAGAGTGGTATTACCCCTAATACATCAAATCAGCAGTTGGTGATAAATGGGGATAATGAATCTGCTACAGCGCTGCTTCACGAGAAGCAGGCGAGGAGACGAGATAATCTGAGGGATGTCACATTCATCGAATACATGACAGTTGGAGTGCTATGTTTTGTCAACCTCATCAACTATATGGACAGATTCACCCTGGCCGGTAAGTGAAATACTTATATTCGATCATTTAACTAGTTAGAATTATGCATAATATGGGGACACTGGTTATTCGCGGATTCATTATAAAATACTTCCTTGCTATGTTAAGAATATCTAATTAGGCATATTCAACTAGGTCTATGTTTTCTAATGTTTACCAGAATTTCACTCATTTTAATGAAACAACTTTTTCGGTTTATTAAGTTTTTTAGATGCCCAATGTTTCGGATACTTTACAGAAACCATGGTCACAGGAGTCTTCCCGTTGCCATGGTTGCTGTAAAGTAAAACCGAAAAAGTTGTTTCATTATAATATATTTATTTTCATTATTTTATATTTTATTAAATATTAAAATTAATTTGATATGTGTAATTACAAATAATTTTTATAATTGGGTAGTAACTCGGAAACTTATAAAGAATCCTCTTCACTCATTTTAACCTAAGTTTTAGTTGAGTTAAATATTACCTGTGTTACATACTAATAGAAAATTCCAAAGAATAAATTTTTTCCAAATTCAGTTTATTTAAAATTGTAATCAAATAAATGTATTCTTATTATTGTTCAATTTATATTTGTGTATAATGCATTAATGACTTACATTACTTTTTATTTGTTGAGCTGGCTAAAATTAAATCAAAATTTTTGTTTACAAACAAAATACCTTATACTTACATCAATTCTAATTAGTGCCAAGATAATTTTGTTACTTAGTATCCTATGTACACAGTGTACTAGTAAACAAATTGTGCAAATGAACATTCATTTTCGTACACCGTTTGATAGAAAACTCAAAATGAAAGAGTCAAGGATGTACCTACATGAAATTTATTTTGAGATTTTTTAATATATTTAGGACGTTATCTTAAAGGTTAAATCATTCTATGGTCATTAAAATCTCAAAACCTACTAGTGTCTAAAGATTACAGTAATGTTTAACATTACCCATTATTAGAATCACTTATCATCTTTAATTTTTTTTTTGTATAAGATTAGGGATAAGTAGCTTTGCGCTTTATTATTGTAGGCTGTACCGAGACAGGCGCCAGACTGTACCGAAACAGACGTCAGACTGTACCGAGACAGTCGTTAGATTGTACCAAGACAGACGCCAGACTGTATTGAGACAGACGTCGGACTGTATTGAGACAGACGTCAGACTGTACCAAGACAGTCGCTAGATTGTACCGAGACAGACGCCAGACTGTATTGAGACAGACGTCGGACTGTATTGAGACAGACATCAGACTGAACCGAGACAGTCGCTAGATTGTACCGAGACAGATGCTAGATTGTATCGAGACAGACTCCAGACACACCGACCCACCACTAGCACACCAACACAGACGCCATTCTGTACTTTATATTTCACTGGTTACCAATAAATTTTATCTTGCACATTAATTAATGAAAGGCTTTGTCAGAGGAAGTAAACCAGATCTTTAGAGCATGTAACACTTCGAACTTTAAAAATTGCTCGCGTCCAAAGTACACATGTCAGAAGTGAAACTTCTTTGGCAAACTAATTTAAAAAATTAAAGTGAAACTTTTATTACATCGTCTCAAACTTTTTCGTCTGCGTGTTGCATGTCGCGTGACGGTCTGACTAAAAATAAATCTCTAATTAATAAAAATTATCAATCCGATAAAAAAACTAGGAAATAATATTCGTTACTATCTTTGAGGTCGTCGCATGTCGATTCAAAGCCATCGTCATAATTGTGTTGGTTCGCAAACGTAATCAGCCGACTACAATTACATCGAAAAAATTGTTTAGTAAATACGCTTTATCAAAGAATATTCAAAAAGTAGACATCAGATCACGATCAAATTTTAATGGAACCACAAGACAAGCATCATCTTCCGATTAAAACAAGAAGCATCAAAATAGGTACAACAAATAAAAAGTTCTGAGGTTATAGTACAACGTAGGTCGACAAGAAATGGTCAAATAAATAATACGCATTATTTTAGATATAACTCGAAAAGTACTAGTCGATCTCAATCACTACATAGTATAAAACAAAGTCACTTCTGTCTGTCTGTCCCTATGTATGCTTATATCTTTAAATCTCCGCAACGGATTTCGATGCGGTTTTAGTAAAGAGTATATAGGAAGGTTTATATATATAATACATGCATTATATAGTAGAGGAACACTGATAGTTTTTGCTATCGTGCGAAGCCGGGGCGGGTCGCTAGTTAAATAAAAATGGGACTACATGACATGCACCATTTTTCGAAAAAAAAAAAACATCGAAATCCAGCCACCCACGCAAAAGTTCTGTGGAAAACATACATAAAAAATACGTAGGTAAGTACGTACTATCGAATTGAGAACCTCCTCCCTTTTCTGGATGTTGGCTTAAATAAAACTTTATTTATATTTCTTTTAGTAATTATTTTTGCACATTTAGTTTTTATGTTACAACCAAATTATTTTTATAATGTTTTTAACTTTTTATTCATATGAAGAACCTAGGCTACGATCCAACTTGTTTTAAAGGAATCCGCGGACAAACATTAATACAAAAAAAAAAAAACAAAAAGCCAACGTCACGCGGTGTTCCCAGGCGGTCACCCATCCAAGTGCTGACAGCGTGACGCGTTGCCGCGTTAGCAGTCGCTCACATTTTATCCCTCATGCGCATAAAGAAGTTTCAATTCAAAAAACTTATATTTGTTTGGAGGCCATATTAGGTTCATATGTGATTATTAACCGACTTCCAAAAAAGGAGGAGGTTCTCAATTCGACTGTATTTTTTTTTATGGATGTTAGCTCAGAACTTTTGACTGGGTGGACCGATTGCGATCAATTTTGTTTTAATTGAAAGGTGTTGCGTGTCATGTGGTCTCATTTAAATTTAATTGACATATGACAAGTACTTTTAAAGTTATCCATACTTAATATTATAAATGCGAAAGTAACTCTGTCTGTCGCGCAATCACGCTAAAACTACTGAACAGATTTAAATGAAATTTGGTATACAGATAGTCTAGAGTCTGAGAAAGGACATAGGCTACTTTTTAATGCGAAAAATCGGCCAAGTCCGAGTCGGACTCGCGCACGAAGGGTTCCGTACCATTGACTAGGTACATTGATTGTAATAACTGGCAAAAAGCGGCTAAAAATCACTTTTATTGTATGAGAGCAAAAATAGGCAAAAATAACGTTTTTCGTATGGGAGCCCCCCTTAAATATTTATTTTATTTTGTTTTTAGTATTTGTTGTTATAGCGGCAACAGAAATACATAATTTGTGAAAATTTCAACTCTCTAGCTATCGCCGTTCTTGAGATACAGCCTGGTGACAGACGGACGGACGGACGGACGGACAGACAGCGAAGTCTTAGTAATAGGGTCCCGTTTTTACCCTTTGGGTACGGAACCCTAAAAAAGGGTGTAAGGGGTTAAAAGGTTGGAATCAAAATTTGTATGGAAGTAATGTTCGTGTTTCGTAGCTGTCAAACATTTAATGTTCATCCCGTCGATATGGTAAATTCTCCCCTAAAATTAAAGAACGTATTTAAATAAAGGTTTCGAATCGACAACATATCCACATTTATACGGATAGTGGCGTATTATAGATTTTATAAATGTATAATAATGTCAGTAATGAAAACGGATTGACATAATACATATTGGTTGTCAAATATTTATGCGTGCGTTCTGAAATTTATTTAGTGTAAACTAAGAAAAATATATTAAGCTACTTAAATATACAATAAATGATAGGTAAATGTACAAATGAATTAAATACAATAAAAGCTGTTAAATAAAAAAAAATGGTTGGTCTCATTGAAACATTTCAGATTATTCTGTCAATCCAGTCAAAGTAATCTTTACTAATCTATACTAATATTATAAACTTGAAAGTTGGTTTGTTTGTTTGAACGCGCTAATCTCAAGAGCTACTGATTCGAATTATTGAAAAATTCCTCCAAGGTGGATAGCTTATTTAAAGAGAAAGGTTATGCTTTAAGAAGAATGAAGGCTATTTTTTCCTCAAATCAACGCGGGTGAAACCGCGGGGCACAGCTAGTATCTAATAATGCGTATTTACTTGACTACTTTTTCGTCGACCTACGTTGTATTATACCGCATAACTTTTTACTCGATGTACCGATTTTGATGATTCTTACTTTAATCGAAAGCTACTACTTGTCATGTAGTCTTGTTTAAATTAGATCGAGATCTGATTACAACTTTTTGAGTAATCCTTAATAGCGCGTATTTACTTGACTATTTTTTCGTCTTATTACGTTGTATTACTTGTCGATGTAAATGAAGTCGGTTTTTTTTCGTTTGCGAGCACACACAATCTTTTTTTTCCAGTTAATTTTATAAGCATGGGATTTTTATTCGTTTTGTGGAGTCCAATTTAATATTGAAGTAAACAATCACACGTTTTTACGTACAGATTTTTTATTTCCTTGTTAAATTAAGTTGAAATAATATAATAATGAAGTTTTCACCGCACGGAGATAATTTCATATAAATTTATTGTTTTTATTATACCTTTATTACACCTGCCTCGGGTATGTTACTTAATAGGTCACTCAAAGCTAAGTAAGTTAAGTAATGTTTAAGTTACGTCATGTTAACTACGTTTAACAATGTTATAATCTGACTACCAGAGATAACTTAAGCTATGATAAAGAGATTAGTGAAGAATTATATTGTACGTTACAAACTATGGTTACAAAATATTTGGTGTCTGTTTCGTGAAGACATTATGCTACTTATGACTATGAGCGTGTATGATTCTTGTATGATTCATACACTAGAGAAATATTTTTTTATCTAAAAGAATAGGTATAATTTGCGCCATAGCATAAGCATAAGCTATTAATCTGTTAGGAAATTTAGTCACCCATTTTTCTATGATTAACGAATACTGGCAAAAAGCTATAAGAAGCTCCTCAATGTCCTCATTGACTGCCAACAGAAAATTTTCTTTCCAAGAAAAAACATCATATTTTTTTCATTGCGTTTAGTTGCAAAAATGTTTAATGTAATTAATTATACACTTAAAACGCACTACGTAACTTCACAATAGAACAAAAAAGTATTCAGGAACCTTAAATAACAATAATTAAATTTTTAACGTCAAAACTATTCGAAAATTAGAAATTAGTTATAAAGTATATCAATTTTTTTTTAATATACATATTTGTAACAGTACGAACACCCATGAAGGGTCGACGTCACGTATCCTGGGAACTAATCTCTAGTGTCGAATCACGTGCGTAGGCCCGCTTCTCCCTTTCACTGAACACAATGTGTCCCTTTAAATATGTAAAAGGTATTTAGTAGCGAGTGATTGTACCTGGAATAGGGGACTTGCATCACTTGTACAATTATTGAATTCTTTACAGCTGTACGCTTTCAAAACAATATATAATCGTTCTAATCCTCTTTTTACTTTTATGTTATTTTTATAATACAGCATATTCTATATAAATGTCTATTTTAGTATCAATGATGCTAAATGTATTATATAGATTATAGACCATTGATATGCCCATTCTAAAAAATAATTAATCTACGTATTTGTAGTGTCACTAAAATAAAAAAGTGTGCTTTAGGTTTAGACCACACGACTGAAGTAACTGTAGCTCCGTCTAACTTATATCTCACTCTCGAAGTCTCGAGGTCTCATTTTTCGTAACGCTTTCGTCGCGCATGCACCAGCTTACTCTTACTCCCCAAGTCAAGCGTGCGTAAAGAAGATTTACTTCAAGAATATATGTATTTTTAAAACATTACATATATGATATACATAATTAGGTCATGTTAATACTTTCTAAAAACGTTATTGTAATTGATAATGACAATCAATGAAAACGCTCAAACGAAGAGCGATCCAATCCACAAGGAGTTGAAATTACCCACTACCCAGTCTTGAGTTTGTTTTCCAATATCTTAAAAATTAATTTAGAAATAAAAAGACCTTGGCTTTTAAAATCCATTTGTATGAAGGTTAAAAAATTGGTTTTAAGGTACAAAAAAACGGGACTTGTTAATTTTAACTCAAATTTTGACGTACCTAAGTACACTCTATTCAAGTATAATAATTATGATGTACATTATATGTACTTAGTAACATTTTAAAGGTTTATAAAAATAAACAAATAACAATGTTCTTATTTACCCTTTCTTAATTTCTTTAGAGTTCGTACTTCAAATATGTCATTTACTACTACTGCTGTACGAGTATGTAATCACGGATGGAATCGGGATAAGCGCGTTAAGTGCAAAGTAAATATGTGAGAGAGATTGTTTGATTGCACAGAGGTTCTTGCCCCTATTTGCATAGGGCGGATGATTTCCCCGAGGGACAATCAACACTATTTATTCATGGGTCGTATCTGCGGTTGTAAACTCAAATTATTCTTATCTAGATTAAAATCTTCATTGTAAAACACTAAAACGCAGCTGTGCGAGGGCGACACAAAAGGTGACACTTGCGCAAGATGTACGCTATTCAGAAATCGTCATTGTTGATGTAATTAAAACTGTACCTAATTATACTTAAGACGCCTTTGGTTATACGAAATAAGATACATAGCACCTGCGCGGTATACCAATATATAAAATACTTCCACTTGAGTAAAATATTTACACGATCAACGATGACAACTTCAAATAGTACGAGGGGCTTCCACGTCATCGTATGATGCTATTATTGTTTATCTTTTGCTCATTATCTAGATGATATGCCGCATAGGTCAAGGATCATGAATCATTGTACGTTATAGATACAAGACAAGTATTTGCCAGACGGTATGACGATTAAATCTGGAACATTTTAACCGACTTAAAAAAGGGGGAAGTTCTAAATTCGATTGTATTAGACCTCAGACCTTACTGGTTGGAGCAATTACGTTGTATTACTGATCGATATTGGTCTGGTTTTTTTTTCGTTTACGAGCAGACTTATTAAGAATGATATGTACGTAGTGTCAAGTGTGGTGTGTCTTACATAATGACGCGACAATTTATTTTGTTACAATTGAGATCTGTAAACTTTGCGTAAATGTTTACAGTTTACACGAATATTAAGTTAAATATCTTACGTAAAACACAATTCGGCCTTTCAAGGCTAATGGGTCTTAAATTGTTCTACAACATTTTTTGTACAACGAAAATGTGTAAACATGAATCTTGTACGTTAAATGTTTTCGAACGATTACGTCATAATCATAAACGATATTTATGATAATTATGCAATTATAATTAAGCTGCTAGTGACGTAATTTCCATTACTTAAGAGATAAACGATTCCATAAAAACGTTTAGAGAAATCCATGTCACGGTTTCGTTGTATTTTGTATATGAAACTGACCTCTGAGAAATTCTTAGCTCACTATTACTTTACTTTAATTATTATAATTATAATGCTATTGTTTAACTTCATATAAGAGAAATCTTACACCTTGAATTGAAGAAGTCAAGGTAATGAGATATAGGTAGAGATACTAGGTAAATATATTACGATATGACGGTAAAGATCTATATGCACAAATATTAAAAGAGAAATATATTGTCTTTTTTCATATAATATATATGATTATAATTATGAAGTCGTGGTTCGATACCTAAAATAAGTCTGTAATACTAAAAGTTTGGTATATAAATAAAAAATGAAAGGGTTTCGTTGTTACTCGTAGTTATTTACTAGGGGAAAAAATATTTCAATGTATCGTTGTTAAGATGCGAATTAATCATTCGATATTTTTTCCTAGTAAGTATTTTAACACGATAATTTCGTGTCTAGTATTCTTTCACATTACTTATTGTCTTACATTTTCACGCGAAATATTTATACAGTTTTATTAATTAACCGAATTAATAACGAGTTGTATGTTTGACTTAGCTTAGTTACCTTCTAACGAAAGTAATACAAATAATTTGTATTAAATATTTGATAACGATGAGAAGGTCATTTTCTAAAGATAGAACTATACATTGTACCTACTATAATTTTAGATTATTTGCTTGTAAAGATAATCAGTAAAATTATAGTAGATGGATTATATAGATAAACGTTTTTTTTTAAAGATAATATTATATTTCATTAAAAATGTTTCGTTTAAAGTATTGAAATAATTTTACTTAGCTAAATTATTCTCTCGAATTTTAACAAGATTTTATACATACAATACATAAATAATAATAAAAATAACCAACACCTAACAATACTTTTTAAATCTAAGATACATTACAAATATAAATATAGTATCTAATATAATAATAGTCAAATATGCAGGTTTATTTTTATTATGAATAATATCGATATAAGATTAATACCACTGTATCTGTTATGGTTTGTTTAATAAAAACATTTGACCATCACTAAATTATTCTCACCAAACTATAGAGTAAAATCACGTAAAATACTTTTCCCTCGAAAAAGCACAAATCACTTCGTTTTTTTTTATTCGAGTACCCGCAATAAAAATGCTATATCACGCCTTTCTATGAACGTTACTTTTTATTTTCTAAATAAAATAGTTCATTGTTAAGACGTTCCTGCCCCACAATTTCTTTTATGACATGAAGTTTATAATTTTTAACTGTTCACTGTTTTATCTTTTATCTAAGCACATGTGTAATGTGTTTCTAATAATAGAAGTTCGAGTATGACACTTTGTCTTAAGGACCCTGTAAACGATCAAATAATTTGTCAAACTTGTTTGTCAAACTTCATGTTTTTATATAACAAACTCATCAAACAAGCCCGCAGACGATCAAATAATTTGACAAACACGTAAAATTTGACAAATTATTTGATCGTTTACGGGGCCCTTTAATGTATACGAAATGTATTATCAACAGCAACCTTTTTTAATTATTCGAGACAACAAGTAAGCTATATTATTTTAGACTTTTGAACGTCTCCGTCAGCCTGCTACAGTTCATAGGAATGCATCTTTGAAAACCTTATACAGTACCTAAAACCTTGTAGTAACACTGGAGTTCTTACATTTATAGGTAACGACACACCTACTTTAGGTAAAGACAAATAATAAAAAATGTTCGTTTAATATTTACTAACCGTATAAATCTATACTAATATTATAAAGAGGTAAAGTTTATAACTTTGTATATACGGGGTAATCTTCGCAAATACTGATCCGATCATGAAAATTCTTTCACTAACAGAAAGCTACACTATTCAGGAGTGACAAGATAAAAGGAAAAAGATAAAAATATATAAATATTTTAAATCACCAGGATTTGAACCTGCGTCCTCTGACGTGCCGTGTCAACAATTCAATCTAATCAAGCATTATTATTTGCCTTAGAAATTAATTGGTGATTTTAAAACATTTATATTTATCTGATTTGCTGAAAATAGTGAGAGGCTACACTATTCAGGAGTGACATAGGCTATATTTTATTGTAATTGTACAAAAAAATTCAGTAAAAAAGAAAAATATTAAAATATATTATGAAAATGACAAAGAAACGAACGCCATCTATCGGTGTTAGATTTAACTATTTAATACTCTATTTTATTTACTGTCTATTTGAATCTATCGATGACGAAGTTTTTACGCTTTTTGATAGATGGCGTTGGAGCAACATATTATTTATTTAAGTGGTTTAAAATTTGTTCTTTATAGTATGTTATTTGGTTCTGTAATTTAAAATAATAAATACACGATATTATTACGATTTTATTCATCGCTGTAGGCGTCCGCTGCCGTTTATTTTTTATTTTATATATTTTCTCTTTACTTTCTGTTTTACTTTATCGGTACTCCGGACGTAGTTTTGGTCAAAAGTTTTCTTCAAAACTATTTTTGCATTTAAAAAAAGATAATTAACGCCCAACGAAGTGGGCACGGGTCGGCTAGTTAATGATAAAATTGTTAAATGACACATATTGCTCTCATAATTTATTATCATTGCTTAGAAAATAAAAGATTCATTTGTTAACTATATTGTGTAATAAAAGGGTTCACGCTGTTCCTATTTTGTTTGATTATATTTTAGGGTGCGGGTGTGTACACATCATTTAATAAATGAAATATGTGAAAGCTTTAGTTACATAGGTCGGCCGCCCATCGAGGGGTAAAAATGCGGTGTGAGGTAGGTATATTGATTAAAATACTAAAAGTATGTGCCACGGTTATTCCAATGAAATACTACTTCTTTACTTTGTTGTTGTATTCTTTTTAGAATCACGTTATTATCTATCTCAATAATATTTTTTTTTCATTGAACTTTTCTTTACTATTATTTAAATTATTTTCATAAATTTTAATTAATAAATCGTATTCTTAATAGACTTTAATTTGAAAAAGTAAGTGGCTTACGATTAAATTTAACCAAAATAGTAAGTAAAACTGTTGATTCAAAGCCATTTTAGTAAATCGAGGACCTGTGCTTAGATTGAAGTTACGAAAGTTTACTATAAGCAATTTTTTAAATATCGATGTAGGTGGTGTGAGTGGTACTTATTATATTATCCCTTTGAATGGCGCATTTAACACGCGCTATCGTATAAATATAAAACATAAAAAAGATTGACTATAAAACCAACACGTGAAATATTGAAGATGGATATTTTGATAAAGGATTTTAACCTCGAGACGCTGCATTTTATGACCGTGTTACTTTTTTTTTGTTTGATTTTTGATGTCATATTAGTCCAACCTGTTCAACTGGTTTTTGTCTTGTAAGTATCGGTTATTTGTGAATTATGTAATAGCATTTTATCCGACTGCCGAACGAAGATTGTTACACATTTAAATCGGATGCGTTTTTTCGGACTCGTTTTTATCTGTCACTCGGCGTCTAAACAATGTTAATCGCTTGGAAGCGCCTATGGACTTCCAAGTGACTTATGTTACTCAGCGTAAATTGTCATTATTTTATCTATATATGTGACTGAACTTCGTCCATGACTTACTGGTTTGTATCTTTTTGTTCGTAACGTTCGTTAGGGTTGACAGATTCAGCGAAGTTAACTAGATTACGGTTGCTACAAATTATAGTAAAAGCGTCATAAATAGCTAATGGTACAAGTAGCCGGATGCACATCATTATGCTCAACATCTTTATTTAAAATACATATAATAATTATGTTCACAACATAAAACAGATTGGTAACCTTTGTGTTACAGTTACAAGCCGACTTCGAGACGAGTTCTTAGCTGTTGGTACATAAAACTGAAAAAAGTAGAGTGCGATACTGGCATATAACATAGTAAATAAAATAAATATGTAGTAGGAATTATAATTTAGTATTTTGTTACCGACTCCATTATCTTCTTTCTTTACCTTTGTATTATTCACCTACAATCATTCATCCTTTATGGCCGACTCCAAATTATTTACATTACAGACAGTTAAAATCATAAACTATTAATATGGTGGTGACATCAGAACGTATGAAAAACGGTAGTAGTTCCTATTAGACCGGGAGATAGTGACACAAAATATTAGGTCATTTGTACCAGTATGGCGGTTCGGTTCGTCAGGGGTCTAATTATGTAAAGGCACAAAAGGAAAATGATGGTCATAGCGCTCGCACCGGCGGCCCAGTCGCGTGGGCGTTTATCGAACGCGTCGGATAAATAACGAGTGTCGAACGATTTGTTCCACAAAAATGCTTGTATTTTCAGATAGTCGAAAAAAAAGAAGTAGGCGGTAGCGGAATGCCATACTTCTCGGGTGTGACTTACAGCCTGCCATACCGACGCGAATACATTAATTTAAATAAAACAATTCAACCATTTGTACCAGGCTAATTTTTGCATAGCTAATCATCGTCGAGTAGCCATTCACGAAAATCAACTTGCCATACTTTTCCGACAGTTCCCAATGGCCGCCATACCACTGCAAAGGAGTAATTTCTTTTTTTTTTTCGCCAAACGATTTGTACCAGTATTGCATTTGAATTTTTGGAAAGTATTTGACAAAATGTGACCGTTATTATTTATCCCATACTTCTAGTAGGGGGAAATACTTGAAATACTTATTTATTTGACACGTTTTTAAAATACGACTGTAAAATACGTAAAATCATTTTTTACATCATGGCATCATTGTATTCTCGTCATTTGGATGCAATTGTACCTAAAAAAATTATTACAGATTGTAACCATCGAGCGGATGACTTGAGCTAAAAGGTGAAAAAAAAAAAAATTGACGATTTGTACCAGTATGGCATTTCGATTTTTGGAAATTATACGATACAATGTGACCATTATTATATTTGCCATACTTGTAGTAGAGGGAAAAAGTGGTGCCATACTTGAAAAAAAACTCGAATTACGAATAAAATCTTAACATTTTGAAAAAATATTGTTCACATTCGCCACCTCCCACAGGTATGGCATTATCAGACTTCTATTTATGATCATACAGGGAACTGTTAAAAAAAGTTTCAGGGTGGTACAAATCTTTTGACGAAAAAAAAAGAAATTACTTCTTTGCAGTGGTATGGCGGCCATTGGGAACTGTCGGAAAAGTATGGCAAGTTGATTTTCGTGAATGGCTACTCGACGATGATTAGCTATGCAAAAATTAGCCTGGTACAAATGGTTGAATTGTTTTATTTAAATTAATGTATTCGCGTCGGTATGGCGGGCTGTAAGTCACACCCGAGAAGTATGGCATTTCGCTACCGCCTACTTCTTTTTTTTCGACTATCTGAAAATACAAGCATTTTTGTGGAACAAATCGTTCGACACTCGTTATTTATCCGACGCGTTCGATAAACGCCCACGCGATTGGGCCGCCGCGCCGGTGCGAGCGCTATGACCATCATTTTCCTTTTTGCCTTTACATAATTAGACCCCTGACGAACCGCCATACTGGTACAAATGATCTAATATTTTGTGTCACTATCTCCCGGTCTATAAACATGTCCGTGGTAAAACATGAAGGTATTTAAAACATGTTTTTAAAACAATATTAAATCTGTCGATTATGTGTCAGTTATTCTTGTAGGACCTGTTTGTAAAGAGATATATATAATATAGCTCTTATACTTGACACGTCGCACAAAACATAGTCACGTAGAATCATAGACACATTCATTTACATAACTTTCCATTACTGCAAATATTTACTTGTTATATACCTACGTGTAATTGGTTGCATTGTAGATATATTTATTGAGTTCGGTAGCACGGTTCTCTAATTTCAATTTTTTATTTTTCATTCATACGTAGTTCATACAAACGATGAATTGCATTCTAATATGATAATAGTCAGTTAATAAATTTACCTTCATTATTAATTAATTAACATTTAAAAAATTCATAAATGTAATTAGGTAAGTACCAATTATACTTAAATCTATTAAATATGGTTATTATGATAAAATTAATGTATGAGAAAAATTATAATTATAGATGGCTATCGTATTTTAACTTTCTAATATTATCATAATTAAAAAAAATAAAATGCGTCACAAAATTTATTTTCAGTTAAACCATTGTTTCATTAAAATTAAAATATTAAGTATTAATTTTCAACGTTCAGAAAATGTAATGTGAATATTGACTCCAAAATTTAATAATGGATAAAATGGTCTAAGATCCGGGATATAACAAAATATTTCCTCATCTGTTAATTAGATGAAACAATTTTTTATAGGCTGATTTCAATATTGTCTTCAAAAAAATATTTTCCCTCATGTTAATTACATCTAGTAAGCTAAAACCTTCAATATTTTACATTATATACCTGACTATAGTAGGCACCCATCTCTATGATTGCTATACTTACCTGTAGGTCTACCATGAGTTTTTGTTACAAGCGCACATGGCGTAACTACAGTAGTAAACGTAGAAACGCAACTGGAATAATTAACTATTCCATACCTATTATGAGTATTCCTAAATTTTACAATAGAGTCTATCGCGCACTCGATAAGACTTATAGTTTTAAATGCGTTATATTGCGTATTAGTTACTAATATCTTTTATCTTTCTTCCGTATAGAAAACTACACTCGCTAACGTGTATCGTCTCTGGAAACTCATGGTAGACGTACTGCAGCCAGGTTACTGCTGACTGAGGTTACTGACCTGGCTGCAGGTAAGTGTAGCAATCATAGAGATGGCTTGTTGGAGTTGTTGGTGTGATTCAGATTTCTTGAGATTTTGACTGAAACAATATTTTATGCCGTAGAAAACTTTTTAATTAAAATGGGATATTAAAAGTTATCAAAAATAATTATTCACATAAGCCTCGTAGATACGATTATAATTAGTAATTTCAAACTAATCAACAAATTTTCCCACTTTAATAATGCGAATAATTCACATAGTTTGAAAGTTGAGAAATAAATAAGAATGATGAAAATAATTCTAAGTTTTATCACTAGTCGAACCGGAATAATTGTCAAAAATAAGACTACGTAAGAATACAAGTAAGGCTAGTTACAACGTATAAAAGATTTAATCAAACCCATAAATTTTTATATTTCCTTAAAAGTTTAATTCGTCTACAACTGTATTGTCTAACATCAAAAGACAACTAAAGTACTACCGTACACATTATTTTTAATTTTTATTTAAACAAAATGTTTAGATATATATACCTAACCATAAAAACCATTAACATGTAATTGAAGTGATTGATTTGGTATTGACCTAATCACGAACTAATCAATTGTTATTGGAATAAATATAATGTTAGAAAATAAACAGGCGTGTAATAATGCCTCTGTCAAGTGTTCTCATAAAATTTATAAATAGAAAGCATTAGATTTAGCGAAAGAAATGCATATTAAGTTGTTTTTAACTTATTAAAAATGTAAATTTATGCTTAAAACTATTTTACTATTATTTTGTAATCACCAAATCGTGACATGTGTTATGCCTTTTGAAAATGTTGTACTCAGATATAAATATCAGTTCAGTTATTTGGGCTATGTTAGTATAAAATAATCGAGGTGAAAAACAGGACAACAAGTCATTGTTTGAAATTAAACCGGTAGGGTTTGATTGATATTACTTGAAATATCGTCATAGTAAATGCCTTTGATAAGATGAAATGCAGCTGCAGCCATTCTGAACCCGCATTATATTCATGAAACGTTGGTCCATACGAGAGCCCATCGAGACTGCACTTGCAATCAATTAGTTCCACTGGAGATGATACAGTGCACTACATTTTATATCTACACGCGAATCGTGTTCTTAAGGTAGTTGATATAAAGGTATAGTAGAAATGTACATATTTGTTCTTCGTCATGTATATTTTCCACCTACGTGAAGAGCGCTATTAATAATACAATATTATACAAAATGCAAGACATAATTACTTACTTATAGTTTTGTCTTATGGGAAATCTTATGCATTATTAAATACTGCTGTTAATACGCAATATTATGTAAAATACCAAATTATAATTTAGTTTGATATATTTTATATTTTTAACCGACTTCATTCACATGTACATACAACATGAGGATGTAATATTGTGTTCTACTTATAGTAAATATCTAATCAGTGATATCGCAGACAAGCCCTTGGTTTCGACATTTCAGAAAGGTAATTTTTTACGTTTAAACATAATTATGTGGTTAGCGATGGTTATAACGCTTGCATCAGTTAAGTGATCGTAAAACTGTCGATAATAATTGTACCTACACGCACGTGAGTACAGATTTTTAATGACTTTTGTTATTAGTTAGTTGTAATTATTATTTGAAAATGTGAAGTATGTTGCGTTTAAATTTAACCACAAAATTTGTAGTAACAAAAACTGTTTTGAACCAAGGAAAATAAAATCGGATAAATTATTTTTTTTTTACATACTCTGCTGTTCAAGATCTAATAATAAGAGCCACAAAACATTTTGCGTTTGTTTCCTTAATATATCTTGCTGTAAGCGTTTTATTTATTTTTTGTTTTATTTCACAAAATAATCCATTATGCAAACTTTTAATTTCTTTTAAGCTATGACAATTTAGAATTTTAGAAGTTTAACATGCACTGAGTTTTGATACACATAAGATCGGTTGATATAAATTGTTATTTGTTCGTCAGCCATGGCTTCGTAGTATTAACATTCAAATTTTCATATACATAAATATTAAAATCAATTTCGCAGTTTCAAAGTTTATCGCTTACTTACATATTAATCTTTCACTTACATTTATAATATGAATGTAGATAATAGAATATTATACTATATTAAATTGAAAATATTTATCGAATATAAAGGTTTACTTAAAATATTTCTAGTCTATCTATACTTATTATAAAAATAAGTCCCCCGGCCGCGTCTTTCTGTCCTCCTGTCTGTCTGTCCTCTTGTCTGAACGCGATAAACTCGAAAACTACGCAACGGATTTTTATACGGTTTTCAACAATAGAAAGAGTGATTCTTGAGGAAGGTTTAGGTATATAATTAATTATGTTTGAATGTAAATTAGCAGAAATACGGCGATAAATGTTGAAGAGGTCGCAAAAAATCTCGCCAACGGGGAGCTTTCCACGCGAACGCTGCGTAAACTAGCAAAGATAATTATAGTTGTATAATGTACTAGCGAATTCAAAATCTATAAAAATGATACAAAAAAGTCCGCGATAGCATATCTCTATCTCTTAGGGTTAGGGTTGCCAGATTGGAAGACTAAAATGTCTGGACAAATTTTCAAAAAGTCGGGATTTTGGGATTATGGTCGGGACCATCGAACGGTACAAATAAATATTACAAAACATAAAAAATCTTTTTTGTTATAAAAATATTTTCCCGCTCTGCCGATCGCAGCGCAGAGACTCACCAATCGCGTTCCATTCTGCGTCGAGTAGTTAGTTTAGTCGACTACTTGAAAATGGTCGAAAATAAAGATACTGCTCTTAAAATTATGTGTGATAGCTTATTGGATCCAGAATGACGCCTAGAAAAATGTTCTAAAAGCGTGTATTAGTACATAAAAAAATGCAGTAGTTATAAACAATTCAAAAAAGGAAAAAAATGGCCTTTCGTTCTCTGCCAATATTTTATAAACTGTTAATATTTCAGAAATTTCAAAAAAAGATTTTGAAAGAGGAGGAAATTTCCAATAAAAAACTGCCAGCTCCCGGAAATCATGGAGTTAAAAATATCTATAGGTACAAATAAATAAAATTGGAGTGTCTGTTTACTAATTGTATATGGATATACACGGAACATATTCCACAATAACATTTTTTTACAATTTTTGTCTGTCTGTCTGTTTGTTCCGGCTAATCTCTGAAACAGCTGGACCGATTTTGACGGAACTTTCACTGGTAGATAGCTGATGTGAGGTGTAACTTAGGCTACTTTTATTTTAGATTTTTATTTTCATAACTGCGAACTTAACAATTTTTGTTTAATTCTACGCGGACGAAGTCGCAGTCAAAAGTGAGTACGACACATTGAATAGTTTATTTAAGGTATTTAATATATATTTTTTTAATTTGAAAAAAATATGGTGTACAGTAAACACTATAAATACTTAATTCCCTTTGGAAATTTTATTTAACTAACAAAATTTTCTCGAAATTCCGTCTCAATTGTACCTAAATGAAAAAAAAAAAATGTTTAAATAATTGTCGTTAAATTTTTCGTTTCGTAGAGCCTTTCTTATAATATACATAATTAACAAGATCACGCCATAAAAGTTAAAAAAATATTCATACTTTGTTTATAATAATTTTTGTACTTGAACAAAAACTGGTAATTTTTCTAAAAAACGATGATTTTTCTGGAACTACAATTGAGACGGAATTTGGAGAGAATTTCGTTAGTTAAAAATCGTTTAACTTGTTAAAAAATGAACTTTTCAATACTTTAAATAAATTAATCAATGTGTCGTACTCGCTTTTGACGCCGCGCGCGCAACCCAACAATATCACGCGGGGACCCATTTTCAGCATTAAATTTGTGGTGTGGCATGGGTTTTTTATTGGAAATTTCCTCCTCTTTCAGAATATTTTTTTTGAAATTTCTCAAATATTAACAGTTTATGAAACATTGGCAAAAAGCGAAAGGCCATTTTTTTCATTTTTTTAATTGTTTGTAACTTGTGCAATTTTTATGTGCTAATACATCGTGTATTTTAGAACATTTTTCTAGACGTCATTCCGGATCCAATAAGCCATCACACATAATTTTAAGAGCAGTATCTTTATTTTATACCATTTTCAACTTATCGACTTATGCTAAGTGGTGGATGAAATGATTTTCACTTTTTACGTAATTTTAGATTATCATTATCGCGATAGTTTGAGATTTTTGATTTGTTGTTATTTATCGGGACATTTAGAATTTTTTCGGGACTCTGGACATCATACGAAATGTCGGGACAATCCCGACGAATCCCGACCATCTGGCAACCTTACTTAGGGTTGACTTACAATAACCACTTTTATGTTCAAATTTTTAATTAAAAACATTACGTTATTTTCAAAGCTATTTTCTTAAGTTCAGTATTAATCCTTATCCAAATGAATATGTTATTTAGCTTAGGCATTTAATGCAGATTAAAATTGCCCTTTACACTATATCAATCAGATGAATAGTTTTTGAGATATCGTCGTTAGAAGTAATTATTAAAAATAAATAATGCGTAACGAAGTGGGCACGGGTCGGCTAGTTATTAAATAAGTAAAACTAGACAATGTCTTCAAGTCTCTTGTTTTTAATAAATAAAATGAAGTGATTTGTTTATCAGGGTAGCATAGAAGTGCATTTCTGAGTTACGTAATAAATACATATATACATAGATTTTTACGCTATGCTACGTATAGTTTGACTTCATGTCTTACTTTTATTTTGATCAATATATTCGTACCTATTAGGTAATACTGCGTCGCCTGTAGGGGCTGTAGGTTTGCATTACGAGTCAATAGGTGCATTCAAAGATGTGTACCCTTTTTAGGGAATACTTTACCTATCTTTTTAAATTTGAATTACAAAGCCAGCAGAAGATAAATTGCCGACATCAAGTAGATGTCGCATAAATGTTTTTCCGTTGGTATAATATATTTTAACTGTTGATTATATTTTTTTATAATATTAAAAACTATGATTCTTATTTGATTTAACAATTCAAGTGTCTGACAATGTTTAATTTTTCCAGTGTATTATTCCATTCGAAATATTACAAAAAATCCACGTTCTTACGATCCACTACGATCAACAACAAAAAATATCAGCTAAAATAATCGAGCCGTTCTCACGTGATATCTACTAATATTTACACTTAATACTAAATTATACACTTAGGTAAATGTATAAAAGATATTGCTTAGGATTCGGAGAACACGTTAAGCTGTCGGTCCCGGTTGTTATCATGTACATCTGATAGCCACCCGCAGTAGAGCAGTGTGATGGATTAAGCTCTGATCCTTCTCCTACATGGGGAAAGAGGCCTATGCCCAGCAGTGGGATATTATAGGCTGAAGCGTATAAAAGATATTGCTAATATATCTTTAGTTGAGTAAATTATCTTAATTTATAAAGATGAAACGATTAAAAGCATTAACCTCAGAGGTTTTCTAATAAAACATTTAAGTATAGCTTCTTCAGCGGAAGCAGTTTAATTAGTGGGCTGTAAAAGTAAAAATATCTACACATCTATCTACTACTCAAATAAACTATTTTGGTCATTTCTCTTCGAGTCGTGATGCTCCTTTATTTGACGCAGTAAACCAATAAACATAAAAAATCAATTTAAAATACATTTAAAATTTGCTTGTTCATTGACTATTTTAGTTATTTACATAAGTTATGTCTTGAATTTCTATTTAACAACATAAAATTATTACTTTACTATAGGCGCAAAGTCAATAAGTTTGCTGTTGGAAACACTCATGATGATACCTTACGGCCAGTTTTAATAGTCTTATCTATCTCTGTATTTGCTTACTAGTCTTAGACTTAGGACGTAAGTTCTGTACAAATTGTGTCAAAAACCTATCGCTAGTAAGCAAAACCAGAATCTAAAAGTGGTCGGTAATCAAAAACTTTTTTTTTACGGTAACGTATGTAACATGATAATTCTGGTGTGCGACTTTAGTGAAAAAAAAACAGTTACAAATTTCACAAAAATTGTACCTCATTTTATTAATGAGTTATTTCATAAAGATGAACTTGATACTTCTTAGTTCTTAATTATTTTAATATCACACTATGAGCTGTATTATTGTAGTTATAGTGACTGCCACTCATAGAAAATGCTTATGATATTGTGAACTCCAAATAGGTGTATAAAACATTTTCACTATGTATCTGTATTTACTTTATTTATTATTTACATCAGCCTATCGCAGTCCACTGCTGGACATAGGCCTCCCCAACTTCGCGACAGACATCTCGGTTTTCTGCAATCCTCATCTTTAGATCGTCGGTCCAACAGGCCGGAGGACGTCCCACACTGCGTTTGCCAAGACGCGGTCTCCACTCCAGGACACGTCTGCTCCAGCGGCCATCGGTCCTGCGACACAAGTGACCAGCCCACTGCCACTTCAACTTGCTAATCCTGTGGGCTATGTCGGTTACTTTCGTTCTCTTGCGGATAGTCTCATTTCTAATTCTATCTTTAAGAGAAACCCCAAGCATAGCCCGTTCCATTGCACGTTGACCGACTTTAAACTTGTGGACCAGTCTCTTCGTCAGTGTCCACGTCTCGGCTCCGTATGTTAACACAGGCAGGACGCATTGTTGGAAGACTTTTGTTTTCAAGGATTGATATACCGATATCGGTCGGTGGTACCCTTCTTGAAGTTGTTCAGGATTATGTTTACCTAGGCCCTACAATCCAACTAAGCCGCAACAACTTCGAGAAGGAGGCCGATAGGAGGATCCGGTTGGGCTGAGCGGCATTTGGCAGGCTTCGCCGAGTCTTCACTTCGAAAATTCCGCAATCATTGAAAACAAATTTACTTTATACAATAATAAATTACCATTCTATCGGAATGATTAGAAACTGAAACCTGCATTGTATTCTTTAAGTGTAGTAGTAATAAAACACAATTACATATACTTAAAGCTCAAGTTAAAACAATGCATGTTAAACTTGACCCTGAACCGTCTTGCACAATTACGCTTTGACCCGAACTGATGCATTTCACAACGATTCTCTTTAACTAATTTATAATTTTACCTATTGTAATCATTCCTTTATATTTAAGGACATTATTCTTTATTTCGTACCTGTCAAATTCGATATGATTGGTTTTAAGATTTTTTACCAATATATGTAGGTAGGTATACTCGTATAATTATTTTTGCATAGACATTTTTGAGATAGACTACAATAATTTATAGATATACTAGCTGACCCCGCAAACGTTGTTTTGCTATAATATATGATATTAACCCCCCAAAACCCCCTCTCGTGGGTAGAATTTCGTAAAATCTTTTCTTAGCTGACCTCTACTCGGCGAAAGGAATATTCCTACCACATTTCAAGTATCTACGCCTTATGGTTCCAGAGATATCGTGATGAGTCAATATATGGGTAGACCGGTGGAAATTTATTTTATATATATAGATATTTCTAGTGTAATCTAATGTTATATTGTAATCGGAAATTCCATTTTCAACCAACTTCCAAAAACAAGGAGGTTATCAATTCGACTGCATTTTTTTTGAACATGACGTGACTAATGAGCATGTTAGTGAGAGCTTTATGGTTCATCACATTACGAGTTATCTATTTTAGCATGTTGCGTGATTAGAACATTATCGACTAGACGCAGAACGCCGTTCCGGAAATAAAATGCAAATTAACATGTGATATGCATGCAATGCATGTGATAGATTTATATATATGTTATGTTGATGATTTCTCTGGAATGCCATTACATTATCAGATTCTGGTTTCCTTATCATGGTATTGGTACCACTTTTTTGGAAAGGAGATATCCCAAGGTTGGCCTTGGGATATCTATACCTAGGCCTAGGAATAATCTATTTTCCAATACGTGTACGGTAATCGACCTGTTACTATTACAATTTGTACTCTACCTATACGCTATAATCATTTTTAATCGTAATTGTCCCAAAAAGCTAAATAAAGCAAGACATGTAGCCGGTAGCCCCCAAAATTTTTATACTTTTCTCGATAAAAATCCATTTGGAAAAAATTTGCTTGTGTGTATTATATATCTACAGATAATTATTTATCAAGTAAGTACAGAAAAAAATATAGTTTATAAATTAAAGTTGTACAGGAAAATAGCAAATACAGGTCATTAAAACGTTTAATCCTTACCTACCTTTTAGCAACAAAACTGTATGGTCTGGAACTCTAGACAGTAATTAGAGTATTTTGCTAGCAACTTATGTAACTGTTATAAAAATAAACTAAAAATTTCGTCACGTTGACCGAGGTGAAGATTTCGTACATTGCCGCCAATGCCGTTACAAATCACTGCGCGTTTCGCGCCACAAGTTTCGCGTTCGGGATTGGTCGGATAAGATGGCGTGATGTCGGCAGGAGGGCGGGTGACGGGTGTGTCGCGCTCGCGTACTATCTGATTCAAGCGATGCGAAGGTGCTGCCACCGCTACGTTGATGACTGATGAGTGATGAGAACGTTTTATTGGCATGGGTGACGTAGACGACGCGTATTGTCACGCCATAAGTGCTGACGTACATTTCAAAATGAAATGAAGGTCATGCATACTTAGTACAGTATATTATTATTTGAGAAGAATCATCATAACCTCCGATATATTTTATTATCAATGACACCCTACTATACATATTATAATCATTTTCATTAATATTTCATTACCCAGGTATGGTACAATTTGCATTTTGTGGTTTAAATAATCACGATCACGATTCAGCCTGTGATATCCCACTGTTGGGCATAGGCCTCATCCCCATGTAGGAGAAAGATAAAATAATATGAAGGTTTAAATAATATGAATAAAATTTTACCATAGACAAGTTGGATTGCAAAAAAAAACAAAATGTCGATAATTGGGGGTACAATTACCTACTACTTGGCAAAGTGATTACCTCGAAGAGAACTTTGAACGTCGAGTCGAGAATATTATAACCTTTTTTTACCTATAATTAGTTGGAGTCTTGGACCAATATGTTTACATACAATAAATAAAATAAAAAATAGTGAAAGCTAAAAAGCATTCATGTCTAATCGACAATTTAATCGCTTGTAAACTTTCTTTCTGCAGTTGTTTCTGGTAAACTCTATGTAGGTAGTTTTACTTTGAGTTTTTCACTTTCTCCACACATGTGATGTGGCATTTCCATTCAGGTCGTTTTTCTTGACAATTAAAATCGTTTACCACAACGTAAATGACAAAATTACATAATATTATACCTACTTATTGTAATTTAAAATTTGTTCTCTAATAGACGGTTTCATGTAGTCTATAGGGACGATGCAAATTAAATGGTTAAGTACTAATATTGTAAACAATTGGCGACCTTTTTGGTGTAGTAGTGACGAAAGTTATGTTAACGGTGTCGGGCGCGGTTTCGATTCCCGCTCAGACCGGATATTTGTATTTGTACACAAATATTTGTTTTAGGTCTGAGTGTTTGTCACTAGATTTTTTCACCGCGTGGCTCGGAGAGTACGTAAATCCGGTCCCGGTCGTTATTTTAGGCTCCTAATAACTATCGTCTATCGTTTCTAATGTTTGGGAAAATTTTTGCTAAATCGATATGGATATAATATCGTTTAGGAAGCTCGAACTTATTTCTTCTCTATCCGCAAGAACCGACCGCAATTTCGGTTTCGGTTTCCGCCAGTTTTGGCCAAACAATCTAGTTTCGGCTTCGGCCAAAAAGTGGCCGAAACTTTGGGCCAAAGAATTTCTCTAAGAGTTTAGTAAATAGATTATGCAACTAAATATATATATATATATATATATATATATATATATATTTAATTATCGTTTATATTCTTACGAACACATTAATTAAATCGTTTAAATCAAAATCTGTAGTGCACGTCTTAGTGTTCATTCAAAAGTTGTTCATTTTTAAAATATTACTTGCAAGAATAAGTCTTTAACATGTATGTTATTACTTATTACACAGCTAGAATAACAATTTTACCCGCATTAATTATGCCAATTTGCAGGCTGTTTAGTTGATTTCTATGTATCTTAGATAAAGTACCCAAAGTTTTCCAGTAGCTATGTTAGTAATAACTATATCAGTAAATGATTCATGATTACAAATCACAGTTATTTCAATAGTTTCAATAAAAAAATGTTTCAAAAAATAAATCATTCCTATCGTTTCAAGTTTTTCTTTGTCATAAAAAGTACAGGGGTGCCAAAAAAGTAGTTTGTATTATAGAACGTGTAAATATGGGGCCTTAACAATAATGGATAAACTCTAGGGATCGTCAAATGAAAGACATGATTTATAGACGTGTCCAAATAAAGCAGACGGGTATTTATCAATTAATGTAACAGAATACGGGTGTTAGCCGTAGTGCTAGGAAGATTTTTCCTTGTCAATTAATTTTGGATTCCATACTCTAATATAGAAACTCGTTTTTCCTATACTTACATATATCACTTTGCATGTCTGTATAATATTCGTATGTTCTTTTAGTCTATAATCTAGGCATACACGGCATAAAATCAACGATAATTCGATTTTGTTCTTTAAAAAAATTTAAATACCTCTTGTTACTCTTAAATTTTACATTAATATACTTAACCAGTTAATTATACAATTTTCAAAACACGAATGTATGAAAATGTTTTTGATTATCGAATCGAATTTCCTCATGTGTGGGAAAACAAAAATAAAAATAATACGAATGTATGAGTTCATATGCACTTCGCCGATTTCCTATAATATTGTCATTCAATATTATGCAGTTTGATATATTACATTATTTTTTATAATACATGTACAACGGATCAGTTTTTTTAATGCGTTAATCTCGGTGACAACTGATATCATTGTTAAAAAAATATTTAGCGTCGGAAAACATATTTATTGCGCTAGGTATAAAAATATTGCTGGAACACTTGGAAACAGAGTATAATTTTATAGGCACGTGAGTGTAACCGCGCAGGTCGTATACCCATTTGATAAATGTAGGGTATGTGTTATGTAACAATGACATCGTTATTTATATATTTATTCAAGTTGTCGTTATCGGTCGCCAGTATTTGCAGTACAAATCGCGAACCGCTCCCATCTATTCCTTGTACAAACAACTAATAAGTAATAACATAAATCTCGACGTATTTATATGTATATATTTTAATTTTTATTTAACGTTCATATCAAAGGAAACAAACAGAATGGATTATGAAATGCATTTAGATAGTGTTATCTTTTGTCGTTGATGTGTATTGATTTCGACGCTATGTAGCTATCTACCTACAGTCGAGTATACATATCTACTTACTTTATTGGATAAAGGATTTTTATCTTTCATGTGATTTTGATGTTCATCATAATCATAATGGGTACACTTTACTATAATTGGCTGTGAAGTGTTATTCTTATTTTATACAAGTTCCAGCTACCACCTATTTCTTATTTTCGTATTTCCCAGTATTGTTAACTGGTTTGTGTCCGTCGGAGCGGTTAACTTACGTAGGATATATGCACGTTTTTAAGGCTTAAATATTTTTCAGTTTTAAATAGTCTTTTAATAAACTTATTTAAGTAAATTAATACGTGAAGCAAAAACTTTGTGCCCCTTTTTACGGAAATTGCGTGTACGTAGGAGTATACAATTTCGCACACTTATAGTCAGGGACCGGACAACACCGCTTAAGAGTTAAGCCTTTTCGCAGGGTAACCCCTACATGGTGTAGCCCTTATCGCAGAGTATCCTTTTATTCGAGTTACACCTCAAAACCCAGCGAAACGGGTAACTCCTTTAATATAGTAACCACGTAAAGGGGTTAACCCCTTCAGTGGCTTAAGCCTATGAGGAGGTTACCTACAAGAAAAGGTTTTATTCGGGTTACCCTGAATTAACTAATAAAAAAATGAAGTAGGCACTACAAAACACACTTAAACAAAATCACTGCTAAATAGTTTTTAATTCCTTCCGTAGTTTCGTCCGAGTTACGACTTCCAATTTTCTAATTGAAATGATAATACATATTATAATAATAACTCTGAGAATGAACAAGTTCAGACACGAAAAAACCGGCGCGAGCGTCGGCGCGGCGGGAAAATGCCACGTGTGGTAGTGGTTAAGCGATTCTCAATCTAATGTCGACTACGAAGAGTACATATTTAATGTACTTTGTTGGATTGGCTTACCATGTTACAGTGTTACAGGGTTTTGAAAGGGTATCCCTTATCGGAAAAGGGTTGGTTTAAGCCGTTCGCAGGTGTTACATGCATCAAAGGCTTTATTTTTTTAGCGCTTCAAAATACCCCTTCAAAAACCCTTTCAACGAGTACCCGGCCGGTCCCTGCTTATAGTTTATACAGAGGAGTGCGGAATGCTAATATTTTTTCAAAATTATACATAAAATATACATTAAATTAATAAAAAAGCCATAAAAAGCATTACACACACTACAGCACTCACACACGCATATTATAACATTTGTTGATTGTCAAAGTCTGTAGTCAAGTTGAAATTTTTTTAAAAAGGTTCTTTATTTTCATAATTATTTGGTTTTCTTTAATTTAAAATTTTAATTATGGTCTAATTTCGACCTCTGGGCGACCACTAGTTTAAGTAAATATGTACCTATATGAAAAACACCGAACCCAAGACCAGAATCTGCATTAAGATAATAATTATTTTAGTAGTTATTGATTGATTCTCTTATCGTTTTAATTATCGTTTAATTAATTTTAACTTTATCATCCATCTATCAGTCGAAGGTAATATTAATTTAGGATTACCAGAGCGTTGAATGTTCAGAACAATAGTGTCACGCTCTCGACAATAGTTTTAAATACTTTTTATATATAGAATCTGTATCTGAGTAGTTAAGATGAAATAATATAGAACGTTTTAACTAATGAAAAGAAACAAAAAAAGTAAAAAAAGACTATTTGCAAAATCTTGTTCCGGTTGCGCTCGTATATTTATAAGTGGCCACTCACCCTGACAAGGTCACTTTTAAGGTTGCACGTTACTTTGTAATCAATAAAGTTCCTGATGTAAGGTTCCAACTATACGATTACATACTAGATATAATTATGTATGTGTCTATATATTGAAATTGAATATTGCGTAAGACCTAAACTTTCCTCGAACAATTGACTTTGACTACTATGTATGCAATAAGAAAAAAAAACATGTTATGATAAAGACAGCTATTTTTTCAGTCACAAGTAGAACGTAGAATTTCGTTATAAGTAACACTTAAACATTGAACATGTGTTCGATGTGTGTCTTTACTTAAGAAATTTCGAAGCGTTGTCGAAATATCCACTTGAATACAACTTGAATACATTATTGTAGGTATACGAGGTGTGTTACTGACTTTTCATGACTATAATAGCGGAAATTTAATTTCTTTAGTTTTAAAAAGATGTGATTTAAATTGATCTGAACCTATTATAGATCATGTGATTTGAAACGAATGAACTTTATTTCATGACCATTCTTAATTTACACAACTACACAATTATATTAATACTAGCCGACCCGTGCCCACTTCGTTGGGCGTTAATTATCTTTTTCTTTGTGATGCATTACCTATGTTGTGTAGTTCTTAGTATTATTAAACCACTTAAATAAATAATATGTTGCTCCAACGCCATCTATCAAAAAGCGTAAAAACTTCGTCATCGATAGATTCAAATAGACAGTAAATAAAATAGAGTATTAAATAGTTAAATCTAACAGCGATAGATGGCGTTCGTTTCTTTGTCATTTTCATAATACCTATATTTTAATATTTTTCTTTTTTACTGAATTTTTTTTGTACAATTACAATAAAATATAGCCTATGTCACTCCTGAATAGTGTAGCCTCTCACTATTTTCAGCAAATCAGATAAATATAAATGTTTTAAAATCACCAATTAATTTCTAAGGCAAATAATAATGCTTGATTAGATTGAATTGTTGACACGGCACGTCAGAGGACGCAGGTTCAAATCCTGGTGATTTAAAATCTTTATATATTTTTATCTTTTTCCTTTTATCTTGTCACTCCTGAATAGTGTAGCTTTCTGTTAGTGAAAGAATTTTCATGATCGGATCAGTATTTGCGAAGATTACCCCGTATATACAAAGTTATAAACTTTACCTCTTTATAATATTAGTATAGATAAATGTTAGTTAGGAATTTATTCAAACAATCGTTATACATTCATAAAATAATTATTATTTTAACCCGAATGTTTTTTGTCGTTCCAGGAGTGCTAGGAGATGTCAAAACGGAGTTTGAAATCGGCGATGACAAAGCTGGACTTCTGCAGACAGTGTTTGTCATCGCCTACATGATATTTGCGCCCATTTTTGGCTACCTGGGCGATCGCTACTCGAGACGGTCTATAATGGCCTTTGGTGTGGCGCTCTGGTGTATAACTACTTTTGTAGGATCATTTATAACTGTAAGTATATGTATTTTTAAAGCCAAGTTCGATACGTAAAGCATTACTTTAGATCTATTTTTAATTTCTCGAATATATTCGTGATGATGTAATGAAATATTTATGTGGTGGATTGAAATAAGTACTAAAAATTAATTTTTAATTTTTGTTATTCAGAACTTTAGCATGTTCGCCTTCTTTCGAGGGCTGGTCGGCATCGGGGAGGCATCATATTCGACCATTGCACCCACAATTATTAGTGACCTCTTCGTCGGCAACGTTCGATCGAAAATGCTTGCATTCTTCTATTTCGCCATACCCGTCGGAAGGTAAGATATAAACTAGAATGTAAGCGTACATGTTTGTTGTCTGAACATTTAAGACCGCTATAGTTCGGTTTGTGTAGGCAGTGTAGGTAGCAATTATCCGCTCCATCATGTCATAGAATACCGTTAAGTGAGGTCAATTTGAAGATCGGTGACGTAATTGCTTCTACATGTAAGTAATTGGAAAGTTCAAAGGTTTAGATTTATCTGGAATAAATACTTGATACGAATACTTTCTTGCATGTCAAGAATTCAAGGTTACCTATGGTTATTGTTGCGGAAAGTTTCAAACGGAGTTTTAACATTTTCTAGATCTCTTAGGTATCTATACAAATAAATAAAATTGGAGTGTCTGTTTGTAATATTAAAATAAACGCTTTTCACTAAATGCATATGGCAACATTTTTTACAATTTTTGTCTGTCTGTCTATTTGTTCCGGCTAATCTCTGAAACGGCTGGACCGATTTTGACGGGACTTGCACTGGCAGATAGCTGATGTAACAAGGTGTAACTTAGGCTACTTTTATTTTACATTTTTTTTATAACTGCGAACTGAACAATAACTTTTTTGTTAGATTCAACGCGGACGAAGTTGCGGACACAGCAGCTAGTGTTTTAATAAATTCAATTTGTTAAGTACCTACATATATTAAATTGGTATAAATTGAGGGAAGAATGATAAGTGATAAATCGTGGTTACTTACAAATTGATGATTAATTACGAATACTTGATTATTTAAAAAAAAGCTACGTTTAAAAACCGATTTCAAAAACTAAAAAAATACTGAATAATTATTTAATAAAGATTTAATTTGAAACACGTTTTCTTATACGAACTACTTACTACCTTTAATAAAATACTATTATTTATACGTGGTACCTATTAATAGGTTTGAAGTCATCAGGAATTCCACGCGAACGAAGTCATGGGTACAGCTAGTATTTGAATAAGACTAGTGAAAATAGTGGTACCATTATATGCTAATTTTTTGCTTTATTTTAAAATTTTTACATCTAGGAGCTAACAACAAAGTCACGATCAAGTCTGCAGTTAATTGAAATTTTATATGGTAATTGAACAACTGGTTTTAAAGTGATATAATTTTATTCCTGTAATGGAATGAAGAGCGCTTACCAACTGTAAACTATTAATTAACCAAGCGTTCAAGCCTAAACTCGTAGCGTAGCGGACGTACGCAAAAATACATATCAGTCTGCTCTCAGCAGTGTCTCCATATTTAAATTGAGAATTACCGTGTTGCAAGGGTAAAAATACGGTGTTTTGAGCCATTATTACGGTGGATCGACTAAAAGTTTACCGTGTAAATTACCGTGTAATTTTTGAAAGGAAAATAACAACGATGTGAATTCAAAATATATTTGTTTTTTTAATAATTAACAACAAAAGATAAAAAATGAATTATTTTAACATAATAATTTACTATGTATCATTCGGAATCTGACTTTCCTAGGAAAACAATATACCTATTTTTCGTAAATTGATTTATTCATTTTAAGCAACATAATATCGTTAGTAGTAGTAAATGCACTTTGTATTGTAGGTGAGTAGAAGAAATATCTACAGATAATTTCAGATAGTCCCAGGGACCAAGAACAGTGTTGCTGTTACAAAATAATTATGTTAAGTTGACCAAGATTCGTTTTACGCAGTGTACTCGTATGTGGATACGGTGATGTACGACACGGTCACGGTAATACCTTAATACCTTGACGGTAGATTAAGACCACATTACGGTGCATCTACGGTAATTACCGTGTATATGGAGACACTGGCTCTCAGTGGAATTTACGGTCTGAGATTAGCGTGCCGATGATAACAAACGAACATGATATGATTTATTTCATCTAATTAAAGCACAATTAGTAACATTTACGACAAATTGATTCACGCAGTGATAAATCAAATCGGCACTTGTTTGGGCTACGAGCTGTCTAACCTGACTTTATGGTTTATCTTTACATATTTATCGCAAAGTTAAAATGTTTTTGTCGGTTTTTTTCCGCTATCTTTGTATTTGCACATGTTTTATTTATTTATTTACGATGTGGATTAATATATTGGTTGAATTATTTATCAAAATCGTATGTTGTGCTATGATTGGTGAGTTAATATAAATGTATTATTATGTCGTCGGCGGGGGGCGAATCTACAAAAATTACTAATACTTGAACGCCCCCTAATCGATTCTTATCAATCAACAGAGTTTAGTTCAATTGGAGACATAAAACTCTACAATAACTTTGAAAAATGATAAAGATGAAAAAGTATTTATAATATTATGCTTGTATTTATCTATGCCTCCTGTGATGAGTGATTTAAGTCGAAAAATCATCATTTTACAGGTGAGCAAAAACAAGGTTTCAAAATTTTTTTGTTCGTAAATAATGTGGACTAGGTTCAATTTGAGTATTTTCTCTTGTAGATATAAAATGACGATTCAAAAGTGCTTTAGCAGTTAATTGTATGAAAAGATTTTTTATTTGATTGAGAGCACGAATTGATATAATAAGTTTCATATACAGGTAAAGTTGATAATTATGTGATATGCACCGCGCATTATGTGATTAGCGGGCGCGTTGGAACATAATCTCCGTTAAATTTATGACCAAAAACTATTCGTCTGTGAAATTTTATTGCAGGTCTCGTGTTAACATACACTTTACTGACAGTGTAGGCAATGTGGCAGGAAAACGTTATGTTTGTTAAGAATTTAAATAATATCGTGTGTTCATGTATACGCTAAATAGATTTAAATACAATTATTTTAATTTATCAAGAATATAATCTATTGTATTTTTTTAAAATACATAGTTCATATTTATCGACTTTGAAAGGACTTTTTATTTTATTATTATTCGAGAGGTATACAGTGGAACTCCCTGGTCTTTGTTGTTCTCTAGCAACATTGATCGGTAAAATATAAAAAATATAAATTAAATACATAATGTATATATGTATTATTAATAAACCTGGTGCAACTTCCTAATTGTTCGTCTATTAACTAATTTTTAAAGTCAATCGATTTATCGTATGTTCTGTATTTCTGTAGTTCTGTGGTTTACCGGAAAACTTTTATATAAAATTATTGGAAATTCCGTAATATCATTTTCGTTGCAAGTTATTATCCCGTTATTTATTAATAACGTATATTTACCACCGACAAATATGTGCGTAATGCGATAACATATAACTATCAGACTAATATAAAAAATTAATATAAGGCTATATAATAATTATCTATAAAAGGTATTTAAAGTCTCTGTATTTTTTTGTTATATTATGCCACACCTAGCATAATCTTAATCTCTTTTATTTTTTTCTATTTTCTTCTCTAAACTTTTAAGGATTAGCAATTTCTTTAAAAATACGGATATTACCGCGTTATAATAAACAAAGTTTTTAAATTCATTTATCTTTGTTAGGAGGTGCCTCGTTAAGGCCACGTAACCCTGAAGAACATCCACACAAACTAATCAATATAGTTCGTATAACAGCATATATAATTATAATTATAGTATATATATACATATATCTATGCCCAGATTAAAAAAAGGAGTTGAAATACGAGGAAAAAAATTGAAATTTTTCTTAAAATAAGCAATATTGCTACGCTGTACATTTAGTTAACATTTATGTAATTATTCAATATGTTTTCAGCGGTTTCGGCTACATTGTTGGGTCGGTGACGGGCGCAGCAGCGGGCAACTGGCGATGGGGGTTGCGTGTAACCCCTTTTCTAGGGGTTGTGGCCGTAGCGCTCATCATGTGGGCTATGGAAAACCCCGAACGTGGTCAGGCTGAAGAGAGCCGAATGAAACCCACATCTTATACTGATGACTTGAAATCGCTCGTGAAGAAGTATGTTTTTATTTATATAAATTTAAAGAAAGGCTTTGTATTTATTACTGAAACTAAAGCAAAACTATAGCACCCTTGTCGCATCTGTTAAGTGGATTGAAAATCACTTGTTCCTAGTATTTTGTTGACCTCGTATGAACTCGTTTGGTATACCTATAAATTATAATGATACTATACTATTGTAATTAAATTTTATGCAGTCTAGATTTAATAATTCTTTATACTTGTTAATGATGCGATTTGAGCAGTTAGAAATCTGTTATGTTTTCATTTTGTTAAATTAATAGGGAATTATTTATTTATTTATATAAATATTTATAAGTACTCACAAAAAATATATATCAGATGTTACCTAAAACAGGCATGTAGTTGAAATCTATATTTATTTATTGTTAACTAAAACTTAGACACTTTTAGCCCTATATAATACATAAATTATTCGAAAACGTCTCGTCTCGTGAACAAGACATTCGCAGTCAATGTCGATATATCGAGCTCCGCAAAGCGAAAATAATAAACATGATAAATAACCCGTTTTCGAGTAATTTTCGTAATAGAAGTAACCATGTTAATCTAATAAAAATTATATAATACATTATTGTGTAGTAATATATTTGTTCGCTTTTCCAGTCCGTCGTTTATGTTGTCGACGCTCGCGTTCACGTGCGTAGCGTTTGTGACGGGCGCGCTCGCGTGGTGGGGGCCGCAGTTCATCTACCTCGGGCTCACCCTGCAGCCCGGGGTCGACATCACCATCGAGAGGTGAGCCCCGCGCCGAATAACACACATGCTATCACGCACACGCACTATCCTGTGTGTGTGTGTGTGTGTATCGTCAACGCACACACGCACACACACATATCATTTTTTATAATTATTTAATTATCGTTTATACAATGAACAATACATAAAATAATAAAAAATAGCAACAAAAAACCACTAAGGTTTCAACCTGTGCTATTCTTAGTCTAATTATACACATTCATTATTTATTAATTTAATGGTCACAGACAATGTTCGACTTCTCTTTCATACTTAAAATATTAACAAAAAATACGAAATAATTTGTAATGTTACAAATAAACATAATAAATAATAATACAATAAAATACAATTTAAGTGAATTTTTAGCTCAAAATATTCAAGTAATGTTGTTTTAATTTAGTTCTGATATTTCTGTTTGAAATATTTTTGCACAAATCTATGCGTAGGCTGTTAATAAGTCGAGGCACAATATAAGCGGTTGTACGCTCACCATACCTACATATTGTTAGCGCGATACATATTGTTATACATACATATACAAGAGATACATGTAAGGATACATGATTACACGTACAGACTCATAACTAAAATTTGTCTTTATTTGGATTTTTGTGTTTTTAAATTTAATTCAAGTTATCTAGTTTTCTTTTAAAAAAGAATTTAAATACTCTTTTTAATAAGAAAAGAAAATATTTGCGAGAATTATGTATCTGAACAAAGTAGGCGGTATTACGCGTATGTTGAAACACTAGCCACAGACAAACATAAATAATTAATACAAAAGAATAAAAAAGGAACAATAGCGCCCTTTTTCACATGCGTTTTATTTTTAAATTTATAAAAAATAATTATTATGATTAATATCGCATCTTGACTGAATAGCAAAATATGATTAAAGATTAAATACCCGAGCAGTTTTTATTTTCACAAGAATGTAAATGGGAAAAAATATACTATAATATGAATAGACTGTTCTGTTGTCCTGTCAGCTTACAGTTTGTTAAACTGTCATCTTAGTTTCAATGACGTCAAAACGAGTACATAATAATAATTGCAGATTAAAAAAAAAAACAACAATCATTACTACAATAAAAACTTATTATTGGATTTCAATTTTAATTGTTTTCACGATTAACAAAATCATTTCGTTCTTATATTCCAATATCGTTATTTTATTACATTCAACGGCCAGAAATTGATATAAATTCGAATAGGGCTGTTTACGTTACATTTTAGAATACAGAACGTGGTACTAATTATTAGTAAAGGTATATAAATAATGAAGTCAACTAAATAATTTTGATCTTTTAATAATTTTTTCGTTTTTTTTTTTTGTATATAAAAGGCATAAATGATTTAAAATTGACAGCATTTTTGTTAACACTTGGGAGCGAGATTCAACGATATTTTAACACCAGTTAAAAATTCACATATTTCATAAGTAGTAATTTTATACTTAATGTTATAAAAAATAATAATTATAATACACTACATAACTTGGTAAACTTAACAGGTTTTAGGTGAAGTTATACTTGTATAAATGTTTAATTGATGATATTTTGTTTATAAAACCCTGATATATCAGTTTCAGTTAATAATAACAAAATATTTATATTTACGTTTTTAAAAACTAAAAATGAGTAAGTATTGTAAGCAACTAAATGTGGTCACTTTTTCTAAATCGTATTATGAAACTTGTAATGTCTATGTAAAAGTAAAGAGCAACATTTAATAAATAACTTTCATTTACAAAATGTATTAACAGGAATTGTAATGTTTTGTTCAGTAATTTTACATTAAATTTAAAATTTATTTTTAATTTATTTTAAAAATTCCATACTAAAATTTTGTACTTATGTACATTTACTATTCGATATCTTCGACCTATTATCGTTTAAAACCATTTAAAAACAAATTTTAAAATTGTCAATAATCTCAACTCGCGACAAGCCTCCAAGAATAAAAAATAATATGTAGGCATCATAGCTCATATTAACATGATAAACATTCATTCAAAATTCACACGATGATTAACATACAATGCGAAACTCTCCTCACCCGTAAACTAAGCAGTACGGGCGTAAAATTGTAAATGGTGACTAATGGAGCGACCGTGCCGCGCGCGCACGCGCAGCGTGTCCTACAAGTTCGGGCTGGTGGGCATGGCGGCGGGCGCGCTGGGCGTGCCGCTGGGCTCGGCGCTCGCGCAGCGCCTGCGGCCGCGCCTGCCCGACGCCGACCCGCTCGTGTGCGGGTTCGCGCTGCTCGCCTCCGCGCCGCTCGTCTACTTCGCCCTGGTGGCCGTCCAACGCGCCGCATCGCTCTCCTACCTGCTCGTGTTCCTCGGCATGCTCACCCTCAACCTCACGTGGTCGATCGTCGCCGACGTCGTACTGGTGAGCCGCCTCGCGACTATCACGAGCGGAGACCTTCCGATGAGACGCACGTCCCTACTCATGTCTGGCTGCGACTCGAATCGTACTAATACCGATCGCTATCCACATATCGAGAGCATGACCATCGATCGCTACCCACTATGAGCCATCGCTTGAACTTGCATAGATTATACATATACATGCATATATATTTTAGACTAAGGTCGTGTTACTCGAGCCGCTCGTCGACGTTCGTTCGGTCGACGGAGGCTCGGACGATCGTCGTTCCGAAATCCGACCCGACGTAAATCTAAAAATGACCAATCTAAAAAACTGTACTTGCGGTCGCGGGACGACGGTCGTCGGTCGTCGGTCGTCTGACGGGTGGTGTCGCACGAAGGGTGTCGTTGGTGTTCGGCGCGCTGACGATGGCGTCGGGGCTGGTGGGCGTGCCGCTGGGCGCGTGGCTGGGCGCGGCGCTGGTGCGGCGCTGCGGGCGCGCGCACGCGCTGCTGTGCGGCGCCGGGCTGCTGCTGTCCGCGCCCGCCATGGCCGCCGCCATGCTCCTCGCCGACCACTGTTTCTACGCGCCCTTCGCGCTCATGTTCCTTGGCGAGCTCGCTTTGAATCTCAACTGGGCTATCGTGGCCGATATGTCGCTGGTAAGGAGATCGCGATCGCGACCCGTGACTGAGACTTATCTTTAAATATCCGATCAGATTCATTACGATCCCTGAATCACATGTTTAACAGAGTCCAATCTCATGTCGAATTTGATAATTGTAATAAGGTATAAAAAATAAAAATAGGAATAGTAGATAGTAATAATTAAGTCGTATCTAACAATTTTAGTAACGCCTCTTTCGTCTTCCGAACATTTTATGGCCCTTTAAAGATAATTCTCAGTTAGTTTCGTTTACAAAATAGGTTAAATTTTGTTTCAAATAGTATTTGACTCAATTAAACATATTTTATAAGTAGCTTTATTCATTGCATGAACTAACATTTATTTTAACCGTAATTATTTACTTTTGCTAAGTAACTTGTAAAATTATACAATATTGAATTATATTTATATTAATATAACTAAAAATAAAGACCTTTAGTATGTTTATAAAACTTAGCGCAAGTAAGTTATTTCCAATCCTAGCATGTTTTTTCATACTTCTTGCTTGGGATGCCATTGAAATCAGTCAGTCATGAGTATATACAATAAATAACTAAAGTTAAATAAAAAGGGCGTGTTGGAGTATCTCATTGGAAATTTCCGTAACTCTTTTGTCGTGTCGTGAAGGCTGATTTCAAATTTTTCGCAAAACAGCGACATCTATTGACTATTGCATAAAGCTCTAATCAGCGTAGTTTTATTATTTTAGTTAGAAACTACTTATTTCCGCAACTTTTGCATAGATGGCGTAACTGTACACCCGCTAAATTCGAAAAAAAAAAAATAGCTGTACTAATAAAAATATACTTGTCTATCATAATTATTACTTTTTACTTATAATGCCATTATTTTGTTATTAGTAGTTAAACTTACAAAAAAAATATTATTGTATTATTTCCTAGTGTTACTACTTTAATTTATATATTTCTTTTATTACAGTATGTGGTTATCCCACCTAGAAGATCAACTGCAGAGGCGTTCCAGATATTAATATCACACATGTTCGGAGATGCCGGAAGTCCATATTTAGTTGGTGTGGTAAGTACATTATAAACATGAAGATAATATATTTAATAGACAATAACTTTCTTCGTTGTAAATAATAAATTTAAATCATTTATTTCAGATATCAGAAACTTTGAAGAAATCCTTGTCACCGTTACCTTCTGAAGCACCCAGCAACTACGTGCAATTTAAAGCGCTCCAATATGCTCTGTTTGTAACTTGTTTTGTAGAGGTTATTGGTGGAATATTCTTCTTAGTGACTGCTATTTACATCGTCAGGGATAAACAAAAAGTCGATAATGCTATCGCAGGTTCGTTTTTATACCGTACTTTTATTTTTTTGTTAAAAATATTTGCATGTATTGGTTTACTTTTTTTACTAACAATGCATATTTTTTTTGTTAAAAATATTTGCATGTATTGGTTTACTTTTTTACTAACAATAAATATAGGCATTTTTTGAATTGTTTCCTTTTACTAATAAAACATACTGTTTGACTTGGAGTATATAATCGATAGCTTTATAGATACATTTTCTGTAGTTCGCTTTTATTACAAAACGGTAACTTCACATTGTTTCAGTGGCTTCAAAAATTGTTTAGCTATGGTGAGTTATAGGTTAGGTGCCTAACTCGGAATTTAAGCATGGAGCTTGTTTCTACTTTCTACACGATATTTAAGCATATTGTGATATAAATTTTTGAATTATTATTTACAGCAGCAGAAGCTCAAAATGCTGAACCGTCTCACAGTAATGCACAAGAAGAAGTAAACGAGGATGAATAGGACAACTAAAGTTTATCGCTTGTCAGTCACATTACCTAGAACATAGATCTGTGAGAATTGTTAACTCACTTCGACACTTATTTCGATTACATCAATGAAATACGAATAGTCGTATGTAAGTACACAATACCTCATACTATAAAATATCTTATAATTGTTTGATCGAAATATTGTAAAGACTGATTCGTAAATGCACAGCACTTGATCAAAAAGATGGATTACAATAGAGTGAGATAGTTTAGATAATAGTTAAGGTTATGGAAACTAGGCATCACACTACCTACTGGTTAGGATTAAGACAATGTGCCTAAAATTATTTTTCAACTTTATTTCGATTCCTATAAAATTAATTAATTTATTATACCAAAATAAACTTAATGGCCTGTATTTATTTAACAGAATTTTCATTACATTAAAATTAAAATATATAATAGTATTTTTTAATGTAAAATGGAAAACTTATGTAAATGGCAAGGGAGTTAGTATTTAATTACCTCAAGCACTTGTTACACAAGAAATAGATACAAAGTTTTTATTTATTCTGTTCATTTCTAAAGTAATTATAATTTATAATTATTATTTATAAATCATTATGAAGGGAAAGCTACTTAATTATTGTATTTGGAGTAACCTGTTGTAAAGATGTATTCATACAGTTTAAAACGCTTGCCTTATAGTACATCAGTATATATTATAATGTAATCTTCATCATAGTAAGAGTATTAAAAAAATTCAGATATATAAAGTAGTCTCCATTAAGTCAATTAAATATTTATATTTTATTTGCAAGTTAAACTGTATAGAATATCAATAAAGACTGAATTGTTTGTTTAAAAATTCCTAATAATAATAGAGAATTGTTTGTAAATATCGTGTAAAGTATGTAATTGAAAATAAATACATAATTTATTTTTCATGACAAATGTTTTATTGTACAACAATGACCCTCATGTCATAGAAACATCATATGGACACAATAACATGATAAAAACATGGCACAATTGGTGGGTTGGAGCGATGTAAGAGTTAATCTTACATCATTATATTTTTTAATGTTAAAATCTATAATTAATATCACATTATCACAATGCTTTCTCTAAATTTTGAAGTACTACACCTAATTTAAAAGAAAATATCAATGAATAATTTTCCTTCACAAAAATTATCATAGAACTTTACTATACCTTTTCATTATAAAAAAGTGAAGTTACATCAATCATTGGTAATAACTAAATTACTATGTCAATAACAAAAAAAAAATAAAAAATCAACAACATACATTGTAGTATCATCACAAATTTAAAATCAATCAAAGAATAAGGCACGACATATTTTAAAAATTAACCATTAAAAATAATTACTATTCATAGAAAAACATTAATACCTGTCATTTATTGTTTTTTAAGTACTACACCTAATTTAAAAGCAAATATCAATGAATAATTTTCCTTCGCAAAAATTATCATAGAACTTTACTATACTTTTTCATTATAAAAAGTGAAGTTACATCAATCATTGGTAATAAAATAACTAAATTACTATGTTAATAAAAAAAAAAATCAACAACATACATTGTAGTGTCATCACAAATTTAAAATCAATCAAAGAATAAGGCACGACATATTTTAAAAATTAACCATTAATAATAATTACTATTCATAGAAAAACATTAATACCCGTCATTTATTGTTAGGCACAAAATAAAAAATATATATTTGGAAACTAATGTATCACCAGCTAGCATTAAGTATTTTGAGATATTTCAATCGTGTGAGCTGCAACTATTAGTGGAAGCAGTGTCATCAATATCAGGATCATTGTCAACCCTCAATTTCTTTGGGATTGGTTCACAGGAGTTAAAAGTGTCACTTAGAGCCCGTTTACCAGTTGCAACTATTTTTAAAACAGCAATTTTGTCCATATTATTATTTTCGTCATCTGAATTGCGAGATGAGTCTGTCGAATAATATTTTGTTTCAGATGAAACTCGAGACAGCAACTGTTCAGTTCTCAATATAACATTAGTGTCCTGTAAAAGACAAAAAGTTTCAGAAATAAGAATATGTACCTTTATGATTATTAGAAAAACCTGTTCAACTTTTAAATTATAATCACATAAATTTTTATAATTGCTTTAGGGGTGCTAAACGAAATTACTTAAGCTAAAGATATATTTTTTTTCTTTCAAAATGAATCACAGGAGAAACAAATATATGTATTGATGCTTTATAGTTACTGTTTATTTTTTACGTATGATAATTAATTAGTGTTATTATAGAAAGGGTAGGAAAAGTTTTTGAACTTTTTTGAAACAAGGAGCAACTCCCTTAAAATCTTGCAAATGTCAATGCATTGCAGTAACTACTTAATATTAGGTGGAGCTCTCTGCTTTTTAATATACATAAAAAGATTACACTACGACAAGAGTGTGGGGCAATAATACTATTTCTCATACAGTCACCTACCTGCATCCAGGTATGATTAAGAATTTGTTCAAGTGTGATTCTTCGGTCAACTCTGACTGTTAACATTTTTTTCATGAGCAGCTTGGCATCGAAACTGATAGTTCTCCAATGGGAATGAGAGAAACGATACTTTCCACTTAGTATCTGGTCTCTAAGTGAGAGTTCCTTGTAATCTGATGAGAACGGCAAGTATCCCACAAGGCTGGAAATAAAATGGAATTGTTATGCATAAACAATAGACAGTATTTTACAACAAATCATTATTTTTAACCGACCGAAAAAGGAAGATGTTCTCAATTCAAATATATTTTTTTTGTGTAGTTCATAACTTTTTACTGGGTGAACCGTTTTTGAGTTACTTCTAATAATGCGTATTTACTTGATTATATTATCATTTGCCTATGTTGTATTACTTGTGGAAATTATTGAAGTCGGTTGTTTTTCATTTGCGGATTAAACACAACTAGTGGTCGCCTAGAGGTCAAAATTCAACCATAATTAAAAAATTTCAATTTATCTACCGACTTTGACAATCAACAAAATAGTATAATATGAGTGTGTGTGGCAAATACAAGGTAGTGTGTGTAATGTATTTTTTACTAATTTAATGTACGTTTTATGTATAACTTTAATAAAATATTACATACACGTATTATTAAATACAATTATATACTTTGTTTAATTTACCAGATAAATAAAATAACTCCCAAGCTCCAAACATCAACTTCTGGACCGTAGCTTTTCAACCCATTGGCTCGAAGCACTTCCGGTGCTAAATATAATGGTGTCCCGCACATAGTTTTCATAAAGCTATCTTCGCCAACAAACTTGCTCAGTCCAAAGTCAGTGATTTTTACAAGTGTCTCATCTTCTTTACTCTCCAGTAGTACATTTTCAGGCTACAGTAGACAAAATTAGAAAAATTACATAACTTATTAAATTTTGTCTAACTATTGTTGTCCATTGCTTAAGACCAAAATGTTAAATAAAATATTATGTATGTTTTGTTTGCATATAACCTAATGTTTACATGCACGTAGCGTAATGGAAATTCAAAGAACAGTGATGAATACTTACTTTAAGGTCTCTGTGTGTAATGCCTTGAGAGTGAAGATACTTGACTGCTAGAACCATTTGTCTGAACAACAGTTTGGTGAGCCTCTCCGGCAGCCTTCCTTGTTTTGAAATTCTGTCAAACAATTCTCCCCCTTGCATTAATTCTAATACGATATACACTGCATCGAGAGAATCAAATACCTCCTCTGTAGATATTATACATGGCTGAAAAAATATTTTACAATGAGTTGCTTAAAAATAAAAGATTATTCAAGATAATAAATAATTTATAATATACATATACTATTAGAAAGATACAAGTGAACATATGTGTTAGAAAATGGATACAAAATATATTGACTAATATCTGTTTGGCCGATACAAACATTTGCTATGTGCGTCTGAACTTATGATACACAGTGAATGATAAATGTGTCATTAAAAAAGAATTTGATGTACTGACATGCTGAGGCGGTTATGCTGGGGTTGCGCAGGTTCGATCGCCGCTCACAACAAACATTTGTATTGGCCATACAGATGTTTGCCGTGGTATGGGAATTGTCTTTGTGGACCCTGACACAGCTGGAATATCTACTAATGTTGTTAGTTGAGTTTGAGGCATTTATTTCTTAAATGAGAAGTGGTAAAAGAAATCTTAATGTATATAAATCACGTTTGTTCCCGATAGACTCCTAAACTACTGGACCAATTTTAATCAAATTTGCACACCGTGTGCAGTTTGTTCCAACTTGAAAGATGGGCTATATTTTATTTTGATATATGTAATTATTATATTTAAGCTGCTGTCAGCTAGTTATATTATAAAAGAATAACTCACGTGTCTTAGAGCTGTCATTATGTTAATTTCATTCATTATTTTCACTGGATCATTTAAATGATTTATTTGTCCATTCGTCAATCTACTCTTCTTAATGACTTTCATTGCATATCTAGAGCATGTAGTCTAAATAAAATAAAAATACCATTATTTCCATAGCACATTAACTTTTTAATACAGACGCATGCATAAAAAAAAATACAAACTTTGTTATAAACAAGTTTAACAATACCACAAGCTCCTTGTCCTAAAACCCTTGAAATATAATACTTTTGTGATATTTCTTTTGGTACTTTGTCTTGTTCATTTTTCAGAAGATCTTTAAATAAAAAAACTGAAAAAAAAATTAATAAATAAAAAAAAAACACTAAACAAAGTTCTAAATTTAAATAAAAAACATAAAGGTTTTGTAAAGCATACTTTTAACAAGATGATGTGTTACAGATATAACATCGTTATCATCTAGAACTCTGCTGTTCCCTTTTCCAATCCTTATACCATTTATAAAAGTACCGTTGTGTGACAAGTCTGTTATGATAGCAGGATTAAGAGATTCACTACAAAATAAAGAAACAATTTCATAAAAACATATTTGATAACATGTTTGTTGTAATAACAATACTTTATTAGTAAGTAAAGAGAGAGTTGATAAAAATTATTTCAAAAATTAATTTTATATTATCTTTTACCCATAACTTTTTAAAATGCATCAGAAATTTTGAATATCTTGTAAATAAAAACCTCAGGAAGACCTCAGAAATATAGGAAGACCCATATAATGGACATATTTTTATCAAAAAAATATAAATAATTTGGGTGCTGGAAGCAATCTCTTATAGGGCATAAGCACACCCATTATACGTGAGTCTCCATGACAAATTTATTATGCAAGTTTTGTACATATGATAAATTGTTAAATAAATAAATAAAAATAAATAAAATTAGATCAAAAACATATAAAGTTAACATAAACTAGTGCATAGAGCATGTGTGTGATGAGCAAACATAGTCACTGACAGTCAACAGATAAACTTTATTTCTTACTAGCTGCCCGGACAGACTTCGTTCTGTCTATGTTTTTTTTTCGTTTTAGTATAAAAATCTTCCGTGGGATTTAAGGAACATACAAAAAAAAATTTGCTGAATTGATAGAGCCATTCTCCAGTTATGCGCTTAGCAACATTCATTTTTAGCTTCTGCGCGCGACTTCGTCGGCGTGGACTCCGCTCCTATTAGTCTTAGCGTGATGATACATAGCCTATAGCCTTCCTCGATAAATGGGCTATCTAACACCGAAAGAATTTTTCAAATCGGCCCAGTAGTTCCAGAGATTACCGCGTTCAAACAAACAAACAAACAAACTCTTCAGCTTTATATATTAGTATAGATAGTATAGATTTTGGATTTGCTCTCGATGTTAAGTAAAGAGAATCCTACTTACATTATAAATTCAAACATTTTTAAGGATTGATGTTTGTTACTCTCACACAGAAACTACTGAACTGATTGTAATTAAAGTTGGTACATAAAAAGCTGGAGATTCAGAATAATGCATACATACATTATAATAATGCCTAAAAAGCAGCCTGTCTTTTTATTCCAATATTCCCATGGGAATGAAAATTAAGCAGGAATCTGCAATGCTCAGCTAGTGGTATATATTAAAAAGAAAAAAAAAAGGTGTAAAAAATAGCTTTTATATAAATATTCTTTTTAAAAAACTAGATCGGCAAACAAGCGTACGGCTCACCTGATGGTAAGTGATTACAGTAGCTTATAGACAACTGCAACACCAGAAGCATCACAAGCACGTTACCAACCCTATCCCCAATTCCCCCCAGGAGCTCTGGTCACCTTACTCACCAACAGAAACAAAACTGCTTGAAAACAGTATTATTTAGCTGTGATCTTCTGTAAGGTTGCGGTACTACCCCAAACGGGCTACCCCATATTTTAACAGGAAATTTCCTGCTGTGCCCTACCTCAGTTAATCATCACCATCATACAGTCATCTGATGTAGTGCAGTACTATTTGCGCGATGCTAAAAAACGGCATGACAAAAATTCTAAAAATAATTGTTCTAACGTCTATTGCCGTCATATACTAGATACGATTTATATTTTTCTTCAAAATATCACTCACATACAGACATCAGCTGATTGCTCTATATAAAATTATATGTCGATATATTTTTAGTAAATAATTTCATATATTTACGAACCTTAAGTCCCTTTTTATTATAAATTGTTGCTTGCTAACATTTTTAATTATATTTTCTTTAATGATATCTTTGGTCATTGGGAAGGTACAGGTTAAAGCTCTTCCAAGAGTAAATTCAGGTTGTATAAGATCTAAAAAAGATTAAAAAAAAATAACATTGCGACGCGTAACATTTTTGTTTTAAACCATACTGTAGGTAGCTTTAAAATTGATACTCTGTCAGTAGTTAAAAATAAAATTGTTATTTACCATAATATTCTGCGTTGTGCGAGGCGCTATTTTTCCAGCAATATTTTCCCGACAAGGACACTTTAGTTGAGTAAAGTCTTCCCCAAATATTTGGTATGAAAGATGGAGTGTTCGTTTGACTCCATTCTACTTGTGAATTTTGCGTTTGTGTTTGAGTATTTTCCGTATCTTGAATTAAATCATCTCCCATTTTGGAATATGTGTATATAATTAAAAATACCTATGTGAGTAACGGACTTACGGAGAACAAAATTCACAAAGTCAGCTAAAAAGTTTTGATTTATAGCGGTCGGCCGGTCGCTGGTAAAACTATGACAGTTATGACACTGACAGTATGACCACAGAGTAAGTATGTTTTTTTTTTGTTTGCAATTTATCCCCAATAGGGAAAGGCAAGAGACATTAAGTCCATACAGCCAGGTCTGATTTTATAAATTTCAACTTCTTTCTTCTTTTTCTTCTTTCACTTGGCGATCACAGTACAGTCCGAGATGATAATTATTATTCGTACACCGTTCGCTTAATGTTGAATGTGTTAAGACCGTACAAGTTACATCGCGTCGTGCATTTCGCGTTTTAATATTTTTAATGTGCCCTTTTTAATTAAATATTTATGAACATAACGTAAACTAATTCCTTTTACGTAAAAGTAAACTTGTTTTTGTTACCTACCTATATTGTTTAGCGTAGGTTAGTAAAAATTTAGAATTTTATTAATTTAAAAAACTTTTTAAAAACGCTTTTACGTAAAAGGAATTTGTTTACGTTATGACTGTATGTTTATAAAATTTTATTATTTCTTTACTATCTATGGTTTGTTTGTGTGTGTGTGTGTTTTTTTTTTACTGCGGTGATGGTTAATCTATACCAGTGTTTTTCAACCTTTTTCATGATGCGACCCCCTGGTATGAAAAAATATTACGCGACCCCCCGACCCTTCGTTTTTTGAAGTGAAACTTCTGTAGGCACATGAGGGGGGAAATTTGAGCGACCGGTAACGCGGCAGCGTCATGACGGTCAGTACTTGGATGGGTGACCACCTGGGAACACAGCGACGTTGGCTTATTGTTTTTTTTTGTCAACTACTTTTTTTGTATTTTAAATTCGTTTTTTTTTAATTAGTTTTCCAAAGAAGTTTCACTTCTGACATGTGTACTTTGTACGCACGCAATTTTTTTATCATGTATATATGTATCAGTGCAAAAGACAAAATACATGGCTTTACAAAAAAAGTTGACTTATGGTCGTCGTCTATAAATCAAAATAGCTTCGATTCATTTTCGTCGACACTATCTTTTATTGAAGAAGTCGGATGTGAGATAAACATCAAGGCATATATACCTGGTATGAAAATGGTCTTAGATAATTTGAAAGAAGAATAATATTTGTGTCATTACTTCTCAGTGCAAGAAACATCGGAGAACACTGAGCAGAGGTGGTATTTTTAAATGTAACTAGGTCGGCAAACAAGCGTACGGCTCACCTGATGGTAAGAGATCACCGTAGCTCATATACGCTTGCAACACCAGAAGCATCACAAGCGCGAGGCCGCCCCTACCCCCAAATCCCCCCAGAAGCTCTGGTCACCTTACTCACCATAAGGAACACAACACTGCTTGGAAACGGTATTATTTAGCTGTGATCTTCTGTAAGGTCGAGATACTACCCCAGTCGGCTGCTCCATATTTTGAGCAGGAAATTTCCTGCTATGCCCTACCTCAGTTTAAAAATCTTAAATTCGTTTTTAAATGCTGCTATAAATGAGGCTAATTTGCCAACCAAGCTCAAAAAGAATCTGCTAGAATTATCTGCCGATGAAATTGGAATCCAAGTCTGCTAATTTGGACACCTATTTGGTTAAGAAGAAAAACAGAATACCCGGAATTGACAGCTGAGGCCTTGAAGTGTTTGATTCCACTTGCCACCTCGTACTTATGCGAGTTGACATTTTCACCAATGGCCAAAATAACAAGTAAACAAAGAAACCGCTTAAATTTGGAAAACGATTTAATTTTATGTGTAGCAAATACAGATCCACGATGGGAAAAATTGGTAAATCAATAATTGTGTTTGCTCGCAAACGAAAAAAAACCGACTTCAATTACATCGACAAGTAATACAAAGTAATAAGACCAAAAAACAGTCAAGCAAATGCGCGTTATCAAAGATTACTCAAAAAGTTGTAATCAGATCTCGATCAAATTTATACAACACTACATGACAAGTATTAGCTTTTGACTAAAGTAAGAATCATCAAAATCGATAAACCCAGTGAAAAGTTACGCGGTTTAATACAACGTAGGTCGACGAAAAAGTAGTCAAGTAAATACGCATTATTAGATATAACTGTAAAAGTACTTATCAGATCTCAATTAAATTTAAATGGGACCACATAACACGTAATACCTTTCAATTAAAACAAAATTCATCGAAATCGGTCCACCCTGTCAAAAGTTCTGAGCTAACATACATAAAAAAATCCTAACGAATTGAGATCCTCCTCCTGTTTTGGAAGTCGGTTAAAAACAAGCACAACCTTCGCAATAACATGAGTATTAGGATTTTATTTCTTGTTAATCTGTTTGTACTAACATAAAAATGTTTGAGTATATCCGTTTGTTAAAATTCTTTTACTTAGTAAATCAATCTTTTAAATCTTTATTATTTTTTTACTAAAGTTCTCTCGACCTCTGACGACCCCCCTACGGAAGCTTCGCGACTCCCCAGGGGGTCGCGACCCACAGGTTGAAAAACACTGATCTATCTTCTATACTAATATATAAAGCTGAAGAGTTTGTTTGATTGTTTGTTTGTTTGTTTGTTTGTTTGAACGCGGTAATCTCTGGAACTACTGGGCCGATTTGAAAAATTCTTTCAGTGTTAGATAGCCCATTTATCGAGGAAGGCTATAGGCTATGTGTCATCACGCTAAGACCAATAGGAGCGGAGTCCACGCCGACGAAGTCGCGCGCAGAAGCTAGTAAATAATAACAGAATGACAGTCCTAAAAGCCTGTTGAAGTATGAAGGGAAATCAAATCTATACTAATATATAAAGCTGAAGAGTTTGTTTGTTTGTTTGTTTGAACGCGGTAATCTCTGGAAAGACTGGGCTGATTTGAAAAATTCTTTCAGTGTTAGATAGCCCGTTTATCGAGTTAGGCTATCGGCTATGTGTCATCACGCTAAGACCAATAGGAGCGGAGTCCACGCCGACGAAGTCGCGCGTAGAAGCTAGTGTGTATATAATAATGAGGTTTGTTATTTCACAATCGTATCTTTAGCGTTAAAAGACACATAATATAATCAAAATGAAAAAAAATTTGCATGCGTACAAAGTACACGCCAGAAGTGAAACTTTTTTAGCAAACTAATTAAAAAAAATAAAAATTGAAAAAAAAAACAAAAATCCAACGTCACGAGGTGTTCAGTTGTTCACAGGCGGTCACCCATCCAAGTACTGACCACGCCCGACGTTGCTTAACTTCGGTTCAACATGGTATTATGGAGGTTTAAAAATTCGTAACTCGTGACGCGGTGACGCGTTTCAAAAAATCTGTGTACTATTAAGTACTAATAAGGTGTACTAGTACAATTTTCGAATTGTACGAATAGTGCGCGCACCCAACAATGTCTCCAAGACTACCCTGAAGGATTTGCCAGTACATAATAATTCCATGGTTCTATGCAGTGGCGTAGCTATCATAGGGCGAGGTGGTGCAGTGCACCAGGGCCCCGGAGCTCAGGGGGCCCACTAACCTCAGCTTTGAAAAAAAAAATCTTGTGAGCAGGCTTAATAAAAATTAAAAATTATAAACGAATTCGCGAAAATTAAAGCGCTCAAGAAATTTTAAATTGGACGCGGGAAATTCTGTTAAAAATCGTTTTTTCCCTTAATTAATCTCATCTGTGTGTTACAGTGTTTCCAGACTGGTAAATTGAAATTACAGGTAAATTACAGCATAATTACAGTAAATCAATCAACTGGCAGGCACTGTTATCACAAATTTTTGTATGTGTGATCGATGATAAAATGCTGTCGCCTAAAAAACAAGTTTGTTCACCCACAAGACTGTTTTAAAAAATTTACAGTCCGCCAAAAAAGGTCCAAGGTCAGCTAAGAACGGATTTTACGAAATTCCACCCACAAGATGGGTTACGGGGATTAATAACATATGTATATGGCAAAACAATGTTTGCAGGGTCAGCTGGTATTCTATATTGTCATGTGCGTCGTTGTTTATTTATTCCCTTTTTTAACCCCCGACGCAAAAAGAGGGGTGTTATAAGTTTGACGTATCTGTCTGTCTGTCTGTCTATGGCTCTGTAGCTCGCGAACACATGAAGCGATTTTAATTTTTTTTTTTGTATGAAAGGTAAGTTACGAGCGATTGTTTTTAGGCATGTTTGATGAAAATCGGTTGAGTCGTTTAAAAGTTGTGGGGGTGAAAGTGGACAAGAATAACCGAATGTCTACAAATATAATCGAGTGGGGTCTCAAATGAAAGCGCATCACGTGCACATTACCAATTAATATGTTCAATGAAAATCGGTTGAGTCCTGAAAAAACTCTGGGGGTAAAAGTGGGGGAAATACACAATATCTGTAAATTAGGATGGAAATCCGAATGTCAGCAACCCAAGTAGGGTCGAAAATGAAATAGCATCACATGTACTTTACAAAATTAATAATGAAAAGTACCTGGGTGACCGAGCCTAGCTCGGTATTTTTATTTTTATTTTATTTATTTTTTTCTCGGTATTTTTATATTTTATTTTGATTTAAATAAAAAATCACGAGTGAAATAAAAAAAAAAAACAAGAAAAAGAATTAATCTCAGACTGGGATTTGAACCATGGTTTTCTCGGTCAATCTCGACTGTCCGATTTCCCACCTACGCTATTAAAACTTAAATGACAATTGCGTAATTAACCTTCCCTTCTAACGATATTTTAGCCATTTTTTTCATTGCCTAAAAACAGGGATAAAACGACATTTTTTTAAATGAATCCTAGCTAGATCCGTAACATCACCAACCGTAATATCACCAAAGCCACGAAAGTCCGCCTAATGAGAAGCTTAGTCTTCCCGATATTTCTTTATGGCGCAGAAATGTGGACGGTTAGACTCAAAGACCGACGCAAAATTGATGCGCTCGAGATGTGGTGCTGGCGGCGACTGCTGCGGATCCCTTGGACAGCGTTTAGGACCAACGTTTCTATCCTGGAGGAATTAAAGATCAAGCAGAGATTATCGTCGACTGTGCAATCACGAATCCTCAAATATTTCGGACACGTTGTTCGAAACGAACAATCCATGGAGAGACTCGTTGTCCAGGGGCAGGTAGAGGGCAAACGGTCACGCGGTCGATTGCCTACGCGTTGGACAGACCTTATCAAGACTGCGACACAGACATCCATAGTCCAGAGTTCTCGGGACGCTGAAAACCGCATCAAGTGGAGGCGTATAGCGGGGGCTGCTTTAGGAAATGAATCATCATCAACCACGACCACTCTGTCAAGAGTGAACGACTAAGGAGGAGGAGCTAGATCAATTTTCCGCCCCCGAAATCCCCTGCATACTAAATTTCACGAAAATCGTTGGAGCCGATTCCGAGATTCAGAATCCCCTGACACATTAACCTGAGTTCCCTTAAAAAAGTAAAAAATAATGAAAGAAACTCAATCTTAAAGTACCTAAGTATGTACGAGTATTCATAATTCTAAAAAAATACATCGGACGATGTATCGTTGGGGAACCGCTCCAAACCTAACAATTCAATTACAAATTGAGTAAATTGGTTTGTTGGTTTTTTTTTTTTTTTTAATTAATTTTTATGGAGATTCTAATAGAGACGACGCGGACGGACGTATGGATTTAGCCTACTAGGGATAAGTTCAACTCACTGTTTCTTATTATTATTCCTATCAATAATTTTGAAGGCCAATATAAGTTCAAACTACGAGAAAAGCGGGGAGGAGGGCCCGATTCTTTCCCTATGCACCAGGGCCCTTGTCCTCCTAGCTACGCCACTGGCGCCCCTACCCCAGCCTATAAAAGTATATTTTTTGTAATAATAAAAATACTGACCGATGTATTTTAATTAGCTCTATCCAAAAACATCGCCAGCTTAAACTGCTCCACCGTATATTTCTAATGAAAAATCAATAAAGATTTGGGAAAAAAATTTTTTATCTTAATTTTGATACAGCCATATCTTTTTAAATAAACAATATTTCAAACTGCTCCAAACTGCTCCAAACTGCTCTACATCCATATAATACTGCTCCATAGTAATTTTTATCGGCTCCGCTATAGTTAACTGTAAAATAAGTAAAATTCATTTTGTCATAAATGAGCTGACTGAAGCGGGTAGCGCGCAGGCGCGGATCTCATTCATTGCCGTATTGCCGGGATAAAGTTTAAATTAAGTTCAAGAACATGGAGATACAAATGGTGGGTAACATGGAGATACAAAAGGGTACTTTCCGTAGTGAAAAATAAATTATAAAATTTGATAAAAATTAAAATTTATATTGAAATACACCTAAATATTCTGATTTGGAATCATAAAAGCACATTATTGATTTATTATATTGAAATTAAAAGTCGTATATTTTAATCTGTATATCACGTGACCTAAAACACGAGCCGCCTTGGTGTGACGTCATACGGGCAATAACAAAGTTCTGTCAGTGCTGTCAACAGCTGGGGTCCATATCTAATATCTATCAATTTTAGAATTTTAACTTCAAGGAGAAATAGTTGTGTTCTTTCGTATAATATCTCTTCATATCTTGTTCCAACTGAAATAATATGCATTCATTACTAATTTGTTGATTGTTGTCATAGTAATTGTAGGTTATGTTACTCTCTTACACTTTTGTTATTGCCCATATTACGTCACCAAAATGGCTGTAGCGTTTTCGCGGTAATAAAAAAAGGTTTAAAATTTAATTTAATTTTATGGCATGAAGCGTGTTTATTTTGCCGAAATATATATTTTTTGTGGCTTTTTATTAGAAAATCAACATTTTGAAGTACATCAACGTACAGATAAAGGTAAGGTAAGGTAAAGATACTGCTCTTAAAATTATGTGTGATAGCTTATTGCATCCGGAATGACGCCTAGAAAAATGTTCTAAAAGCGTGTATTAATATTAATGTATTAAGCACATAAAAATTGCACAAGTTACAAACAATTAAAAAAAGGAAAAAAATGGCCTTTCGTTTTTTGCCAATATTTCATAAACTGTTAATTGTAATTAAGAAATTTAAAAAAAAAATTCTGAAAGAGGAGGTCCAATAAAAAATTCCCAGCTCCCGGAACTCTATCTCCATTATTTATAATTTAAAAAAAATGGGTCTCCGCGTGATATTTTTAGGTTGCGCGCGCGGCGTCAAAAGCGAGTACGACACATTGATTAATTTATTTAAGGTATTGAAAAGTTAATTTTTGATTGTTAACTAACAAAATTTTCTCCAAATTCCGTCTCAATTGTAGTTCCAGAAAAATCATAATTTTTTAGAAAAATTACCAGTTTTTGTTCAAGTACAATAATTATTATAAACAAAGAATGAATATATTTTTTACTTTTATGGCGTGATCTTGTTAATCATGTATACGAGTATAAGAAAGGCTCTACGAAACGAAAAATTTTACGACAATTATTTAAACATTTTTTTTTTCATTTATGTACAATTGAGACGGAATTTCGAGATAATTTTGTTAGTTAACAATCGTTTAACTTGTTGAAAAATTAACTTTAAGTAAAATTTCCAAAAGGAATTGAGTATTTATAGTGTTCACAATACACCATATTTTTTTCAAATTATAAAAGTATATATTCAATACCTTAAATAAATTAATTAATGTGTCGTACTTGCTTTTGACGTCGCGCGCGCAACCCATTTCACATTAAACCCCATTTTCAGCATTAAATTAAAATTATAAATAACTAGCTGCTGTGCCCGCGACTTCGTCCGCGTGGAATTTAACAAAAATTGTTCAGTTCGCAGTTATAAAAACAAAAATCTAAAATAAAACTAGCCTAAGTTACACCTTATTACATCAGCTATCTACCAGTGAAAGTCCCGTCAAAATCAGTCCAGCTGTTTCAGAGATTAGCCGGAACAAACAGACAGACAGACAATAATTGTAAAAAATGTTATTTTGGAATATGTGCGGTGTATAGAGATCCATATACATTTAGTAAAAAGCGGTTATTTTAATATTACAAACAGACACTCCAATTTTATTTATTTGTACCTATAGATATTTGTATCTCCATGTTACCCACCATTTGTATCTCCATGTTCTTGACCTTAATTTAAACATTATCCCGGCAATACGGCAATGAATGAGATCCGCGCCTGCGCGCTACCCGCTTCAGTCAGCTCATTTATGACAAAATGAATTTTACTTATTTTACAGTTAACTATAGCGGAGCCGATAAAAATTACTATGGAGCAGTATTATATGGATGTAGAGCAGTTTGGAGCAGTTTGGAGCAGTTTGAAATATTGTTTATTTAAAAAGATATGGCTGTATCAAAATTAAGATAAAAAATTTTTTTCCCAAATCTTTATTGATTTTTCATTAGAAATATACGGTGGAGCAGTTTAAGCTGGCGATGTTTTTGGATAGAGCGAATTAAAATACATCGGTCAGTATTTTTATTATTACAAAAAATATACTTTTATAGGCTGGGGTAGGGGCGGTTACGCCACTGGTTCTATGTGGTTCTATGATTTAATGACAATGACATTCATATGACATTACAACAGTGTTACCACATACGTTTTGAATATTCTCGAAAATTTTGTAATAATTGATTTCAGAACACTTAAAAACCATAAAATCAAAATTAAAGCTGTTTTTGGTGTATGAGGAGACAGTAAAACCTGGTAAATTTTGAAACTACTGATCCAATCGAACTAACTCTAGTCATTAAAAGATACATGCTTCAGAAGTAATTCAAGAAGTAAAGTTTGAATTATTTTTCTATATTTGTTTACATTTTTAAACATTCAATTAAATTTGTATCTGCCTGTTAATTTTACGTATCACAAAATTCTTTTCAACCAAATGACAATGACAATAGGTATTCAGTTTTTGTGATAAATCATAAAACTTGTAAACCCATTGATAATTAACACGTTTTTTTTTTAAATGCGAAGGTCTTTAACATGGATATTTTGAGGTTAAGCGCGCACTAGTGACTTTTGTCACCGTGACTGTTGCGTCACTGTCACCGCGTCCATCATCACCATGGACGTAATACCTATGATCATCACTAATGAAGGTGCGCGCATTTGGATACGTGCATGGACTTAATACCTACTAACAGGACAGAGTACTCTGAAAATTTGTATTTACGAAAATGAACACTAAATCAACGAATTAAGTATTATATTCGGTTGCGCATTATACAAATGCAAAAACGAGCCGAGAGAGATAGTCACAACGGAGGCCTTGTGTCTCGTTCTTTCATATTGCCAGCATAAAAATGTTTCTAATCAAAAATTATGGCTGACCTAAAACTCCATTGAAACAATTGTATTTTAATGTTATTTTAACAATTGTAAGTCAGCAAATCATAATTAAAATTAATTTCTTTAAATATATTCTTAGATAAAAAGAAAACATAAATTATTATTTTGCCTATTTCTTTTTTTTCTTACGGCAACTCTCGTAAACATCACAGTGGACATTGTTTAAGACTGTAATAAAACTGAATATAATGCTTAACACCTTGTGTTAGTGTTCATTTTCGTATAAACAAATTTCCATCGACAACTATGGTGACCATGCGTCACTTTATTCACTTTTATTGATATTAAAGAAATGTTTGTGTTATAAATACTATTAAATTTGTTGTTCAAATAAAAATAAAATATTAAATTTAAAATAACCATAATTACATTATTTGGACTGTATTTACTTGCCAACTGTAACAAACATAGCATTAAGGTAAATTAATAAATAAATAACTCGTACTATTTGTATTGTTTACTAGCTGTGCCCGCGACTTCGTCCGCGTGGAATAGTGACTTTGGACAGCATTTTTTCAATACATGTTTTGGTTTATTTTGGATTATAAGCACCGTCGTTTGGTTATTTACATGTTCAACGTGATTCTTTCAATTGGCATAACTTTTTATTTATGAACCGATTGACATAAAACAAACACTAAATGTTAAGTGCAGCCTAGCACAATATATTAGTGAAAACTACACCTAAATTGGATAAGCCGTTTCTGAGATGACAGACAAATACATTTCTGAAACAGACAAAAATTCTAACAATCATTGTTTTGTGTGCTATTTGCGTTGTTAAAGGTCCCAATACTTAATATTTTTTCTATATATCTTCCATGTACAGAAAGCGATCTGTTACATTTTTATTATATGTATTGATTTTGTAATCCATCCCTTGTGCAAATGTTTGTATATTGACATGAAAAACAAATAATAAATGTAATAATATAATATTTATTATTTATCCATTATAAATAAATCTAATAATATAATAATCGTCGTCAATAATGGTGTCAGATTTTTCAAGTTTCCAAATCTTAATGTCACCCTATTAGAAAGGGACACAAGGCCTCCGTACTAACTATCTCTGTCGGCTCGTTTTTCAGCTGCGAGTGCTCTGTCCTGTTAGTAGGTATTATGTCTATGGATACGTGAGTCACGTAATATAATCTATGGACGCGGTGACAGTGACGCAAAAGTCACTAGTGCGTGCTTAGCCTTAAAGTCATAAACATTTTTTTTGTCCAGTAGGCAAAGGACTTTGAAGATTATGCCAAAGAGTGAGTACGATGTACTAAACAAAACGCTGTAAGTTTTTCAATTTAGAGACAATCTGTAAAAATATTCGGAGTTTACTCCTAAAGAATCGATTTCATATAAAAGGCCCCCGGTATAAAAAAATATGAGGAGTAAAATCTACTGAACGAATATAGATGGCATTATTTGATTAGGTTTTTTACCATTTGATATGGTGCTAATTTTTTTTTAGACTAGTAAGTCTTATTCGTGCCGTATTTAGATAAATATATAGTCAATCTGAAGGAGTAAACTTCAATTGTGCGTCGTAGCTGACATTCATTTTTTTTAATTTTGATACGGATCAATATAAGCGCTCGGTGAAGGAGTGGGGATAGCTTTGCACATCTTGCTTGAATTGCAAACATTTTAGTTTGCACCCGATGCGATGATTTTTTTTTTCATTTATAAATGAGAGAAAAATGATTTACGCGAATTTCACTCATTATAATGAAACTTTTTCGGATTGTAGATTAGTCCTCCCGTAACCATGATCGCTGTAAACTGTAAAGTAGGTATCCAAAACGTCGGGCTTGTAAAAAGCCTAATAAACAGCGATAAAATCCGAAAAAAGTTACATAAAAAATATATTTGAATTTCAGTAAAAAATAAACAAAGAAAATAATTTCATTTAGTACTAAAAATGTAAGTACTCATTTTTTAGTTATTTACACACATTAATAAAATTACGAACTCTGTTTGTAGTGATGGCGTTGCGATTGGTACATAGCATTGGATTTCTGATAATAATAATATTATATAATTATAAATTACTAGTGGTCGCCCAGAGGTCGAAATTCGACCATAATTGAAAATTTAAATTAAAGAAAACCAATGACTCTATAAGTTGATAGTAAAATTTTTAAAGTAAAAATTTATTTTTTTCGTTTTAGCGCGGTAAAATAAAAGCTTGTTTTTTAAAAAGGTTTTTTACTTTTAATTTATTTTTGACTTTTTGGTCGGTTATCACGTCACTTTATTCGAATTATTTTTAGCAAGCCCTCTCATTTGATACCTATATTGTAGAAGTGCACTGAAAATAACTAGTCTAGTCCACACTTTTGGATATGCCGCCATATTGGATTTAGAATGACGTCACAAAGTTAACCATACATTGTCATCCAAATTGAACCTGTATACAAAATTTCAGCTCAATTGGTTGAAGATAACTGCTTCAAAATTGAATTGCAAGATTTCACCCGAACAGACATACATACATACATACATATAAACCATGCATTGTCATCCAAATTGAACTTGTATACAAAATTTCAGCTAAATTGGTTGAAGATATCTGCTTCAAAATTGAGTTGCAAGATTTCACCCGAACAAACATCACGATTCGATCACGATCACGATTCAGCCTGTAATATCCCACTGTTAGGCATAGGCCTAGGATCGGAGCTTAATCCACCACGCTGCTCCAATGCGGGTATGGCGGATATATTCCCTACTATGAGTAACGATTGCTATCAGGTTTACATGATAACAACCGGGACCGACGGTTTAACGTGCTCTCCGAGGCACGGTGGGGAGACCCACAAGGACTGCACAAACACCCAGACCACGGCAAACATCTGTATGGCCAATACAAATGTTGTCGTGTGCGGGAATCAAACCCGCAACCGCCCGCGCAACAGCCAATAACAATCCAGTGCTATGACCGCTGCGCCAACGCGGCGAACAAACATACATTAAACTTACATACATACATACATTGCAAGTTAAATAAAAGCTTGTAAAAATAGTCAAGTAGGTAAATAAGTGTTAGCAAAGAATAGTTGTACTTAATCAATTTTTATTATTATTGGTAGGTAATTATATATTTTTTGATTGATTCAGCATTAATAATTCAGCATTCATCATTCGTCAGCAGCATTCTTCATGAAGGAAAAGGATTACAGCTTAATTATAAAATTATTTAAGACTAGCTTCTGCGCGCGACTTCGTCGGCGTGGACTCCCCTCCTATTAGTCTTAGCATAATGATATATAGCCTATAGCCTTCCTCGATAAATGGGCTATCTAACACTGAAAGAATTTTTCAAATCGGACCAGTAGATCCTGAGATTAGCGCGTTCAAAAAAACAAACAAACAAACAAACAAACAAACAAACAATCAAACAAACAAACTCTTCAGCTTTATTATATTAGTATAGATAAAAAAATATGGTAAATGCACTTTCAAGGATTTGTACTATATCGCAAGTTTCGTTGGTTTCCGATAGGTATGTTGTTAGATATGAAATAAATAGGTACCTACTTGTTAAACTTGTTATTATAATACATCAGTTTGAAAATAAGGAAATTTACCCTCTTTGTATTTTGAACTTAAAAAAAAGTATAAGTACTAACGTTATTTAACGAGTAAAATACTAGTTATAGAATTTATCGGCACCGAGAAAGTTTGATTTTAGCTAACTTTTAATTAATAGAATCGACTGTCACATGACTGGCGCACTGACGCTGTAGCCACGTGTTGCGAATAAAGACAAATGAAAATGTGATGTTTTAAAAGAGTATCAATTTAATCCTTTTTCAGTGCAATTTGTTGTTTGTAACGATTCAGCCTGTAATATCCCACGTAGAGATTGCAAACCGGGCCCGGGCCCGGTGCCCTTTTAGACACCCACCGGGCCCGGCCATTCTTACCGAGCCCGGTCACCGGACCCGGTATGTAAACCGCGACTATACAAGTTTGGTTGTTTACAGTTACAGTACACCTATCATATAAGATTTCGCTATTTAGTCAATTAGTAATAGTAACACTCACTAGTCTAAACTCTTAATAGCCAAAGTTTAAGAGAAAACATACTTTACTTTTAGCAAACAAGAATTTGTTTTGTTAAATAACAATTAACAAAGCTACCAAAGTTTATCTATCTATCTAATCTAAGTCTTTATGACACGTTTAGTACCTTAAGCTGCGTTATTAGTTTATTATTAACCGACGTCCAAAAAGGAGGAGGTTCTCAATTTGATTGAATTTTTTTAAATGTATGTTAAATCAGATTTTTGACTTGGTGGACCGATTTCGATGAACTTTATTTTAACTGAAAGGTCATTTGCGTGTCATGTGATCCCATTTAAATTTAATTAAAATCTGACAAGTACCTACTTAGAGTTATCTAATAATGCGTATTTACTTGACTACTTTTTCGTCGATCGTATATCGTATCGTTATATCGTATCTCGTATTAAACCGCATAACTTTTCACTGGGTTTATCTATTTTCATGATTTTACTTTAATCGAAGGCCAATATTTGTCATGTAGCCTTGTTTAAATTTGATCGAGATCTGATTACTAATTTTTGAGTAATCTTTGTTCGCGTATTTATTTGACTATTTTTTCGTCTTATTACGTTGTATTACTTGTCGTTTTAATTGAAGTCGGTTTTTTTTTGTTTGCGAGCACACACAATTATTTAAATACTATGTTTTCAAATAGACACTATAAGGAGTAAAGAGGGAAACCTGCTTATTTAAACTTATTAAACTAAATAATTACTAATACTAATGTTACTTTTCCGCCCTTATGTAAAAGTAATAAATTCTTTATTAAGTGCGATTTTGAGACTTGAGTGAGGCTGATTATTGTGATAATTGTTCATAAGCCAGTTTGAAATAAATATTAACCTTGAATCATTGTGTTTTTTCATTCATATAGAGAAAATTTTCATAAAATACTTATGTTTCATCGCTAACACATAACCCGGCCCGGGTTGGCGACGAATGCAACCGGGCCCGGCCGCGTTGAAAAACATACCGGGTTGCAATCTCTAATCCCACGGTTGGGCATAGGCCTCTTCCCCATGTAGGAGAAGGATCGGAGCTTAATCCACCACGCTGCTCCAATGCGGGTTGGCGGATATATTCCCTGCTATGACTATGAGTAACGATCGCTATCAGGTGTACATGATAATAACCGGGACCGACGGCTTAACATGCTCTCCGAGGCACGGTGGGGAGACCCACAACACACACACAGTTGTTTGTAAGTACAAAATAAATAAAAAGCCGAAATATTGCGATATTATGTGTTCTGATTATTATAATAAACTAGCTCCTGCGCGCGACTTCGTCGGCGTGGAGTCCGCTCCTATTGGTCTTAGCGTGATGATACATAGCCTATAGCCTTCCTCGATAAATGGACTATCCGACACTGAAAGAATTTTTCAAATCGGCCCAGTAGTTCCAGAGATTACCGCGTTCAAACAAACAAACAAACAACCAACCAAACAAACAAACTCTTCAGCTTTATATATTAGTATAGATAAATACTTATATCGATTTTTATTACCCATATGTATAAAATTAAGACTGTAACTGCGGCTACATCTAGGGCTGCGGTGGGTCGAAATTTGCCTCTAACGACCTTTCTGCCAGTGTGTGGCAGGAATTTTTCGACTCATCAATATTAAGGTACATTAAAGTGCTATTACTCTGCGAAAACATGCTGGAGAACAATGTTTTTGCACTATTACCTACAATGATCTTGAACCGGATTTCTTATGTTCGCTTCGCTTCTGGACAAAAATGAGAAAAACCAAGAAAAGCGAGTCGGGCCGTAGCGAACTGAAGAGCAAAATAAAGTTTTTTATTTTGTGATGGGATAGAAACAAATAAAGGTTTATCAAATATGAAATAGAATCTATACTTATATAATAAAGCTGAAATTTGTTTGTTTGATTGTTTGTTTGTTTGAACGTGCTAATCTCAGGATCTACTGGTCCGATTTGAAAAATTATTTCAGTTTTAGATAGCCCATTTATCGAGGAAGGCTATAAACTATATATCATCACGCTAAAACCAATATGAGCGTAGCACCAGTGAAGAATGTTTCAAAATCGGGGTTTTTTTCCTTTTGAGAGCTTCCGCTGCGTAAACGGTTAAAGTTTCGCACATATCATATCATGTAATGACAGAATTGGTCCTATTCCACGGGGACGAAGTCGCGCGCAGAAGCTAGTTATTAATAAGGAAGTAAAAAAAACACTGTCCGTTTGTGCCTTTTTTAAATACATTACATGAAAAGATTCTTGTTGCATTTTCTGCAAAATATTTTAAAAAAATCTATTCTAAGGTCCTTCGCAGTCTCTCGTAGCACCCAGCACTATTCCTTCGTATAGTGCCGTGATTTTTTGAAATGAAATGCTTGTCAACCAACTTCAAAAAACGAGGAGGTTCTCAATTAGACTGTATTTTTTACTCGATAGCTGGTGCTTGGCGTGGCCATTTAAATTTGATAGAAATCTAACAATTAGGTACTATTTGCGTTATCTCTAATAATGCGTATTTACTTGACTATTATATTTTTTCGTCTGCTTACCTTGATATGCTTTCGTTTGGGAGTAAACACAATTATATAAATTGTGTTATTTATCTACACTATGAATTCTACCACAGGATTCCCTGTTAATAACTATGAAATAGGTGTTGATGAATTTCGCAATTTAATGACTATAAAATTCCGTTCACACTATGCCATAAGTCTATAATCGTCAGTGGCGGCCTTAGGGGGTGGCGAACGGGGCAATCGCCCGGGGCCTCGCGCTTGCAGGGGCCTCGCGCAACAACCCAAGCAAATTTAAAATAATATAGATTTTTAACTGTATTTTTTTTATTAAAATTGTTAAAACATATTTGAGGAATTCGATGACACAAGATCGGCTTTCAGTCCTTGCTATTCTTTCAATCAAAAATGACCTATTATAGAGCAGTGCTCTTAGCTTTTGAAACTAAATTTTTTTATAGTAGGATGAAACCCATTGTAAAAGAAAGAGAATACAACGAAAATGAAAGGAGAAATAAATTACGGGCGATCTGAGGTCGGGAAGTGGTAAGGAGGGGGTTTAAGGGGGAAAACGGTTTATCTCGATTACCGGCTAAACTACAAGTCCTATGGAAAAAGCCTCAATGGCAAAGTTGTAGGTAGTAAGAAGGTCTACATCTTTTGCACTTTTTTCACATAACGATTTTTGAAAAATTCAAAAAACACAAGTTTTTGGTTTTTTATTTTTCTTTTACAAATTTTTTTTTTTTTTTACAAAATTTGGTGAAAACTTACCTTTTTATTTTACAAACACATTGTAATTTTTTTTGATTTAAAATATTAATTTGTCTGATTTTGTCACCTCATTTTGACCTCAATATCGAAAAAGTACCCTCATTTTCAATCGAAATTTCTCACGTCAAAATATCAGCTTTTTAAAAAAGTCGGTGGGATTATTGTTCGTTAAAATCTCTATTTTCTGATGGTGTAAAAACATCATGCAAATGTATACATTACTATGGTAAATATTCTCAAAAAATGCAAAAAAATAACAGGTAGGAAGACCCAGACTCTCCTAGCCCCTTCCCCTCTTCTCTATGAAATTCTCAAAATATTGAGGATGTCTTATTAAATATTCTTTTCATTTTCTAAACGTTTATTTTTAGCTGCAGATAAGTTGTAGATCTTTTTATTACCTACAACTTTGCCATTTGACTTTTTTCCACAGGACTTGTAGTTTACCCGCAATCGGGATAAACCGTTTTTTACCCTTAAACCCCCTTCCCTACCACTTCCCGACCTCAGATCGATTCAGCCTGTAATATCCCACTGTTGGGCATAGGGCTCTTCCCCATGTAGGAGAAGGATCGGAGCTTAATCCACCACGCTGCTCCAATGCGGGTTGGCGGATATATTCCCTACTATGAGTAGGTAACGATCGTTATCAGGTGTACATGATAACAACCGGGATCGACGGCTTAACGTGCTCTCCGAGGCACGGTGGGGAGACCCACAAGGACTGCACAAACACTCAGACCACGTCAAACATCTGTATGGCCAATACAAATGTTGTCGTGTGCGGGGATCGAACCCGCAACCGCCCGCTCAACAGCCAATCGCAATCCAGTGCTGTGACCGCTGCGCCAACGCGGTGTCACAGCACTGGATTGCGACCTCAGATCGCCCGTAATTTATTTTTCCTTTCATTTTCATTGTATTCTCTTCCTTTTTCAATGGGTTTCATTCTACTATAATTCTTTTCACTTTTTACCATTTCAAAGGCTAAAAGCACTGGTCTAGTATTGGCCATTCGTTAGTTTATTGTGCTTTAATTAAAGATTTTAGTCGTAGCAAAAGCCGCAAACATCAATTTTAAAATTTATCATCTCTATATTTGTTAATTTTGTAAATTTTTCAATGTAAAATATTTTTAAAACTCAAATTCTAGTTATTTTTATAACTTTAGCATTTCACGAAGGACAAAGGGCCTCGCAAAGACTTTCCGCCCGGGGCCTCGCAATGGGTAAGGCCGCCTCTGATAATCGTACCTACTTTCGATTTATCATCTGCTAGTCGCCTGTGCTTTTTAGAGATTTACCAACTTGTTGTATGTTTTGTAGCATTAGCTTAGTCGCTATTTTGAATTGAGTTTAATTTTGAGTTTGAATTGTGTTTAACTTTATATGCATGTGGTTTTTATCTACATGAGTTGTGCACTTAGATAAAACATAAAATGTATGTTCCGTTTTGTAATAAATTTTTTAGTGTAGTAACTGCTGGTAAACCAATAAAAAATACCAACTTATGTTTTTAACAGTCAAAACAGGATGTGGATACCTAAAAACATAAATGATATTTTGTACTCTACTAAGGCCAATTTATTTCTGTATAAGGGTGTAATTTATTAAAATATGCAATTTAGTAGACTAGTCAATATAATTATGATCACATATTTACAGGTACCTAGTGTTTGTTGTCTTGACTGGTCCCTTTACTCTGGGGTAGAGTTGCCAGATGGTCGGGATTCGTCGGGATTGTCCCGACATTTCGTATGATGTCCAGAGTCCCGAAAAAATACTAAATGTCCCGACAAATAACAACTAATCACAAATCTCAAACTATCGCGATAGTAATCATCATCATCAGTCATCATCAGTTCAGCCTATTGCAGTCCACTGCTGGACATAGGCCTCCCCAAGTTCGCGCCAGACATCCCGGTTTTCTGCAAAATGATGATTTTTCTGGAACTACAATTGAGACGGAATTTCGAGAAAATTTTGTTAGTTAACAATCGTTTAACTTGTTGAAAAATTAACTTTAAGTAAAATTTCCAAAAGGAATTAAGTATTTATAGTGTTCACAATACACCATATTTTTTTCAAATTAATAAAAAAATATATTCAATACCTTAAATAAATTAATCAATGTGTCGTACTTGCTTTTGACGCCGCGTGCGCAACCCATTTCACATTAAACCCCATTTTCAGCATTAAATTAAAATTATAAATAACTAGCTGCTGTGCCCGCGACTTCGTCCGCGTGGAATTTAACAAAAATTGTTCAGTTCGCAGTTATAAAAATAAAAATCTAAAATAAAACTAGCCTAAGTTACACCTTATTACATCAGCTATCTACCAGTGAAAGTCCCGTCAAAATCGGTCCAGCTGTTTCAGAGATTAGCCGGAACAAACAGACAGACAGACAATAATTGCAAAAAATGTTATTCTGGAATATGTACCGTGTATAGATCCATATACATTTAGTAAAAAGCGGTTATTTTAATATTACAAACAGACACTCCAATTTTATTTATTTGTACCTATAGATATTTGTAACTCCATGATTAGTTCCGGCAGCTGGGAGTTTTTTATTGGGAATTTCCTTTTCTTTCAGAATCTTTTTTTGAAATTTCTTAAATATTAACAGTTTATGAAATATTGGCAAAAAACGAAAGGCCATTTTTCTCATTTTTGTAATTGTTTGTAACTTGTGCATTTTTTATGTACTAAATACACGCTTTTAGAACATTTTTCTAGGCGTCATTCCGGATCCAATAAGCTATCATACATACATAATTTTAAGAGCAGTATCTTTATTTTCGACCATTTTCAACTTGTCGACTAAACTAACTACTATACGCGGAATGGAACACGCTTGGCGAGTCTCTGCGCTGTGATCGGCAGAGCGGGGAAAAATTTTTATAATAAAAAAAGATTTTTATATTTCGTAATATTTATTTGTACCGTTGGTCCCGACCATAATCCCAAAATCCCGACTTTTTGAAAATTTGTCCAGACATTTTAGTCTTCTCATCTGGCAACCCTACTCTGGGGTTAGAAATAAAATGCATTGTCACAATATTTTATTCTAAGAAGAAATTAAGGAAACTAATGTCCGCAACTGAAGCGAAGTAAATATTTTAGAAATATATGAAAATAATTTTAAAAGTATTTTTAGTTAATTTTTATAATCTATCTAGGTACGTATTACCTAATTGTAGATAAAATATTACTTTTAACAAAAGACGGACTGTGTCAGAGATAGCAACAATTAAAAGTTAAAGGCGACAAATTTTAATTGAATTAACGACTTTTTGAAACTTATAATGATACTTTTGTTTACCTTTGAAAACACAGAATGAAAAAAATGTCTTTATTGATTCATGAAAACAGAAAAATATTATGAGACTGGCTGATTTTCGTTATCGTTGTCTTCCTAGTTCTGGAAAATGAAAAATAAGTTTACTATGTAAGCTTATTTTATTTTCCTTAACATTTCTCATATAATTAATTTATAATTGTATTTGCTCGTAAACGGAAAAAAACCGACTTCAATTACATCGACAATATGTAGACGAAATATATAATTAATAATAGTCAAATAAATATGCGTTATTAAAGATATAATAACTCAAAAAGTAGTCGTCAAATCTCTCTAAACTACTACAAGTCAACTGTCAAGCATCAGCTTTTGATTAAAATAAGAATCATGAAAATCGGTATACGCATTGAAAAGTTATGCGGTATAATACGACGTTGGTCGACGAAAAAGTAGTCAAGTAGGTATATAAGTATTTTGTATTATAAAGTATTATTAGTCTCTCCTACGGGTAATGATTGCCATCAGGTGTATTGATAACTAATAGGATTGACAGCTGAACGTTCTTTCCTATGCACGGTACAACGGAGATCCACAAGTACTTACAGACAATCCAGACTGGAAATAAATATTTGGATAAATTAAAAATATTAATTCCAAGCGGGAATCGAACCCACGACCACTAGTTTTTGAGCGCCTATATGCAATCTGAACCAGAGTGGTTATTGTATGTATTTTTATTGCTATTTCTATTAACATATAGTTATATATTATATTAACTGTGCCAGCGACTTCGTCCACGAGGGATTTAACAAAAAAGTTATTGTTCAGTTCGCAGAGTTATAAAATAAGTAAATTTCTAAAATAAAAGTAGCCTAAGTTAATCCTTACTACATCAGCTATCTGCTAGTGAAAGTGCCATCAAAATCGGTCCGGCCGTTTTAGAGATTAGCCGGAATAAATAGACAGACAAACAAAAACTGTAAAAAAATTATTTCGTTATATGTACTGTGTATACATCCATATGCATTTAGTAAAAAGCGGTTATTTTAATATTACAAAAAGACACTCAAATTTTATTTATTTGTATAGATATAGATAACTCGACAAGTAAGTACCTACTAGTTAAATCTCAATAAAAATTAGGGCCTATGCAAACCGCGTTTTTTAAACGCGCCGTCGACGCGCGTTTGTAGCGATACAAACGCGATACACACGCGAGTTAGACGCAGCCTGTAGACCTTTGCACATCTGTATAATAAAAGCGCGCCGTCGACGCGCGTTTTTAAAACGCGCCGTTAACGCGCGTATGTTCCGTATGTACTGATACAGACGCGATGCAAACGCGCGTGTCACGCGATGCAAACGCGATACAAACGCGATGCAAACGCGCGTGTGTATCGATACAAACGCCAACAAACTGCTCTGTAGGATAAAAACGCGCCGTCGACGCGCGCTTTTAAAACGCGCGTCGACGGCGCGTTTAAAAAACGTGGTTTGCATAGGCCCTTAAATGGAACCACATGACACGTAACACCTTTCGATTAAAACGAAAATCATCGAAATCAGTCCACCCAGTCAAAAGTTATGAGGTACCTAACTAACATACATAAAAAATTTTTTATAATAAATACAATCGAATCAGAACCTCCTCCTTTTTTGGAAGTCGGTCAAAAAGTGAGATGATTAGGGCGTTAGATAATAATTTAGTTTCTTTATACTGTTATTGTTAGTAATAAAATTAATGTAGGTAATAGTTTTAAAAACAGAGAGGTAGCAATGAATACTGAACATAACAATCATAAAATTATAAGAAAATATCATTACTTAGGTTATTTTAATTTATATAATAAATTTTACATTTTGGCTTTTACTGTTATCGTGCTTAGGTATTCTTTACTTATATAATCATGATGAATTAAAATTTAAATTATCTACATAGATGTAGAATAAAACTGCAAAAATGAATAACAATTAAGAACACCAAGCTTTGACAAAAATATTACTACAGAAGGTAATTATTATAAAACTGCAAGTCACTACCCGATATCGATTTTATGATTACTAACTCCTGCTCAAACAAATTTCTAAGTAATGACTTAATAGTAAATACGAGTATAAGTCAAAATACAACAACTAGCTTGGGTGCGTCATTAGTGTTAAAAATATTGTCGCAAAGTTTTTTCTCAACACTATATAAATATGTAATTCTTATACTATTTATTTTAATACATCACTCATTCACTTCAGCCTATCGTCCGCTGCTGGACATAGGCCTCCCCAAGTTCGCGCCAAACATCCCGGTTTTCCGCAATCCTCATCCAGCCACCACCGGCAATCTTACGTAGATCGTCTGCTCCAGCGGCCATCGGTCCTACGACACAGGTGACCAGCCCACTGCCACTTCAACTTGCTAATTCTGAGGACTATGTCGGTTACTTTCGTTTTATCTCGCGGATAGTCTCATTTCTCATCCTATCTTTGAGAAAGACCCCACGCATAGCCGTTCCATTGCACGTTGAGCGACTTTAAACTAAGACATGTTACAAAATAATTTATCATATTTACAAATCATGATTATTTTATAGTTTGTAAAGTATAGGTCAACAAAATTGTTAGTTACCCTTACCAGTGCTTTCATTAATTAATACTTGATTCTAAATGATTAAATGCTGCGATAATCAGGTGCTTTTTTGTTTGTTACACAATAAGTACCTAAGTACTGATAATTTTTTTCTTCTCGATTCTTTCGGAACTTTTGTCATATCATTATTATAATAATTATTTAAGAAATATTTTATTTATAACTAGCTGTGAGTGCGACTTCGTCCGTGTCTTAGGTATATTTACATGTTTAACGTGATTATTTAAATTGGCATAATATTTTATCTATGAACCGATTGACATAAAGCAAACACTACATGTTAAGTGAAGCTTACCATAATATATTCATGAAAACCACATCTAAATCGGATTAACTGTTTCTGAGATTAGCGTGCACAAACGTACAGACAAACATTCTAACAATCATTGTTTTTGGTGCTATTTGCGTTGATAAAGGTCCCAATAATATTTATTCTCTTATATCTTCCAAGTACAGACAACGATCCGTTACATTTTTATTATAAGTATTGATTGACACAGCACTGTCACAGCACTGGATTGTCGCTGTTGCGCTGACGGCTGCGGATTCGATCCCCGCATATGGGATACATTTAATTTTGTATTGGCCATAAAAATGGTTACCCTGGTATGGGCGTTTGAGCTTGTGTATTGTGTGTGCTTCCGGCCCCCGACTCAGGAGTTCAGGAGGCGTTTATTTATTTATTTATTTATTTTTGGCACAGTTTTTCTATGTTTTGTGTGGTCAGCGTAATTCGGTTGATCTTTTATTCACTAGTTTTATTAGCTGAAGCTCTGCTACGGGTTGACGGATATGTTCCTTACTATGAGTAACGATCGTTATTGGGTGTATATGATTACAAGCGGGACCGGCAGTTTAACGTGCTCTCCGAGACACGATGGGGAGACCCATAATGAAAGACCTACAATGAAAAACATCCAAACCGGAAAAAAATATTTGGAAAAATACAAATATACGTTCATTCCGAGCGGGAATCAAACCCGCAAACCGCCGGTATTTAAGCACGTAAATGGCACACGCACCACTACTTTAGAGCGGAGCGTCATATATTTATGAAATCGTAATAAAGGTAATTGACGTATTTTGGTTGAAATTTCTTTGAATACTGTGTTTGGCATTTATAAGTTCAATCACAAAAATATGAGGACAAAGTAAATAGTAAGGTTAATTTTATCCGACGACAAACATGTTTTTAAGCCAATTAGGTTTTCATTCAAATAAGTAAAAGGATAATCTCATATAGGATACTTATACAGGTAGCCTTATCAAAATAACTGAGCGACGCCACCACCCGTGGAGACGGGCCGCTTACAGGAAACTAAATTATACTTGAATTAAATAATATTGTGAATGTTACCTTTTCAGGCCTTTATCCAAGCAAACTCCACGTGTAAATAAAATTGTTAGTCCCTTACGTTTTCTTAGGAATCAATATTACTAGAATTTATATGCAGATAAGATTTTTTTAGCAAACAGTTAACTTATTTTAAAGAAGGCTAAAAGTCTTCCTATTAAATAAAAATAAAAATATAATTTATCTGATAAAAATATTAATAAATTTATGTGATCAAATAATCTCTGTAATTAGTAGGAATAAAACCGCCTTTACACTAACAAGAACAACATTTTCTTTGTGACTATTTCCAATTGAGTTATTAACATTTCAAGCTGCAAACATTAACAAACGAAAGTTGTCAGTATTGTATCCCCTCTATTACGTGTTCCTCATTTTATCTGACTATTCTGGAAATTGGTCATGAAAATCTGTAACTCGCTCCCGCACCATTAAAAAAAGCTGTCATAAAAATGCGGCTGTAATCAAAACAGCGCGCGCTATGGAAGTCCATTCGTATTTAAAATTTGAAACTAAGCACGATGTGTTAGCTTAAATTGTATTTTTTTTTTGGTGTCTTAACCTAAATATACTTTTTTCGTTTTGTAGAGTAATATATTATAATACTTTTGCTGCAATATTATTCTATGGCTCATCCTCCAGCGTACGTTGACAAAGCTGTGTCTATATTGGTAGTAATAAACAGTAAACAGCAGAGTAATATTTATTTCTCGTGTATATCGTAGTATATTTCATTATATATATTTATTCCAAATTTTTTATTTGATAACTGGTACTCGACATTTGTTTTGATTTTGTTAGAGAAAATAAATTGTTTTATTATAATTATGTACTTTATTACAATGACATTCTTAGCTTAAACTATATCAAGTAGAATTTCTGCTGGCTAAATCTTTTTGAAGGTGTTGAACGGTGTTATTATTTATTATGTACCTGTATATCATCTACAATTCGACATAATTAACATTGGCAGTTTTAAAAATTAGTAAAAGCTTAATGTGTACCTACTCTGTAAACTGTTATCAAGCACTGGTATTCTAGCGATGACTCAAAGTAAGCCTTTGCTCAGGCTGAAGTTTAACACGTGACATACGTATAGGTTATATGGGGCCCATTGTTACCTGTAATGTAGGTTTTTTTTTTTTTTTTAATAAAAGATATATCCACGGACTTATAGTGCCCGTGCTTTTGTTATTCCAATTTTTATATAATAAAACATGCGTTGGTACTGTACTGCAACTTAAGTAAACCTAAATAACTAGACTTAGAAACAACGTGAGTCCACTGACCAAAACTATTCTATACTTATTTGCTACTTACAATGTACACTTAACCTATGTTAATATTAGTAAGTTTTTTTTTATTTTTTTTTTCATAATTAATCCTATAGTATTACTACTCCTATAATATTACATGAATTTTATATTAATGAACACTATTTATCTGCCTTTTATATTACATGCATTTTATATTAATCTACACTATTTATAATGTCTTTTCACCCCAACACCTTTCAACATTCTGAGCACACTCTCAATGACGGCGGCATCCCTATGATGAATTGCCATCTTGAGACTGTGCTCGAGGATTTTCTTGTCTGTCGCCTCCGCTGCCCTCGCCACAAAGCGACCAATTGCGTCGTCACGGTCGTCGGTGTAGTAGACACAGGTGTTGGTGTGTCTAGTTACCGCGACTACAGCGTGCGAAACGCTGTCGTGGATCTTGAGCCTCCTTGTCTTCGTCTGGAGGACAATGACGTCCTCAAAGGTCTGGCCCTGCGCCTCGTGGATGGTTAAGACGCGCGATCCCTCACCGGACCCGTATCCCTGGTCAGTCAGCAATCTCTTCTCCTCTTGCGTAAAGACCAGGTATAAGGTGCGGTCCCTTCCTGCAGGAATACGCGAGCCCGTGAGGCTCTCCACTCGCAAAGATCGGATTTTTGTGCTTGAGCTGTACACGGTCCTGTAAACTTCGCTGATGGCAAGGGCGACGTCTTTGGGATTACGATGCGTGCATGACAACTCGCACGAGATGGTTGTTATCAGGGTTGGTCTGCAGTACCGCATTTCGAACAGATTGTCCCTGTCGATGTACGGCAGCTGGTTTATGTCTCCAATGAGGACTACCTTCTGAGCTCCCGCTAATCGGGCGGCCATTACTATTGCTCCGAAGTGGTTCATGAGGGCTTCGTCCACCGTTAGGCGGTTTATTTTTGAGCCCTCGCGGAAACCATTAACTAGAACGGAGGCCATAGTGCGCACCTTTTGCTTGGCTTTGTTGCCATAACGGTGCGCCAGTTTTTCTTTTAGGTCTTTGGCCGCCTCGACTGTGGTCGTGATCACGACCTCCGTGTCCTCATCGAAGTCCCCGACTATACGAGTTGTCTTGCCGCATCCTGGTACCCCGTTTATCCACTCCAGCGATGGTAGTCCCCAGGGCACGGTCGGTAGGCCTTCCCGGTCGCCGGAGACGGTTTTCGCCATCTGTAGCATCCGGTCCGCCAGCATTACTTTCGTGCATCTGGCCACTACCACCACCGGGTCCCCTTCAGGTGTTTCGAAGGTTTGTGGCTCCTCGTCATTCCCCTCAGACTCGACCGCGCTCACGAAGCCTGCTGTGCTGTTATACGCAGCCATATACTTACCTGACATCTTGCCCTTGAGTATTTGTCGGGTTTCGCTGTTGTATATGGCTGCTTCGGCTTCCTCGAGTTCCACTTCCAGTAATCCTTGGTGATCGTACTGGTAGGCCTGCATGATCTTTTTGCAGGTGGCCCGGCTGACCTCGCGGTTTGCCTCTATTATGGCCAGGAACTCTATTAGGGCGTTCTCCGCATGTTGTAGCGGTGTGGACGCAGGACGAAGTCTTGGTGGTGTCACATGTCCCATGTCGGCCCTAGTTCGAGCGGCCGGTGACGCCTCCGGGTGCCTCGGACTGTCGTCTCTGGTGAACCTGCTCAGCGCCTGTAATGTAGGTTTAGCATATTAGCTATGCTATTAATATAATTCATATTTTTTTTCGCTGGGAAATGCTTTTACGCACCCCGCCTACGAGGCCGGCGCTAGTGTGGGGCTCCCGCCCCGGAGTGAAGGACTCAGAATACCCATTAAAACCCAGCGGTGCCCTTATTGTCATAGAGGGGCACCACGGGATCGCTTTTGCATGCTACCGTGACGATACGAATTCATCTAGTCCAACTGCCCCTTAATAATTTTTATTTTATGTACCTTCTATATGTTACACACAATTTGTGCCTTTCCTTTTCTCACAGGACCGATGATTTACTTAAGATCATCGATGGAGGCTAGGTGAAGATTGCGGAGAAGTGAGGACCGATAGGCGGAGATCTGTCGTTGCAAAGTGTCGACTTCTGTGAAGAAGCAGACGCGTAACGCGACCAGCTTCGCAAAAGGAGATGCCGTCACACGCTCCCCCATCCTTCGCAATAGAGTGGGAGAGGGCATTAATTAACCCACTCGCCAATGGGGTGATAGAGCGCTTACGTTGCCTTGAGCGCTCTAAAAGTGAAGGCGGCCCACATAGGGAAGACAATCGTAGGAGAGCTATGGTTGTATGCGTAAGCGATCTCGTGACACTCGTATTTAGTACGGGTATTCCGGCACGTTTTTCTTCGTGTCGGCAAGTTCCACATACCTGCCGCCCCCTCGCGACAGGATGCGTAAAAGCATTTTCCAGCGTCAAAAAAGGAACGATACATTTGACGAAAACTTGGGGGACTGCTTAACATGTGGATTACAATACGTTGATGTGATCATGACAAATGCCATCAGTTAACTTTTATGTTTTTATGTTATTTCGTGTTTTATAGAGTTTAGTTTTTAGAAACTTTTATAGCCTAGCTGATGTCCACGGCTCAAGTTTGAAACAAGTTATGAAAAAGACTTTTCCTTTTTTATCCGTGATTAAGTGTAAAACATATATTTATTATATTTTCTAGGTATAACTTATCTTTTCTTAAAAGCTTACAAGTAATATAAATAATAATGTATCTAACGATAAGCGATAGGGAACAAAAGTTACTTTTTAATAAATTTTTATATATTTATTACTTAAGCATTCATATACTTATATTCTTACTAGCTTCTGCGCGCGACTTCGTCGGCGTGGACTCCGCTCCTATTGGTCTTAGCGTGATGATACATAGCCTATAGCCTTCCTCGATAAATGGGCTATCTAACAGTGAAAGAATTTTTCAAATCGGCCCAGTAGTTCCACAGATTACCGCGTTCAAACAAACAAACAAACAAACAAACAATCAAACAAACAAACTCTTCAGCTTTATATATTAGTATAGATAATAATGTATCTAACGATAAGCGATAGGGAACAAAAGTTACTTTTTAATAAATTTTTATATATTTATTACTTAAGCATTCATATACTTATATTCTTACTAGCTTCTGCGCGCGACTTCGTCGGCGTGGACTCCGCTCCTATTGGTCTTAGCGTGATGATACATAGCCTATAGCCTTCCTCGATAAATGGGCTATCTAACAGTGAAAGAATTTTTCAAATCGGCCCAGTAGTTCCACAGATTACCGCGTTCAAACAAACAAACAAACAAACAAACAAACAAACAAACAATCAAACAAACAAACTCTTCAGCTTTATATATTAGTATAGATTAGCAAAGCCGCCAACAGCAACTAAAAGTATTTAAACTTAGCTTACATCGGTGGGACATTGAGCTCAAGGTACTTTATCAATTAAATTACGTACACAGGTGACTCTTGCAACGTATACATACGATGTACCTATTATATAAAACGTAATTGATTTTATAAACGAATGACAAACGTTTTTTCTGAGAACATATTTCTTTTACATTTTAGTTGAAAGACAACCTTAAAGGAATTCAAGACACATTATACAAGAGAATGTATCGCTTTTCAAACAAAAGACGATTCATTTAGACATAAATAAATGTAATGAAATTTTTTTACTTCTTAAGAATAAAAACGTTGAAACGAAAAATAACTAATGGGAGCACCGGCCTAAAAGCTTATTACTTTAGCTTTTTTAGATCGTTAGTTTCGAAATATTAGCTCAAATGTCTTTAAATATCTTATACTAAAAATAATGTTAGAGAAATTTATTTTTCTATGTTGAAAATGGTTAATAACTGTATACGATAGTTATGTTGAGCTAAACCATTGTTAATTTAACTCCGAGGTAGTACCACTGAGCTTACTACTATCTATTACTTCTTTCTTTTTCAGTCGGTTTCCTGCTTGTGGTTTACCCAACAAAACTCTGAAATAAAATGTCCACGTCTTAAGCACTAAAAGCATACGAGATTTTATAGTGAGAATATTTGTTTTATTACGTTTTATTCATGCACATTTTATTAAATTTTCTAAAGAAGTGTGTTACACAATCGCTTCTAAATAGCTACAGAATGCATTTTTAATAGAAGAACTAGTATTGTACTATACTTTTGTTTATTTTTATAAAACACAACATTTTTCTACAAAATAAAGTATAATATTTCTGACGATCCAAATGAAGTTCTGAACTATAATATATTTTGCCTTCAGTATACTTAATGTTCAGCCCCCTTAGTCAAGTTGCAGAAAAGCTAAACGAATAGAATAGAATAGAATTCTCAATGTATGGGAATGACACCTTTCGACATATATCGAATAAAAGCTATAGTATCATTCCCAAACATTTGATTAGTTTTCTAATAGCGTTATCGATTGTAGATTGTCAACTTGGCTATGGTGGCAGAGTTGGATCTGCTCAAAATCAAAAATAACTTTATTCCAATAAACCTCAAGGGCACTTTCGAATCGTCATTTTAAAAATTAAAATTTTAAATTGTTTATTATTTTTGTAAAAGTATACCTACCACCGATTCGGAATGTAGATTCTGCAGAGAAGAAAAACTCACACACACTCACACATCTTTATCAACTATGTAATCCTGCACCGAATAATACGCTTCATCTATTAATCTCTTTTTAATAAAAACTTTAAATTTATGTTGAGATAATTCCAAAATTGTTTGTGGAATTTTATTATACATGCGAAAACCATAATTCTGAAAGGAGACGTTTACTTTGCGCAGTCGGAAACTTGGTGTTACAATTTTGTTACTCCTTCTCGTATTTACTGCGATTATTACTATGTATTTATTTCAAAACAATAAATATTCTGGTGAATATAGATACATAAAATTGTTATAAGTATATTGCGAAGCAATTGTTAATATGTCTACCTTTTGAAAAATATCCCGTAGGGAGACTCGAGCTCCAAGGTTGTAAATGCTGCGAATAGCCCTTTTTTGCAAAGTAAATACAGTCTCAATAGCAATAGCTCTAATACATGGATTATTTTATTTTTAAATGTTCATTAATAATAAGTGTCTTCAAGCCTCAACGTAGTACGGAGAAACTGTATGGCTGAAGCCAGAGTGCAACAGTCTCTACTTGTCTAATAGTTCAGTTGTCGTCGGTACTATCAACCGAATATTTTATGTTGAAAGGCACGCCAGACTAAATTACAAACTTACACTGTGCTATAGTTATAATTATTTTCAGCATCTCATTCACGACATTGTTTGTAATATTAACTGTTTGTTTTTATTTTTTTTTAATGCCCAATCCTTGTTCTACCAACATCGAAGGACGTATACTTTTATTATATTTTACACCCAAAGGACCTTTTGCACATGACTTTGTTCAGACATTTCGTTCGAAAATAGTGTAATGATCACCAAGACTAGTCAGCACCAACAACCGCTCTGGTGTAGTGGTGCAAGTAGTCACTTAAAACACCGACGGTTTGCGGGTTCGATTCCCGCTGGGGAGGGATATTTGTATACATTGTTGTACATACTTTACGGTTTGGATGTCGGTCCTTGTAGGTCTCCCACCGTGCCTCGGAGAGCACGTTAAGCTGTCGATCCCGTCAGGCTGAATGCGTGCATGCGCAAGGCTATTCAGAGTTAATAAAAAAAATTTGCATTTCTTTTTCTTCATTAACTAATTTTATTAGAATATCGAAAGTAAACCGTATAATTTTTCATTTTCAAGCACTCTAAAACGTGAACACACACAGTGTACACAAAGTTATATTTTTTATTTATTTGCTCATTGTTTTCGTTACTTTTTATATTTTTGTCATGTTTCTATTTTATGTGTAGTTTGTTAGTTAAAGTGCGAGAAATAAATACCTAATTTATTTTTAATGAACAGCATCCACCCTGTTACGTATTTTACGTCTACAACAAATGGATAAGGGAATAATAGTAACAAGTATTTAAACTAAATGTTTATTTAACTTACTTATAAAAGATATTTAAATTAAACATCATTAGTTTAGAGAAACATTACGTTTATTCATTGACTAGATGTGTATAGTAAACAATCATTAATCTAACAGCTATTATATATATTTACGTTGACATAAAAAGAGATCATGCTATATTGAGTAAATTTTATATATGTTATTTTTAATACAGACTATAGCCGTCCTGAATATAGTACTACTTAACTACAAATTTCTAAGAAAACTAAGAAAAATTATGAAATGTAGTTTTCAACTTCTGACAATTAATCTTGAAAAATATGCATAAGTCTAAAAATTGTTAGTTTTTCTTTTCGATAGAAACGTTAATCTAAATATATATAACATGATAAATAAATTAGAAGGCAAAGTTTCAAGTGATTTTACGTATGTTTTAAAAACTAAAATTTTATAAAAGGAAAACAGAAACGGACGTGTGTAAGACCTTTATACGAAAGAACGTGTTTAATGTACTCGTATATTTAATATTCTAGTATAGATAGTAATAGAAGAATTTAAAATTGTTAAGAGGCTATAAAAAATGTATAAATATTGACATTTTGGTATATTTGACTAGTTATTTAATACTTAAAGACTATTTTTAACCATATATTACTTAGGCATAAAACAGCAAAAATAGAGTTTTCTTCAACATCGTATCAATTATGTAAACGTGTGTCAAATATGGCTATAAAGAAGTAAGGGGTCATTGACATCAACGGTGATTCACTTGCGGAAGCAGGAGATGGGATTGAAGTAGCATTGCCGGAAGCGGACCTGCCTCTTGTCGGTGCGCCATTGTCTAGCGATCCTGCCATCCATGGCCCGCAGTCCCCAGCCACGCTGCTCCGGCTGGGGCCAAGAGCGGCTGACTCTGGTAGCCATTCCCAATCTATATAAAACAAGATTGACACTTTTAAAAATTGGTTTTTAAAGCATATAATAATAAGTTTAGTGCTGTCAACTTTAACACCAAAAACAGAAATAATACATAGCAAAGAAAGAAATTTTTTGACAATATTGTATCATTAGGTACAAAAGACGGCCTTATCGCTAAAAAGCGATCTCTTCCAGGCAACCTTAGGGCAAAGGAAATGGTATAGCGTCACCGTAGGTGTATATATATACTGTGTTTAAAAAATATATCTATAGGGGAATATAATTATAGATAGGTATCGATAAGGATATTGAACGCTCAGTGACAGAGAGGGGATCGCTTTGCGCATCGTGCAGGATCGCAAACAGAAAATAGTTTTCTTCAGAACAAAATAAAACTAATAATTTAAAAGTAGAAGTATTAGGTAGTACATATTCATTATGAAATGAAATGAAATGAAATGAAATGAAATGAAATGAAATGAAATGAAATGAAATGAAATGAAATGAAATGAAATGAAATGAAATGAAATGAAATGAAATGAAAATATATATTTCGTCATAAGGTGAGCCTCACACTTAACGAAAGTAAAAAAAAAGAAAAGTAAAAATGTCATTTACAAAAAAAAACTAAACAATAATAATAAAAAAAAAAGTTAAGGCAGCAAAATAAAATAAAAATGTATACTTAACATTAACATTGGGTACATTACAAACTTACGTAACGTACCCAGTGTTATAAGCAACCTTAACTTAGTCAATATTTCTAATGTCTCGGTAGACATCACCTACCTACTTTTACCTCGGCTTTATTAGATATTACAATAACATAAAGTAAGTTCCTAGTGTAGGCCGAGAGAAAAAAAGCCGGCGGAAAAAAAACTCTCGGTACTCTTTTAAAAATTTAAGGTTAAATACAATATAAAAACGCAGTAATGGACCATGAAATGATAAGGACAAACACGAGACAGCCAATCGTGCATGCCGAAACCATCACATGCCACCTGCTCACAATATTTATATACAAAGCGAGTCACAGACATAGCCTGGTCGAGCTTTATTCAATCCCATGCCTTTTCATCATTAAGGTATTCCTTGATGGTGTAATAGGCTTTACTGCATAATGTTCGCTTAATATTTTTTTTAAACTTCAGTAAAGGCAGAGATTGAAGCGCAGCCGGAATCTTATTATATATTAAGATAGACGTTCCTATAAAGGAACTGCTTTTCTTCTTGAGCCGGCATTTAGGAAATATTAATTTGTGGTCGTTTCTGAGTGTTACATCATTTGAGGCATTTCGATCACTACGACTAACAAATAAATGCCTGTTTTTCCGTATGTACATTATATTTTCATAAATATACTGCGATGCAAAGGTCAGGATGTTGATCTCTTTAAACTTCTCTCTCAGAGATTCTTTACATCCCATTTTATAAATATAACGGATAGCCCTTTTCTGCAGAATAAAAATGACATTAATATCAGCCGCATTGCCCCACAGTAAAATGCCATAGGACATTATACTATGGAAGTAGCTGAAATAAACTAATCTAGCTGTATCGACATCCGTTAATAACCGTATTCTTTTGATCGCGTATGCTGCAGAACTCAGTCTATCCGTCAACTTACAGATATGGGGTCCCCACTGTAACTTTGAATCAATGGTGATTCCAAGGAAGACAGTTGAGTTAACTAAGTTCAGTTTATCACCATTGAGTTCTGGTTGCATATCTACTTGTTTTACATTTGGAGCAGAAAATTTAATACAATTAGTTTTCTTACTATTGAGAAGTAAGTTATTTACGCTAAACCAATGCACAAGTTCAGAGAGAGCATTGTTTACATCGTCATAGTTAGTTTCTTGTCTACGCAATTTAAACATTAATGAAGTATCATCAGCAAACAATACAATCTCGTGCTTCTTCTCTACTAAATATGGTAGGTCGTTAATATATATTAAAAATAAAAATGGACCAAGAATTGAGCCTTGTGGAACCCCCATCTGTATATAAGACCCAGATGACTTAGTACCATTCACTTCAACCCTCTGAGTTCTACCACTAAGATAAGAGCTCAGAAGTTTTAGTGCGGTATTTTTAATGCCATAGTGACTGAGTTTCCTGATTAATGTGTCATGATGAACACAGTCAAATGCCTTGGATAAATCACAGAATACACCTAAAGCATCACATGACTCCTCCCAAGCATTGACTATCGAAGTAAAAAGCTCAACACCGGCATCAGTTGTGGAGCGTCCTCTAGTGAAACCGAATTGCTTATTGTGTAAAAGTTTATTTCTAGAGAAATGATTTAAAAGCTGACCGAGAATCACTTTTTCAAATAGTTTACTACAGGCAGGTAGAATAGAAATTAGAAGATTAAAATTCTATATCCATGGAATATTGTAGCAAAGTCAGTACGTCGCTCAATATTCGTGCTGATAGCTATACTAATTTGTCATTTATTTATGAATAGTAAACAGTTAATATAAAATTATAAATAATTTATTGTGATTGCTCGCAAACAAAAAAAAACCGACTTCAACTATATCGACAAGTAATACAACGTTACCTACGAAAAAATAGTCAAGTCAACGCGTTATCAAAGATTGCTCAAAATTTACTTTCTAGATCTCGATGAAATTTAAATGAGACGATTCGAAAAGCACCAGCTATCGATTAAAGGAAAAATCATCGAAATACAGCCACCCATTAAAAAGTTATGATACAACGACGCGACGGTCGACGAAAAAATGGTCACGTAAATACGCATTATTATAGATTACTCAAAAAGTACTAGTCAAATGTCGATTAAATTTAAATGGGACTACGTGAAAAGCACTATTTTTCGAACAAAAAAGAATCGTCTAAATTGGTCCACCTAGTAAGATAACACACATAAAAAAAATACAATCGAATTGAGAACATCCTCCTTTTTTTGAAGTTGGTTAACAAAGATAATGAATCACAGAAAATTCTTCTACGAGTACGTGGCAATTGAATGATTGTCAGAATTTACATTATAAACTAATTGAAAGTGTTATCTTGATGGGGGGGATATTTGACTACTACACAGTGCTGAGTTGCTGACTACAAAACTAGTTTTTTTTTAATGTGATACGCTGCAAAAGCTTAGATTATATTTATTTTTAAAATAAACGTAAAATATATTAACTACAATTTTATTAGGTATATTAAAATTTTAAATAAAACAATTTAAATTATTGTTAAATTTTGTGAATGTTTTACACCACTTTCTCTTTAAAAATGGTGAATGTGTTAATTGTATATCATACTCATACTAATTTACATTTTTATATATAAAAAAAATATTACATTGGCGTCCTGCAAAACCCTGCCCGTATATAACCGTATAACGTTACAATAATATAAATTTCGGCGTAGTTTTCGTTAAAATATTTGTTATTTTCTGTTAAAATATAAAATGAATGTTATAAATGCTGTATGAATAATAATATTTTTATCTATTATTAATGTAATGATAACATTTAAATTAAGAAAAAATCAAAAAAGTATATTTCTCGTGTGAAAAGTAGGTGTAACTGAGTGTGATATTCTGAATGCGAGTAATATTATTAATGTAGTTGTGCCTACACTCTTATTTCATTTAAAATATTAACGATGTTACCTTTCTTCTGCATCCAGCTGCAAAAGCAGTTTCCGTAGAGCAGCAGTATTCAAAGCATCCCATTGAGCAGATATGTCCGCTACGTCTTCCGGCCGGGCAACTAGCACGTTCTCAGATTGAGATTGCTCTTCATCTGTTTCCTATAACACAATTTATTTTCATTGTTTGCTACTGTTTAAATGTTTTTTTTTTCTCTATACTTGTGATAAAAAGGGGCTAAAGGAATTCAAGTTTGAATTCCCAAAATGACATGTAAGGTTGTAATTTAGTTAATTACAACATGACTACGTATTTTGTATTTTTAGATATATTGGTAAAATTGAATGCAGCGGGGTTATAAGTAATGTTTCGTTTATGTATTATAATTAAATGATACAAAAATTGTATTGAATTCTTTTCAGAATGCCATTGTAATAAAAAAGCCATGATACTGTGACATTCAACCTGAAAATATAATAAAATTTAGGATAGTTTCAAGTTAAATAAACGATGGGAAATAAGTATATGATTTTAGGATAGTTTGTGTTATGTAGACAATAATTAAGATGATAAATGGTGATAATGGTGTAATAAATGTTAAAATTTTGCAAATTTACAAAAAAAATATGCATGTATTACCATCGGAGCTGCGTAGACAGTCATAAACAGTATGACTAGGACACCAAGGAAGATCATCAGGTTATTGTATGTGCTCGACTTCATAGTGGCGTCCAGTAAGCTGTTAGAAATACAATGTAAAATAAGTTTCAATTGCTACTCAGCAGAGTAGCCTATTATACTTACAAAAATTTAGTAACCTAATTTCTATACATAAGTCCAATCAATAACGTTGCTACTTCGAGTAATGTATTAATTAAATAAGTCACTTTTTATTATTTTTATACTATAATTTTAGTTTAAAATTAAAATGGAATCTAATAATATGTTTTTGAACTAACATGAACTTTTGCTATTTATTATTTCTAAACTAGCGTCCCGCCGCAGCTTCGCACGGTTGCAAAAACTATCAGTGTTCCTCTACTATATTATTCATGTATTATACATATAAACCTTCCTCTGGAATCACTCTATTTACTAAAGAAAACCGCATCAAAATCCGTTACGTAGTTTTAAAGTTTAAAGCACACAGACAGCGGGAAGCGACTTTTGTTTTATACTATGTAATGATTAAATAATAAATTCGAAAATGCGTCGAAACCCCTATTACGTCCTATATTTTTTTGGTAAATTGTTCTCTCTTTCCCAGAACGACTTAAAGAAAAGTGAAAATCAACTTTCAATTGTTTTCATTCCGTTTCGCCATATATGAGATCCTTGTTCCTATAGTAGAAATTTGCCGCTACAGGGGAATTCACGATGAATAACTTTATCTTAACATTTCGTCGAGTTCGCAATTTTTTTTCAATTGCATTTTTACTATCTTACATTAGAATCTGTAATTCATGTACATTATTTGTATGTAATATAATATTATATAATATCGTAGTAGCATACACTAAATATTTTCATTCAAATGCTTAAAATGTGTCTGACACTCCTAATAATACCAAATATTTGCTCAAATATGTGGGTTCGTGAATTGTTGAGTACACTATTATTACAACGTTGATATTTAGCCACTACAATATTTTGTTATGATTGATAAATAATATTTTAGTTTAAAAAATAAAACTGACATTAATATTTACCATTAAATATGCTTGATGATATGCTGCAGCTTTACTAATATGCTGTACCCATATCTCTTATAGTAACATTAAAGTTTTCACGTTGTTCATATAATTTTATTTCTTCTTTAAAATCGAATCAATGATGATTTTAAAAGTTAAAAATGGTGTGATATAGATATGTAGTAAAAATGTGTTAAGTCGAAAAGTAATTGTTTTTTACACAAATAAAAATTAAATTTGGTTAAAAGTATAGTGCAGGTTCATTAAATGATTGGACCTTTATAGGTTTTAACATTTTGTTTATTTCAAGTATTCAGTATTTTTTGATAATTGGTTAAATATAGTATAGCCCAAAAGCCTGCGAGGACTAGACCTTAATCATTTTATAAAAGCTGAAATTTTCTCAGCGCATGCTACCAACACAGGTTGAAGCAATGGCCAAATATGAAGAGTTGCTTTGGCAGAAACCAGGTAAAGACGTAGGTACAAAGTGGCAACTAACTTACGCCATTTCCTAATAAGTAATACTAGTGGTCGCCCAGAGGTCGAAATTCGACCATAATTAAAAAATTTAATTCAAGAAAACCAAATAATTATGAAAATAAAGAACCTTTTTTTAAAAATTTCAACTTGACTACAGACTTTGACAAATAGTATAAAATGCGTGTGTGAGTGCTGTAGTGTGTGTAATGCTTTTTTTATTAATTTAATGTATATTTTATATATAATTTTGAAAAAATATTAGCATTCCGCACTCCTTCTCTATATAAACTATAAGTGTGCGAAATTTCATACTCCTACGTACAAAGACGTACGATCCCAAATAGCCAAGTCTGCAATGAGCAAACTGACCCGAATATGGCAGAGCAGGAAAATATCGAATAAAACGAAAAAACGGCTCGTTCAGACTCTGGTATTCTCCATTTTTCTTTATGGCTCGGAATCCTGGACAATTCGCTCACTGGAGAGGAAGAAGATCGACGCGTTTGAGATGTGGTGCTGGCGAAGAATGCTGCGCATACCGTGGACGGCCAGGAGAACCAATGTCTCGATCCTGCAACAACTGCACATAAAAACGAGACTGTCAAGTATTTGCTACCAGCGTGTCCTCCGTTATTTTGGTCATATAGCGAGAAGGCAGCCTGACAGCCTAGACAAATTGATTTTGCTTGGCAAAGTAGAGGGGAAACGGCCAAGTGGCCGCTGCCCCACACGGTGGTTGGACCAAGTTACCAACCTCACTGGTCTCCAAGTGACCGCAGCCCTGAGGAAGGCGGAGGACAGGATGGACTGGAGAAAATTCACAAAGATCGTGACCCAGACCCTGGATCAGAGTGGACACGACCTTCAGCAATGAAGAAAGCGACTGAGATGACGTACAAAGAATATATAACCACTACGTTTTACTACGTACGCGCAATTTCCGTAAAAAGGGGTACAAAGTTTTTGCTTCGCGTATTAATATATAGATTCTGTTAGAAGTAATATTAGATATGACGTTAACCAGTGCCCCAAACTTTTGTAACTTAACTTACGTCATAGTGTAAAACTGTACTTCATACAATATGTCACTTGGGTAGCTATATTGGAGAATATTTCTTCAGTAACCGGTCAATTTCGATAGGTCCAATCCCGACCTAGACAAACATTTAGGTTGGCCGTGGGTGCGAGTGCGAAGTAATTTTATACGCCTTTGATACTTGGTATCTGCCAAAGCCATTATGAGTTAAACTTCATTGGCCATTGCCTCTGTCGGTGTTGGGAAAATGCGGTGAGAATAAAAACAGAAAAAAAAAGTTCGAATTTGTACCAATGAAATAAAAGTGTTGTGAAATAAAAAAGTCGGCCAAGTGCCAAGATTCCGTATCATCGACTAGGTAAACAATGTACATTTATTGTATTGTATAACAAAATGTATGTATATCTATTGATTTTAATATCGGGCAAAAAGCGAAAAAAATCACTTTTGTTGTATGAGAGCCCCCTCCTAAATATTTTTTTATTTTAATTTTATTATTAAAGTAAATATACAATTAAGTATTTTGTGAATATTTCAAGTGCCTACCTGTTGTCATTATTGATATCGAGCAATAAAGGGCAAAAAAATCGCGTTTGTTGAATGGGAGTCCACCTTAAATATTTATTTTATTTTGTTTTTATTATTTGTTGTTATAGCGGCAACAGAAATACATAATTTATGAAAATTTCAATTGTCTAGCTATCGCAGCTCTTGAGATGGTGACAGACAGACGGACGGACGGACGGACAGACAGCGAACTCTTAGTAATAGGGTCCTGTTTTTACCCTTTGGGTACGAAACCCTGAAAACGATAACTAAAATATGCACAACATTATTTAAATTGTCCATGTTATATGTATGTTTAAAAATGTTTCTCTTGAGTTGATTAGAAATTTTAATTATTTTGGGTGTAATGAAAGTCGACACTACGAAAATTAAATGTTACAACAATTCAAAATAAAGGGATGGTTAAATATATTATGCTAAGATCTTCTGATATACATTTTACAAAATGTATATCCTACCTATATGTTTTTTGCAGTACGTACGTACAAAAAAGACAAAATTAGACGGGTAAAATAAACATTAAATGTGTGACAGTTGGGATTTATTACTGTATCAATATTAAAACAATGTATTTGTTTGTAAAAAAAATTGCGTGCGTACAATCAGTCATGTCAGAAGTGAAACTTCTTTGGCAAACTATAACGAATTTAAAATACAAAAAAAAAGCTAATTGCAAAAAAAAAACAAAAAGCCAACGTCACGCGGTGTTTCCAGGCGGTCATCCATCCAAGTACTGACTGTCATGACGCTGCCGCGTTACCGGACGCTCAAATTTTACCCCTCATGCGCCTAAAGAAGTTTCACTTTAAAAATATTTTTGACTATTGAGATTTTCCTTCCAGCCGATGCTGATGTTTTCACCGTACCTATGTATGTATTTGGGGTAGAGTTAGTATCGACTCGCTTAGAAAATTATAAATATTTACTTTTAAATTACGAGTAGCTACTTTATATTATGAATTAAATTTTTTTGTATCTTTCTATTTGATAATAACGACTATCGTATCTCTTTATCCTGATTTACTGGTGCAATAAAATATTACTATTATATACTATAACTAGCTTCTGCGCGCGACTTCGTCGGCGTGGACTCCGCTCCTATTGGTCTTAGCGTCATGATATATAGCCTATAGCCTTCCTCGATAAATGGGCTATCTAACACTAAAATAATTTTTCAAATCGGACCAGTAGATCCTGAGATTAGCGCGTTCAAACAAACAAACAAACAATCAAACAAACAAACTCTTCAGCTTTATTATATTAGTATAGATTTGGCTATTTTAATTTTTTTTCATTATAATTTTATAAGGTTTTTTAGTCCAAAAAATTGTCCAAATTAATTAAAAAAGCTACTACCATATACTACTGCTGTTTAAGGCTTAAATTGAAATTCACATAAGAAGTAGTATGAGCTTTGTTTATGTGCAATTAATGTTTATGATGTATAAAACAACTGAAAAAGATCGTGACATAGAGTGGAGGGAAAATATAGCTTGAGTCACCACGTAGTGACAGTGTGCGACAACATAGTGGGGAGAATGCGTGGTGGGGTTCTCCCCACCACGCATTGTCATGTATACGTGACATGTTGATTGATGTTATGTTGTCAGCGTATACGTGACATAGCGACATGCCGTTACTGATGTCTTGATATCAGGTTGTATAGTCTAAGAACATAATTAAAAGAATAAATATAACAACATACATTTTTAATCTATATGTATAAAAGAGATTTCCACCCATTGACTCATCACGATATTTCTGGAACCATAAGGCCTAGAGACTTGAAATTTGGTAGGAATATTCCTTTCGCCAAGTAAAGGTCAGCTAAGAACGGATTTTACAAAATTCCACCCACAAGAGGGGGCCGCGGGGGTTAATAACATAAATGGCAAAACAACGTTTGCGAGGTCAGCTAGTATACAATAAACTTGCTGTATCCTGCGCGCGTTGCTACGCTTCTTTTATTTATTTTTAATTCATATTTTTGTCGTACCAACTCAGAAACCTTTGTGGGCTCATGCACAACACTTTGCTGAAGATCATGACATGATCAAATGCATAGTTTACGATTCTAAAAAGAACATACAGACAAACATTCATTTTTATACAATATATAGATAGAAGTTACTTAGGAGTGCCGTGATGTTGCTATATCGAAGTCGAAAATGATTTATCATCAAATGATCTTATAAAAATTCTAAAAGACAAGTGCTAGTAATATGATACAAGTGCGATTGAAAGAATTCGCGGCAAATAGAAAGCAAAAAAGAGCTTTTAAAGAACTTACCTACTTAATTTTATAGATCGAATCTTGTATACCTTCGCCGAATACTCTAAAAAACGACGTAGCGCATACGTATATTTGTATATAGAGTTTACACTTCGTAACTGCGTTCCTTCAAACGGGAAGTTCTGTAGATCTTATAGTTTACGTTTCATATTTAAAAAAAATCCTAGCCGTTTTTAAACTTTACTCTGTCAACGTACTTTTGCATAATCGTCCATTACTATTATTTGTTAGCTCTAAAAACGTCAATAAAATGAAATGTTTAAGTTAGTAATTAGGCGCTGTATGCGCTAAATGACCGCAAATGGAAACGAAATCTTTTTTCGTACAATTTTTTTATTGTAAATTATAGCTGTGATGTGATAACATGCTCACGACAGGTATCATGCGGAACGAGTCTATCAAATTAGCTCGTCTATTTAAACAAAGTCAAATTTAAAAGTGTGTTAGGATTTTTTTTACGTGAAACGTGATCATGATGATTACACCTACAGAATCCCACATTTAAAGGAACGCAGTTAGGAATCCTTATATATACTTCAAATTCATAATATAACACTTCCCACGTATATTGATTCAATAATAACTAAAAGTATAAAGGAACACCACATTATTGTAAAGAAGAAAGGAGAACGTTTCATAGTTATCAAAAATAATAAATATTTATATATACAATTCGATATAGCGCAAATATTGCTCTAAAAATAGTATTGAAAAAAAATCTACCATATTATAAAAGGAAAGCGTTTTGCGCCTTCATATGGGATATTCCAGAGGGGATCATATCACAAAACATGGCAGACCCGGCGGACTATGAGCTGCCTTGAGAGATAATTGGACTGACGAGATGCTATTTATCAATAAACCTTTGAACATCCAAGGATGTAGATTGTCATGTGTACTCTATTTTTATTATCCTTTTTTAGTATATTTTACATAAATAAATTCTTAATTCAATAAGATATTAAGATAAATTGTATTATTAAGAAATATTTAAACTATACCAAGAGTAACTGTCCAAGTACGAATTGAGCTTCGAGAAATACATTATTCTATAAAAATATTAAAATTATTTATTATAAGTATATGAAGTAAATGGGAATAGAATCCACGTACCTAAAGCGGAAAGGAGGCTCATTGCATACAAATAATCAATAAAAATTTTAATAGGGTACTTTCCGTAGTGAAAAATAAATTATAAATTTTGATAAAAATTAAAATTTATATATAAATACACCTAAATATTACACACCGACACGGTACGCTGAACGATTTAGTTCGTCGGGCTCTTGTCACCGCTTCTTTACCAGCCACGTTAGAACCGTCTGGTTTGTCAAGAAGCGATGGCAAGAGACCTGATGGTATGACCTTAGTACCGTGGCATCTTGGGCGTCCTCTGGTATGGGATGTTACCTGATACCTTGGCCCCCTCGCATATTAATAACACTGCGGAGAGGGCCGGGTCTGCCGCCGACCAAGCCCAGATCCTCAAGCGCCGTAAGTATTGTAATTTATCAGACAATTACTTATTTGCGGCACTTGCTGTGGAGACCTTGGGCCCTTGGTCTTCTGACATGAAAAAATTCATGTCAGAATTATCGTCCAGGCTTGTTCTTGCATGTGGCGACCTGAGAGCTGGCGAGTATTTCGCCCAAAGGCTCAGCCTCGCTATTCAACGGGGTAATGCCGCCAGCGTCTTAGGCGCCATGCCGAACACGGACATTCTAGAGGAAGTTTTTTATTTATAATTTTATTGTTTTATTTTATTTTTGTAATTGTAATTGTAGTATTTTAACACAGGTTTTTTTTTAATTCTTATTGTATATAGTTAAGTCTTTTTCAATAATAATGAACATAATTTCTTTTATATTGATAATAATCTGTAGCTGGGAAAAAAAAAAAAAAAACTAACAGATGATCAATATAAATAAATGATTACAATGATATGAATTGTTTATTAACAGCAATATACCCTAAATATTCTGATTTAGAATCATAAAAGCACATTATTGATTTATTATATTGAAATTAAAAGTCGTATATTTTAATCTGTATATCACGTGACCTAAAACATGAGCCGCCATGGTGTGACGTCATACGGGCAATAACAAAGTTCTGTCAGTGCTGTCAACAGCTAGTGTACATACTAATATCTATCAATTTTAACTTCAAGGAGTAATAATAGTTGTGTTCTTTCGTATAATAGGTAACTCTTCATATCTTGTTCCAACTGAAATAATATGCATTCATTATTAATTTGTTGATGGCTGTCATAGTAATTGTAGGTTATGTTACTCTCTTACATACGTCATACACTTTTGTTATTGCACATATTACGTCACCAAAATGGCTGTAGCGTTTTCGCGGTAATAAAAAAGGTTTAAAATTTTATTTTATTTTATGGCATGAAAACGTGTTTATTTTGCCGAAATATATTTTTTTGGGGCTTTTTAAAAGAAAATCAACATTTTGAAGTACTTTTTCAAACATCGTGGAATACCCTATTATTATTAATAAATAATTTTTCATTTAAGTGCTTTCCTATTACATAATTACTGTATTAAATGTATACGTATATTGTATTAATTCCATTTAGTTACGAGACTTAAAAAATAATACGGCTTGTGGTTCCACAGAAATCACATTTACATTTTATTTATAAAATGCATACAAATTGTATTTCTAACAAGGTTCTGTTATTCATTTGAATTTGCTATAGATTGGGGATTATAGGATATTTCATTCGCAATCATGGCGTCGCATCTGAATTTTAAATAAACCTCCTTCCTGATTGAAGATAGATTTAAACGATTACCATTTTATATGCGAGAGCTATGCATTAGCTAACTTTGAGGAAAATATGATCTTAAGCGCATTTACATAATTTTCCTGAAAAGGGTTTTGGTTGTTTTTTTTTTCATCCTTTTTAAAAACGAAAATTTGTATCTTATCTTTGCTTATCTTCAAGTTTCAAGTTTATTCAAGTTTATTCAAGTAAATTACATTTGTCTATAAAAACAGTAATTAATAGCGGGACCCAAACTAAGCTATGCTTGTATCTTGGGCCCCCATAATAGTTACTACAGAAGTAGACGTATACAAGATACATTTTTAAAATTAAGTTTAATTACATGTATAAAAGTAGAACTAAAAGAGAGAAATTTAAATATAAACATAACTAAAGTAAATAAGAACATAGTAGTAATATTTATCCCAGCACTATGGTACAATCCTATACGTTAAATTTTCAGTTTCGATGTAATCCAGGTCTAATATACATTTTTAAATTTAGGTTTAATTATAATTATGTATAAAAGTACAACTGAAAGATAGAAATTTAAATATAAATATAATTATAACTATATATAGATAATAAATATAGATATAACTAAAGTAAATAAGAACATAGTAATAATATTTATCCCAGCACTATGGTACAATCCTAGACGTTAAATTTTCAGTTTCGGTGTAATCCAGGTCTAATAGAAAATTAGTCACTTTGGTTTTAGCTGTAAACAAGGTACAGTCCCAGAGAGAGCATTTGAATGTAACGTTATTGAATACGGATGGATGACTGTACGAAGGGAATCTTTTTGCAAATGAAGTTTTAGTGTATGGTAGAGGTATCTTATGGGAGCGTTTAGACTTGATATCATCATACAGTGGAGAGTTTCTGATTATTTTGAGAACGCTTAGACAGCTACGGAGAATGAATAATTGTCTTACTCGCAGAACTCTTGCTTCTATGTACAGATCGTTGGTGGAGTAACGATAGGGTTTCATTAATATCACTTTTAGTAGTGCTCGTTGAGCTCTTTCCAGTACGATCATTGATGTCCGGGCCGCTGCGCCCCCATACTTCAATACAGTAGCTTATAATTGATTGGCATAAGGCAAAGTAAATTGTTCTTAAAGTTTTCCAGTTGGCAGAGTTTCTCAGTAGTCGCATGATGCCAATCAGTTTTCTCACTCTAGCTGTGGGTAGGTTTATGTGAGGACGAAATGTGAGGCGTTCATCTAAGATCACTCCGAGATATTTAACACTTTCAGTGCGATTAAGAATTATACAGTTACATGGTAAATTATATGGCGTATGAGAGTGCAAATAAATTAGGAACGGGTTCTTAGGTTGCGAAGCAGCTGTTTTATAGAAGCAGATGTAGTTGGTTTTGTCAGCATTTAGAGTGAGCAGGTTTCTTTCCAGCCAGTTTTTTATTTGAATCATTCCTCTTTCAGCGCAGCTTGCGACACTTTCCCAATTGTCGGCGTAAAATAATACAACAGTGTCATCGGCATAACAAAGAAGTTCTGCTGATGGAATATATAATTGATGTATGTCGTTCATGTATATAAGAAAAAGAGTGGGCCCCAAAACACTGCCCTGGGGTACTCCGAAATTTACTGGAAGCTCATTACTTAAGATACCCTGTATTTGGACTACTTGATGCCGATCTGAGAGATAGCTTTTAAACCAATCTAAGGTTACACCGCGTATCCCTAAATTTTCAAGTTTTCGCAAGAGGATCGGGATTGAAACAGTGTCGAACGCTTTTGCAAGATCGAGAAAGACTGCTACACAGCTAAGTCCACTATCAAGATGAGATGAGATGGAATTAGTAAGTAGTTCAATAGCATCTTTGGTACATTTATTCCTCCTAAAACCAAATTGCCTATCTGACAATAAATTGTTAGATTCTAGATAGTTGACTAGTCTCTTGTTAACAATTTTCTCAAGAATTTTAGAGATCGTTGGTAGCAAGGATATTGGACGGTAATTTTTGGGGTCGTCTGAGTTGCCAGACTTATAGATCGGCGTGATGGCAGCAATTTTCCAAGAGGACGGGAAAACACCAGTGGATAAGCTTATGTTAAAAACATGGGCCAGTGGGGCGACGACGTGTGTTCTTATTTCTTTTAATAAACTGTTTGTTATCCCATCGAGGCCAGGCGCACTGTCTGTTTTTAGCTGCTTAATTATTGTGTCTATTTCAGTGATGTCAGTAGGTGTAAAAAATAATGAGTTTACTGGAGATTGGTTGGAAGTTGTTTGTGATGCTAGAATATTCTCTGTAGTTTTAGAGCTATCTAAGATTGTTTCAGCTAAATTATATCCCACTGTAGAAAAGTATTTGTTGCAAAGGTTCATTGATTCGGATGGGTCAGTCTTAATACTTAAGAGATCCGAGTTATCCTTATTAGACTTCTTAAAGTGACAAATAGATTTTATCGCTTTCCACAACTTCTTGTTATTTTCGGCTTCTTCGAGTTTCTTGGTATCATACTCCAATTTGACTTTTTTTAGAAGAGAATTGCAAAAATTTCTGTATCTTTTATAGATAATTTGAGTTATCTCGTCATTGGGGGATTTAAGGGCTTTGGAATGAAGTCTGTCGCGATGTCTGATACAACGTAGTAAACCTGGGGTGCACCAAGGAGTTAATGTGTACTTGGATCTTGCTATACGTATTTGTTTTGTATTTTCGTTGATGACACATTGAATACGGTTGATAAACACTTCGATTATGCTAACGTCCTTTTGTTCGAAGAATGAGTTCCAATCCTCCTTTTCAAGAGCTTTACGCACCCCGTTGATATCAATTACTGTTTTGTAACGTTTTGTTTTGGTACGTTTTTCAATAAGAGGGTGTAGATTAAGAAGTACCGGGTAGTGGTCAGTTATGTCTGTTTCACAAACAACACCTAGTGCTGTTGATGTTGACCGTACGAGAATATGATCTAAACAGGCATTTGATCTGGTCGGTTTGTCAATAGCGGGAATAAGGCCATGTTGGCTTAAAAGGTCGAGATATTCTGTAGGATCGTGTTTATTGTGATCTACTGAAAGAATATCAATGTTAAGATCACCTGTAATGATAAGTGATGCTTTAGTGGATAGATTTTTTAATAAGTTGTCCAGCGACAATATAAAGCCTGAGTTGTAGTTGAAAGAAGGTGATCTGTAAATGCCAACTATTGAGAAGGATTTTGAGATATTGATTAATAGTCCACTAGCTTCAGTTATGTCTAGCTCGGAAGCTGATGCATTTAGGCTTTCTTTTATATAAGCCACTACTCCACCATTTTGGTTGAAGTTTTTAGTAGTGAAATGTGACGAAAAACCGGGAATTTGTCCAATTACAGTTGTTTCTGTTAATCTGCATTCAGTTAGTATAATGACATCTATATCCATATCCAAGCGCTGCAATAAGATAGTAAATGCGTTGAAGTTTTTGTTTATACTTCTTATATTAAGGGTGATAAGTTTAAATCCGCTATCTAAGGAAGATTTGCAGAGTTCAGGAGGACAAGATATACACCTTATGTTTAATTCAGAGTCAATATTGTTTCCTAGGTCAATTGAATCCATACTTAACTATAAGTAATGGTCATACAGCGTATGAAAAAATATAATAAAGATATATGATAAAAAATAATAAATATGATAAAATAGAAATAAAGCGTATATAAAAAAAAACACTTTGTTCGCAACGTCGTCGTTGGATGCACGCTACAGTAGTGAAAGGCTGGATCACCCCGAGGAACACAACCAAGAGAATTTGGCGAACCATAGTTACACTGTTTACTGCATGCATTGATTCCCTGCAATTCAAAAATGACAACAGAAAACACGAAAATCGAAAACATACGAAAGCAGTAGTAACTTCAATAAAAATTAAATAACATAATAATATAACAAGGAGTGTAACATAGCGCGGGACAAATATTAAATAATAGGATTTAACAAATTTTAAACTCAAAAATATAGAATATGTGCGTAAAGATAAAACAACAACTAACCTACGCAAATTGGAACTAATTGTTTTAAACTTATATGACATATCAAAAATATTTTTTATATGCATAGAGTTAATTACACAAGTAGATACATTATAAGTAGTATAAGAAAATATATTAATAACGGGTCGTTGAAAATTTAACATACAACACCAGTAGAATATTCTTTTACTGTAATTGGTGCTAGGAGCGCTGCGGTGTGTCATAACCTGTAGTCTGTCGATCTGGTTTGAGTTTGTTTAGGACCGCTTCTGAGCTTATACGGACGACAGAGCTGGATTCAGATCTTCTCATGAAAATGTTTCCATTCGACGTCCAAATATATTTAAATTTAAGTTCCTTTCCAGTAGTACGAGCTTTGCTGAATAAAATTCTGTTTTCTTTCGTTAGGTGTTCGTTTATGTAAACTTTTTTTGGATTTCCTGGAATTTCTATTTTATCAGTTGTAATACCGCGGCGAACACGTGCGGCGCGCAACAGCTGGTCTCGTACCGCGCGCCGTGTCAACGTCACCACCACGGGGCGCGGGGCCTTATCAGAACACTCGGATGCATCTCCAGTGCCGCGGTTACCAACTCGTCTCACGTCGTCAATGTCGTGTGGTCCCAGCTCTACTCCAAGTTTTGATGATAGTATGGATATAGTGTGTGTGAGGTTTTCTTGTTTATGTTCGGTAACGCCTGAAATTTCGACGTCTCTCAAAAATTGACGCTGCTGATGTGCTGCTAGCTCTAGTCGCAACTCGGTGACTTCCAGTCGGAGGTCACTGACTTCTTTTTTGTAACGCTCCAGGTCCTTCACTTGGTTTTTGAGGTCATTAATCTCTTTTCGAAAGTCATGAATGTCTTCGGATGTAGAATTTAGGGAGTAGGTAAACTCAGACATTTCTTTTTTCATTGCCGTGAAAGCCGCTTGCATGTCCCTCAAAATACCACTACAAGACGTGAATGCTGCGACATCAGTGTGTCCGCCAGTAAAATTATTCGAGATTTGATCTGCTTCTTCCGTAGAGGGAGTCGTACTACGGATCGGTGTCGAGTCTGTGATGAGACGGCGTTTGGTTGTTGTACAAGAAGGACAAACCCGAATGTTTCCAGAGCTGCGGGCATAACGAAGCTCTTCTCTGGAAAGATTGAGACATTTTATATGGTACATCGTGGCACAGATCACACAGGAGGCGATTGCGTCCTTTGAGTCGGCTTTGAGTTTGTTACACACTCCGCACAGCATTTTATGAATTATATTTATGTTTATATTAACTGGAAATTTTATTAATATTTGATATTCTTTGAAAATTTTTTTATAAAAATACAATTTATTATATTTTATTTTATTGACACTGACATACGTCGTCAAGCGAATCGTCGTCCAAATATATATTATATTATATATTATATTATCATCTTATATTACTTATCTTTATATTTATTTATCTTTAATTAAGCGCACTTTAATATTCATGCATACTAAATTATTACTAGTTATAGCCTAAGATCCCGCTACAAAATCATCACGTTGATCACGTAGATCCTCAAAATCTATTTTCTACAAACCTTTATGAATTTTTTTTTTTTTTTTTTTATGTTACTAAGTCGACAAACAAGCGTACGGCTCACCTGATGGTAAGTGACTACCGTAGCCTATAGACGCCTGCAACACCAGAAGCGTCGCAAGCGCGTTGCCGACCCTATCCCCAATCCCCCCCAGGAGCTCTGGTCACCTTACTCACCAACAGGAACAGAATACTGCTTGAAAACAGTATTATTTAGCTGTGGTCTTCTGTAAGGTCGAGGTACTACCCCAGTCGGGCTGCTCCATATTTTGAGCAGGAAATTTCCTGCTGTGCCCTACCTCAGTTAAATGAATAGCCAAATACATTGATGACATAGGGTGCCAGTAACAAAGTGCCTGCAAATACTTTTAATTAAAATGATTTCAATTAATTATCAACAAAAAAATCATTTACTTCCTGATTAAATTAAATATTATTCATTAAAAATTGTTAAAATTATTATTATGCAAAATATTATACTATGCAGACCATATATAAAAAAATATTTGATGTTATTGGAGTTCTAATAAAGTTACTAATCGCCTGGAACCCTGTTAGCTATGTATTTGCCAATTTATACCTAAAGGTTGATAAACGTAATGATTTGGTAGTGGAATCTTAGGTTATTAAAACTGTATATTTATGTAACTTAATTCTAGGGATTATGTAAAGAAATATTCTTAATTTTTGAAGATGTATAAAAAAGTAAGAAAGTCTTAATAAGTCTCGAAGGTATTATCTTTAACCTAGAGCTGAAATCGGTAGGTTTACAAATTGACGTAAGGTGATCTCAAAAGAATAACAACTTTGAAGTGATAAAAAATATCATTTCTATGTAAAGTATCGCACTCTGTTCTTAAAACTAAATAAAAGTAACAATTTATGAGTTTAAAACGCATTTTTTGTACATAGCTCAATAATAATCTCATTTTATGCTTTAAAGCTTCTTTTAGTTTCATACCCCTGTTTTTTATTTCGTATTGAGTGAAAAATTATGAGAGATTTATATATTGATATAATTTAAATTATATTATTATGATAAAGAAGGAAGAAATTATAAATAAGGTTATTATTATTTCAAATCAGCAAACCATGTCTCGTTTTTTCAATCTGAATATGTATATTTAATTTTTGAAGTACCTTTCGCATGATAAGTGTTTTCTGATTTTAAACTTTTATCTAGTAATTTAATGACGCCGCGTTGGCCCAACGCAACGGTCACAGCACTGGTTTGTAGCTGTTGCGCTGGCGCGCCATCCAGCCGGTTGCGGGTTTTATCCCCTTACATGACAAACGTTTATATTGGACATACAGATATTTGCCGCGGTCTGGGCGTTTGAGCTTGTGTATTGTGTGTCTTCCCTGACCCCCGACACAGGAGGGGAGATAATCCTGAGGGGGCCGTTAAGTGTAAGGGATAATTTAAAGTATAAATAAATATTAATGGTACAATTTCATACAGTGCAATGTTATTATTTTTTTATGAAATTGATTCCATTTTATTTATTCATATATAGCCTTGATAAATTTAAAATACTACATTTGTAATTAATTATTTTTTAAAATATTTGTGCTTACTTTATATATAGTGAAATAATATTTAAATATTCAAATAGCTACCTGGATAGAACACGTTAATTGATCTGATGGCCGAAGGTTCAATTCCGGACAGGCATCGTTAATTTTCATGTAAAAAATTAATGATCTTTAAATTTTTCGTTGTGCTAAATAATGGAAAACAACTTAAACAACATAGTTTTGCAGGAAGTTCTGCCACGACTCTGTCCGCTAACCTACTCTGGACCTGTTGCAGCGGATTAACATTCAAAGTACAAAAAAAACCCTCAAACTGTAGTCGAAGCAGTTATAGGTATTTTATATAATCAAAATTATAGAAATCATTTTGGTCCTACCAGACGTGGAAGCTGGAGAGTCCGAAAGAACGCCGAATTAGAAGAACTTATGGCCGGGCCAAATATACTTGGGGAAATGAAAGCACAACGCCTCCGTTGGCTTGGTCATGTAGAACGAATGGGTGAGGAACGAGGACTGAAGAAGGCTTACTTGGGCCGGCCATCGGGCCGACGCCCGGTTGGACGACCTAAGTATCGCTGGCGCGATCGAGTTGAGGTGGACCTGTGCGCGTTACAAGCCAATAATAATTGGCAAGAGACCGCTCAGGACCGGGCAAGATGGAGAGTTCTCGTCTCGGAGGCCAAGACCCACTTTGGGGATTCAGCGCCATAGGAGTAAGAGTAAGTAAGTAAGTATAGAAATCATAGTTTCGATATAATATAAGAATTTTACGTATATTTATTATATAAACTTAAATGTTATAATATGACAATTTAATTACAATAAGTTGCTGTAAATGCCACAAGTACTTATATTAAGATGACATGAATGGAAATTGTACAAGCGGTTTGGTTACAGTGTAAATGGCAGTGAACGCTTTTATTTGTAGAAATAGCTTTTGTGAATGAAATTAACATTCTGATTAAATTAAGACGTTAAAATATTTATGAAATGTTGTATTTGTTCAATTAATTTGCATTTAATATAAAGTAACTAATCAAAAAAGGTATTGCAGACTATTATATAAAATTACATTTATAATATTTGTTAAGATTGGATTTATAATTAGGATTTTTACATGAACGTTACACTATGTCAGTCAGTTCAGCCCATTGCAGTTCACTGCTGGACATGGGCCTCCCCAAGTTCGCGCCAGACATCCCGGTTTTCCGCAATTCTCATCCAGCCTACATCTGCAATCTTACGTAAATCGTCGGTCTAACGGGCAGAAGGAAGTCCCACACTGCGTTTCCAAGACGCGGTCTCCACTCCAGGACACGTCTGCTCCAACGGCTATCGGTCCTGCGACACAGATGACCAGCCTACTGCCACTTTAACTTGCTAATTCTGTAGGCTATGTCGATCACTTTCGTTCTCTCGCGGATAGTCTCATTTCTAATCCTATCTTTGAGAGAAACCCCAAGCATAGGCCGTTCCATTGCACGTTGAGCGACTTTAAGCTTGTGGACCAGTCCCTTCGTCAGAACTCCACGTCTCGGCTCCGTATGTTAACACAGGCAGGACGCATTGCTCGAAGACTTTTGTTACACTATATTATTACTGTAAAGTACGGACAAAAGCGTCTAATATAAAAACTAGTTTTAAAGGATTTAATGGATTTTGATCTGCATTTTGGATTATCATCTTATTTAACATTCAAAGTTTTAAGTGACATGAAATATTAGAATGCATTCTAATATATCTTCATAGATTTTATAGTCACTTTTGGTCAATTTTTACAAATAAACATTTATTCGCAAATCAAACTTAATTTGTTATTTGAATTATGTCCGTGTAGAATGGTACTAACAGTTAAAGAAATTATTCGTATAATAATAATTCCATTTTATAGACATTAATAAAATAATTGGTAATTAACATCGAAGCTAGGTTTATCATTAAACTTCGATATCATTTTCTATTTGCTAAATATATTTGATATCAATTATTCTAAGTCAAAGGTCTGAATATTGTGTAATATTAAAAATGGCTCAGTTATCAACTTAGATTTGCTTGAGACATAAGAATTTAAAAGATAAATATATATTTACTTTGATGAAAATACTTACTTGTAAAAAGTCCAAATAAGTACATATAGGGAAGTTATTATACATATCTTAGTAAGTTTTACTATAGAGGAACTTATTCACGTTTCAAGAAATTTGGTTACCGTGCACTTCTCGTAATATTTTGCCATTATTTTCCATTCCATCCAGGTACATTAAATTACACTCTTTGAATAAAATTTATGTTCTTTACATATGGTTCGAAGTTTGTTAGGTAACTTCTTGTCTAACATTATTTATGTTCAGTATTTGATGCACATTTCACGGTTATTTTTACTTTTTGTTTACGTAGTTATGTAGCTGCTTATTTTTAATATAAAATATGAAATATCGTATGGTAGTGATTTTCAGAATGAAAATTAAAACCAATAATTAAAAATATTCTTTCTGCTATTATATAACTGAAACTGTAAATATCGAAACACATAGATTTGTACATAATATTAAATAATATTATACAACTGCGTAATATGAATATGCGTAATATGAATACTCTATTATGTATTTGTTACTTAATTATCTTGTTACCATGTAAATTATTATTCGATTCGGTAATCCATAGTAGGAAAAGTAGGTAGGTGATGTCTACCGAGACATTAGAAATATTGACTAAGTTAAGGTTGCTTATAACACTGGGTACGTTACGTACGTTTGTAATGTACCCAATGTTAATGTTAAAGTATACATTTTTATTTTTATTGATATTTTGCTGCCTTAACTTTTTTATTATTGTTTAGTTTTTTTTGGTAAATGACATTTTGACTTTTCTTTTTTTTGACTTTCGTTAAGTGTGAGGTTCACCTTATGACGAAATAAATGTTTTCATTTCATTACCTAACCGTAGAATTACAAAAAAACGTAGCTTTATTTTAGAAAATGTTGAATATTATTAGATATAGACTATATTTCTGTATTAGGCGTATAAGATAATATATAAACATAGCATATAATGTAGATATAGCATAAATAGTAGGTACATACTAATACATAGTCTTTAAATTTAAATTACAGTTCGTACCGAAACGTGAAAAAAACATGCGAGTGCTTTGCACGATCTGTTTGGATCACCGTCGGATTTAAAAACATTTTTCCAATTTATTTTTGTGCCGTTTAAAGGTAAATTCGCGTAATAATGTTTTATTCCTTTTTGTTAATGTAATATGTATGATATATTTAGATTTCTGTTTGAGACATTTAAAAATCGTTTCAACTAATTAAATAGCAAAAAAAATATTCCGCTTTTCCGTGTTCTGACTATTTGACTGTTTCACCATACTCGCACTTAAACCATTGAAATTAGACATATTAATTTTGACTTAATTTAAAAAAAGTTAATACTCTTTCATAATTTATGTGAATAGAGAACAATTTTTAAAAATTCCACTCCTAATGGGGTAAAAATTTCATTTGAAGTAAGATTAAATATAATGGACATTTTAGCACGTTTGGGAATTCGTACCTTAGGATTATCCATCCCTAGTCCCTAGGTTTAGAATAGGGGAGAAATTTTAATGGAAGCTAAGTTAACAAAATTATTTGCATCTGTATTAGAAAAAAGACTAATATGTGCTTTATTAACTTTTCAATTTAATGTCTGTTATATAATGGTTCTTTAATACAAGATTAGGTTATTGTAGATGTCTTATCGCTATTTGTGCGAACAAAAAATAATGTGGCAAAAACCGTAAGCTTTTGCCATCAGGATCCTTGTATAGAAAATTTAGATTAGCTTACCTGCCCTATTTAAACCCAAGACGATAACTTAACGTACCTTCGGGTAGATCTTTTTAACAAGCCGTCAAATAGATATTTGCCTTAAGTAGCATACAAAACTGTGTAAATTGTTTAGAAACCTTTACACTAAAACCATCAATAAAATTCAATGTATCTTTTGGGAACTGTCTATTTATGCGCTAAAAGTTATCATTCAATTTTGCTATCCAAGAAATAGATCCTGTCACATAAATTATGTTTCGTAACAACAAATTTAATAGATTTTGAATGATTGCATAGCTACTCAAAATCATACTGTTTTTTTTTTGTATTAATTTTATGTTGCAAAAGTAGGCTTTTGTAAAACAACAACTCTGCTATTTGACTACTGGTTATATTTTACTTTAATATATATTTTCTGTGTATTCTTTAGTAATATTTTGTATCACGCTATTTTTATATCTCAATAGTAGAAGTTGATTATCATCCCATTGTTAAAATGCACACGTAGAACTTGTAAAGAAATATGAAGGTGAAGTTTGGCAAAGTTCATGAATATTTCTTATACTTTACATGAATAAATGAATAATATTTTATTATATTACACTTTGTAAAGTTAATGTTAACTTAGTAAAGTATCGATTAGGTATTTGTAATTGTTGTTTGTTATTTACGTTCAAAGGTTCTATGTTGATTTTGCGGCAGAAGATTTCCATAACATGTAAATACTTTATTGAAATTAAATCTTTTGCGTTTACTTCAAAGTTCTCCTTACTCATATAAAAAGTCTCATAGGCATTGTTTCTGCCTATTCCAGGTATTGTTGAGCCTTTTAATATGCATAATTTTTACTTACTGATATTATAATATTATTATACCTGTGTGTATTTTTACCCGACTGCCAAGGAAGGGTTATGTTTTTCGCGCGTATCTTGTATGTATGTATGTATGTAATATTCTTAATTACCTCATTTCTCTAGAACCGCTGAACGGATTTGCATAATTGAGATATCGTTAGATTTGTCTTAGCAGCTCAAGCTTAGATAGGTGACATTAAAAAAAACAAACATGGCGGCTGTGCGAAGCTATTGTAGTTAATGAAGAATTTTTTTTTTAAATACTATAATATGGGTATCAAATTAAAGGGCTCAATACAAGGATTTCAAAAATGTATATTATGATTATTATTACCGTAATAATAATAAAGAAATACAATAAGACATTTTAAAAAATGTTGACTTTGCTCTTTCCCATGCCTAAGGCAAGCAAGATGCGAGCCGAGCTTCTTCCTCGCTTCATATGCCACGTCTGACGGTCAATTTTTGGGTGTAACCTTTCCCACAAAAAAGAATTATCAAACTTCGGACTACTCTGTAAAAAGTTATGCTCGGTCAAACATAAAAATGATATATAGGTGGCAACTTTAGAACGGCCTCATTTTTTTTCATGGTGAATTGAACCGATTACGTTATTTGTCTAACTAAAAAGACATAAATAAAATAATAATTAAAAGAAAACTAAAATTGATATTGAGATATTGTTTCGATTTGTTTCGCTAGCTTTGTGTAATTTTGAATTTTTATCTTGTTCCAGCCTTTTCAGTTCATTTTCTATTATCTAGTTGTTTTTTATGCAGGCGGGTTTTTAGTTTTCTTTTAATTATTATTTTATTCCCCAAGTTAATATGAAGACATTAACTTGGGGAAAAATAAACTAATTTGTGTTGGCAGTCTCGTGGAATTTTCAAAAAATATGTAGCTATATAACTAAGTAGCTATGATTGTTATGACGCTTAATGTTTAAAATATAGAAAATTCTAGAAGTGTAACCATACAAGAAATGTATTTTTTGGCTTTAATCTCGAATTTAAAAAATCTAGATTTAAATATTTTAGTGTTGTGACTCACATTTTTCTAATTATAAATCATCATTAAACCATCCATAACCACCCTAAAAGCTCTGCACCCTTATCCAAACATTTTTTTTAAGTAACTTACAAAAATTAAATAAAAATATATAAACATCAATTTAAATATAGTGACAAAAGTAAGTAAATATTTTAACAAAAGAATTAAAAATTATACAATTTTTAAAGTTCTATCTATAATTATGGAAATTATAACTTTATGTAAAAACTCATATACATATTTACCACATCAGACACGTACATAGAGATGGACGATTTTATTTTCAATAAAGAATTATATAATATAGAATATCTAAATGTCTGATTTTGAAAATAAAACTCGAATAGAAACGTATAGGTACATTTTAAATTAGCAAAATAAAAAATATAATGTACATATACATATAACAGGACAACAGGTACCTAAGCTAACAAGTTTAATTCACTTACCGTCTTAACGTCGTAAGCCGTGTAGACCAATAGAAAACGTCGTTACGACAAACTTTATAGTATTCAGGTTGTCGCTGCAGGCTTCGGCGTGACGATGGTTTGAAAGCAAATGGGTGTTTGAGGGTGAATCTCGCGATTATATACTCGTAAGGTACGCGCTGTCCTCGACGCGTAACGCGTAGGTGAGGGCCGTATACACGACAACCCTATCTAGCGGGTTAATTAATCTGTTACAGCAGAATTTATGCAAGCGAATATTCTTCTAGCGATCATTAAAATAATGGCACGTTTATTTTGCACTCATTTTTCTTTATAGTTAAAATCAGCTCGATATAGTTTAGAATAGCAATAATGTAAAATAAACTTGCGATCAAGCAACCATATATTCCAATTTCTGAGTTTCATTCAGTTTTTATTAAAATAAATATGTAACAACCATTATTAATACTTCTTTCTAAGCAGTGCGCCTACGGTAGGCGGAACATAAACTATATTTTATTTCAGGCCTTCATAAGCTTCAATATATTTGTATTAGTTTAGATAGAAGTTTATCAAGGCGGATTATAAAGCACGTGTTCGGCTTTGACGTTGACTACACGTTTGATATAAGCTTAAATCAGGTTCAAAGGTTAAATCGTGGAAAAATATGAAAACGTGAATTTCGTGTTTTTAAATGAGAATAAACATTTTTATATTTACATCAAAACGTACCTGAAGAACTGAGTCATTATAAATTGACTTTTTCAAATAAGTACGATTTTAGTAGATATTGAAAAGAAAAAAAAAGAACAATAGATGGAAATTATATAAAATATGTTGTGTTGTTGTATTTATCTAGCATTCGTTTTCATGAGTTTTAGAGAGCAATAAATTCCGGAAACTTTATTCTAAATTCCTTTCAGAGTGAGTTATATTTTACTGGCTTGTTCTCTTGTAAAAGCTATTGCTAGCCTTTGTGCTAGTAACACATCTTTTGCTCGTTTCCTTTCTGTTTTATAGCGTATGTATTAGTTGTGTAGAACCAAGCTACCAAACTATAAAAATTATAAATGCCTTGCGTAATACGGTAAATTAAAAATGATTGTTCGATGAATAAGTGCTTAAATACACTATATCAAGCAAAATCTAGTGAACCAATAGAGGTAATCGAGTTTTCATAAAGCTAGCGTAGAATATAATCACCATTGAAAGCTGCTTCAAAGAAAGATTGCCGGAGGCTTTAATACTTTCAGCTTACAAGACAACAATAAACCATTCTATTATGTATTTTATAATCGTCCCTATATGAAAGTCTCTAGCTACTTGTACCAAAGGTTAAGTACTGATACTGAAGGTAAGTATTATGTTTTCACGTACATATTATAACTATGACTTCAATCATCTGTTTATTATTTTCAGTATTATCAAATTGAAACAAAAAGGGATACCTATCTAAGTAAATTATCATGTTTGTTAAATTATTAAATAACTTTCGATTTTGTCAAATATCTGTGTAGGTAGTTGATATGAGTAGGTTGGATGATAAATTAATTGACTATGAGAAGGAAAAGTTGAAACTAAAAAATTAAGTAACAAGATATTATTATTAGTATTTCATTAACTTGACAAAATTACTTTCAATATTTTTATATTAAGCAATCACTATTATTTATTATAAATTTACCTGTTGGCGAGCTTATTTTGTATTCTATATCTAATAAACCAGATAACTAAGGACCAATTACGTGTATATTTCGTAAGAACTTGATAACTTTTACAGCTTTTTCGTACTCCTAATAAGCAGCAGTACTGATAAAAGTAAGCCAGTACCTACTGATCAGGTAATTACAAGTTTCACAATTTTGTCCTTTTTTATTAGTTTTCTTTTTTGTATTATTGATTCATTATATTTTAATTCTTATTCATTATATTATTATTTCTCATCACCATATCTTTCTTGTTCATGCCAGGTTATTTAAATACAAATATTTTTTATATACAGATATTCATCTGTATATAAAAATATAAGTATAACTGATACGTCAGTTAGCTTATGTACTCGTAAACCGGTAAATTAAAAGGTCAATCAACATTGACTGGATGTGTTTTAATTTGCTTCGTTTTGTAGTTAATAGTAATAAGGTATAATAACCAAAACAACCTACGATTTTTGGTGATTTTTTTTAATTTGCTTAATTTTTGTCCGTGTAATTACATATAACTAGCCCTACTAACCAGTTATCGTGATCTATATCTATACTAATAAATAAAATTGGAGTGTCTGTTTTTAATATTAAATTAACCACTTTTTACTAAATGCATATGGATCTATACACGGAACATATACCAAAATAACATTTTTTACAATTTTTGTCTGTCTGTCTGTCTGTTTGTTCCGGCTAATCTCTGAAACGGCTGGACCGATTTTGACGGGACTTTCACTGGCAGATAGCTGATATAATAAGGATTAACTTAGGCTACTTTTAATTTCGAATTTTTTTTTATAACTGCGAATTGAACAATAACTTTTTTGTTAAATTCCACGCGGACGAAGTCGCGGGCACAGCAGCTAGTATACAATAAAATTTCCGATCAAGGAGGAGGACTATGTTTGGCGAATTGGCAAATATAATTATAATTTAATTTAATTTTTATTTCATAGTTAAGATAGTTACAATGTCATCATACCTCTAAATATATATGTATATTTAATACGAATTATTTATTTTACACTTTTTTTTCACAATTTAAATCAAGAACTCGGAAGTTTTTGAACTTATGATTTTTCTACGACGAACATATATTTTAAGAGGAATTAGTTTAGTTATCCCTGGAAATTATTTTAATATAATTATATTCCTCATTACAAGACGCATGTAAAGTGAACTGTTTAATGTGTAAAAATGATAGGAACGATGAACATAAATTTCCAAACAATGATTTAGGAAATTAAAAATATATATATTAATAGTTACTGATTTATATTAACTAAACGTAGTAGAAGAGATGAAAAGAATGTGAAAATTAAAGGCTGTTAAAGGAATGTTAAAGCTTTTAACTAAGGTAGGGCACAGCAGAAAATTTCCTGCTCAATATATGAAGCAGCCCGACTGGTGTATTACCTCGACCTTACAGAAGATCACAGCTAAATAATACTGCTTTCAAGTAGTACTGTGTTTATGTTGGTGAATAAGGTGACAGAGCTTGCAGACGTCTATAAGCTATGGTAATCACTTAACATCAGGTGAGCCATAGTACGCTTGTATGCCGACCTAGTTATATATTATGTTAAAAAAAATTGCGTGCGTACAAAGTACACATGTCAGAAGTGAAACTTCTTTGGCAAACTAATTTAAAAAAAAACTAATTAAAAAAAACGAATTGAAAATAAAACAAAAAGCTAACGTCACACGGTGTTTCCAGGCGGTCACCCATACAAGTACTGACTGCGCCCGATGTTGCTTAACTTTGGTGATAGGACGAGAACCGCTGTATTCAAACATGCTATGGATGTTTAAAATCGTGACTGCCTGATCCGTAAAAATTTTACCCCTCATGCGCCTAAAGAAGTTTCACTTCAAAAATTCTTCACACATCCCAAGCCATCTAAACCTATTCTATAGTTGCATATTGTAGTTGCAAGTATTTCTTTAATCGAGAAAATTTGGTTTGAATAAAAGGGGAGACTGTCTTCTATGTAGGAGAAAGAATAGTAATCTTTATTGCTTATAAATCATAACCAGAACCGACCGCTTTACGAGTGTCGACTGTTCTCCAAGGCAACGATGTGGAGAACCACTTGACCACAAAGACTTGACTAATGAGAGTATTTATTCCTAGCGGAAATCAAAAGAGCGGCGCAGATAATGAAAATTATTTAATTTTAAGATTGACCTAAATTTGGACAACAACGTACAAGCAATGAGTGAACTCGAGGCTCAAAATTGTTAATTGTGCTTAAAATTTATGACTTTTAGTAAACTACTTTAAAGATGAGTTTTTGAGATCATTTAACTAACGACTAGGTAATTCCACGCTGGTGCAGCTAGAATGCTTCTTAGTTTCTTACTCAGCTGAGACAAGACATAGCTAACAGCTGCGTCAGAGGCATCCCGTTGCTTATCTTTATCATATTAGTTATAATAGTAATCTTTTTGTTTTTTAATATCAGAGGTATCAAAAGCCTAACAATTTCTCTGTTACAAAAATAAAAGCCAGTTGTAAAGATCTTGAATGCACGTTGGTCACGGAGTCGTTTTAACTATGGTACGCTAGATTAGCTGTTATTTCAAAAAACCTTTTTTTTTCTCGTCATATGAAACGTCTCCAAACTAAACTTTGACGAATATATGAAAAGAAAAAATATATTGAGTTGGTCCAACTCTTCTCGAAGTTATGACTGAGTAACACATTTTGCAATCCGTATTTATTAGTATAGATCTGTATAGAAAAAAATATAGTTATATATAGGAGATAAATAGAGAAAATAAATTCTTATTTTTGAGCAAAAATTAAGACATTAAGTTAATTTCAGTGGTGGCCAATTAATTAACAATCATATCAGCCTATTGTAGTCCACTACTGGACATAGGCCTCCCCAAGCTCGCGCCAGACATCCCGGTTTTCCGCAATCCTCATCCAGCCTACACCGGTGTAGGCTGGATTAATTAATAAACAAAAATTTAGTTAACAAAATAATCATTCATATTTTAAGTAAGTCCTTATCATAAATAGCCTTTTTGTAATTAAATTGATTCTATGTTTATTGCACGCGTCACACGCTTAAGCGTGTGGGTGTGCTTTACTATCGAAAGACGGCTCTGTGTCCATTTTCCAAGATAAAATCGTTCTTATACGTTAAGTTAGGCACTGAATTAAAAAAAAAAAGGTTGATTCGGAAACTAGACATGTTAATCTATAAAGTCAGCGTATTTTCTTTTCATTTTGTTTAATATTTATAACAAAAAAAACGTAATTAAAAAGTGATATGTCAGCTGTCCGTTGGTCTGTGCCCTTTCGTTGTCTTCACGTTTTAGAAAAATATAAACAATTAATTGTAATAATTTCTTTTGAATAATACTTCAGTCACTCTAAGGATGAACTGTATATCTTTTTATGATTGAACTCTTAACCGTTTTGAAGATATTAACGAAATTCGAAAGATTTTCTGGGTTTCTTTCATAAATATTTTTTCTTTTTTAAACCCCCGCGCAAAACGAGGGGTGGTATAAGTTTAACGTGTCTGTGTATCTGTGTAACTATCTGTGGTACTTTTTTCTAGTTGATGAGGGGATCTGACTACCTTCCTTATGTCTTATCGATTCTAAATTTGGTACCGTGTTACTTTAATGATATTGAAAGTATATGGTAGGGTAACCAAGACCTGATCAGCCGTTCGAAGATCATCAGCTCTTTAATAGTTGATGAGGGAATCTAATTACCTTCCATATGTCCTATCGATTCGAAATTTGGTACCGTGTTACTTCAATGATATTGAAAGTGTATGGTAAGGTATCGTATTATGTATAGTAAGGCATCCGCCAACCCGCATTGGAGCAGCGTGGTGGATTAAGCCCTTTAATATATATAACAAAAAAGTGTAATAAAATAATATATCTATAGCTGTCCGTTGGTATGTGCACTTTTAGTTGTCTTCTCGTTTTAGAAAAATATAAACAATTTTAGCGAAATGTATTAGCTATTGAACGAGCGGATAAATAATAAGATGTTATCTATCTTCGCTGACTCTTTATTGAAGAATAATAATGATAGAAAAACAATATTCAAGTAGAAAAATATAAAAAAGTAGAAAAATACAAAATATAATTATAAGATAATAGAAAAACAAAATTCAAGTAGCAAAATATAAAATATAATTATAAGCTAACGTGCTACGTGTACGTAGGTACATAATTTTACTTACTAAATTGTAAAACAAATTATCAAGAAGAATTTAAAATCAATTTCTTTGACGACTATCAAAAACACGCCACATTACTCTCCTCCGAGACCGAAGGTCGATAGCAGGTTGGCGGGCCAGTGGAACCAGATGCTGCATAGCTCTCGGTGAGTTGGAACTGTCTGCGGTGATGCTTGCGAAGCCTGCGTTGCCGTTCAAGCTCGGGTTTACCAGTAGCTTAGCGAATGACCACCAGTTTAGCAAATGAGCTCGGTTTAGCGAATGGATGAGCGGATGATAAAATATTCGCTAACTCCGCAGACTTTTTATTAATGAATAGTTATTGTGTTATAATATAAAAACGATTCAAGTAACAAAATGTAAATAAAACATTAACAAGAAGAGCTTAAAATCAAATTCTTTGACAACTATCAAAAAATATTTTTATTAAAATGATAAAAAGAGGTTTTATTATTGTTTATATAAAAAGTCTATATATGTAGAGACGCCAATTAATTGTAATTATTCCTTTTGAATAATACTCCAAAGGATGAACTCTTTTTCTTATTATGACTGAACTCTTAATTGTTTTAAAGATATTAACAAAATTCGAAAGATTTTTTGGGTTTCTTTCATTAAAATTCATCAGTCGTCAGTTCAGCCTATTGCAGTCCACTGCTGGACATAGTCCTCCTCAAGTTCGCGCCAGACATCACGGTTTTCCGCAATCCTCATCCAGCCTACACCGGCAATCTTACGAAGATCGTCATTAAAATTATCACCGTCTATTTTCTTTCTTCCTCTCTCCTATTACATGAACTATTTCTTTTTTAAATAACTTCTGTCTGCATCTAGCGACATTATTGATATTACTGGCTGTGAATTTTTTAAATGACTTCTGTCTGCATCTAGCAACGTTATTGATATTTTTGGCAGTTAAGTTTCCTCCAGCTTGTTGGACCGACGATCTTCGTAAGATTGCCGGTGTAGGCTGGATGAGGATTGCGGAAAACCGGGATGTCTGGCGCGAACTTGGGGAGGCCTATGTCCAGCAGTGGACTGCAATAGGCTGAACTGACTGACTGACTGACTGAAGTTAAAATTGTATCTGTGTTTCGTGACATGACGTGTCGACAGATTTTCTATAGTATAAAATGCCAAAAGAAAATAAAAACTCTGCAAGAAAACGTGCTAAATTACAAAGTGATTATAAAAGAGAACGTCGTAAAAATGATGAAAGTCTTTCGAAAAATTATAAAGATGATGTTATGATTGAGCTGAATAAACTTAAAAGCTGTCTTGGAAATAAAGATAGTGGGAACTATTCTGCGCAAATTGGTAATAAAGATGATATAAACCTTGCTCCAAAAAAAAAAAAAGAAAATGTCGAATGTCTCAAGTTCGTCAAAACGATGATTTTAGACAAAGCGAACGAGAAAAAGATAGATTAGCTAAGCAGGCTCAGCGATAATTTATTGCCTGCCTTAACATATTATAAGAACGATTTTATCTTTCAAAATCGATACAAAAAATAATAATTTTTTTTTCAATTGTTTCTCTTTTAGGCAATTATTATTAATTTCAATTCGTAACACAATGAGCGTGTGAGGCGTGCACTTTTGGATTTTCCAAATTATTTTAGTATTATTATTACTTTAATAACGTTTACCCTTGTTGTTGAAAGTTTGTAACTGAATGTCACTTTTGTCGTTTTGTACACTTTCATTCAAATGGGCCTTCGACGTTAAGGCTGCGTTTCCACCAGAGATGTGCGAGGATGTGTAGCGAGGAATGTGTTTTTGAATAGCCAATAGGATTACTTCATTTACCCAGCCTCGCTTAGCACAGCCCTGGTGGAAACGGCTTAGCGGAGCGAGGTTTTTTTACGTACAAAACAAGCGAGAGAGTGTGCAAGAAATGTTTTACAACACAATTCTCGCAACACATAGCTCATGTGTTGCGAGGAATGTGTTGCAAGGAATGTGTTGCGAGGAATGCGTTGCGAGGTTTGAGTCATACTGTATAAGCCAGTCCATAGACGGTGTTTGTTGGAAGTAGATGTGCGCCTTTATTACACGAATAATTGGAAAAAGAAGGTATTATTGTATTTAACAATTTGCGATGAAGAAATGTTCGCGAACTTGTGGCTCGATGGCCTTTTTCGCTAGTGTCACCCTAAATACGCGTACTTTATAACCGCCGAAGTTGTATCGTGACGTGAATCTCAAAATATTAACCGCGGTAGGTTCCGTTTAAATTAAAGTGTCATTAAAGTCAGTTTTCCGATCGAAGTTCCAAAGTTTATATTAATTTGTAGTTTTTTTTTTTACAAATTATAAAGTAATGGTATTTATGACTCAATATAAAAGTTTTGTTTTCAATAACGGTTAACATAAATTATGCAGGTAGTCCAGTACTTACGGCATGTTAGGTTCTTGAAATACGCGACGAAACGACCTAAGTCGAAACATATCTTTCCTAACATATTTACCTCCTATGCCGGAAATCGAAACATTTGACGTATGCTTGAGGAGTAGTGTCAGTGTCGAACAATGTTTTGGTTCGACGTAACTTGAAACGACGTAAGTCGAGGAACGACGTAAATCGAAACGACGTAAGTCGAGGTCTGCCTGTAATAAAAAATTATTAAAAATACAATTGAATAATATAAACAATTTAATTTCATCATCCTCATTATCATCATCATCATTACTTTGTTGTATGACAAAAAAACAGGTAATGTCTTGAATAAAATACACTCACCGTTAAGGCAATGATCTAGCTGGTGAGATAAAGGATTTATGAACTATCATCTACAGGAATCGCTTGTTTTAAAAGGCAAAAGTTAAAAAAAAACATACAAACGCCCCACACTAACATACAATAATATATAAATATAACATACATACTACACCCCCTACTACAACTTACTCCTCTGTTTGAAAATAACACAATACACGAGTACAAAAGCCCAGACAACAAACAACAGTATGTTCTAAACGACAAATTGCCATAAGTATTGAATGAACCCGTGACTGACAAAGCAACAACCAGTCCTTTGATCTGAGCTTAACTAACCAGTCGTCAAAAAGTAAAGACTATATTACGATATAAAACCAGAAATTATTAATTATGTTTTGCAATTTATGTGTACTTTTGTCCTTTATTTGTTGTAATAATAAAAAACTAATTTTATTTTGACAAAATTACTATTTTTGTTCTATTTTAGATTTCTATTCCGCTACTGTAAAACGTAGTGAACTGTGACCTTTTACAATCAAAAGGTTTTCCACCGCATAAATAGGTATATATATATATATATATATGTACAATTGTACATACTATTTAATTTAGTTAAACCTGAGATTATCGCTCTTTTTAATATTTAAACTAATATAAATGGTTAGTGAAAATATTGTAATGAAGTAAATAGGATGAAAGAAAACTATGAAAATTTTGGCAGGTTTAATTAACTTTATTTATTTATAAAGTAGGTAATTACGAGTTCTGTGGTAAAATATGTAATCGTATATTAATTTCAACCAATAAGAGCAATACATTTTTACATTAAAAATCATTATGTTAGTAATTTTAGAGCTTTTAAAGTAAAATAATTATATTTTATACCTTCTGCAAAGGTCTAATAACGTAAACGAATTTCAAATCTGTTACGAATTTCATGACTGCTTGTTGACGCCACAACACATAGATTCGAAACGCATAATATATTTCCCATATCTTCATCTCCTTTCCTCTTCTCTTCTGTACCTTTGTCTGATGGAAGAAAACGACAACGCATGACGATGAGTCGACGTAGGGTGACATTTTAAAATTATATTAAAAGGTAAAAAACAGGTTCCTGCCATTTTCATTTCTTTTTCTGTCCGCCAAAATATGTAACACCAACGAAGAAATTCGGTACATTTTAAAATTTTACATTAATAAAGGGAAAAACGCGCCTCAAGTTGTGAAAAAAATGGTAACGTTTATGGACCTATACCCCGTCCGGCGACTAATGATCTTTTTGACACTTCAAGAAATTTTGACATTAGTGACTGCCTCACACGTTATTTATTCGATTCGAAATAATAATCGATTTTATTAAAGAAGAACTTTCAATCGATTTAATTAAATACATTTAGTTTAAAAATATTATTTATTTATGCGTTTATTAGTTTTTTTAATTATAAATGAAATATATAAATAATTAATAAATGAATTAACAGAGTTATTGCTCTTTATTCTTGGTTTGCAATTAAATTTGAAGATTTCGACTTAATTCCTTGCAAGTAATCAATCTTGGGGTCATAGATACTATTTTTATTTCCTTTTTTTTATTAAATTTATAGAAACAATAATCACATGACGGAAAATTATTTTTATCATATGATCGATTTATTATCGATTTATTATTTCAAGAACTGTTTCATAGTCTGTGGTTGTTTGTTATGCACAGGGTACTTCACTCAATCAATCAAATCGTCAATAAAGTATGACATTACAGTAGAATTTTAGTACGTTATTCCGAAAAAAAAAAACTGTAATTTATAGGCGTGGGCTGTCAAAAAGATCATTAGTCGCCGGACGGGGTATAATGTAGTGTCAGTAAGAGTAGCGCAAAATAGGTTTAAGCGTTTTCAGTCAGGAAATGTTGATGTCAAAAATGCATTTCGCACTGGTCGCCCAATTACGGCCCAAAATTTCTACAACAACTGAATCTTGCCACTACCTAGGAAACAGCGGCAAGTTATCGAAAAAAATGGTACATATATATTATCTCTTCTCTATATATATAAAAATGAATCGCTAAATGTGTTGCTAAGCGCAAATCTCGAGAGCAGTTGAACCGATTTCGCTAATTCTTTTTTTATAATATTCTTTGAAGTACGAGGATGGTTGTTACGGAGAGAAAAATTTAAAAAATTCCCTGAAAAAGCCTAAAAACAACATTTTCTATACTCCCATACAAAAGATTCGTAATAATACTTAAGTCAATTTGAACTTTAGTACCATACCATAAAGTTTAAGTGTTAGTGGAGGGGTTCCGGGAAGGATAAGTATTAAAAAAATTTGAATCGACTGTTAGGCGGTACGAAGTTCGCCGGGTCAGCTAGTAATTAATATAAATAAATTTTGTAAAATCGTACCTTAAATTTCTATATCGAAAACGAAGAAACTTTTTCCTCGATTTATATGAAAAGGGACTGCGCGCGTGAATGGCATGTCTGCCGCTTATTTGTGTAATAAACTGTTATAAAAGTGAAAAATTGCAAGTGACAACTCCTGGCTATATATGGATATATATGTAGCTGGGTCAGCTAGTTAGAGATATGTACGTAAAAACCGGCATATTTTTTGTTATAAATGTTATATTCATGCTACTTGGTACAGTCTAGGTCTAGTCTGTTAAGATAAATGTAGGCATTGTTAATTGTTATCTAGCCAGGAATATTAGATCTTTATTAAAATTCCACTATGGTAAATAGTAATAGACCGTCGTCAAAATGAATAAGCCCTCGAATTTATATAGTGAAGTCCATCATTCATGATAACAAGACAAAGTAAGCTTAAATAACAATTAGGGTTGTGAATGGCGAACAACGATTATACCGCGGTAAACAATCGTGATAAGAGTAAAGCACATAAGCGTTATTATTATCCCACTAATCCTTAGCTCGGAACAGTTAATATTACCTGGAGAGTGGATATCTATAAAGTTTAATCCGACTTATAAAATGTTGGAATGAATATTAAAAACTGATAGTTATGTGTTGACCATTGAAGTAAACTGGACCGAAAAGAAAAAGGGTCGGTTAGAAAATCTTCAATATCTTCAAAATAACTGACCTAGCTTTATGAAATTAAGGCTAGCTTAAAGTATATTTTAAATGTAAAATACAAAAAAATTCGTAGTTTTTCCAGTATTTTCGTAAATGTAGATTGGTAACAGATGTGCCGTTTTCACGCATTTTAATAATTTGTATTGCTTCCGCGAGCTCGCAATACTGCTGTTATGCGATTTGGCATACTTTCTACTAAGTTTTTGAGGTAATGCTGCGGAATATTCTGTCATTCCTCTATTAGAACGTATCGTAGTGTGAATGGCGAGGGATTCCGCCGACGTACACGTCGTACCAGTTCGTCCCATGCATGTCAATTTGGTTTGAGCCGGGGCTGTGTGCTGGCCACTCTATTATCTATGATACCTACTTCTTGAAAATAGGCAAATACTATCTCAGCTGTATGCAGGCAGGTTCATTCAGAATTTCAGTGACATATATTTCTGCAGTTAAAGTTCCATTTTCTATCACAACTAGCTCACTGCGGCTTTCGTAAGAAATTCCAGCCAATACTTGACCGGAGGCTCCGCTGTATGGTAGTTTTTTTCATATACGGGTTTGGTTGTAGTGCTCTCCCGGTCTTCTTTACGCTTTTCTCCTCCCGTCGTGCTTTTATAAACAGAATCTAGACTCATATGAAAACATAACTTGCAGGTCTTAATGGCTTTAAATTTACTTCAGTCAGACGCCACCTTGCTGTATCCGTACTCACATTGTTTCCTCCAGCTCGTAAATGATGATTCTTTACTTCAACAGCGGCAAGAAAGCGATTTATCAAAATGACCCTTCTTTGCGGTCCAGTGTATTTTTAGAATAAAAATTCATTTAAATGTAAAATAGTATTTTTCAGACTATCAAAACATAAATATTGTTTTATTTAAAAATACAGTACTTTTATTGTACGTTAGTAGCAATTCTAATAAATAAAAAAATCATCATCTCCCTGTCCTTATCCTATTTATATAGGGTCGGCACAACATGTTTTTCTCTTCCTCAGACTCATGTTGTAAGTGATTTGGCATAATATTATTTTTTACGACCGGCCGCCTGCCTGACATCAACCCTCCTTGGGAATCAATAATGAGATATGTTAATAACATTATTATGATAATTCGTCAAGTTGCAATGTGTTTCCCATTTCATATTGATTATCTTCATTTTCTAGTAAATTTTTATCTTCATCAGGATATTTTTATATTTCGATTTTTCTAAGCTCAGTGACAATATGTTTGCATTCCTGACTTCTGTTCAATTGCTTTATGGTAATAAAAAAAATTATTTGCGCATTTTACCTTTATTATGGTACCTACTTATATCGAGAATTAAGTTCCGATGGAATTCATTCGAGTTGGAAAACGGAATTCCTCAAGGAACGACAGCAAATCACTTCCGACTAGAGCACACATTCTAATTAAGACCGATAAATAAATGTTCTGATTTTCAATCGCTTCAATTATATTTCCATATCTGAAATAGACATTTGACTGAAACTATTTTACTAATACTTATATTTGTGATTTGTTTTATGCAGAACTAATCGATTTTTTTTTGTTTGTTTTGGAGTAACCTGTACGTAATTAAGAGTAACCTGTGAATTGGATTTGAAACTTTTAGGCAAAAACCTCATTTTATACAGTCAGGATTTGAGATCACTGACGCTGCTTTACTTCGGGATGGCGGATACTTATTTGGTGTTTATGATAACAATCGAGACACACGGCCTTAGGTACGGGGCCCTCTAAGCTACGGTAGGCAGACCTAAACGAATAAATTCAAAATCAAATATTTGTTTAAATATAACTATTAGCATCAAATGGAATTTTCAAACCTCTACTTCAAAGGGGTTATCTTTTTCACATAATTTTTATTTTACACTCAATAGATGAACTGAATTTGCTTTTGTATTTTTAGTTTTTTTTTCTTACGCTATTTAACAAAGGATTGTTCTCAAAGTATTCAACTCGAAGTAACTCACTTGTAATTTTTGCTGTTAATAGAAGAACTGCAAAAATAAAACAAATAAGATAAAAAAAAATTCAGCGGACTCCGACGACATTTGCATCTCTGGTCTTCTTGTTTGTTTTGGCAGTAGTTTGACCATCGAAGAGGCTTTCTCATCAGAAAGGGCAGAGCATCGCAAGCCCGGTGCCTATCCTACCCCTAGTTCCCCCAGGAGTTCTAGTCACCTTACTCACCATATGGACACAATACTGCTTGAAAGCAGTATTATTTAGCGTTCTGTAAGGTCGAGGTACTTTCCGCAATCGGGCTGCTCCAAATTTTCGGATATATATATATATATCCGAAAATTATATATATATATATATATATATCCTGCTGTGTCCTACCTCAATTCATAGCCTACATGACCTTAGGAGACTGTAAAGTTACCTAAGATTATGTCCCTATTAAGCAATAGTATTTATGCATTTCAAACATTTCATACATAGCAAAACAATTTGTAACGCTAATAGCTACATTAGAACCAATGTCCCAGTTGTGTATCCTAGCTTAGTTATACAGATATGTTATTATTTAATGTACTTCTGTATGTTATATAATAATTCAATCTACAAATAAACAACATTACGCCTGTTATAATTTAATTAATAAGTTAATAATATTAATAAATTAACTGATAGTTGGTAATTAAACCGGTTGTCGAAATAATATTTATTTTGACAACGTTTATTTAAAGCAACAGAATTATATAAACAACCATAACTGTTTTAACCGACTTCCAAAAAAGGAGGAGGTTCTCAATTCGACTGTATTTTTTTTTTATGTATGTTAGCTCAGAACTTTTGATTGGGTGGACCGATTTCGATCAATTTTGTTTTATATGAAAGGTTTTGCGTGTCATGTGGTCCCATTTAAATTTAATTGAGATCTGACAAGTACTTTTAGAGTTATATCTAATAATGCGTATTTACTTGACTACTTTTTCGTCGACCTACGTTGTATTATACCGCATAACTTTTTACTCGGTGTACCAATTTTGATGATTCTTACTTTAATCGAAAGCTAATACTTGTCATGTAGTCTTCTTAAAATTTGATCACGATCTGATTACAACTTTTTGAGTAATCTTTAATAGCGCGTATTTACTTGACTATTTTTTTCGTCTTATTACGTTGTATTACTTGTCGATGTAATTGAAGTCGGTTTTTTTTTCGTTTGCGAGCAAACACAATTATAATATTAATCAGTGAAGTAAAATTATTATTATTTTCTAGTTCAATTGTTTTATACAAATTTCCTGAAATAAACCTGCAAGGAAATCGAATTTGAATAATTAATTTTTAACTTAACCAGAATAACCAGAATTGAATAATGTCGCTTCATCGCGCGTTAATTTTAGCTTAATAAACAATCCAATTAATCTTTCTATACCGTTAACTCTAAATGGAAGTCACAAAATATTCAAAACTCATTTACATGTAGTTATGTACCTTCATTTTGATAAATCAATTAATAGAAGCTTCGAGGAATGTAAAAGTATAATCTGTGAATCGAATTTTATTCCGCACTCTACTAACCAAAACAGAACTTAATGAAATGGTTGTGGTATCATTTAGCTATATAAAATAACAGATAAGTATGACTCAATAAAAATCGCCCTCTCAGACTCAACGGTACACCACTGGAGTCTGTCGCCAAGTTCATATATCTCGGCAGCACCGTGACCAACAGCGGTGGCTCCGATGACGACGTCGACGCGCGAATCAGGAAAGCAAAAGGTGCCTTTGCCCTGATGAAACCGGTCTGGGATTCGAACGTGCTTACCCGGCGGATTAAGATCTCCCTCTTCGATTCCATAGTGAAGACTATTTTGCTTTTCGGCTGTGAGACATGGAAGGATACAAAGGGTCTGACGAACAAACTACAAGTGTTCGTCAACAAATGCCT